>CM060904.1:1243955571-1245205571 GCA_030737815.1 Allium fistulosum | reverse complement strand
TTTCATTTCCAAATTCCATTTTTAACTCACAATCCAAATTTATTCAACCCGGTTAATATCCATTTTATATCCAGTTAACTAATTTATTATCCAATTAGTTCATTTCCACTTTATAATTCAATATCTAATTTTTATTTCAAAAATCATTTCAAGCAATTTAGTTGAGTTCAAATTTATTTTATAATTCAAGTTTAGGATTTAATTCCCTTTATCAAAATGTCAACAATTTTGTTTTGGGTTTTCTATTTCACTTTTCAATTTTTATAAGTCACGCATCTTATTTTTCATATTTTCGTCAATTCTATACTCAAATATATTCAAATTTTATTTTTAACTCAAGATCTACATCACTTAACAGCTTAATATATGTACTTTTATTTCGTAAATTCCAAATTCTATAAGCTTTTGAAATTTATTTGTTCATAATTCCAATTTTTGCTTGAATTTCATTTCATTCAAAATTTTATCCATATGGTTATATACTTATTTCAAAATTCAAAATTTATATTTACTTCAATCCAATATTATTTCCAATACAATTCAAATTTAATAACCTATAATTATATATTTTCTTTATAATTCACATTTACATATTTAATTCAATTCCATATAATTCAAATCCAATTCACCTCTTTATTTAAATTTAAATTCCTTTTATTATTGCCATCACTTCATTTATTTATTCCATTTAACTTTTCTTAAGTTAAAATCCATTCATTTTAACTTTCTCAAGTTAAAATTTAATTCCGACATTCAAATTCCACACTTTTACCTCTTCTATTAAATCATTCTCAATTTATAAGTTTACAACTTATTTCCTAATGTTTTTTAAAACATTCAAATAAGGATTCTAGAATTATAACACCTGGTTTTAATTTCAAATCATTTGAAATCAAATATATACATATATATACCCTTTTTGGTTTAACGAACCGCTTCCTTTAAATTTTAAAATCAATTTGATTTTATCCAAAATAATTCCTTTCAGAATTTTTAAATAAAACTTGTTTGCCCAACAAATCTGAATCAAATCAACTTCGGCAGCAATCTGTCACTTAGAAACTCGAAAATGAATACTATTGATGTTGCAGTCATCACCAGGATTATTTTTCATCGACTGAAGTGAGTTCAGTGCTATATCACTTCCAAAATCCATTTAAAACAAACTTCTTTCAAAAATATCTTCAAAATAATAATATTATTATTTATTTCAAAATACTTTGAAAAACGCTTCCAAAAATCTCTGGGATTTAATTATTCAAACTCTGGTTTTAATCAAGTCTTAGTTTTAATTCAATTGTATAATCCATACTTATACAATTTCCATTTTGCTATATATAACCAACTCCAGATTTTATAATCTTGTTTTTATTATAATATTATCATTCAAACACTCCAAATATACCATAATAATTTTAGAAAATTATTCCTTTTATATATAAATATAATTTGGATAAAATTGTTTCATTTACCCGCTTCAAAACCATACCGTGTCGAATTACTCAATTCAAGTGTTTAGAAACTCCTATTGATTTAGTGGCATCCCACTATTAGAACAGAATTTATATACCACTCAACAGATAAATTAACACAATATAAAACTGATGCAGCAGCGGAATAACAAAATGATAATTCTGTGAAAGTAGCAATCGATGGAATGAAGAATACTGAATGGCCCAAATTCGTTGATCCGAGGATACCGAATTCTAGCTATCTTCGTCATGTTGATAGCGCACTATACCGTGAAAGAAGATCTTCAATTCTTCAAGCGTTGATCAAGCGCACTTGATACCGCGAATCGGCTTCAACAATCGTTGAATCGAGCGCACTAGATTAACCGAAAGTGGAGATAGGAGATCACACTCAACTACCAATTTAATTGAAAGCACAAAGCTAACAAACAAAAGTTTTCATTCAAATCAACTAAACTATTACAAATGGCACCACAGGCCTATTTATAGAGTTTTACAACACACGACTTAAAATGACCAACACTTAGGTCGTCCACGACCAACACAGGTACGACTTACGACCTACGACTTAAAACAGTCACGACCTAAAACAAAAACAGACGACCGAAAAAAGAAACAAACAAATACAACATACTACACTCCATATTTACAACACAACATATAGGTCGTCCACGACCTAAACATCACGACCTAAAAATATCACGATCTAAAACCTCATGACTTAACCCTTGTCCGACCTAAAAACAAGGCAGCGTCTTCCAGAAGTCCAGGCGGCATAAGCTTCAGCGAATCATAGCAAGTGGCGACCTAAAGCTTCTCGCGACCTAACTTAGGTCGTAGGTCGTTCACGCGATCTAACTTAGGTCGTAACTCGATAGGTCGTTCGAGCGCCTTTCCCTTTAGCTTGTTAACTCGCGAGTCTCCACTAGGTCATTGCCGAACTTCACTAAGTCGCTGGAGCGACTTAAAGGCATTATTAGGTCGGTCACGACTTAGGACTTCGTTAGGTCAGTCACGACTTAGTACTTCATTTTGTATCCTTCTCTCGTTAGCTTCAAAGTTCTTAGGTCGTATACGACCTATTATTTCCGAACGACTTACGAATTTGTTAGGTCGGTCATGACCTAATACTTGGCCTGCATCATCCTCCCCTGGTTGAGAGAAATTCGTCCTCGAATTTGCACCTTTCTCCTCCGCAACACACTCATCCCCATGATGCGGAACTAAGTATTTGACGTTAAACACATCGGAAGTATGAACATTATCCGGCAATTCCAAATGATACGCGTTCTCATTGATTTTCTTCAAAATTTTTACTGGACCAATCTTCCGCGCTTTCAATTTATTGTACGTTCCCACCGGAAAACGATCCTTTGTTAACACCGCATACACCCAATCTCCTTCATTAAATTCAACGCTTCTTCGCTTCAAATTCGCAGATCGCTTATACTTATCATTCGCTTTCTCCAATCGTTCCTGAACGATTTGATGACATTCTGCCAATCCATCAACAAAATCAGCAGCTCGCTTGACTGTCCCCTTTGGTTGTGGTATTATCGTTAAATCTAATGGTCCCTTTGGTAAACTAGAATATACAATCTGAAATGGGCTGAATCCAGTACTCCGGTTTACTGCATGATTGTGTGCAAACTCTGCTTGACATAACTTCATATCCCAACTCTTTAGATTATCCTTCACCAGGCACCGCAACAAATTTCCCAAAGATCTGTTAACAACTTCAGTCTGACCATCGGACTGCGGATGGTAAGCACTACTGAAATTTAACTTTGTTCCCACCATCTTCCACAAACTTAGCCAAAAATGACTTAAAAATCTAGTATCCCGATCAGAAACAATGGATTCTGGTAAACCATGTAAGCGATACACTTCTTTAAAGAATAACTGAGCGACTTGGACGGCATCAGCTGTCTTCTTACAAGCGATGAAATGTGCCATTTTAGAAAACCTGTCCACCACAACGAATATAGAATCATTTCCCCTTTGAGTTCTAGGCAAACCCAAAACAAAATCCATACTGATATCAACCCATGGTCTAATCGGCACGGGTAACGACATATACAATCCTGCATTCGTCGTTGTACCCTTCGAAACTTGGCAAATACGGCATCTCTCCACAAACTTTCCAACTTCCCGCTTCATTAACGGCCAATAATAAGATTGAGAAATCAATTGTAAAGTACGATCTCTGCCCACATGTCCTTCCTCATGCAATTCCTTTACAATCTTCATACGTAAGCTGCACTCCGGTATACATAATCCATTTCCCTTAAAAAGAAAACCATCCACCATAACAAATTCATCCGTCTTTCCCTCCTTGACTTCATTAACAAACTTCTCAAAGTAAGGATCATCGACAAATAATTCGGGCAACACATCAAACCCAGTCACTTCAACCTTCATTGTAGTCAACACATGATTTCTTCTGCTCAATGCATCTGCCACTCTGTTCGTAATTCCCGATTTATGCTTCACCACAAATGTAAATTGTTGTAAGTATGCAATCCACGAAGCATGTCTAGCAGCAATCTTGTCCTGTCCCTGCATATGCTTCAATGCCTCATGATCAGTATATAAAACAAATTCTTTATAAAACAAATAATGTCTCCAATGTTTGATAGCTTGCACGATGGCATAGAATTCCATATCATATGTACTATATCTCATCTTTGCTCCCGATAGCTTCTCACTGAAATATGCAATAGGATGACCTTTCTGACTCGACACCCCTCCAATCCCAACCTTCGATGCATCAGTATGTAATTCAAACAATAACTGAAAATCCGACAACACTAGAATCGGTGCTGTCGTCAAAAGCTCCTTGATCCTTTCAAAAGCAAATCCTGCTTCCTCCGACCATAAAAATTGCTTCCCTTTCATACAATCAGTAACTGGTGCCATCACGCTACTGAAGTGTGGAATGAACCTTCGGTAGAATGACGCCAAACCATGAAAGCTTCTAACTTCTGTAATCGTCTTGGGTTGTGGCCAATTTCTGATTGCTTCAACTTTATTCTGATCCACCTGTATACCTCCTCCCGATATAACATACCCCAAAAATAAAACACTCTGCGTCATGAACACGCATTTCTTCGTTGCAGCATAAAATTGTTCTTGTCGCAGTACCATCAACACTTCTCTCAGATGTTGTAAATGTTCTTCTGGATTCCCACTATATATCAGTATATCATCAAAATAAACCACCAAAAACTTCCCAATGAATGGTCTAAAGATTTGATTCATCACCCGCATGAAAGTACTCGGTGCATTCGACAAACCAAACGGCATGACCAGCCATTCATATAATCCTTCACGTGTCTTAAATGAGGTCTTCCATTCGTCCACTGGTCTTATACGAATTTGATGATAACCGCTTTTCAAATCAATCTTAGAAAAGATAGTAGCCCCACTCAATTGATCCAACAAATCATCAAGTCTCGGCATTGGAAATCTGTATCTCACCGTAATCTTATTCAATGCCCGACTGCCGGTTCACATTCTCCACGTCCCATCTTTCTTCGGTACTAACAATGCTGGCACATCACATGGACTTAAACTTTCCTGCACACGCCCCTGCTCAAGCAACTCTTCCACTTGCCTCCTCAACTCCTCATGTTCTTTTGGACTCATTCTGTAGTGTGGTCTATGTGGCAACACAGCTCCTGGAACAAGATCAATTTGATGTTGAATGTCTCTCAACGGTGGTAACTCTGTTGGCAACTCTTCAGGAAATACATCGTCAAACTCTCCCAGCACTGGTTTCACTTCTTCAGGAATCTCAACCACTTCATGACTCTCACGTCCAATCAACAAGAATACTTCAGGCTACTCTTCTACCTCCTTCACAAACTCCTTCAAAGATAGCAAAGTTTTAAGCTCCTCAATCTCCTCCAACTTGTTTTCTTCTTGCTGTCGCTTCTTAGGAATCAAAGTGAATTTTGTACCCTCAAACATGAAACTGTAACTGTTAGTACGTCCATCATGTTGCATAGCTCGATCATACTGCCACGGTCTCCCCAACAACAGATGGCATACGTCCATGTCAACAACATCACACCATATCTCATCCTTGTATTTCTTCCCAATTGAAAAATTAACACAAGCCCTTCGTCCAACTTTCACCTCCCCACCTTTCCTCAAGCAAGCTAACTTGTACGGTTTCAGATGCTTCTCTGTTTTCAATGATAACTTCTTCACAGCTTCTGTAGAGATAATATTGTCGCAACTTCCTGCATCAATAACAAACTTGCAAACCCTTCCCAAGATAGTACATGTTGATTGAAAGATGTTACTCCTCAACCATCTAGTTTCCTCCTCCTGTTTTGGTGTTAAACATGACCTCTTCATCATCAATGAATACCCTTCATCTCCCGAAACATTCTCTTCCTCCTCATCATGTAGTGAATTAGAACAGTCAGCCTCTACCTCTTCTTCCTCTTCCTCAGCAATCATAGTTCTCTTCTTCGGTTTCGGACATTCGCTGCTCTTGTGTCCCACTTCCTGACAATTATAGCATTTGAAATTGGTATTGACTTTAGGTTTAGCCACTTCATGAACAACCGGCTTACTCGATGTTTTAGGAATATTAGAACTACTACCCGCTCCTTTGTTCTGCCCCGTAAAACTTGGAAACACACCTCCCCTACGTCTTCCTTGTTTCTCCCAAGCCAACGCCTTTTGATGTGCTTCGGCCATAGATTTAGGGTCGAACATGTTCACCATATCCTGGATCTGCGTTCTAAGTCCCCCAACAAACCTCGCGGTCAATTGTTCTTCTCTCTCCATGATATCATTTCGAGCAATTAGTTGATAAAATTCATCAGCATAGTCATTAACAGTCTTCGTTCCTTGCCTTAAGTTCTGCAACCTTTGATACATAAGCGATTGATAATTATAAGGAAAGAAAGTAGCTCTCAACAATTTCCTCATCTTTTCCCAAGATTCAATCTTTGACTTCCCCATCCGTTCACGTGTCAGTTTGGTCTGCTGCCACCACGCCAAAGCTCTACCCCTCAACCTTGTAGCCACCAACTTCACTCTACGATGTTCTGGAACTTCCTTGAAGTCAAAAATCTCCTCCACATTAGACAACCAATCCAAAAACTCCTCAGCTTGCATACCACCTTTGAATTCTGGAATTTCAGTCTTCATCCCAGACTCCCACTTGTGATCATACTCCGACTGATTCCTTCCTTGTCCTCGTCCTTGTCCATGAACACTACCACCATCAAACTCTTCCTCGAAATCTGATGTATAGCGATGTTGATCCTGACCACCAACATCTCTACTACCATCCCGTCTTCCACCAACATCCCTTCTATCTACATTCCTCCGATCACGATTATTCACATTCCTATCACGTCTTCGATCATCATCATCTCTATAGCAATCTCGACTCACACTTCTATGATCATTATCAGCACTTCTCTCCCGATTGGAATGTGGTGAAACTCTACTTCCCCCATGGTTAGATTCAGGTGAAACCCTTCTCCGATTCTGATTCATCTCCAACATCATCTTCTCTAATCGACCAATCCCTTCATTAAGCTTTTCACTAAAATTTTCGTTTATTCTTTGCTCCATTTCATCAGCTTCTTCCCTTCTATACAAAGCTTCAATATTTTGATGTCGATTAGCTCTTCTTGGTGGCATTGTTAAATGAAACAAACTTCAATTCTCGGAATGATCAAGTAGCAAATGATGCACGGCCTTCACTTACTCTCGGCTCCAACTCCAAATTTCAAACACCTTTCAAACTTAGATCCAAAATGAGATGGATCGAAATCTTCAAACTTATTGCAACTTGCGATGAACACGACTTGAACTCTTCGAATAAAAATTGGCTCCAAGACTTGGCTTAGCTATGATTGGCTAAGTCTAGCTCCGATACCAAATGATGCAGCAGCAGAATAACAAAATGATAATTCTGTGAAAGTAGCAATCGATGGAATAAAGAATACTGAATGGCCCAAATTCGTTGATCCGAGGATACCGAATTCTAGCTATCTTCGTCACGTTGATAGCGGACTATACCGTGAAAGAAGATCTTCAATTCTTCAAGCGTTGATCAAGCGCACTTGATACCGCGAATCGGCTTCAACAATCGTTGAATCGAGCGCACTCGATTAACCGAAAGTGGAGATAGGAGATCACACTCAACTACCAATTTAATTGAAAGCACAAAGCTAACAAACAAAAGTTTTCATTCAAATCAACTAAACTATTACAAATGGCACCACGGGCCTATTTATAGAGTTTTACAACACACGACTTAAAATGACCAACACTTAGGTCGTCCACGACCTACACAGGTACGACTTACGACCTACGACTTAAAACAGTCACGACCTAAAACAAAAACAGACGACCTAAAAAAGAAACAAACAAATACAACATATTACAACTCCATATTTACAACACAACATATAGGTCGTCCACGACCTAAACATCACGACCTAAAAATATCACGATCTAAAACCTCACGACTTAACCCTTGTCCGACCTAAAAACAAGGCAGCGTCTTCCAGAAGTCCAGGCGGCATAAGCTTCAGCGAATCATAGCAAGTGGCGACCTAAAGCTTCTCGCGACCTAACTTAGGTCGTAGGTCGTTCATGCAATCTAACTTAGGTCGTAACTCGATAGGTCGTTCGAGCGCCTTTCCCTTTAGCTTGTTAACTCACGAGTCTCCACTAGGTCGTTGCCGAACTTCACTAAGTCGCTGGAGCGACTTAAAGGCATCACTAGGTCGGTCACGACTTAGGGCTTCGTTAGGTCGGTCACGACTTAGTACTTCATTTTGTATCCTTCTCTCGTTAGCTTCAAAGTTCTTAGGTCGTATACGACCTATTATTTCCGAATGACTTACGAATTTGTTAGGTCGGTCACGACCTAATACTTGGCCTGCATCAAAAACCATTTATATTCACTAACATATAACCGCTCATAGCTATTATTACACTCAACTCATTCTAGAGTACTATTGACTCTATCTCTAATGAGTAATCCACACCAGAGCCAAGGTTCTCACTTAATATTCGGCTCTGATACCAAATGTAGCGACCCGCAGTTCCGTAGTCCTTGAGTTGACAATAATTCACTCTTGTCCAAGTGTACAAAGAGTGAATAACTAGGGTAAAGAAGAAGAAAAAGATAGAAGAAAAATAAAACAACAACACCAGAATCTCACAATCGCAGCGGAACAAATTATAATATATAATAACAGATCTTAAATACAAGAACTGTACTGTTAATATACATACCATTATCAGAGTCCAATATACAACAATCGATACATCAAACTGGACAGTTATATAACTTGTCCTTAAACAGTGGAAATATAAACCAAGTACGGAGATACGTCTTTATCATCCAGCTCGTCTCCTGAGCTCCATAGCATTCAATCCTAAATCTGTAATACTTGGTCTGACCCGAGCATTATAATAAAATAACAAACAAGTCAGTCTGGAAAACCAACATGAGAAAACACACTCAATTTGAATTATTAGAGATATCAAAATCCTTTGGAAAACAAAGGTTCTCGTAAGACCGCGTCACACATAAACACGACGGGTTTTTACCTTACGATAACCAAGGACATTTTGTAGAAAATCCTCTGATATTATAATAGTGTCCAAACACAAATACTTATTCACATAGGTGAAATTGTTACATTAATTAAATTCCAGCATACTAGGCTCTACAAACAAAACCGCAAGCTCGTACTGGATAATGGATTCCAATGAATGACTGGGCCATTGAGGTACCGCTCGTCACAATACACCTCTAGAACAATGTACCGAGGACCCCGCCGGGATCCCCTACTCACAAGACCGGCCTACCCCTATCCTGAATAGACCGAATATGTTATCACCCCGGGTGTACCCATCCTTACAATCGAGCACTTTTTCTTTCATGTATATCCATATCAAAGATAAATAGGGTTCTTAGGACATCTAGAAAAGTGATAACATACCCTACTTGGGTGCGACCCACTTAGCCTTGCTGAATCTCCCATGTTTTAGTCATTCCCGGTTGATGAGGTTCGAGGCTAAGCATTACCTTTCGAGAACAATTTTTACTTAGAATGCTCATCGTTCTTCAATGATAATGTTCTGATAGCATTCATCCAAACAAGTTGTCCTAGGTTTAGACAAACCGAATCATCGTCTTCATCATCTTCACGGTATTCATTTGTTACGTACAAACCGGATCGAAGTGATTTTTGAATAATTAAATCTGATCATGGTCTCTTCGAAACGATTAACGAAATTGGCCAATATTGATAGCCGGTTATTTAACTATCAATAAAACATCCATAAGCAGTCACTAGTCCATTTTATAAATTTCACCAAAATATTTATTTCCAAAATATCTTTAAAAGATATATCAATTTCTCCAACATTTGAAAACAACTTTCAAATACTTAATCTGTAACAGGATACTTCCACACATCTCAACACTGAGAATATTTCCAAATTTCCATTTTTCTATACTTAGGAAAATATTATAAGTCTTATTTTCCAAAATCCATTCAAATATCAATACTTAAGAGAATGTTTCACGACTTCTATCATAAGTCTTCGAGATTTACATAATTCCCTTTTTCCTTTTTAAAATTGATTATATCTACTTATAATCTCTTCCATTTATTTATAACTTCTCTATGACTTCAGATTCAACCCCGAAGTTCTTATTTCTAATATTTCAGAACCTCCCTTAAGTTCCAAGAATTTTATTATAAGATTTTCCCTTTATAAAATCCTATCCGTTAAATAACTTTGTTCGCAATCTCGATAGGATTTATAAATAAATTCCAATCTTTTAAAACTATATATGCAAAATAGGTATTTTTTTAAGGATAATAGTTTATTTTAAAATATATTTTAAGTAGATTTAAAATATCAAACATTCTAGATAACATCGATAACTCATTTCCAAATAATTTTTTTAAATAACTAATTAATTTACAAGGATGATTTATAAATTGGAATTTATTTCAATAAATATTAAATATTAGAATAACTACCTATACATAATATTATAAATAATAAATTTGAGTTACATAGTATAGTAATTTCAAATCCCATTTAAAACAATTTCAATTCCTCGACAAAAATCTATTTTAAAAATCCAACCTTTTCCCATTCCAATTTATAAATCCCTCTCGATTCGTATCAGATCGATTTATCTCAATTTTACCACCATTCTCATATTCAAAAATAGATTCCACTATTTCTTTCCCAACGATTTCCATAACTCGATATAAATTTACAACGTAAACCTATATTTCCAAATTATCCACTGACCATCATTTTCCTTATTTATAAACATTGTTTATAAATTTGTAAACTCCTTTGAGTTTTACTTATTTATAAAACAAATCTTATTTATACAATTCCATTATATAAGTTCATTTCCTATAAATTTCATTTATACTTCCAATCTATTTTTAACATTGATTTTAACTCCTTTTCATATTCCCAGATACCATTTATAAATTCTTTTATATAAGTTATTTTTTTTAAATCTCCATTTAAAAATTCTCGATAGTTAAGTATACCCAAAAATCAATTATATTTTCTAATTCAATTTCTTTAAAATAACTCCAATTCCAATATATATATTTTTATATCAAATTTCCTTTAATTCCATCAATTTTAAAAATATATTCATAGTTTTTAAAATTAACAAAATTCAGGCCAGTGCTACAATAGCTTCCAATAATTCCAATCACTGCAATAATATATAATAGATTATTCTACACAAATCGTATATTACTATATATGAAAATAAAAAATTTATTTGAGGAATCCAATTGGATCCCTCCAACCTATTTCCCTGCATCCACAGATGTTAATACAACATAAAATAATACCAATCCAACTTCGAGGGGGATATCGCGGTATATATGGTCATCCGCTATTATGCGAGCGCATAGGGTCTCATCTGCTATAATGTGCGGGAATATCACTCCAAATACTAGTGTGTATATATACTACTATATATAATATATCATTCAACAAATAATAGTTCATAAAATCCACCAAACAACCAATAATTTAAATTCAACATTTTTAAATTATTCTAGCGATCCAAATGAGTGAGATTTTACTCACCTTGATTTTTACTTTTCCGAACATCCAGATTTTAAACCAAATTGAACAACGTTCGATTTAATTTAAAATTCCAACTAACTATGATCTACTCCAAATTGATTCCAGATGTCGTATTCATCGATACGATCCCATCACGTCTTTCTTTGTTAAATTTCGATCTCGTATGAGCACGTTATGAATTTTGTTAGCATATGATTTTAAATAATACTTAATCTAAACCATTAAATTTTCAATTACTAAAACAATCTCACCTTTCCCAAATCTCGTTTACATCCAAACAACCCAGGCTGAACCCTAACCGACCCTTCCTTAGATTTTGAACGTATGAGAAGTGTCGAACCTCCGTTCACCATCGTTGTGCCTTCTCCCAAGCTAACCCCTAAACTACTCGACACTCTGGCCAACGTGACCATCCAGTCTTCATGCGCGAACCATCGAGGAACCTTACCCTCTTCGATCGCTAAGCCAAACCCAGCTTATCTCCATGTTGACTTCACCAACCACGAATGCGATTGACAGTCGCCTGCCACACGCTTCCTTGAATCCACCACTACCTCGCCACGCCTTCCCGAGTCTATCACCGGTTTTCCATACTCCACACCACCGCACGATCACATCCCGACCTCGCCTCTATGTGCGTATGCCTCCACCCTAAATATCGACTCACCTTCCTCTACCATGGCAAAGTATGACTGCAGCCTCGCCTTCGAGAACAAGGTCGACCCTAAGAAATTACAGTGATAAACGCGATTCCCCTTTTAGTTGCGAATGAAGCTCGCGATGCTGCATGATTTAATTCGGTCATTGCCCTCTCTTTAGATTGACATATTTATTTGGTGAATTGAATTGTTGAATGAGGGAGAGGCTCGCGTTTTATCTCGTTCTCTTTTTTTATATAAATGAACGAATTCGATTACGTTCTGTTGGGAGAAAGGAGGGGTACGAGTGTTTAATATAAAGGGGTGGTGTGAAGAAGGAGAGCACGGTAAGATCACTTTTGATGGGATAAAATATGGCTGTTGACTGAAAGGATGGAATTGCAGCTGAAAAGAAGAGCTGACTAGTCAACATAGTTATTAAAAATTTCAAATTATCTCGATTACACAACAAAAAATCTCGAACCCCTATCAAGGCGTGCCGCTAGGCGTTTGTAATGTTATACCCCTATTTCGAACATAATAGAAAAGGTTTCGAGTCCTAATTCGATCGTATGGAGAAGATAGCCTTTTGAACCCAATTATTATATTGAATTTTGATATAAATTTCAGCATGTTTATATTCTGTACGATCAAACGATAACTCCAAACGCTACAAAATTTGAAACCCGATAATAATACACTATTACGGATCCAATGGAATATGTTTCATCGAATTCTACGACTGTGCCTCGGAAGGCTATTTTTAAATGTCAATTTAAACAAGCTATTTTTAAAATTGAACAGATCACTTTTAAATTCAATTTTAAAACTTTTATTATCTGCATTATTATTAATATAAATTTTATAAGCCTTTAAATTATTTTTATCGAGCTTAAAACTTAAGATACAATAATTTACCTAATATTCAATTATAAAATTCAGTAATTAAATTATCCAATAAATCGCTATATTAAATTCTAAATTTATTTTATAAACAAAGACAAAATTTTCATATTCAAAATCAATCTATAATTAAAATTAAATGTTTAAAACCATTTAAATATTCAAAATCAAACAACGAAAAATCCATGTCGTTACAATCAACACTTATGGTGCTCCCACTGAATGGGTGCTTTTCCCTTAATTATCTAAGATATAATTTACTATTTCCATATGATTCATAATGATGTAATAAAAAAAATTCTAAAAACTATGGCTTAGTCCATAATTCCAAGATAATTGCAAATAAGATACTTCTGTACTTTCTAATGCGACATAAATACCAGTACAATAGTTTTATTGTGTAATGAATATTCAAATTAAAATAAAACTACGTCTATTTTTTAGTTAATACTGAAAAGTAATTATTATTTCATGAATAATGTTTGGTTCGTACTATGAAAACAATTTTCCGGTAACTTGATGCGACCAATAAGTGATGTATGGTAAGCTCCAACTATTTCTGCCATTACTATAATAGTGTGTGAAATACGGAGGTTAACTCAACCACTTAATTTATGCTATTTGTTCCACCAGCTGTAACTAGTTTAATAGTCGAGAGTTTTCAAATCAAATATCTTAAACTCATAAGAATAAATCACATAGAAAACAATTTTCTGTATAAAAATACATTTTGGAATAAAAATCTTTTTTCTCATTCCAATGTTAAGTATCAACTATTATTTTACAATTTTCATTTCAAATATTTCTTTGTGAAGAAGAAGTGACCGTTCACTCTCTTCATCCCAATAGTGCCTTAGGTTACATCTACACTTATACATTCGATTTTCTTTCTAAATAGTCGAGCCATTCAAAGGAAATCCTTATTACAATATCATAATGAACTCTTTACAGAAGTGCATTTGGTCATCCTTAACTTTTAAGGATATCCGTTAAATTGTTGTTTACATTAATTGATCAAAATGACATATAAGTGATCTTCAATCCATCTTGTAGCCTTTGGTCCAGTGTTACATTTAACATAACAAGATCATTATTGAACTCGATCATATTCAATAGATGATCTCACACCATGGTTTACTTGCTTATTTTAATGAACTAATTTCATTGAAGTTTCGTACATTACGAATTGTGACCATTAACCATATAACATTTATATGGGATCATACATGGATCAATATCCATATTCTTGTATTACTTTTAGAGTTCGAAACTCATTGAAGACAATACACAGTCTTGGGTAAGTAAACTCATAAAACACTAAGTTGTGAACGTATTTTGGGGTTGTACAATTAGGTGCTTGTATGGGTAAACATCAAAAACTTATTGGTGAGTATATTTTATATTTCTAGTTGTCAATATGAATTCAGTTCACTTATATATTTTAATTGCATAAATTTACTAATATAAATTACTATAATTTTATATAGCAGATGTCTTACAATATTAGAATGGTTAAATTTTACCATTTCATTTTTCTAATATGCCTCCCACTAGTCCATTATGTTTCTCCAGACCCTAAGATGAAACATAGAAGATTTTGACTTCACTAGTGGATGTTAGGACTCGTGTGTCTTGGAATTCGAACCTTGAGTTTTTTCAACAAGTCATAGCCCCACAAACGATGGATAACTCCTTATCAGTTGTATTATATAAAACTCCTAACCCATGGTTCCTTGTCCAAATCTCATTTGGACCTTGAGTTTGCTCAATAAATACATATCGTTATCTTACCTTGTCTAGTTAATATATTAATAATAATATACATAACATCTCTAGCTTTAGTTGCTCAACAAGTAAGGAGTACACAAGTAATTTATTAATATATAAATGGTAGAGGACGACACTAATATTGGAGATTCATAATCATCAATATATTTAATTGAATGATATCGACTTATGGAATAATATATTTCTTATTCTTGACCATCGTGATTCATGTGCTGGACACATTAGAAATCACGGTATACGTTGTTTTATGTTTATACTTATTCCTTAGGTCTATTTAGGGTTTCTTTATTATTCCACCTTAAGATTATACATTTATATTATATAATTTATTATTATATAACTTTTATACATTATTTAACTTATAAAATATTTTAGGTATAACATTATAATAATTAAATCTTATTCAATTAATTAATACTTTAATCAACTATTATATTATTCGATTGTAACATATTATATTTAATATATATACTATAAACTATATAGTAATATACATATATCTTATGTATGTATTTTAATTTATTAATTAAATTATTTAATTATACATTCTTTTTAACAAGTTTCTTTGTCAACCCCAAATGTGCAAGGAAAATGATTCTTGGTTAGTGGAAGACTGGAACGAACTTACGTCAACCCACAAGAAGTATATGAGTCCAAAGTGAAGCATGCATATTCACATTGCTAGATGTTGTTAACGAATTTCTTCATCAACCCCAAAAAGTGTAAGGAAAGTGGAATGTGAACTTTAGTTGCTCAATAAGTAGAGAGTACTCAAGTAATTTACTAATATATAAATGGTAGAGGACAACACTTATATTAAAGATCCAAAATCTTCAATATATTTAATTGAGTGATATCGACATAAGGAGTAATATATTTCTTATGATAAACTGTTATGATTCATGTGTCGGACACATTAAAAATCATGGTATACGTAGTTTTACATATGTACCTATTCCTTAAGTCTTTATACGGTTTCTTTAATAGTCCACCTTAAGATTATACATTTATATTATATGTTTTATTATTATACAACTTTTATACTTTATTTTAACTTATATAATATTTTACGTATAACATTATATTAATTAAATATTATTTAACTAATTTAATTAATTAATATTTTAATGAATTATTATATTTTCTATTGTAACATATTATATTGAATATAAATACTATAAACTTTATAGTGATACATATCTATCTTATATGTGTATTTTAATTTATTAATTAAATTACTTAATTAAACGTTTTGTTAAAAAATTTCTTTATCAACCCAAAATGTGCAAGGCAAATGAGTCTTGGTTAGTGGAAGACTAAAATGACCTTACGTCAACCCACAAGAAGTATGTGAGTGCAAAGTGAAGCATGCATGTTAACAATGTCAGATGTAGTTAATGAATTTCTTTATCAACCCCAAAAAGTGTAAGGAAAGAGGAATGTAGTTGGAAGAAGGATTGGATATCTCTTGTAAACCTCAACGAGTGTTGGCAAAAGCGGCACTTGGTTGAGAGGCTTGGGTAATAAGTTTTGGCTTCTTCAAGCCCATGATGACATCATAACCATGTCCATGTCGAAGCAATGTCAATCAATGTAGAGTAATCTTGTGCAAGCACAAATCAAGATTATAAGTGCTTTTGGAATTCGAAGAAATTTACGATGAAGTATTGCAAGTGCTTTGGAACTCGAAAATAAGTCATAATTCAAATCCTCTTTTTTCATATGTAATGTAATTGTTGAATGTACAAGGTCCTATGTACAAAAGTACAATCGACACTAAAATCCCCAAATCAATTTAGGGTTACAAAGCTAAATGTAAGAGAGAAGAAAAGAATGATTTGCCCCTTTCTCTATGCCAATAGGTCCGTATTTTTAGGGGTTGAGGGATGTGGTGTGGTTGCCATGTGTCCATGCGGCGTGATTGACCTCCAACATTAACCATATTTATGGTGTATGGCGCTATACTTTAGCGTCCACTTGCAAAATGGTGAACTTCGGCGCTTAGCTTCCATCCCACCATGATAGCCTTCATTGATGACGTTCCATATCAACATTGTATTGAGGACATGTGACCTCCTTTGAAGGTTGATGAAGGGCGGCATTACTATGGCACGGCATCAGTAAGTGGCGACATTGATAAGTGGCGACATTGATAAGTGGTGATATTAGCAATGATCGACTTTGATAACATACAACATTAATAACAAGCAGCATCGATAGCAAATGGCATTGATGACAAGTGGCGTTGACAGCAGACAGCACTGACAATAAGCAGCATTGAGGATAAGCGGCATTAATAAGAGATGACATTGGTGACGAGCTACATTAATAGGTGATGGCATCAATGGTGAAGCAGCATTTATGATATGCGAAATTAATCTGGAGCGACATTGATCCTTCTAGCTACATGAAAGAAGTGCTTCATTGACGGAATGCGACATTAATGTGATGTGGCATCAATGCTACATCGTGTCGTTATAACATTGATGGCTTATTGTATAGATCTTTCAAATGTTGTAATTCCCTTATTAACATGTGGCATTGTTTCCAATATCTTTGGCACTATATCACTCATTCGACTTTACAAGTAATATGCGACATTGATGGCATTAGATATTATTGGCTTTGTTGATGACCTATGACATTGCCTACTATTCTTTATTGATGAGGAGCGTCATTTTATGCTTCGATTCTTTGATTTATCTTAGCAATTTCGGCACTGCTTGTTGATGCAACATCATGGTTTTGTCGACATGTCGTATGCCTTCGAGATTGATAATGATAGTAACATTTTCTTCCCTTGTATAAAGGAAGCATTGACTTTTCAAGCTAATACTTTCGGCATTGGCCTTTTACATCCTATTAGTCTTCTTTGCAGATCCAACTGTACATTTATAATTGATCCAATGGTAGTTGTATGTCTTGTTTTCTGCTAGGAATAGTCAAATCTTCTCCTTCTTTCTATTTTTACTTGCGATTAAAAGCTAAAATAAGCAAACATAAAATTTTCAAACTTACTCACAAATTCTTGTCCTTCACCATCAAAGAAAAAATAAGGTCATATCTCATTTCAATCGATTAAACAAGTGAGTTAAATTAGGAATTTCTCATTCGAATAGCTGTCAGGGTTTGATTTGGGGATTTTTGGATTCAAGTTGGTGCTTAAGTTTTGATATTTGATTAGGTGGCTAATCTTCATCTTTTCGATTACCCCGATTACTAGCTATGCATGAAGATTGAATTAGAAGAATTTTTATGTCGTTTAGATAATTTATTGGATTAATTAAAGTCAGACGACATTGATTTGGAAACCTGGGCATTTCTAGTTTAATGATGAAACGAATAGTTTATTAGACCCAAAACCTAATATTTCCCTATTCTATTTCGGCATTTGTACCTTATGACATCATTATGATGTCTGACATTGATTAAAAATGTTGCCATTTAGATTCGATATTGACTTATTTTATTCATTTTAGACTCGCCTGCTCTTGTTGTCGCTTCTAACGAGACATGAGTTAAAGGTGGTGTTCCTAAAAAGAGGAAAAGTAAAGATGAAATTCCTACCTCATCTCAATAGAAAAAACCTGCTTGTATTGAGGACTCAATTGCAAAAGCAATTGAACCATTAGAAAAAGAAGCACACGATGAGATTCCCATTTATATTCCATCTTCCTCAAATAAAAGGCCTAAGCTTGTGGGTGACATTACTCCTACTGTTGTGGATGAGGAGGAACATGTGACCATTGACTCGAGCCTTGAGGTTGCTAATCAGGGATCTCATAGAGTTCAAGAATCTATTGAGGTGGCTCGCTCTCCATACCCCCTCCTCAAGATTTCTTTTCCTACTTCTCTGATAGCTCTTAGTTGTTTGTATGCTAATCTTGGGCTGTCTCCTTCCCCAAAAGATCCTCTTTCTTTGGATGCCTAGGTCTGGTCTCCTATGCCCAGTTTTGATGCTCTTGTTCGATTAGCTATCCAATCTCCATCAATTACTTTTCTTGGGACATCGCAACCCTCAACTTATTCCAGGGATCATCTTTTCATTATCCTTAAGCAGCTTTTATCGGTATGTATTTCCTTTCATTTGTTTGATTTTTAGCTCTATAGATCTTGTCCGGACTTAAACTTGTTATGCATTCCAAATGGGAAAGAACATGTTTCTCCTTCATGAGGCTTCTCAACGGCTTTCTAATGAAATAGTTAAGCTCAAAAGACAAATCTCTTCACTTAACCATAATATAATTAATATTGCATCAGTGAAAGATGAAGCTATTACTGAGAATGAGAATCTTTTCGCTTCACTTAATGAATAGAAAAATGCAAGGCAGTTGCTAGAAAAGGAGATGGAGGCATTGAAAGCAGACCTCGAGAAAGTCAATAAGGAGAAAACTGAGCTAGTCGAGAAGGAAGTTAAAATGTTAAAGGGGTTCTTAAGAGGGCCAATGAATAAAAAGCCAAGCTATCAAATAAGAACCAATCCTTGGAGGACAAGCTATAGAGGAAAACTAGCATCTTGGTCTACTCGGTTAGTATTATTAGTGACCGTAAAAACAAAGTCACTTCTTTCCTCAATAATGCCTTTTCTATGATCATCGAGAAATGTTATGAATAAGCTTTGTTTGTGGCATACGCCAATAACATTGAAAAGTGCTCAGACTTAGATTTTCCATCCCTCCCAGATTGGAACGAAAAATTTAAAAGAAAGTTTAGCTGTAAACTAAAGAAAGATAAGAAGGCTCTTTAGGAAGAGTTTCCTGTTGAAGAAATGGTTGACGCTGAAAAGTGGCTAACCTATGGTGATCCTCCAATTGATGAAAAAACAGAATCCAACAGAGAAGAAGATGAAGACGAGGAGGAGGACGATGACGATAATGATGGTGATGGAAAAGGTCCTTCAGGACCAAATGATGGAGTGAGTGGATTAGGTGATCCCAACTTGGATTCATATATGCAAGGCCTAGGCATTACTGATTTTCCTGGTCCTCGGGATACTACAAGAAAGGTTTCTTCGAAAGATAATACTCCCTCCAATCATCAGCCAAAGGAGAAAACTTAGAGTCACGTCCTAACCCCACAGGTATTGAGTTCTGTATATTAGATGTTTAAGACTTCCTGTTTAGCTCTCCATTAGTAAATTTACTATTTTAGTTAAGAAAAAAGGACAAATACAATTATGAGATTCTTTATGAGAAGAGTGTGAATAGGAAGAATCGATTGAATAGGGAACTTGAAAAGTTGGTTAAAGAATACAATGACCTATCAGACAAATAAAAACGCCTTTCTAGTGATGCCATGCGGTTACAGTTTTTTAAGGAGAAGCAGGCTGCCACTCATTTATAAAGAGCTCGTCTATACCAAGAAAGGATTGTGAGAGAGAATATCGAATTATCAACTCTTTTTGGGATGTTAATTGATGATAGTACCGCTTTAGTGGAGCTTCTCTACAAAGTCTATTCCAAGGGTCAATTTATGGACTTTTCTTACTTGGGTGATATAGTGAGGGTTTGCTTAGATGCCTTCATAAAACATATCTTGAAGATCATGGAAACGATCTCATCCTGGGACTTGTTGGAACTTACTTAGGGTCGCCAGTGTTCCCCTTTATCCTAATACTCTTCCTCCGGAAATGATTAAGTATAATAAGAGGAGATATATTTTAAATTTTAGAAGAGATGAATATTGTAAGGACTCGAATAATTGTATAACTGTAATATGTAAATCAAGTAGCTTATAAAATTTATCGCTTTTGTTTCTCTAATTTTCACAAATTATATAGAGTTAAGGAACCCTCTAATAGCCATGTTCCTATGGAACTTTTACGTAAGTTTACTAAGTTAAAAAGTGATTTTAAGGAGAAGTCTTTAACTATCTGGACATCTCAGTTAGCAAGGCACTACTTTCTAAAAGATCTACAAGAAGTACAAACACGATTCCCTCACTTTTGTTTTGATTTCCTAGATGATGAGAAAGACAAACTTCTTAGTGAAATTCGAACTTATTATGCCAAATTGCTGTGTGGTCACACTAGCCCTTCAATTGACATGGGATTATCATCAATTATCGCCAATTAATACCCCAGAAGGGATTAAAGCTCCTTTTGATTCTTCCCTTACCTTGTCGGTCGGGTCAATTTGAAAAGGCAAAAATCAGTGTTTCAAAACCTGAAGAGTTATTTAAATGTTCAAAAAAAGGAATCGTGATGTAATTGGAATTTCCTTATTGTTTGTAAAATTTTCTATTATTAATGAAAGAGCTTATTTTTCATGTATTAATTTCCATTTTACTTCTTTTAAATAGAAAAGACAGGTAGCATTTGCACTTGGTCCTACAAATGCTCTATCTCGACTGAACGTTATCAAAGATAAACTGATGGCTGATATCGAAAAGAGGTGGTCTTCTCAAGACACTTCAACTTTATGGTTTCTGGACAATCAAGAAGCGCAAGAGTGGCACAGGAAATATTATCAATTAAAAACTACATTTAGAAAGTATAAAGAAATGACCTCTAGCTTAGAGGACGAAATTAAATAGAATGGCAAAGGATTTCAAGAGTTGAAAAAGACGGCTGACACAGTCCTAGGTTCTGGACCTTCGGTCGATATTGATATTGAAATGGTTAAATTACATCAACGAATAAATGATCTTGAAGTGGATTTAATAAAGAGTCAAGTATCCTGCCAATCTTTGGAACTCATTGCAAGCGGAGGCGAGTCTAGCCTTCCTACTCCTACTCCTAGGTGGATGACAAGATATCAGTCTTTAGTTAGCCAAGAATTTCCCACTTTATTAAACCCACCTCCAGGTCTAAGAACGAAGTGATCTCCTAGTGGGGTAGGCAAGTCAAATTTAAATGCATACAATTATTTAATAAGAAAGGGAATGAAAATGTTTCTCAATGCCTTAATGATTATGGAAGTCAGATTGAAAAACTTGAGGTTAAAAAGCACACTCTCGGGCAGGAGATTAAAGAAATAAAGAACATGGGCCAACTCTTAAAAGGATTCAACAAGACTCTTCAACATGCACAGAGGACTCAAATTGACTCAGTTAATGATGTAGAAACCATTCGTAGGAAGGAGTAGAAACTCAAAGAACCTTTGGATGTAGCCATTCGCCACATTACCGATTCTTCGTCGGTTGTTGAAGATCCAGATAGGATGGCACAAAGCCTTGAACTTTCGTAGAGAATTACTTGTAAATCTGCAAGTAGATCTTTTTCTATAGTTAAATTTATGAACCCGTGACTTTGGTATATAACATAATAGATAATAAATGAATTTGTATTCAAATAAATGTTACCTTGAATGCACCATATGTACTATTGAATGTGCTGAATTATTTGAGATTCATATCCTGCTTTCTAGTATTTTGAGATTTTACCAAATAAGCCAATAATCTGCCTGTTAAGAGAACTAGGAACCTTACTGATTGAGTATTCAGCATTTCACTTGGTATGAAGACCATAAGCTTTGATCTTGATGTAAGAGTCTGCCTCTCAGTGTAGTAACAGAGATTCCCATTATTTTAAGAAAGCTTAATTCCAATCTAAACTTAAAATATCAAAAGCCGATTTAAGGACCCTGTTTTTTGTACTTAAAGTAAGATAGTTTACTTTTAGAATCTATTATTTTCCATGTTTTTAGGAAATCTTCTAATAGTAGATCAGAAACCTGACTAGCTATTATGGAAACTCTTTAATAGAAGGGTACAAAACCACATTGGTCATAAGGATAGAGGAACAGAAAACCATCTGGATAGAAGACTAGAAAACCATCTAGCAATAATGATAGAAAACCTACAAACCATCTGCCAATAACCCTTTCTTTTGTGGAGAAATCCCGCTTTCTTTACTTTGAAGAACAACATCGCATACTCTAAAGACCTTCCTCTAGAAGATTGTTTTACTCTTGTTTTGGAGCACAAATGGCTCATTTTTGATCGAATTATTTTTTCCTCTTTTCAGGCTTAAGAAACCTTAGTCCCTTTTCTTTGTGCTACTCTTTGGGCGTTGAATGTCTTAATCCCTTTTCTTTGTGCCAATCTTTGGGCTTTGGATGTCTTAATCCCTTTTTCTTTGCTCCACTCTTTGGGCTTTGGATGTCTTCGTTCCTTTCCTCTGTGCCACCTTTTGGGCTTTGGACGCCTTAGTCCCTTTTCTATGTCATCATCTTAGGTAATGATCTCAACTTTGATCGAACCCCTTATCAAAATCTTAGGTGATGATCTAGGTCTACTGTCCGGTGCATTTTGTTAGCAGTCTTAAAAAGAACAAAGACGTACTCGACCTCCCTCTAGGAGTCTCTATAGTAAGGCCTTAAAGATGGTACTAAAGGCTGGTTTGTTGCTTTGGTCAGGCCATCTTAGACGGGACCAAATGCTTACACCATCCTCCTTATAGGAGGCGTTCCAGCAGACTGTGTAGGCTGGAGCTGAAGGCTTGCAGTTACTTTGGTCAGGCCTTTTCATATGGGAACAAAGGCTTACTCTGACCTCCCACTATAGGTGCTTTTACTAGGCCATCTTAGCGGTCGCCACTTTCTACCATCTTAGGTAGTGGTTTAGGCTTTTCCTTTTAGTTTAGGAGAGTCTTACTCCTTAACCATGTAGATACACTTATTTTACTCGGAAAATCTTTATTTGTTATCAATTTGTTCAATAACTTTATACAAATTCCTTGATCTTTCCCTATCCTAAGAGGTTATTGGTTATTCCTTCCATGCTTCGGCACCGATTGGTCTCATGGCCATAAACGATGATAATGACAATATAATCCTCCAAGATTTCTTCCATTCTTGGTCGCTTCTTTTGTGAACGCCAATAATTGAGCATGTCTTTTGCCAAGAGCTAGATATTCTCATAAAAGGTGGTAAGAAAGTTGTCCTTAGAAAGCCGTAATCTTTTGGGCAATGACCCTCTCGATTGGCGCTTAACTCTTTTGTTGCTTGTGATGGACTCTTCATCTTCAATGATCAACTTTCTTTTTTAAGAGTTGTGCGCTTCATTTTTTTGTAAGATTAATCTAGTACACTCCTACGCTTTCTAATAAACCAATCAAAATCTCTTTCTATCTCCTTTTCGAAGATAGTTTCCTTAGTTTTAAGTTGGATTTCCTTTCTCATTTTCATGAAGATACTACCTCTTTTGTATTGTCTTCCTAGGGCAAAGATCAATGTCGACCCCATAAGGAATGGATTTTGACTCCATTTTTTAGGATTATATTAAGCCACTTGTCTTCTTTTAACCTCCATGACTTGTAATGCCACGAGCCTTAATAATTACTCCTCAAGAAGCTAAGGATCATCAGCGATTTGGTAGGTTGTTCTAGCTATTTGAGGTTCGGAAGATCCTCGCTCAAGAGTAGGAGGGTTTGAAAGGAATCCTTAAGGCGATATGCTTGGTAGGAATAAATCCTCTAAACCCTACATATGAAGGTCAAGGTAGTTCCACTTATGGGTTAAATGGAACTGGAGGTTCAAGCCCTCCTTCTAGTGTCAAAATGTTAACGAATTTCTTCATCAACCCCAAAAAATGTAAGGAAAGAGGAATGTGGTTTTAAGAAAGATTGGATGTCCCTTGTAAACCTCAACGAGTGTTGGCAAAAGCGACAATTGGTTGAGAAAGGGCTTGGGTAATAAGGTCTGGCTTGTTCAAGTCCATGATGATGTCATTAGCATGGCTATACTGAAGTAGTGTCAATCTATATAGAGCAGTATTATGCAAGCATAAATGAAGATTATGAGTGCTTTTGGAATTCGAACCAAGTTATGATTAAAAATCATAAGTGCTTTAGAACTCGTTAAACAAGTCATAATTCAAATCCTCTTTTTTTTCATATGTTATGTAATTGTTGAATGTACAAGATTCTATGTGCAAAAGTATAATCGGCACTAAAATCCTCAAATTAATTTATGGTTACAAAGTTTTAAATGTAAGAGACAAGAAAAGAATGATTCATCCCTTTCTCCAAACCTCTAGGTCTGTAATTATAGGGGTCAAGGGATGTATCATGGTTACCATGTGTCCATGCGGCATGCCTGACCTCCGGCATTAACTATATTAGTGGCGTATAGCGCTATACTTCAACATCCACTTACACAATGGTGAATTTTGACTCTTAGCATCCATCCTGCCTTGATAGCATTCATTGATGACGTTCGATATCAACATTGTATTGAGGATATGCGGCCTCCTTTGAAGGTTGATGAAGTGTGGCATTACTATGGCACGGCGTCAGTAAGTGGTGACATTAATATGTGGCGACATTGATGAGTGGCGATATTGTCAATGATCAGCATTGATAATATACGGCATTGATAACAGGCGGTATCGATAGTGGATGATACTGATAACAAGCGACAGTGATAACATGTGGCATTGATAACAGGCGGCATTAATGATAGGAGGCATTGATGATAGGCGGCATTTATGGTAAGCGGCATTAATAAGAGATGGCATTGATGATCCGCGACATTAATATGAGACGACATCGTTGGTGAATTGGCATTGATGAGATGCAACATTAATCCGGAGGGACATTGTTTCGGCATTGATGATAGGCGGTATTGATGA
The DNA here is from genome assembly GCA_030737815.1 of Allium fistulosum. Lineage (NCBI taxonomy): Eukaryota > Viridiplantae > Streptophyta > Magnoliopsida > Asparagales > Amaryllidaceae > Allium > Allium fistulosum. The sequence continues at coordinate 1,245,180,064 of CM060904.1, read as the reverse complement.
TAGGTGGCATTTATGATAAGCGGCATTAATAAGACACGGCATTGGTGATCAGCGGCATTAATAGGAGACGACATCGTTGGTCAAGTGGCATTGATGAGATGCAACATTAATCTGGAGGGACATTGTTTCTTCTGGTTATGTAGAAGAAATACTTCATTGATGTGATGCGGCATTAATGTAATGGGGGCATCAATGCTATATCATGTCGTTATAACATTGATGGCTTACAGTATAGAGCTTTCCAGTGTTGTAATTGCCTTACAAAAATGCAGTATCTTTTCCAGTTTCTTTTGCACGATATCACTCATTCAACTTTATAAGAGGTATGCAGCATTAATGGCATTTGGTATTGCTGGCTTTGTTGATGACCTGTGACATTGCCTATTATTCTTTATTGATGAGGTGCGGCATTGTATGCAACCTGCATTGATTTATCTTCATACTTCCAACATTGCTTATTGATGCAACATCATAGTTATGTCGACATGTCGTATACCTTCAAGATCGATAATTATAGTAACAGATGTCCAGAAGAAAGGTAATGTGCATGTCAAAGATATCTCATAGAAGTACACAACATAGTCATATGTTCATTAAAAATCTTATCAAATATCTTTGTTCCCATTTAATATGCTATGCAAAGTTAATTATACAAGCCCTTATGTGCAAAAGTCATTAAATTACAATAGGTTCTATAAATCCCTAGTTCAATTTAGGGTTACAACTTTAAAAATATAAGAAAAGTAGTAAGAAGAATTTTCCCTTTCCAAGTTTCCATTAGATCTATATTTATAAGGGTAGGAGTAGGCTGATCAGCTGCAATGTGTTATTTGATTGTAACGAACCGAGGATTTTCGACCCTCGAAAATTGACACTAATACGTCCACAGTACCGCGTGCCAAGCAATCGAATGCCGAAAAAACCGATCGTTCTAGGGAAAGAAAGAAAATAAAGATAGAAGAGAGAAGAGAAGAGAGAAAAATGAAAAAGAAAAAAGAAGAAACTGAAACTATCATAGAATCTCACAATCGCAGCGGAACAACATATCATATAATATCAATAAACTTTACAAAACAAAACTGTAATATTCATACATCCATCAGAGAACAACAATCAATCGCAAATCATCAGCCTGGACAGTTATAATAACCTATCCTTACAATTGCTCATAATTTAAACAACAATGTAGCCGAGAAATAAATATATACGTGCTTACGACCATAAGACCTCCAGCTCGTCTACTGAAGCTCCAAAGCATCCAAATCTAAATTTGTAAATAAGCTCGGTCTGACCCGAGCATTGAAAGGGAAGAACGCCCAGATCATTAGCAAAACCTTATACCCTAGGTTAACTAAAATGAAATAACACTAGGTAGTGTGTTAGGAAATGAGAAGGGTATTTTCGGAAATAGCAAAACCTTATACCCTAAACCCTTAGGAAATGATAACCCATGTTCATTATTCTAATTTCATTAAAAAAACGAAGCTAAGGTCGACCACCATTTCCAATCTCAAGAGGAGAAGTAAAGCTAAGATTCAAGAGGAAAGAAGAAATCAACTAAATCAACAATCAAAATCTCATCTATAATCCTTAAAGCTAAGGTGAATAATTACTACATCCCTAATACTTTTAGTTTTCGGTTTTGTGTTTAGATCCGAAATGCTTTTGCTATAATATTGCAATGTTTGACGTTTTAAGATATATATGTTTATTGTTGATGAAATTATAAATGTTTATTCGTGTTTTATGATAATGTTTAACATGAAAACCCTACTTAATGACATCAGAATACCTTGGAAATTTAAATATAGGTCTGGAATAATATTTTAAAGATGGGTTTTGATTTTCATAATTTTTCGATTTATTATGGATTTTATATGAATTTTCGAATGAATGAAATTGTTTATTGGGTTTTAAATTATTTTCGGCAGAAATAATAAGTGTTTGGGTTTGAGATTTTAATATGTTAGGCAATATATTAAAATACATTTTTTGAACTTTTTCCAAATTTTCCTAAGTCATTTGAGGGATATATAAAATTATTTAAGGTATGGGACTTAAATGTTTTATATTTTTATAAAGGAGAATGGGCATTTTGAAAAATAAAATGATTTGTAAATTCTGGTAATTGCGTCAGCAAAATTCTGAAAAGTATTTTATTGACCAATTAAAATTTGACGAACAAAGGTAGGTTAGTTGAAAAGTTTCCTTCTTAAGTTTAGAAAAAAAATCACTCATTTTACATGTTTCTGCCCATACGGTAGTATACCTTCCGCCCCAGAACATTTGTCTCAGTCGAAGGGTTAGCTTTCGATAAGGTCAAAGTTCAATGCATAAGGTATCAAGTAATCGGTACGTGATGAATTGAATATAGTCGAAATGTTTTAAGCCGAAAGGTTGATGGCCTAAAAGGTTGAAATATAATTGTTTTATAAGTGAAAATCTTTAACCTGCTTTGCTTTCGAATTTGAGCTTTCTACTTGGTCACTTCCGGCCAGGTCAAGTTATTTAACAGAAAATACTTTAAAACCTTCTGATGTAGTCGATAGGTTGTAGCTGCTACCGCCATTACTTCGTTTTGAAACCTCCCGGCATAGCCGAAGGGTTTCCACTGCTTTTATAAAGGTTTTACTTTGAACCTTCCGACCCATTTACCTGTTTTAAAAACTAGCTGTTTCTCCAATGCTTTCGGAGGGAAGCTTTTCGACCTGGGTGGTTACCCTTGTTTTTTGAAATATAACCAAAGGCTTTCGAAAGGTTATTTAGACATTTTCGAAAGGTACATAAAGACAAAAGGTTTTAAAAGAAGGTTTCCAGATTGTTTTAAGTTGAACCCAATATGCCTACGAAGGGTTTCTGTTTTAAAAGGTTTTATGTATTCGAAGGGTTCTGTTTTGAAAGGTTTATTAGAAGTTTTCGAAAGGTTTTTGAAGGAAGGTTTTCCAAAGGTTTTTCTAAGGCAATGACTTAAAGTGATTTTAAAAAAGGATGTCTAAGTTTATAACTTCCGAAACGATTGCTTTAAATAAATTCGAAAGGTTTTAGAGATGATTTCGAAAGGTTTAAACTTGGATTTTGAAGGAGGTAGTTTCAAAGTATGGAAAGAGGTTCTTTCAAATGGTAAAGTATTTTCATCAACTATGTTTTGAGAAAAGGATATATGTCTAACATGGTAATATGATTTGAGTAAAGTATAAAGAGTTATTTCTTTTCCTTGTTTGAAGTTTGATTTAAAGGTTTAAATCATTTTGAAGTTGCTTTCAAGGAAAATTATGGGAGGGGATCCTTAAGTATAAATGACTCAGATATTAGAAAACCATATGGGACTAGTATGGGGTCGCGCCCTATACATAAGCTTGTAGCCCCAGCTAATTGTTGTCCAAAATTCCAGTGTGTAGGGCTTGGTCACAGTTAGACTAAAATTATGATTACACATCGAAAGGAATATATGTTGTATACAGATATGTTAATGGTAAGCCTAGAAAACCATTAGGCTCGGGAGAACCTGAGAGATGATTAAGTCAAGGACAGACCATCCAGAAGAGAGATATTTAACAGATAGTTTAGGACAGACCGTCCTGATGGGAAATGTTAAACAGATAGATAAGGATAGATAGTCCTAAATATGAATATCTAACGGGTGTTAGGTAAATTTCGATTATGTTGTCCGGTAGGGCCGAGTCAGCCAAATGTTAAAAGTTATTTGTGTTGAACGGGTAGTTCATCATTACCTATTATTTATGTTGGTTTACAAAATGTTTATTTTGTAGTATTAAACCATTGTGGATGCAGGAGCATAATATATGGTTATATGGAAGGATTTGCGAAGATGTGTCTTAAAAAGATGTTAGTGAGAAGAAACCCGTTCCGCTAAGCGGCGTGGTCTCACTTAACATAATTAAACCAGGATGTATAGTATTTTTCATATCAGGCTTTATGTCTGACTCGAAGTTTATGTTTTCCCCTTAAACTCTCGGGTACTCAAAATTAATTTGAGTAGGTTGAGAGGTTAAAGATCTTTTAAGGTTTTTAGAAAGTTGACGAATAAGCTACCGGAGGATGCTGGAGGCAAGGATTTGCTGCTTTTATTTATGGTTAGATGATTTTCCACTATGTTATGATGTAATAGGTCTTATAAGACCATTTGACTCTGATCAAACGAGAGGGTATCTTCATATACCGCTCTTGACATAATTTGTAATAACTATATTTAATCTGTGCCTGGGAAAACGTTTTTGGTTATGTGACGTAAATGTGGAACAAATTTTATATGGAAAGGTAATGAAGTAATCTGTGATTTTGGAAATCTGTGTTTTGTTTCATATTCAAGTGCTTCTGATATTATTGATACCATTAACATAGCCGTATTTAGCCACCGGAAGCTAATACTATAGATGACTACAGCATCTGTAGCACTTAGTTTTGGGCCTCCAGATAGGGGATGTTACAGCTTGGTATTAGAGCATGGTTTATGAAATACTTTAACCAAAAATTGATTTTTGAAAAAATAATCCATAGAAAGTAGTGTTGAGATTGGGGTATGGGATAACGCTATAATAACGTACTTGTATTTTTATATATATAAGTATACGCTCTATCTTTAGACTCCTATCTTAGTTAGGTTATTCATCTGTATCTCACGAGGTTTGAATAGAGATATGGAGGGAAGAAGAAGCCGAGTGAATGTTGGAGGAGACAACACCACTACCAACGGAAATGCCCGACCAAACACAAGGAGAGATCCTGGTCAGGCACAAGCTAAAAATGCTGGTGCAAGAGTTTCCCAAGTGGATATGGGGGCAATGTATCCATTCTTTGTGAATATGGCACAAGCTGCAGTAGCAGCAGGTGTTATTGGAGGAAACACTGCGGGAGGAGGAGTTCAAGAAGTTCATGCGGTTAATCAGTATGCCACTTTGAGTAGAGATTACATTAGGCTCGAAGGGAAGCCGTTCATTGGTACCGAGGACGTGATTGAAGTAGAAACTGCCTACTGCATTGTGAAAATATTTTCGCTGATTTAGGGCTAAATGATGCGCAGAAAAGGAGGTTGGCCTCATGGTAGCTGCAGGGAGCTGCATTGTTTTGGTGGAACACCATCACTGTCGGAGTTGATGAAGGGACCATTACTTGGGAGGAATTCAGAAGAATTTTTTCGAAGAGATTCATGTCCGTTATGGCGAAGGCTGCATTGGTAAGGAGGTTTGTAGAAATAGAGCAGGGAGATATGAGTGTGTTGGAGTATACCAGGAAGTTCGAGGAACTAGCCCGATACGGGTATGCATTGGTTGATACCGTTATTAGTAGAAATGAGAAGTACATCATTGGGTTAAGGCCAGAACTAATAAGTGCTACTTTGCCGCACTTAAGAGACCCTAGTGATGTTGTTGTTGAGATGGCATTGAGGCAAGAAGAAGCATTGGCTTGCCTAAGGAAGAAAGTGAAAGAGGCTCAGACTGGACAGGCTCAGAAGAGGAAATTTTTCCACAAGAAGTTTACTCATAAAGAAAGGGCGCAAAAGAAGAATAAAGCTGAAGTGGTTTGTTACAACTGTAACAAGAAAGGACACTATCTTAACGAGTGTCGAGCAAGCAAGAATGCCAAATGCTTTAATTGCGATCAAGTGGTTCATTTTAATAACAAGTGCCCAGAGCCACCGAAGGAAGGAAAGGGGCGGGTCTATGCCTTGGAGGCCACAACCGCAAAATCAATTGCTCAGGAAAAGGGAAAAGTTGTTTTAGGAGGCTCACTGCAGATCCACGGTATGTCTGTTAGCGTCCTATTCAATACTGGGGCATCCCATTCTTTTATTTCTCGATGTCTAGTAGATAGACTTAACCTAGAACCCTCTTACTTAGTTACTTCCTTAAGGGTTGCTAATCCAATAGGAGGTTATGCAAAACTTGGGATGAGGTGTGACCATCTAGAATTTGATTTGTTAGGCTATACCATTGATTGTTGTTTGCATGTAATTGACTTTGTGGGATTTGAGATTATCCAGAGGATGGATTGGTTGAGTAGTATGACGCTAGGATATTTTTCCAAGATAGGAAAATATCACTTAGTCATCCAGACTGTAGTGATCAAATAATTTATGCTGTAGAGAACCCTAGTTTTAAGGTGAATGCTTTACTGGTCGTTATGGAGTTGGAGGATGAGTTGCATCGGGTCTTTGTAGTTAGAGAAATTGCCGATGTGTTTGAACCAGTCGTTGGGATGCCACCGAAACGAGCTATTGAGTTTCGGATTGATTTAGTGCTTGGAGCTGAACCGGTGAGTAAGCCGCAGAGTAGGATGACACCTACAGAAATGAAAGAATTGAGGGTGCAGTTAGTAGATCTGGAAGGCAAAAGTTTTATTAGGCCGAGTAGTTCAACATGGGGAGATGCTGCTGTGAAGCCGGACGGATGGTTAAGGCTATGTATTGAATATCGTAAGTTGAATGAGAAAATGATAAAGAACCGATATCCATTGCCGAGAATTGACGATTTGTTCGATCAGTTGAGTGGAGCAAAGGTATTTTCTCAACTATATTTGGCGACAGGATTTCATTAGCTTAGAGTGGCAGAGGATAACATTCCTTTAATAGCGTTTAGAATTAGATATGGATCATATGAATTGTTAGTTATGCCATTCGGACTAACTAATGCACCGGTATTTTTTGTAGATCTGATGAATAGGATTTTTCGAGAGCATTTAGATAGGTTTGTGTTGGTTTTCACTGATTACATTTTGATATAATCTAAGGATGAGTAGGAGCATGAAGTTCATCTCAGAGTCAAGCTCGAGACATTAAGAAAGCATCAGTTAAAGGATAAATTTACGAAGTGTAATTTTTGGAAGAAGGAAATGAAGTTCTTTGGTCATGTCGTCTTTGAGAAAGGGTTGTCTATAGATCCGACTAAGATTGAAGCGGTGAACAATTGGAAGGGACCCGAGACGGTGACCGAGATAACGAGTTTCCTTGGATTGGCGGGATATTATCGAAAATTTATAAATGATTTTTCGTAGATAGTAGCACCGCGATGACTAAGCTTACGCGAAAAGATGTGAAGTTCGTGTGGACTGATAAGTGTGAAGAAGCATTCCAGAGCTTGAAACAATTATTGACCCATGCACTGGTGTTAGTGGTTCCGGAGAGGAATCAGGATTTAGTTGTTTATACAGATGCGTGTGGAATAGAAATGGGAGCTGTGTTGATGCAAAGGGGTAAAATAATCGCTTATGCTTCTAGACAGCTCAGGCCACATGAGGTTGGGTATCCTACGCATGACTTGGAGTTAGCTGTCGTTATATTTGCTTTAAAGGTGTGGAGGCATTATCTTCTGAGAGAGCGATTTGAGCTATATACCGATCAAAAGTCGTTGAAGTATTTGTTCTCCCAAAAGGAGTTGAATATGAGACAGCAGAGATGATTGGAGTTTATTGTTGTCTATGATTTTGGAATTGAGTACACACCCGAAAAAGGAAACAAGGTAGTAGATGCACTCAGTCGGAAACATCAGAATGCGGTATTGGCTATGATAACTGAGTGGAAAGACATGGAAGCGTTATCGGATTGTATTGTGCGGTTTAGGTCCGAAGTAGGATCGAGTACATGTAGTACTGTATTGTCTTGTTTAGAAGTTTGACCAGTAATGATTGAGAAGATAGCCTCTAAGCAAGAGGAGGATCCAGTATTGGCTGAGCGGATTAGAAGATTCAAGGAAGGAACGGAGAGCGATGACCTATTCAATCTTGACCATAATGGATGGTTGAGAAAGAAAGGAAGATTATGTGTTCCAAATATAGGAGATATAAGGAAGGGGTTTTTGATGAGTGCCATTGTTCGAAGTTCACTATCCACCCAGGAAGAATAAAGATGTATCAGGACATGAAGAGAAATTTCTTCTAGAAGGTATGAAGCGGGATATTGGATTGTGTATTAAGCAGTGCTTGAATTGCCAACAGGCAAAGGCTGAACACCAGAAGACAAGTGGATTGCTTCAACCGTTAGAGGTTCCATTATGGAAATGGGATTCAATCTCCATGAATTTTATTGATGGGTTGCCGAGATCTAGAAAGGGAAACGAAAGCATATGGGTCATAGTAGATAGACTGACTAAGAGTGCCCATTTTATTTTGGTAAAGTCAACTAGAACGGCACATGATTTGATGAAGTTATTCATGAAGAATGGGTTAGACTGCACAGGATTCCTATTAGTATTGTCAGTGATAGAGATTCTTTATTTACTAGTGAGTTCTGGAAAAGCCTACAAGAAGCATTAGGAACTAAGCTCAACATGAGTACCGCTTACCATCCATAGATAGATGGGCAAACAGAAAGAGTTAACAAAGTCTTGGAAGGTTTGTTAAGAGCTTGCATATTATGTTTTGGGGGATCATGGGAAGACCATCTTCATCTAGTCAGGTCCTCGTATAACAATATTTATCAGAATAGTATTGGAATGGCTCTGTTTGAAGGATTGTATGGAAGACCTTGCAAGTCTCCCGTATGTTGGTTAGGGACCAGGGATAGATTTGTTCTTGGTCCAGATTTAGTGAAGGAAGTTGTGCAAAAGATTGAGTTGATTCGAGTTAGGATGAAGGAAGCTCAATCTAGGCAGAAAATCTATGCAGATAAAAGAAGGAAGAATTTGGAATTTTCTGTCGAAGATTATGTGATTGTTAAGGTTTCGCCGATGAAAGGTGTAATCAGATTTGGGAAGTCAGTGAAGTTAGCACCTAGGTTCATTGGTCCATTTTGTATTATTGAGAGGATCGGGAAACTCTCTTAGAAAGTGGAGTTAGCGAGTAGTTGAGTTGGAGTCCATAATGTTTTCCATGTTTCTCATCTTAGGAAATGTGTTACAGACCTGGAGACTACTATAGCATCTATAGTATTAGAAGACTTAGTAGTAGAACCAGATTTGACTATAGTTAGGAAACCGATTCAGATTGTGGCTAGAGATGAGAAGAAATTGAGGACCAAGACAGTCAATTTAGTAAAGGTCCAGTGGAGTAATGATGATAGAGACTGTACTTGGAAGTGGAGAGAAGGAATAGAGACTCCTACCCAGCTTTATTTGATGGTATGTTTTACCTTAGATTGTTTTGTTGTGTACCTTATCGTAATTTCGAGGACGAAATTCTTTAAGGTGGGGAGTCCGTAACACCCCATATATTTTATAACCTTATTTAAGGTATTTAATTAGTTAAATTAAATTAAATAATGTGAAGATTAATATGTTGAGATTTGATTAGTTGGAGGTAGTCGTGCCATGTTAAAGGGGTTAACTAAAATGAAATAACACTAGGTAGTGTGTTAGGAAATGAGAAGGGTATTTTTGGAAATAACAAAACCTTATACCCTTAGGAAATGGGTAACTCGCTTTCATTATTCTCATTCATTAAAAAATAGAAAATAGCTAAGGCCGGCCACCATTTCCAATCTCAAGAGGAGAAGTAAAGCTAAGATTTAAGAGGAAAGAAGAAATCAACTAAATCAACACTCAAAATCTTATCTACAATCTCTAAAGCTAAGGTGAATAATTACTATATCCCTACTACTTTAGTTTTCGGTTTTGTGTTTAGATCCAAAATGCTTTTGCTATAATATTGCCATGTTTGATGTTTTAAGATATATATGTTTATTTTTGATGAAATTATAAATGTTTATTCATGTTTTATGATAATGTTTAACATGAAAACCCTATTTAGTGACATCAAAATACCATGGAAATTTAAATATAGGTCTGCAATAATATTTTAGAGATGGGTATTGATTTTCATAATTTTACGATTTATTTTGGATTTTATATTAATTTTCGAATAAAGGAAATTGTTTATTGGGTTTTAAATTATTTTCGGCTGAAATAATAAGTGTTTGGGTTTGAGATTTTAATATGTTAGGCAATATATTAAAATACATTTTTTGGAATTTTTCTAGAATTTTCTTAAGTCATTTGAGGGATATATAAAATTATTTAAGGTATGAGACTTAAATTTTATATATATTTATAAAGGAGAAGAGGGATTTTGCAAAATAAAATGGTTTATAAATTCTGGTAATTGCGGCAACAAAATTCTGAAAATTATTTTATTGACTAATGAAAATTTTACAAACAAAGGCAGGTTAGTTGAAAATTTTCCTTATTAAGTTTAAAAACAAAAATCACTCTTTTTCCATGTTTTAGCCCATACGGCAGTATACCTTCTGCCCCAGACCTTTCATCTCAGTCGAAGAGTTAGCTTTCGATAAGGTCAAAGTTCAATGCATAAGGTATCAAGTAATTTGTACGTAATGAATTGAATATAGCCGAAAGGTATTAAGCCGAAAGGTTGATGGCCTAAAAGGTTGAAATATAATTGCCCTATAAGTGAAAAGCTTTCACCTACTTTGCTTTTGAATTTGAGCTTTCAACTTGGTCACTTCCGATTAGGTCAAGTTATTTAAAAGAAAAGACTTTAAAACCCACCGATGTAGTCGATAGGTTGTAGCTGCTACCGCCATTACTTTGTTTTGAAACCTTTCGGCTTAGCCGAAGGGTTTCCACTGCTTTTATAAAGGTTTTACTTTTAACCTTTCGACCCAGTCGAAAGGTTCACCTGTATTTAAAACTAGCCGTTTCTCCAATGCTTTTGGAGGTAAGCTTTCGACCAAGGTGGTTACCCTTGTTTTGTGAAATATAATCAAAGGCTTTCGTAAGGTTATGTAGACATTTTCGAAAGGTTGTTTATATAAAGACAAAAGGTTTTAAAAGAAGGTTTCCAGATTGTTTTAAATTGAACCCAGTATGCCCACAAAGTGTTTCTGTTTTAAAAGGTTTTATGTATTCGAAGGGTTCTATTTCGAAAGGTTTATTAGAATTTCGAAAGGTTTTTGAAGGAAGGTTTTCCAAAGGTTTTTCTAAGGCAATGACTTAAAGTGATTTTAAAGAAGGATGTCTAAGGTTTATAACTTCCGAAAGGATTGCTTTGAATAAATTTGAAAGGTTTTAGAGATGATTTCAAAAGGTCTAAACTTGGATTTTGAAGGAGGTAGTTTCAAAGTATGGAAAGAGGTTCTTTCAAATGGTAAAGTGTTTTCGTCAACTAAGTTTTCAGAAAAGGATATATATCTAACATGGTAATATGATTTGAGTAAAGTATAAAGACTTATTTCTTTTCCTTGTTTGAAGTTTGATTTAAAGGTTTAAATCATTTTGAAATTGTTTTCATGGAAAATTATGGGATGAGATCCTTAAGTATAAATGACATAAATATTAGAAAACCAGATGGGACTAGTATGGGGTCGCGCCCTATACATTAGCTTGTAGCCCAAGCTAATTGTTGTCCAAAATTCCAGTGTGTAGGGCTTTGTCACAGGTAGACTAAAATTATGATTAAACACCGAAAGGAATATATGTTGTATACAGATAGGTTATTGGTAAGCCCGAAAAACCATTAGGCTAGGGAGAACCTGGGAGATGATTAAGTTAGGGGTTGACCGTCCAGAAGGGTGATATTTAACAGATAGTTTAGGACAGACCGTCCTGATGGGAAATGTTAAACAGATAGATAAGGATAGGTAATCCTAAATATGAATATCTAACAGATGATAGGTAAATTTTGATTATGTTGTCTAGTAGGCCCGAGTTAGCCAAATGTTAAAAATTATTTATGTTAAACGGGTAGTTCATTATTACCTGATATTTATATTGGTTTACAAACTGTATATTTTGTACTATTTAACCATTGTGGATGCAGGAGCATATTATATGGTTATATGGAAGGATTTGCAAAGATATGTTTTAAAAAGATGTTAGTGATAGGAAACCCGTTCCGCTAAGCGGCGTGGTCTCACTTAACATAATTAAATCGGGATGTATAGTAGTATTCATACCAGGCTTTATGTCTGACTCGAAGTTTATGTTTTTCCCTTAAACTCTCGGGTACTCAAAATTAATTTGAGTAGGTTGAGAGGTTAAGGACCTTTTCAGGTTTTTAGAAAGTTGACGAATAAGCTACCGGAGGATGATGGAGGCAACAGATAGCTATTTAGGATTTGCTGCTTTTATTTATGTTTAGATGATTTTCCACTATGTTATGATGTAATAATTCTTATAAGACCATTTGACTCTGACCAATCGAGGGGGTATCTTCATATACCGCTCTTGATGTAATTTGTAATAACTATATTTAATCTGTGCCTGGGAAAACGTTTTGGGTTATGTGACGTGAATGTGGAACAAATTTTATATGGAAAGGTAATGAAGTAATCTGTGATTTTGGAAATCTGTGTTTTGTTTCATATTCAAGTGCTTCTGTTATTATTGATACCATTAACATAGCCGTATTTAGCCACTGGAAGCTAATACTATAGATGACTCCAGCATCTGTAGCACTTAGTTTTGGGCCTCCAGATAGGGGATGTTGCAATTCGTATATAAAGAGTCATCCGCTCTTACACGGGAACGTAATAGGGTCTCATCTGCTTCAATAGGCGGGAATATATCAAAACCAACTAATAAATATTGTATATCATCCAAACAAGCAGCATACATCATAAATAAAATTATTTCCACTTATATAAAAATATAAGCAGGCCAGAGAGGTGAGTTAACTCAAAAAAATGCCAGAAATAACCTAAATGCTCCGTTTGAGTTAAAATTGAATGGTCGTTCAATTTAACCCAAAATTCCTACTAACTCCAAATTTGTTCAATCTAACTCCATAGCATAGTATTCGCTGATACGAATGCAACACAACTTGTCTTGCTCGATTTGGACCTCGTACGAGAAAGTTACGGATTAATTAACATTTGATATATTTAAATTTATAATTAACCAACTAATTAACATACTAAAAATTTTAATCCTTCTCTTCTATCTTCCTCAGGCACATTATTCCCCGGCCTGAGCTTTCATTTTCTTTTTTCTTATTTACGCGATAGCGCGCTACCACGAACGACGCCACCGCCGACCTCACCATGCCGCGCCGCCTGCCGCTGCTCTTGCTCTCCACTGCGCTCGCACGCACACGTACGCCTTGCAAAATCGAACCCAAAATTGCATCAAAAGCAAGCAATTTTCTATGGCCTTGGTCATCGATTCGACGATCCAACCATAGATTAGCTTTGTATCGTCGTGCATGATGTTTTCCTAGTTGAAGTCATTGGCTAATCCGGCCTCTAGAGGCTCCGATCGTCGTTGGCCGTTGGATGGTTTAGTTTAATGGCGGCTGAAATTATTAGAAGCTAGGGTTTTGGAAAATGAAAAATGTGACGACCGCCCATGACCCCTGCACCGAATCTAGAGATAGTGCGCTGTAAATGTGCCAGGCGACCATGGACGATTGTCAGGGTAGATTAAAACAACAGAATCTATCGTATTACTCACAGCGCATGGACAAAATACAATAGAACATATATATATAGTGAAGCTTTACCGAATAAAATGCCATCATATAAAAACTTCATAATAGTTGAATACAAGCATCCAAATAGCCAATACATCAAGCCTCACTACATAACACTCAGAGAATACAAAACAGCGGAACATCCAGTACATATAATAAGAAGATAATATGCAACCCTCCAGCTCGTCTTCGATATCAGCATCGTGAGAAGAGAACAGCACCTGTCACCTGCTACCTAGTCTGCCCGTCCCAAAAATGGACGAACAACCCAAGGCAATAAGAATTAAAACATAAAGCCTTGAGTCAGACAATAGTCTTAGTGAGCAGTAAATTAACTAACAACATACCAAAAGAGCATAAAGGAAAAGGAATAGGAATACAACCCTCCCACTCCACCTCTTTCTACAGTGATAGCCCCCAGACACACACTAAGCAGAAGCAACATAGCAGAGCATACAACTTAAAGTAAAGTAATAATCATTCGAGTCAAGGGCGATGTTTTCCAAGTACCAAGGCCTAAATCAGATAAGCACCCAGAAAATACCGCTCTTGAGTCCGAATGACGATACAACCAAACATCCATGACTCTGGCTATCACTGTTATCATTGCTTCGATATCACCGTTAATTTGAATGACCGGCACATTCTTTCAGCCGTCCGTCAAGGGCGAATGGAAACCCCGGTTCTAGACATAACTCCCGCACGTCGTCGCAGCCCGTGCCTAGGACTATCGAATCTGCCCAGAGTACTCGACCATCAACAGTTGGCCGTTGGGACTATCGAATCTGCCCAAACGTACTATTGCTTAGAGCATGCTAGAACCTTCAACAACGATGCTATCCAAGCCTCCTAGTCATCCTCCTCGACGACTATTCTCATATCCATTCATTATCCTCAACTCGAATCATATCACCGAGTTACCAACGTGCTTGGAATGATCCCGTCTGGATTAGACCAAGTCTTCGTCACATGATTGCCTCGCTTCATCGCATCCTCGCAAAGCCTCATCTCAACATCACATCATTAAATCTACGCATAAGAGCTTCATCATCCCGCTACATATGCCACGAGCAGCTTACCCAATTCAAGAGCCTTTCTCCTAGCTTTTGAATCATCTTCGGTCTAAATCAAACCATCAATCATCTAATTCATAACAATCAATCAAACCAAACATTAATCCAAGCAATCAAGCATTCAAATATGATCTAAGTAGATAATTATAACAATAATGGCATTTTCGTAATTAAAGAGTTGAAAGTCTAACATGCATGAAATCATAAGAAATATCTCTACAATCTTGATGAATGAACTTGCATAAGTTAACACTTAGTAAAATGGTTGTCAAATCATCATGAACAATGGATCTACATGGATCTACACTTAAGATGAAGAAAATGCATGAAAATCATTATTTTAACACCAAATCGAGCCAACAATCCGATATACTCCTTTGGATCCGTGTGAGAGATAATCACCACTCACCAAATCACCAAAACAAACCCAAATCAACACGCTTCAGATCTGGACAGCGAGGGATCAAGCTTGATCTATCACGAATCCGCTTCAAACGAAGAAATCTCTCTTGAAAAGATGAAGATCTTCAATCTATGCTCTTGAATCTTCAATTTGATCTTCAACTTGGATGGATGGAAGTACTAGATTAGAGTGGAGAAAAGAAGTGAAGAAGTGTAGAAGTCGAGCTCTCAAAATGGCAGCACTTCGTCGCTTCGAAATCCGGATCCCAAAAAGTGAGAAAAACCCTTCCTATTTATAGCTGAAAATCCACTAAGTCGTAACTCGGCTATCTCCTAAGTCGTCTCCGACTTACGACCTAAGACACCTCCGACTTAACAAAGCCTCCAACCTAACAGTCTACGACTTAGTGAACTTACGACATACGACTTAGCAGCTAACCCCTAAGTCGGTTGCGACTTAATACCTGCTCCTATACGACTTAGCAGTCCTACGACTTACGATTCAACTGGGTCTCCGACTTAACAACTTAGCCCATGCGCGACTTGGCGACTTACGACTTAGCGCGCCCCAACGACTCAACAACGCTGGCACGCGACCTAAAACTTACGCGACTCAACAATCTCGCGACCTATCTCCTAGCGACTTAACTCTTAACTTGTACGACTTAACTCCTTAAGTCGTCCAACGACTTAACTACTAAGTCTCTAACTAGCTTATTTCTTAGGTCGGTCAATCCCATAGGTCGCTCACTCTACTAAGTTGCTAACCTGCTACCCCAGCTCCTCTAGTTCGTTGCCGACCTAACTATGCTAACCCGGTAACCACTAGGTCGCTAACTTTCCCAGCCGACCTAACACTTAACCAAAACTTAGGTCGCATAATTCTATAGGTCGCTCTAACTAACCCACGACCTAAACCACCATACGACTTAAGACAATACGACCTATTTCTTAACTCGGTCAAAACCTTAAGTCGGCAACTCGACCCAGACGTTTCTCTTAACTCGTCCAAACCGACTTAGGACTTAGAAAAATTCTGAACGACTTATCAAAAATGCAACCAATTATTAATTATTTTACGATGTTTCGATCCGTAAAATACGGGTCGTTACATTCTCTCCCCCTTAGGAATTTCGCCCCCGAAATTCCAAGCAAACAAAGCAATCAAAGGCTATTCTGTACGCCTACCATCCATAGCAATCAACAAACCATGCATCCAATTCTAACTTAGTGTACAGAATTCTAAGACTTAGAACAAGTTACAATATCGCGAGATGAGACGACACCTTAGGGCCATACCTTGAAGAGTTCAGGATGAGCTGCCTTCATCCTCTCTTCCACCTCCCACGTACAGTCGTTATCATCATCACTCCATTGTATCTTGAGCAACTTAACTACCTTCCTCCTAAGTTGTTTTGTGTCGGTTTCAACAACACGAAGCGGCTTACGAGGTCTTCTACCAACTGAATCAACTTCGAAATCTTCACAGCTATCAGCAGAAACCACAGTATTCGAGTCGTGCACATACTTCCATAGATATGATACATGAAAAACATTGTGCACACTCGACATCTTCTCAGGTAACTCCAATCTATAGGCGAGCTTTCCAATTCGCTCGATGATCGGGAATGGTCCAAAAAATCTCGGAGTTAATTTTCCTTTCTTCCCGAATCGGATAACCTTCTTCAGTGGAGAAATCTTCACAAAAACCATATCACCAACATCGAACTCCAAATCCTTACGACACTTATCGGCATAACTTTTCTGACGGTCTTGGGCTGCCTTCATTCGTTGCCGAATGATCTCTATACAATCCGAAGTCTGTCGAATCATCTCTGGCCCAAGCATCAGCTTTTCTCCAGTTTCCAACCAACATGTCGGAGAGCTACACGGTCTTCCATACAATGCCTCATACGGTGCCATACCAATGCTTGACTGGTAACTGTTGTTGTATGAAAACTCTACCAAATGAAGGTGATCTTCCCATGATCCTCCAAAGTCCAAAACACATGCTCTAAGAAGATCTTCCAAAACTCGGTTGACTCTCTCGGTCTGACCATCTGTTTGAGGGTGATAAGCTGTACTCAAACACAACTCGGTTCCCAAAACTTCCTGGAAGCTCTTCCAAAATCCACTAGTGAACAATGGGTCTCGATCGCTCACTATACTCTTCGGAATACCATGGAATCGAACTATCCACTTAGCATACAACTCAGCCAACTTTGATGCAGTCCTAGTCGATCGAACAGGAATGAACCTCGCACTCTTGGTCAGACGATCTACAATGACCCAAATCCCTTCATTTCCCGTTCTTGTTCTAGGTAGTCCATCAATAAAATCCATCGATATCTGCTCCCACTTCCATGTAGGAACTTCTAATGGCTGAAGTAATCCACTTGGCTTCTTCTGTTCGGCTTTTACCAACTGGCAGTTCATGCACTTGGAAATAAAATTTCCAACATCCTTTTTCATACCTTCCCAGTAGTAAGTTCTCTTCATATCCCGATACATCTTATTTCCACCTGGATGAATTGTCAGCTTCGAGTGATGACTTTCCTTCAGAACTTCACTCCTCAATTCATCTATATCGGGAACAACTAGTCGTCCTTGCTTCCGAAGCCAACCCTCTCAATCGACCTCAAATCCTTTATCCTTTTCTGGATCCAATCCAGATTCCAATTCACGGATAATCTTGACAAGCTTATCATCTCGCTTTTGGCCCTCGCCAATCCTTTCCACAAGAGTGGGTCTTATCGATAAGTTTGCCAACATCTCAGGTTCCAATTCGCATCTGGGCCTGAAGTCAAATCCAGCTAGATACTCGAGATTCTTCCATTCTGAAAACATGGCTCCCAATCCTGCATGTCTTCGACTTAACGCATCTGCTACTGCGTTACCTTTTCCCGGAGTATAAGCTATACCAAAATCATACGATGCTAAAAACTCTAGCCAACGTTGCTGCCGAAGATTCAAATCCTTTTGGGAGAAAAGATACTTCAATGACTTATGATCTGTAAACAACTCGAATCGAACTCCCAGTAGATAATGTCTCCACATCTTCAGAGCAAATACAATCGCCGCTAACTCCAAATCATGAGTCGGGTAATTCCTTTCATGCGGCTTCAGTTGTCGACTTGCATACACAACAACTTTATCCTTCTGCATCAGTACTGCTCCAAGTCCAGTACCACATGCGTCGGTGTAAACCACCATCTCATCATTCCCACTTGGAATAGTCAAAACAGGAGCACTTGTCAATCGCTCTTTCAGGATTCTGAAAGCTTGCTCACACTTAGCATCCCAACTGAACACTTGGTTCTTCTTCGTCAATCCTGTTAACGTTGCAGCTACCTTGGAGAAGTCTTTGATAAACCGTCGATAATATCCTGCTAATCCAAGAAAACTTCTCACATCAGATGCATTCTTAGGTCTAACCCAATCCTGGATAGCTGCCACCTTAGCGGGATCAACCGCTATTCCACTTCCAGAAATTACATGGCCTAAGAACCTCACTTCACTCTTCCAGAAGTGACACTTCGAAAACTTAGCCTTCAGCTGATGTTTCCGCAAGATTTCCAAAACACTACGCAAGTGCGTCTTGTGCTCTTCTTCAGTTCTGGAATAAATCAGAATATCATCCACGAACACAAGTACGAACTTGTTCAACTGATCTCTGAACACTCTATTCATAAGATCCACAAAATATGCTGGTGCGTTAGTCAATCCAAACGGCATTACCAGCCACTCAAAGAAACCAGATGGTGTCCGAAAAGCAGTCTTCGGCACACTATCCTTAGCTACTCTCAACTGGTGAAATCCCGTTGCCAAATCCATCTGAGAAAACACCTTAGCTTCGTGAAGATGATCAAACAAGTCATCTATCCTCGGCAATGGATACTTGTTCTTCTTAGTCACCTTATTCAGCTCATGATAATCCACACACAATCTCAACGACCCATCTGCCTTGGTTGCAAACACAACTGGTGCACCCCACTCGGACACACTACGCCGAATGAATCCTTTCTGCAAAAGATCATCAACTTGCACCCTCAACTCCTGCTGTTCCCTAGGCGCCATCCGCCTAAGAGGCATCACAACAGGTCTGGCTCCTTCAACTAGATCTATACGAAACTTGATCTCTCTATGCGGCGGCAACCCTTTGACTTCGTCAAAGACATCCTCGAATCCATTAGCGATTGGCACTGATGACAGTCCATCCCGTGGAACAACCAGCAAATACATGAAGCTCATGAAGACGCCTTCTTCATGCTTACATCGTATCACAACTTTTCGCCCCTCCACATTCTCGACTGTCACTTCCAACCTCTCGCAATCAACCTTTGCCGCATACCTCCTAAGCCAGTCCATACCCAAAATAATTCTGAACCCCGCAAAGTTCAGAACAAAGCAATCACAAACAAAAGAGCAACCATGACTCGATACAACTAGACCACGGCATAACATACACAAACAAGACGAACCCCCAACTGGATTAGTCACAACCAATGGCCTATCAACAATATCCGGTTCCAAACCTAACCGGCCTACAAGTTCACTACAAACAAACGAATGCGACGCCCCAGTATCAAACAGAACTCTAACTGGAACACCACATAAGAAAAGAGTACCTTGAACCACCACACTCTTTCCCTTCTCTTCAGCGGTAGGAGCTTTCGAAGATGACGGAACAGTTCCCAAAGTATAAGCTTGCACAATCTGCTTGTCCCTCCTCGGTTCTGGACAATTCTTCCTGAAATGCCCCGGCTTGTCACAGTTGTGACACTTCATCGGCACCTTCGGATTCTTACAATCCTTCGAGAAATGGCCCTTCTACTGACAATTATAGCAAGTCACCTCGCCTTTCGGCTTCTTCTGGCCATCCTTACCCTTCTGCTGCTGCTGCTTCCTCTTCTTGTTTCCACCCTGCTGGGGTTTAGACTCTTCCCTGGTCACAGCAACAACAGATCCTTCCTTAGGAAACAGACTCTCATGCCTGAGAGCTTTCTCCACAAGCTTCTCAAATGAATCATCCAAATGATCCACCAACTGCCTCCCAAGATAACTGTCCAAGCCTGTCACAAACTTCTCATTCTTCTGATATGCAGATTCAATATATGACCGGACATACTTGGACAAAGCTTCAAACTCAGAAACATACTCAAGGACTGATCTTTCACCTTGCTTGAGCTCCACAAACTTCTTGAACAGAACAGACTTCTGAGCTGTAGAAATGAACTTAGTTTCAAATCTAGCTTGGAATTGCTCCCAAGTAATCTCTTCCTCCGCAGTATTGATGGTAATATAGTTCCACCAATCAGAGGCTCTCCCTTGAAGCTGCCTTGATGCCAACTTCCTCTTAGTTGCATCATCAATTCCCAAATCACCAAAGATCCTTCTACAAGCATCGATCCATCTCTGGACTTCAATAGTTGATTCTGTTCCCAAGAAAACTTTCCCTCCAAGAGCAGTATAGTCTTTGCACAACTTAGCAAAATCCACTGGTTTCGGAGTTTGGACTTGAACTCCAACATCTACTGCTGCCCCCGGAACTGGTATCCTTCTCATGATCGAAGTCATCATAGCTTCGAACATAGCTGCATAATCAGCAGTCCCCTCAGTAGCACAGCCTTCCCTAGCAGCTGGTCTCCCTCTTCGACTCATTCTCAATATCTATAAAAAGGAATGATTAGAACATCTAGAGAAACAACTACATAAAGGACTCAAACTCTACTAAGCTACTATATTATATATAGTATTCATCCATCAAAATACAATTACGTCTCTCATACGTAGTTACGTCAGCGAGCGTTGGGTAAAATCGATTAACCAATGCTCTGATACCAAATGTGACGACCGCCCATGACCCCTGCATAGAATCTAGAGATAGTGCGCTGTAAAGTGTGCCAGGCGACCATGGACGATTGTCAGGGTAGATTAAAACAACAGAATCTATCGTATTACTAATAGCGCATGGACAAAATACAATAGAACATATATATATAGTGAAGCTTTACCGAATAAAATGCCATCATATAAAAACTTCATAATAGTTGAATACAAGCATCCAAATAGCCAATACATCAAGCCTCACTACATAACACTCAGAGAATACAAAACAGCGGAACATCCAGTACATATAATAAGAAGATAATATGCAACCCTCCAGCTCGTCTTCGATATCAGCATCGTGAGAAGAGAACAGCACCTGTCACCTGCTACCTAGTCTGCCCGTCCCAAAAATGGACGAACAGCCCAAGGCAATAAGAATTAAAACATAAAGCCTTGAGTCAGACAACAGTCTTAGTGAGCAGTAAATTAACTAACAACATACCAAAAGAGCATAAAGGAAAAGGAATAGGAATACAACCCTCCCACTCCACCTCTTTCTACAGTGATAGCCCCCAGACACACACTAAGCAGAAGCAACATAGCAGAGCATACAACTTAAAGTAAAGTAATAATCATTCGAGTCAAGGGCGATGTTTTCCAAGTACCAAGGCCTAAATCAGATAAGCACCTAGAAAATACCGCTCTTGAGTCCGAATGACGATACAACCAAACATCCATGACTCTGGCTATCACTGTTATCATTGCTTTGATATCACCGTTAATTTGAATGACCGGCACATTCTTTCAGCCGTCCGTCAAGGGCTAATGGAAACCCCGGTTCTAGACATAACTCCTGCACGTCGTCGCAGCCCGTGCCTAGGACTATCGAATCTGCCCAGAGTACTCGACCATCAACAGTTGGCCGTTGGGACTATCGAATCTGCCCAAACGTACTCTTGCTTAGAGCATGCTAGAACCTTCAACAACGATGCTATCCAAGCCTCCTAGTCATCCTCCTCGACGACTATTCTCATATCCATTCATTATCCTCAACTCGAATCATATCACCGAGTTACCAACGTGCTTGGAATGATCCCGTCTGGATTAGACCAAGTCTTCGTCACATGATTGCCTCGCTTCATCACATCCTCGCAAAGCCTCATCTCAACATCACATCATTAAATCTACGCATAAGAGCTTCATCATCCCGCTACATATGCCACGAGCAGCTTACCCAATTCAAGAGCCTTTCTCCTAGCTTTTGAATCATCTTCGGTCTAAATCAAACCATCAATCATCTAATTCATAACAATCAATCAAACCAAACATTAATCCAAGCAATCAAGCATTCAAATATGATCTAAGTAGATAATTATAACAATAATGGCATTTTCGTAATTAAAGAGTTGAAAGTCTAACATGCATGAAATCATAAGAAATATCTCTACAATCTTGATGAATGAACTTGCATAAGTTAACACTTAGTAAAATGGTTGTCAAATCATCATGAACAATGGATCTACATGGATCTACACTTAGGATGAAGAAAATGCATGAAAATCATTATTTTAACACCAAATCGAGCCAACAATCCGATATACTCCTTTGGATCCGTGTGAGAGATAATAACCACTCACCAAATCACCAAAACAAACCCAAATCAACACGCTTCAGATCTGGACAGCGAGGGATCAAGCTTGATCTATCACGAATCCGCTTCAAACAAAGAAATCTCTCTTGAAAAGATGAAGATCTTCAATCTATGCTCTTGAATCTTCAATTTGATCTTCAACTTGGATGGATGGAAGTACTAGATTAGAGTGGAGAAAAGAAGTGAAGAAGTGTAGAAGTCGAGCTCTCAAAATGGCAGCACTTCGTCGCTTCGAAATCCGGATCCCAAAAAGTGAGAAAAACCCTTCCTATTTATAGCTGAAAATCCACTAAGTCGTAACTCGGCTATCTCCTAAGTCGTCTCCGACTTACGACCTAAGACACCTCCGACTTAACAAAGCCTCCAACCTAACAGACTACGACTTAGTGAACTTACGACATAAGACTTAGCAGCTAACCCCTAAGTCGGTTGCGACTTAACACCTGCTCCTATACGACTTAGCAGTCCTACGACTTACGACTCAACTGGGTCTCCGACTTAACAACTTAGCCCATGCGCGACTTAGCGACTTACGACTTAGCGTGCCCCAATGACTCAACAACGCTGGCACGCGACCTAAAACTTACGCGACTCAACAATCTCGCGACCTATCTCCTAGCGACTTAACTCTTAACTTGTACGACTTAACTCCTTAAGTCGTCCAACGACTTAACTACTAAATCGCTAACTAGCTTATTTCTTAGGTCGGTCAATCCCATAGGTCGCTCACTCTACTAAGTCGCTAACCTGCTACCCCAGCTCCTCTAGGTCGTTGCCGACCTAACTATGCTAACCCGGTAACCACTAGGTCGCTAACTTTCCCAGCCGACCTAACACTTAATCAAAACTTAGGTCGCATAATTCTATAGGTCGCTCTAACTAACCCACGACCTAAACCACCATACGACTTAAGACAATACGACCTATTTCTTAACTCGGTCAAAACCTTAAGTCGGCAACTCGACCCAAACTTTTCTCTTAACTCGTCCAAACCGACTTAGGACTTAGAAAAATTCTGAACGACTTATCAACAATGCAACCAATTATTAATTATTTTACGATGTTTCGATCCGTAAAATACGGGTCGTTACAAAAAAATGGATGGCCTTTATATAGAAAATTTGCCAAAGCACTATTCATCTGTGAAAATTTCAAACTCCAAACGAAGCGTGCCGCCTAGCGTTCTATATGTTACACCCATGTTCCGAACACAATGGAATATATATCAGACGCCAATTCCATCATATACAGAAAATAGCTTTTCAAAATCAAATTATTTTAATTTAAATACCTTTATTAAATTTCTACGTTTTTCGAACTCGCACGGCCAAACGATACGTCCAATCGCCATGAAATTAGACGCCATAATAATTCACTATTACAGATCCAAAGAAACTGGTTTCATCGAAATCTGAGATGGTGCCCAAAAAGACTATTTTTACACATTAATTAAAATGAGTAATTTCCAAAATTAAGTTTTATCACTTTTAAATCCAATTTAAAAATTTACTATCTTCATTCTTATTAAATAGAATTTAAATCAACTTTAGAAATCGTTTCCACTCATTTTAAACTCAAGATTCAATTATTTAAACAATTTCAAATACTAAATTCTACAATTTAATTATCAGATAAATCACTAAGTTTGAAATATAAGTTATTTAACTTATAAAATTAACTTTTAAATATTTAAAATCAATTAAATATTCCAAATTCGAATGACTGAAATTCTGGGTCGTTACAAACTCCCCTCCTTAAAAGAATTTCATCCCCGAAATTACCAAGTAAGAAAAATGTCACAAACCCAATAAATTTTCAAAAACAATTAGTGGAACTTTGTTATCACATGTTCTTAATCTTTAAACCCATAATTAAATTTGCAAAACCAACTAATACGATTCATTCATTCATTCCAATTTATAACTCAAAATCAAAATTTTAGTTATCAATTTTTTTTTTCAAAATTCTCAAAAAATTTCTAACGCCTAAATTTATGAAATATTTCACCAACATCTCCTTTGCATGGTTTGATCGGGAAAAAAAAATCATAATATATATGATCACAAATATACATCTTATCTTCGAGAACGAGGCATCCCGTAGGGAAAAAATATAAAAGTACGATATGTAATCCGAGATATGTACCTTTTATTATACTAGCAAGCATAAACAATCAATATAATGCGAAAGCGAGCTCCCAATGCAAATCATACGCCATCTGCAACTACTAATCACTCAACAATAAATGAGAACTTATATATAAAAAATAATATCAATATATAACATATACTAGTACAACATCTATATGCAAATGTAGCAAATGCAACAAATGCAGCAAGAGAAACCATCAAACGATTAATATTCATTCAATTAATTCGTAATCATATCAATTTGCATTTTCCAATGTCAACATTTAATTTATTAAACCCCGTACGATGTACATATATCATCCGTACGTAAAACCATACCCGATCGCTCGCTCGATCACACAATCTCACTTTCGAACTAGTATCGTTCACATGACCAATCTAGTGCGGACTCAGATCTGATTCCTTGATTAGAAAACCACCATTCTTCTAGCATAGCCATATACTGTTATAGTGAATATCAAAATCAATCAAAAATCCATATCCAGGGTTAGCTGTCAAGAAATCGAGTGAAAAATCCTAACTTGGATTGGTGTAAATCACCTCGAAATCATATATTCGAATCTGGATCAATAGTTATGCAAATAAAATAATATACGTACAACATATGTATACATTTTAATTGGTTTCTTATTATATCCCATTCTTTGTATTTTTCATTTCCATTCAATTCCTTTTACATTCATTTAATCCGCCTCAATTTAAATCAAATTCAATTATTCACATTAATTTCACTTACATTCAATTCACTAACATTCACTTATTAATATTCACTTTAATTTCAATTTATGTTTAACAACATTTCATTCCATACTCAATTCATTTATGAATCATTTTCGTAAAAGTTTACTCAAGTTTATTATAAACATTCTTATACAACATTACTCATGTTAATTATTACTTCACAACTTCAGTTCATATTCAATTTTACCAAACAACATTCTAAACCATATTCAATTCATTCTACAACTCAAATTGAATTGCATTTTATGACTAAAGTTCAAAAGTCAAATTCAAATTTAATTAACTCGTTTCATCCCACTTCACTTAACTTGAATTAAATTTCATTTCAAAAGTCATCTCAATTAACTTAAGTTAGATTTCATTTTATAAATCAAATTTTGATTTTCTTTTCTTAATATTCACATTCAACAAATTTAAAATTTGTTTTTAGCTTAATACTCTTCAAATCTATAAGCTATACAAATTTATTCACTTAAAATTCATGAATTTATTTGACTTAAGTTTATTCACATATTATATTTACAATTTTGGGTTATAAAAATCACTTTACAACTTAAGTGTATATTCATCCCATTATTTTATCTAATTCATTTCAAATCCAATTCACTTTCATTTAACCTTTCTTAAGATAAACTTCATTTCATTAACTCAATTTACTTAACTTTACTTAAGTTAATATTTTTATATCATATCTCGATTTCAAATTTTCGTTTGTTTACTTAACCAAAATGTTCAACCGTTTTAAAATTTGGTTTTACTTTCCTATGCAAATTCAAAAGTTATGAACTTATTTCTTATCTAGACTATTTTAAATTATAAGTTCAAAAACTTATTTACATATATTCATCAAATCATGGTTGGAATTTTACAATCAAAACTTGTTTTATCATAACAAAACTCCAATAGTAAATTATTAAGGTAGTAATTCATCACTTAGAAACTCGAAAATGAATATTGATAATGCTGCAGTCATCTCCTGAATTATTTTCCAACGACTAAAGTGAGTTTAGTGCTTTTTATTTTTCCATTTTATTTATAACTCACATTTATAAATTTATACTTATATAATTTCACTGTGGTTATATAAAACCATTTCATAATTATTTATCTTCGTTTATATTATAATAATAACAACTTTATTAGAACATAAACAACAAATAACAAATGATAATAATCAAATATTATCATTCATTAACAACCAAACAAACCATATATAACTATGATAATTTCTAAAAAATTATTCCTTCGTATATAAAATATAATTTAGGTAAAATTATTTCCTTTACCCAATTTCAAAACAATATTGTGTTGGTTTGCCTTGTTCAAGCGTTTAGAAATCCCCACCGATAACATGGCGTCTCACATATAAACTAGAATTCATAAGCCACTCAAACTGATAAATTAACATAATATAAAACATTTTTTATATCACTAACAAATACGCTCTCATATACATAATACACTCAACTCAATATAGGGCATTACTAACCCATCTATAATGAGTACTCAACCAAAGCCTAGGTGTTCGCACAATCATAAGCTCTGATACCAAATGTAACGACCGAGGATTCTTGACCCTCGAAAATCGACACTAATACGTCCATTGTATTGCGTGCTGACAATCTAATGACGGAATTGTTATGGAGGAAGAAAGAAAATAAAGATAGAAAAGAGAAGAGAAGAGAAAGAAAGAAGAAGAAAAAAGAAGAAACTAAAACTATCACAGAAACTCACAATCGCATTGGAACAACGTATAACATAATATCAATGATCTTTCCAAAACAGAAACTGTAATATACATACATCCATCAGAGTACAACAATCAATCACTAGTCATCAGCCAAGACAGTTATAATAACCTGTCCTTACAACTATTGATAATTTAAACTAAAATGTAGTGGAAAAATAAACATATACATGAATACGACCAGAAGACCTCCAGCTCGTCTGCCAGAGCTCCAATGCATCCAAAATCTAAATCAGTAAATACACTCGGTCTGACCTGAGTACTGATAGGGAAGAACGCTCGGATTAGTCTGGTAAACCAGCGTGAGAAAACACATCTCAACTGAATTTTTAAGTTATAAAAACTTCCTTTATCAAAACAAAGGTATCTCGTAAGACCACGACGCACATAAACACGGACGGGTTTTTACCTTACGATAACCAAAATATTTCATATCAAATCCTATTATATTATACTAGTGTCTAGTACACAAATAACATCAATCATACACTACGCCATAGATTGCATACTACAACACCAAAGAAGTGATGCAGGAAGTGCCAAAAAATGTTGCTGTAGGCTAAAAAAGGGCAAAGGCAACACTTTCTCGGTGATGCATTTTGCCGCGTTGCCGCAGACCTCAAAGGCAACATTTTGACTATCTAAGGCAACATAAGAAATATTGTTGCAATAGAACCCTATTTGGGTCTATAGCAACATCCATAGGTGTCGTACCAACATTCCAAAATGCTATTGCACAGAATTTGATATTTTAATAGAAATAATTATTTATTTAATAAAATTCTATTGCATAGAATTTGATATTCAAACAGTAATTTATTTAAATAAATATTTTATTTCAACATTTAAAATAGTACAAATTCCTGACTCCACTATTTTAAAATTCAATGATATATAACACTGATATTCACATATACAGATATTCCTCAATACATCACTCAGTTCACTCATTACATATGCAGTTTCAATTTATACAGACACCGACACTGACAAATATATGACGAGCCGAGTGCCGAGCCGAAGGCGAGCCAAGTAGCGGGTCCGGGCGCAGCGCCGGCGGGGGTCTGGGGCCCCGTAGTCCCGGTGGGGATCGACCTTCTTTGAAACGACGTAAAATGATGCACAAATGAAGACTGAACTTAGCAAACCCGCAAACCCACAAACCCCATCCTCAGCAACTTCATCACCCATCGGAACTACTGCCCATCTACCACTTACCTGAAACACGATTGGCTGAAACACTGACCATCTACCAAACACTGACCACACTCCCAACCTCTTTCACAAAACACCCACTCACTGCCTCATCAAATTACATCATCAACAACACCGCCTGGAAGCAACATCGGCATACCATCCTCCATCACCGACAATCACCGCCTCATCCAAACCACAGTTCACTCATCCAAACTTCCTACTAGACAGCAACTCCTTCTACTTGAACACTACCAAAATTCAACCTCTACACTGCCACCATCCACTCCCCAAACTGCTGCAACTTACATCCCCTACAGCCCTTAACCTATGCCAAAACACTCACCAAACCTCATTACCAACCCGCTGCCACTACCAACTAAAATCTCACAGTTCCAAATATTCACCCAAACTTCTAAACCACCAGCCTCCATCCTCTAATTGACTCACCAACAAACTATTTCAGTTGCCAAATTCGACTTCAGGTTGACAAATCGCCTAATCACCTAATCACAATCGCTGATTACCCATTCCGACAACCCAAACATCATCAAACTTTCACACTACAAATTCGCAACAAAATCAACAAACCCAAATCCGAACCCCGAACCACCTCCAAAGCACAACTGAAATCGCCTGCAAACTGCCGTATCTCCTCTATACACAAATCGACAAATCCTCACTCAAATTCCTATCGCAGCAAACCTGAATCTCCTCTATACACAAACGCAACCTCTGGCAACAGTAGTCTCGCTCACCTCAGTAGACGACAGACATTTCCAGATCTCGGCAACAAAGCAAACGGCACTCGACATGTAGGCAAACAGCAGCGAAATTGGGGGTGAGAACGAAATGGGAACGAAGCTTGTTTGAGATCACTACCAAACTTTGAAAAAAGGACGAGATTTTGTTTTTGGAAGGAAAAAAAAGGAACGAAAATATGATTTGGAAATTAGGGATTTGGAAATTGGGGGTGAGAACAAAATGTTATGAAAAGTAAAGCGGGAAAACGAAATTTTGGGACAAATTGTAGTGGTGATCCATTTTAACAATCAGATTAAATGTAGACCGTTGGATCGTATTCACGCGGATTGCTAATTTTAATAATTTTTTAATTTGAATACATCTATAGCTACTGCAACATCTTGTTGATACCTATGCTAACACCTTGAAGCGAGTGTTGTAATAGACAAAAATCAGCATACCTATCGTTACATTATAGCTAGCAACACCATGTAATTTCGTTGCAGTAGGCCATCTATGGCGTAGTGATAGCCGAAATTGTTACATTGATTAAATTCAATCATACTAGCCACAAAGTGGGTTCTACAAATAAAATGGCAGCCACGTAGTGGATAATGGATTTCCATACAAATGACCAGGTGAAGTGACTACCTTCCGGCAGTACATCTATAGAGGAATGTAGTGAGGCCCAACTGGTGGTCCTTTACCAACACAAGACCAGCCTGTCTCTTACAAGATATTATCGAATATGTCATCTCCTCGGTCGTTACCAACCTATCCAAGGGCCCTCATCGCATACATTTATAATAATTTTAAACCCGAACAACATAGCGGGAATAAATATATCTAAAAAGGGATTATCATATCCTAATGGTTGCGAACCACATAGCCTTGCTGCATCTACCCTGTTTCGGTCATTTCTAGGTCTGAGGCCTAAGGTAACGATTACCTTTCACATAACACATATCACATTCCTATTTGAATGCCACGTTGCCATTTATTCATCACGCAACCGATTTCTACAAACGTATAACTCCTGAGCTCGTACATCTCAAGAAAGGGTGTTAAGCTAAGAGGAGTTGCCTT
Source organism: Allium fistulosum (assembly GCA_030737815.1). Classification (NCBI taxonomy): domain Eukaryota; kingdom Viridiplantae; phylum Streptophyta; class Magnoliopsida; order Asparagales; family Amaryllidaceae; genus Allium; species Allium fistulosum. The sequence goes on along the minus strand of CM060904.1, from coordinate 1,245,150,070 downwards.
CTCCGCCACCAAACAGATGATACATTCTGTAACGACCCATATTTTTCGTTGTTCGATTTTGAATATTTAAATGGTTTTAAATATTGAATTTGAATTATAGATTGATTTTGAATATGAAAATTATGTTTATTTATAAAATCAATTCAGAAATTTAAATATAGGAATTTATTGGATAATTTAATTTTTGAAGTTTATTGGTCAAATTATTGTACCTTGAGTTTTAAGCCCAATAGAAATGATTTAAAGGCACATAAAATTTATATTGATAATAATGAAGATGATAAAAGTTTTTAAATTGAATTTAAAAGTGATTTGTTTAGTTTTTAAAAATATATCGTTTAAAGTGGCATTTAAAAATAGCTTTCCGGGGCGCAGTCTCGGAATTTGACGAAACCGGTTCCATTGGATCCATAATAGTGTATTATTATCAAATTTTAAATTTCGTGGTGATTGGAGTTATCGTTTGATCGTACAGGATATAAACGCGTTGAATTTAATATCGAAAATTAATATAATGATTGAGTCCAAAAAACTATCTTCTCCATACGGTCGAATTAGGACTCGAAACCTTTTCCATTGCGTTCGGAATAGGGATATAACATTATGAACGCCTAGCAGCACGTCTCTATAGAGGTTCGAAATTTTGTGTTATGCAATATGTATATTTAGAATATATATATATATATATATATATATATATATATATATATATCAAATTGGAGTCAACATTTAGCCGCCTCCTCTTCTTTTTAAATCACGTCTATCTTTCATTTTCCTCCTTTCAGTCGAAATCAGTGAAACAAAGCACGCTACCGCCCTTTCCTCGTTTTAAAACCGTGTACCTATCTTCACCCTCTCATTCTTAAAAAAATGGCTGCAATAATATGAAGTTCAAAAATCGAATTCCTCTCTGTCACTTTCAAGTCCTAATGCAGTCAACAGAGAAAAGAATAAATAAGACGAAATCGATTTTGAAGAAAAAAAAGGGAATTCAAATTCATTCAATCGTTGTCGCGATTGAAACCTCGTCCAAGCGCGTGCAGGAGGAATGGTGAGGCGCAGGAAAGAGCGGCAATAGAGGAGTGTGGGCGATCTCGGCTTGCATGCGCCTGAGGCGGGCTAGGGGTAGCACGTGGACGGGTAGGGCGACGTGGGTGATGTCTGGTTTTCGAATGATGGTAGTGAGGGCGGTCGCGTGAAGCTCACTCGTCGTCAGGAAAGGGGAAGTTGCTGCATGGAGACTGGGCGGCTCGACAAGTAGCGTTCATGAGGAGATGGCCAAGTCGAGGCAAATGGTGGCTGGAAGCGGTTAGCGCTAGTGGCACAGCGATTTTGGGTATGGTGGTTTCAGAAAGAACCGGCTCGTTTTGAGAGGTATAGTGATTAACTTTAAATTATTTTAGATAAGTGTGAAATTAGTTTTGTTATAACAAAAAAATAATAAAAAGGGAAAATCATTAACTTACATACATCGTAAATTTATTCATGCGAGGTTCGGAAACAAGACGAGTTTGGATTCGTAAATAAGAAATATACAAGTTGAAGTGGGTTGGAACGATTAACATTCAAAATCAAGGTGAGAAAATATCTCACTCATTTGGATTATCGAATTAATTTTTAAGATGGTTAAAATTAATTATTGGATGCCTGGTTGACTTAAAATTTAATATCTGTTGAATGGTATATTATATATATAGTAGATATATTAGTATTTGGAGTGATATTCCCGCACATTATAGCGGATGAGCCCTTATGCGCCCCGCATAATAGAGGATGACCCTATATACCGCGATATCCCCCTCGAAGTGGGATTGGTATTTTTATTTGTCGTCTAACATCTATGGATATAGGAAAAACTGGTTGGAGGGATCCATCAATATTCTTCAAATATTTTAGTATTTTTCATATGTATAAAATGCTGGATTATTGTGTGTTGTAAAATTTTAAAATGTTAAAAGGGCATGGAAATTAATTTTGGGTATATTAAATACCATAAATGTTATTTTAAAATTTTAAGGAATTAAAAAGAGATTTTTAATATAAAAATATGTATATCGAAATTCGGATTATTTAAAGAGATTGGTTTGAATAAGAAATGGTGAATTTTTTATCGTATTAAATGATGCGGAAAGAATATGTTAAATAAGGGATTTAAAATAAATTAATAAAGAATTTTTTTAAAGATTGGATTTTTAAAATGGTAATTTGGAAAATATAGAAAGAAGTTGAAATCGATATTAAAAATTATTTTTAGTGAAACTCAAAGGAGTTATAAAAATGTATAAAGAAGTTTATAAATGAAGGAAAGTGGTATCGGATGATAAATTTGGAATATAAATTTACGAGAAGAATTTATGTTTAATATGGAAATAGGGTAAGAGAAAAATAGTGGATACTATTTTTGAAGTGAAAATGGTTAAGGAGGCCGAAATGGAGGTGATGTGATAGAATCGAGAGGGGTTATAAATTGGAAATTGGTTATTTAGGTTTAAAAATATGTTTTATTAATAAGTTAAGTTTTTATTTTAAAAGAAAGGTTTCTTTATTAAACTATGTAATTTTTAAAGTTAGTTAGTATTGAATACTTTAGAAAATGAAATTTCAAATACTTAACATTTATTTTAATAAAATACTAAATTTTTTACCTACCTTGAAAGTGGTGTTACAAAAAAAAATTGTTTCAATTGTTTAAATAATTATTTGAATATGTCTAAAAAATAAATAGTTTTTATTTTTCATTTAAATACTTATTGTTATTATATATATATATATAAAGTGTTTTGAAATGTTTTAAATTTATTTATAAACCTTCTCGGAAGCCTAGAAATGGGGTTATTCGGTAAATATGATTTATAAGAAAATTCTCAAATGGAATTCGGAAGAAAAGTAAGAAAATTTCCAAAGAGGTTAAATAAAAGTGAAATTCAAAGAATAAAATAAAATTCATAAAAGAAGTAGAAAGGGAAATTGGAATTATAAGTAAGTATAATTGACTATGGAAATATTGAAGGGAATTAATTAAAGAATTCCGGAATTTATAGAATTCGTGTAAACGAGTTAAGAAGCTTACTAATAAATTGTAAATGTTTTGAAAAAAGAAATAGGGGATAAATAGGATACTTCCTAAGTGTTGAATATAAGATGAAGTGGAAAAAAATTATTCTAAGCATTGGAAAGGGGTAGGATATTCCGTTTAAGAATAAAAGAATTTGAAAATTGTTTTCAAAATGTTGAGGTATGGGAAGCAATGTCTTATAAAGATAATTTGAAATAAACTTTGGAAAAGTTGGAATAATGTCTGCTTATGGATGTTTTATTGATAGTTAAATAACCGACTATCAATATTAGCCAATCTCGTTAATCGTTTCGAAGAGCCTGGGATCGGATTTAATTACCCGAAAACCACTTCGATCCGGTTTGAACGTTACGAATGAATACTGTGAAGACGGTGATTTGGTTTTCCCAGACCTAGGACAACTTGTATGGACGAATGCTATCAGAACATCGTCATTGGAGGATGATGATCATTCTAAGAGAAATCGTTCCTTGAAAGGTAAACCTTAGCATCGAGCCTCATCAACCGGGAATGACTAAAACAGGGGAGATGCAGCAAGGCTAAGTGGGTCGCACCCATGTAGGGTATGTTATCACCTTTCTAGATGTGCTTGGAAACCCTATTTATCTTATATATGGGTACACATGAAAGAAGAAGTGCTCGATGGTATGGGTGGGAGCACCCTGGGTGATAACATATTCGGTCTATCCAGGTTAGGGGTAGGCTGGTCTTGTGTAGCAGGGGATCCCGGCGTGGTCCTCGGTACATTGTTCTAGAGGTGTACTATGGTGGGCGGTACCCCAATGGCCCAGTCATTCGATGGAATCCATTCTCCAATAAGCGCTGTACAGTTTTGATTATGCCCAACTATGCTAGAACGTGAGATGCAAGCATTTCAGCTATTTTCTATTTACTTTCTATAGACAATATTATAATATCAGATAATTTTGATAAAAATTGTTTTGGTTATCGTAAGCTAAAAACCCGTCGTGTTTATTTGTGACATGGTCTTACGAGATACCTTTGTTTTTCAAAGGATTTTGAAAACGGTTATTAATTCAAATTTAGTGTGTTTTCTCATGCTCGTTTTCCAGTTTGACTCAGGTGTTAATTTATTATAATGCTCGGGTCAGACCGAGTATTACAAATTCAGGTTAAAATGTTGTGGAGCTCAAGAGACGAGCTGGAGGAGTTCAGACGTATATCACGTACTTGGTTATTTCCGCTGTGTGAGTTATGTATATCAGGACAAGTTATTAAACTATCTAGATTGATGTATTGAATGGTTGTACTCTGATAGTGGTAGGTATATTAACAGCACAGTTCTAGTATTTAAAATCTGTTATTATATACTATATTTTGTTCCGCTGCGATTGTGAGATTATGTGTTGTTGTTTACTTTATTTTCTCCTATCCTTTTTTTTCTTCTTCAACCCGAATGAACTGATGTTTCCGGCACTCGATTGCTCAGCATTTTATACAGTGGACATATTGATGTTGATTTTTGAGGGTCGAAAATCCCCGGTCGTCACAGTTGATATCAGAGCTGAAGGTTAAGCGAGAACCTAGGATCTGGTGGGGATTACTCATTAGAGATAGAGTCAGTAGTACCCTAGAATGAGTTGATTTTATTAATAGATATGAGCGCGTCTTTGTTAGTGAATATAAATTATTTTATATTGTGTTGACCTATCGGTTGAGTGTTTATAAATTCTGGTCGGTACATTCTGGACAACTATATCGATAGGGATTTCTAACCTCTTAAACTAGGCAAACCGACACAGTATTATTTTAAAAAGTGGGTAAATGAAATAATTTTACCCAAACCATATTTTGATATAAAAGAAATAATTTTATGAAATTTATTATATATATTTGGAGTGTTTGGATGATAATATTATAATAAAATAAGATTGTAAAATTTGAAAATGATTTATATAACCAAATGAAAATTTGTATAAGTATAAATTATACAAATGGATTATTGTGACTCCTCACTCTGAGACCCATATTAACAAAGAGTATTACGAGATAATACCGTCTGCTAATGCTGAGAATAGAGCTGGATAGGAGCGACCATCTATAGCCTTGTCTTCACTATCTACTGAATACGTCGATAAGTGCTATCTTTTTTTTTCTCAAGTGGATCGACATATCCAATAAAAAATTAATACAAAACTATAATGGCAAACGGATCTATCGGAACAAAACATAACAACTTAAATGTAAATAACATCACAGAACAGCAGAAATGCACACATATGCATAAGTACAAATACAATCACTAGTATAATCCAAAATGACACATTAAAGTGGTATTGTAACAACCCGCATATCTATCAATTTTATATTTAAATCTTTTATCGTTAGTCGGATGTTAGTCCGAAAAGCTACTTTTTGCATACGGTCAAATTAGGACTCGAGACCACTTCCATTGAGTTCAAAATGACGTTTGCGATCTTTTTAAGTGTAAACTTCGATATGTTTGGAGATAGTGAACTTTTCGGCACTTTTTCCCGCCTTTGACTTTGGTTTGGACTGCACCCCTTTAGTTCAGCCCAACCCTCTTTCTCATTTGTTCAAACACTTCAAGCTTTGTCAAAAATGGTGGTGGGAAAGAGAAATTAAAACTCCCAACTCAAATTCTATTGCAAATCCGAGATTCAACATCAAATTCAAGTAGAAGATTGTGGATTCAAGCTTTGGATTGCTTCTCCTTGCTTTCAATCTTCATCTTCATCAATTTCGTGAAAAGGTGAGATTTTTTATCTCACATCTTGCCTATGATTGTCATTGGACTGTTGGGAATGATTCCCTATCACTCTAGCATCAACATTTGCATTTGGTTTGGATTGGATTGGCGAAAAACTTCAATTTTCAGTGTTTTGGTGATTTTTCTGGCCTTAAGTCGTTTCTGGCCATCGCTAAGTCGTCCACGAGTTAAGCCTAAGTCATAAGTCGTTCGCGAGTTAAGGGCTTAAGTCGCGCGCGTTGAAAAGTCACCGCCTTTGTATTTCTGTTCGCCTGTGCTAAGTCGTTCACGAGTTAAGCCATAGGTCGTCCACGAGTTAACCCCTTAAGTCGTCCACGAGTTAACATCTTAGGTCGTCCCCGAGTTAAGACTTAAGTCGTTGCCTTCTGCTATCTCGTCCTGGCTTAGGTCGTACTGAGATAAGTCGTTAGGTCGTATAGACCTTAGCTCGTAGCTCGTATTTGAGCTTAAGTCGTTAAGTCGTATCGACTTTAAGTCGTTGGGTCGTACACCCTCTTAAGTCGTAAGTCGTTCGCGAGATAAGCAAGTACTAAGTCGTTCGCGAGTTAAAACCTTAAGTCGTAGGTCGCCTCCGACCTAATGTTTCCCCTGCTATTTCACTAGGTCGCTTGACCTTAAGTCGTAGGTCGTCTCCGACCTATGCCCCACTAAGTCGCATCCCACTTAGGTCGCAGGACTTTGTTAAGTCGTAGGTCGTCTCCGACCTTGTCCTTAGCCTTGTTAGGTCGCGTGAACTCTTAGGTCGTATGACCTACTTTTCCTTAGGTCGCTGGACCAGCTTGCCTTCACTAAGTCGTACCGTGACGGGGCGCTGCCCCGCAACCCGCCGTGGGCGCTGCCCCCTGGACCCCCGTATTACTCTGCGTAGGCAATCTTATCTGAAAAGCATTCATCAGAACTTCCACTTTGATGCATTTTGAGCTGATTTCCTTGGATTTTATTCACGTCTCCGAATGTGAATTTTTGTGATAGATTGTTCCAACAATCATTTTATGACTTGTCACTTTAAAGATATGAAGGTTTTAATACTAGTAGTAAATATCAAAACTCTTTCATCAAATCGATTTCAACACTATTTTTAATATCAAAAGTTCATTTTCTCAAACCGATTTCCAATCTACTAATATATAAGCCTTTACTTCACTCGAACGAGAAATCGACTTAAACGACTTAGTAAAATGAGTGGTATGAAACGCTTGCGTTCACTTCGTCGGTTAGCTCTTGGACTTGTTCGATTGAACCCTTTTGTGACAATTTCCTAGTGAAGATCTACAGTTTGCTCGTAAATATTTAAGTTAAGCAAGTGGTTATGGGACATGAAGCTAAACTCATATATTTACTAGCTTAGTGTGATTGACACTTCCTTATGATCATGACGATCATTCTTGTGATTTAGACTAGCGATTGAGCGATGTCTCTTCGTCCGTGTGTTCGGACTTGCCTTCGGGGCATCCGTGTGTTCGGAAAATAAAATGGATAGCTTCCATGAGATAGCTTCTCGTCCGTGTGTTCGGACTTCCCCCTTTTAGTGATTTCTGGATTTCGTGTGTTGATTTCTGGGATTTGTTCTGGATTTCGTGTGTTGATTTCTGGATTTAGTGCTTCACCAACTTTTGTGGTTTTCACTGATATGATATCAGTTTTGTGTATTGGTGAATTTGTGTGTCATTACCTTTTTTATGTGTTTGGATCTTTGAGAAGATTCTTGTGACATTGATTAATCCCTTGTTGATTATCATTTACATACTTATAGTAGTATGCCATCATGGTTATTATATGTGTATGCCATACCCCTTATCCTATATCATGTCATCTGATATTTATAGTTAGACTGATCCGTTTATTATTTTCTTATAAATAATACTCGGGTCAGACCGAGATGTTACAGGTGCTTCTGCTTGACTTCTCTTCTGGATTACTCTGACTTTTGGTTAACTACTTAGATTAGTAGTTTTTGGTTGTACACATTTGAGATATAGACTCTATGTTGTGTATCTATTCTTTTGTATAGCACGTGATGCTATTCTTTTGTATTATAGTGGATCTTTCCGACCACTAATCTGATGTACACTTTCATGTGTTATATGTTTATTCATATCTTCTTCCGCCTTTGTGATATGGATGTCTGTGACTGATTTATGTTATGATTATTTCTATGTTTGTTTCCGAAGAATATATATAGCCACCGTGTGATAGCTTTGTGTTTGTATCGGTATGTCGGATTTCCTCCTTAAAAGATATGCATTCTATTCCATCTGACGTATTGATGCTCGCACAAAGAAGTTACATGGATGGTCGCTCCTCCACAGCCTTATTCTCCGTGCTAATTGACAACACTACATCGTAGTGTTCTTGGTTAGCGTGGGTATAGAGGTGGGGCGTCACAGGTATGACGACCACAACCCAAACATGGGTCAAAAGAATATACATCAGAAAGCCAACAAAAAGGACCACACAAAAGAAAACTAAACAAAAGAAGCTAAGAGATAAGTCCATGCGGAAGCAAAATAGGCTAAGTACAAATGTACCTAACCTGAAACACCTCGGTCTGACCCGAGTATAAAATACACGGGTGAGTCTAGCTAAACAAATCAGTAAAAGGTGATAGCAGAATAATAAAGCATAAGAGCATAGTGATGTTCTTCTTAAACAAGAAGAAACAATAAGAAAGCTAACCATAGATATATGGAGGATACGCATCATGTATGGCATATATGGTTACACTAGGTGATAGAACACTATTGCTTCAATAAGCACAAAACACAAAGGAGACAAAAAATCTCATGAATCGCTAAAATGTAGCATACCTCATATCATCGGCAATCATAAATCAAATAAGAATGGTTTAGGGAATAGTATAATGTAAACTCCTAAAAGAGTAATTCCCAAACCTGTCATATCAGCAACTCCAAGGAAAACATAAGCAAAAGCCATCTCGACATAAGCCATAAGGCAAATGTCAACAAAGGGATAAAAATCTCATACAATGCTACTAAAAGGAAAATCCCATAAATAGCGCCAATAGGCAATCTCAATATATATATACGTCAAAAAGGCAAATCTCAACAAGCCAGTATAGGCAATGAAAATCTCAAAAGAACTTCCAAGAGTCCAAAAATCCCGAAGTAATCGCCACCGAATGGTTCAAAGGACCGATTCCAAAATGACGATACACAAGGGTAAAAATCATCTCAAAAAGGTTTTGCACGTGCTATTTTTGCCGAGTACTATTTCACATAATAGGTACCTCGCCCAAAGGCAAACGTCAAAAGACAAATACGCCGCAGTGGCAAATATGCCGCAATGGCAAATGTCTGTAGACAGATACGCCGCAATGGCAAACGTCCGAAGACAAATACGCCGCAATGGCAAATGATCCGAAGGTCCAGTACTGGCACACCAACAGGCAAATGTGTCACAAACTCTCAAAAAGGAAACCGAAAAGTGTTAACGTGTGTCCCATACCACCAATTCGCACTAAACGATTTACTAAACGCTAGTAAATTTCACACTCAAAGCAGTAAAAGGTTCACCTCATATCATCGGTAAATTAGACCAGTAGGCCAAAACGATCAAACAGACAAGTTAGGAATTAACCGAAAGGATAAACGCATGTATCCCATACTACGCGTTTTACCCAATCGTTTAACTCTCCTTCTCATTCGCTCGACAGTGCAAAAATGTGTATTTTGTATAGAAATTATAAGTTGGAGAAACGGGTTTTTAAAACAATTTAAAATCACTTTATAAACCACTTTTGCAATCTATCTTATTATAGAAATACTAAAATTATATAATTGAAAATAATATATAATAATTATTCCAAAAACCAATTTACTTGAAAAACATTTCAAAACTCATTTATAAAACCCGGGTATGAAATCCAGAAAGAATCATCAAGAAATACAGAAAAATATCAGAAGTTTAAACTTATAAAATTCCGATAAAAACAAGCTGTGAGTGCAAGTTCAACAGCAGATATCTACAAGTTAACATGATCTAAATGACCTGAAATTTTTTCGAAATATAGTTCAACATTTGTACTTTAAACTGCAAAAAGAATCGCTAAGTTCCGATAAGAGACGAAGAAACTGCAACGTCTCAAAGTCGGACTCATGCCAGGAAGTGAATACACAGGAAAAACAAAGGCCAGCGGCTTGTTTAGCCAGTTCGCCCCAATTCAATCCAAAATTTGAGAAAGCACGAAACATAAAAGTTATAGAGGATATTCTAAGCTTTCCAGAACATCAAAAACCATCGAATTACGATAAGTAACGAAAGAGTTATGGAAAATTTAATTTCTGGTTTCAACTTAGAAAATACATAGCCTGAAATATACCCACTGTTTCAAACCCAATTTCGTCCTTTTAAAATCAAAATATCATAAAGTCATTAAAATAAAGGTTATAGAAAATTTCCTATGCTTTCCAGGATATCAAAAATCGTTGAATTCCGATAAGGGATGAAAAAGTTATGACTTAAACAATTTTCAGATCTAAATTCATTGTCGCTGTCATTTTGCTCTCGGGACAGCAACAAAGAAGTACAGTTTTGACCAATTTAGCTCCAAAATTTCATAAAACTCAAAACATGAAACTTTTAGTACAAAGTATGAACTTTCCAGAACATTAAAAATCATTCAATTTGGGCAAGAAACACGGGAGATATGGCGAAATTCATTTCAGGTTCAATCGTTGAAAATTTGTTTCAGCAACCAACAAAGAAACAACATATAATCGACATGCTAGCTTGTTTAAGTTAGAAGTGTGAGTTTATAACTCAACTTAGGATTTATTTGCAGCAAATTAACAGATTTACCAAGCTAAGATCGAAGTTTTGGTCTTGGATTGAAGCTAGAAACATGTAGAGTTTGATTTGCTACCAATTTCTCCTTGATTTTTAATTAATTTGGAGCTTAGATTTTGATTTGGGGAAGAAACCATTATTTGGGTTTTAGAGCTTTCTAGGTTAGAAGAAGAGAATGAGGAGGATAGAAAGAATGAACATATAGTTCAATCACAAGGCTAATTTCAGAAATGAGATAATGGGTTTGGACCCAATATCCAACCCAATAAGCAATGTTAAACACTTAGCCAAATTTTCTAGTTTTCTCAACCATTTTTCTATGTTTTAAAAAGCCTTACTCTACCAAATTTTTACATACAATTTTATAAAATGAACATATCATAAAATAAATTATGTTACACTATAAATTAAAATATTTTCTACATTTTAAACCATTAAAATTTTATGAACAACATTTTATTATTTGTTTCAAACAAAATTTCCGTAAACACCAAAAATAGATTTTTGCTCAAATTCATTGTTTATTCAAATAAACAGTTTATAAATCAATTTGTCACTCCAAATTATTATTATTAACCCTAATTTAATTAAAATTACATTTTAATTTATTAACAGGTAATCATAAAACTACAGGTTGTTACAATTATAATTAAAATTGGATTTAAACTGGAATCTGGAAATTTAATTCACGGGAAGTTTGAAAAAAAATATTTTGTCAAGGTGGTGTGGAAAATAATAACAAGAGTATTATTTTTGAATATTTTCGAAAGGAAATTGTTTTAAAATGGATTTTGGAAGATATATACCACTGAACTCACTTCAGTCGCTGGAAAATAATTCTGGTGATGACTGTAGCATCACCAGTATTCATTTTCGAGTTTCTAAGTGACGGATTGCTACCGAAATTGATTTGTTTAGACTTGTTGGCAAACCAGTTTTGTTTTAGAAATTCCAAGGGAATTCGTTTTGGGATAAAAACCAGGGTTGGCTAGATTTAAAAAGGGTGATTTGGGATATTTGTGATTTCAAAATGATTTGAAATAAATACCAGGTGTTTAAATTCCGGAATCCTTCTTTAAAATGTTTTAGAAAACATTAGGAAATAAGTATGAACTTATAAAATTGAGAATAATTTTAAAGAAGAGGGAAAGGCGTGGAATTTGAATTTCGGAATTAAATTTTAACTTGAGAAAGTTAAAATGAATGAATTTAACCTAAGCTAAGTAAAATTGAGCTGAAGTTGAATTAAATTGAAAATAAAATTGGATTGAGATATAAATACAAATGGAATGTAATGAATTAACCAAGCATAAGTTGCATATGAATGTGTAAGAAAATGGAATAAATAAATATAAGTAGGAAGTGTGGAAAGATTTGAAATTTGAATTAAATTCTTACCTGATTAAATTGAATGAATTAAAAATAAAATGGTATGGAGTGAAATTAAATTAAGTATGAATAACTCGAATATGGTTTTGAAATGTTGGTTAAAAGGAATTGAAATTTAAATTAAAAGGTGAATTGGATTTGAGTTATATGGAATTGAATTAAAATATGTAAATGAGAATTATAAAGTGACTATATAACTATAGGTTATAAAATTTGAATTGGATTAGAAATAATATCGAATTTAAGTAAATATAAATTTTAAATTGTGGAATATTATAAAAACCATATGGGATAAATCTTGAATGAAATAAAACTTGAGGGAGAATCTAGAATTGTGAATAAATAAATTGGAATAGCTTATAAAAATTGAAATAAATTGAATAAAAATATATTTAGGCTATAAATAAAAGTATGATCTCGAGTAAAAATAAAATGTGAATATATTCAAGTATAGGATTGATGGAAATATGAAAAATAATAGTTGTATGACTTATAAAATTGAAAATTGGAATAGATAAGCCAAAATAAAAAGAGTTTGATATTTTGGAAACGAAATAAAAACCCAACCTTGAATTATAAAATAAATTTGAACTCAAGTAAATTTGTTGAAGTGGTTTTTGAAATAAAAATCAGATATTGAATTATAAAGTGGAAGTGAACTAATTAGATAATTAATTAGTTAATTGGATATAAAATGGATATTGACTAGGTTGAATAAATTTGGGTTATGAGTTAACAATGGAATTTGGAAATGAAAACTTGGGTTATAAATAAAATTCAACTTAGATGGTAAGCAAATTAAATAAAAATTGGAAATGTGTCGAGTAAAATGGAAATAGTTTGAAATGGTGATAGCTCAAGTTATAATAAATTCAATTGAAGCGTAAATAAATTGATATGGCTTGGGATATTAAATAAATGAATTTGAGTTTGAAATTGAAATTTGAAGTGGATTAAATAAAGAAACTAATTAAATAAATAGCGTGGAATAATTCCCGGCTTAATAAAATAGATTGGAATATAATAAATGTGAATAGGAATGGGATGTAAATGAAATTGGCCGTAAATAAATTTGAAGTGGAATAGAATAAAATTAAATATAAATTGATTTGGAATCAATTAAAAATAGTTATAAGCTTAAATGGTTATTCATTTAAATGAATAGCGCCAAATTTGCATTGATAAATTGGCGTTTGGCGTAAACGGAAGTAAATAAAATTCTAAGAATTAATATAAGTGAATAAAATTGATTTTTAAAATCAGTTTGAAATGGATATGAGTTGTTTGGTATAAAAATAAAGTGATGCAAGAAAAATTGAGTTGTAAATCATTCTGATTAAATGAAATGCTATATAAATCGATTAAAAATAAATAATCGAATGATGGAAGCCTTGTAATTGCTATAAAAACATGCTATAACATGTTGTTTATGAATCTATGTGTTTATCCATTTAAATAAGTGAAATGTTATTGAATTTGATGTTTTTGGTACTTGCGTGTTTAAATTGAGTAAGTATAGGTACCCGGAGGCCATTTGGTTAGATTTTGATCGCGCTAATCTCATATAAAATAAGCCGCTTGCTTAAAAATGCTAAAATAAGGTACCTTTTCGGATTAAATACAGCAAATATATATATATATATTGTTTTACGACCGTGTGGGTCGATGTATATATATTTATCTCTCTTGTCATATTGCAAAAGGCTCTCCGTACAAAGGAGACTCTGCCAAAAAATTTCAAAAATTTAGGGTGTTAGAAAAATTTTGAAAATTTTTCTAAAAATTTTGTTAACGACAATTCGATTTCGAATTGTAATTTGAACAAAGGAATTTTGAATTAGAAATTGAAAACAAATTATTTGGTTGAAACTAAAAGATTTGAAAAGTGAAAAATCGAATTTTCACTAAGTGGTTTTGGAAATGTTAGTGGGTTTAGGCATTCTTTCTGCCTTAGCAATTTCGATGATAAAATTCTTTTAAGGGGGGATGAATGTAACGATCCGGATTTTTCGTTGTTCGATTTTGAATATTTAAATGGTTTTAAATATTGAATTTGAATTATAGATTGATTTTGAATATGAAAATTGGGTTTATTTATAAAATAAATTCAGAAATTTAAATATAGGAATTTATTGGATAATTTAATTTTTGAAGTTTATTGGTCAAATTATTGTACCTTGAGTTTTAAGCCCGATAGAAATAATTTAAAGGCTTATAAAATTTATATTGATAATAATGAAGATATTAAAAGTTTATAAAAATTGAATTTAAAAGTGATTTGTACAGTTTTTAAAAATATATCGTTTAAAGTGGAATTAAAATATAGCCTTTCGGGGCACAGTCTCGGAATTCGACGAAACAAGCTCCATTGGATCTGTAATAGTGTATTATTATCAGATTTCAAATTTCATGGTGATTGGAGTTATCATTTGATCGTACAGGATAGAAATGCGTTGAATTTAATATCGAAAGTTAATATAATGATTGGGTCCAAAAAGCTATCTTCTCCATACGATCGAATTAGGACTCGAAACCCTTTCCATTGCGTTTGGAATAGTGATATACCATTATGAACGCCTAGCGGCATGTCTTCACAGGGGTTCGAAATTTCGTGTTATGCAATATGAGATATTTAGAATATATATATATATATATATATATATTATCAAATCGGAGTCAACATCTAGACGCCTCCTCTTCTTTTTAAATCTCGTCTATCTTTTATTTTCCTCCTTTCATTCGAAATCAGTGAAACAAAGCACGCTACCGCAATTTCCTCGTTTTAAAACTTTGTACCTATCTTCACCGTCTCATTCTTAAAAAAAAATGGCTGCAACAATATGAAGTTCAAAAATTGAATTCCTCTCCTTCACTTTCAAGTCCCCACGTAGCGATAGAGAAAAGAATAAATAAGACGAAATCGAAATCGATTTCGAAGAAAAAAAAAGAGGGAAATTCGAATTCGTTCAAATCATTGTCGCGATTGAAACCTCGTCCAGGCGCGTGCAGGAGGAAGGGTGAGGCGCAGGAAGGAGCGGCGGTATAGGAGTGTGGGCGATCTTGGCTTGCGTGCGCATGAGGCGGGCTGAGGGTAGCACGTGGATGGGAAGGGCGACGTGGGTGATGTCTGGTTCTCGAATGATGGCAGTGAGGGCGGTCATGTGAAGCTCGGTCGTGGTCAGGAAAGGGGAAGTTGCTGCGTGGAGACTGGGCGACTCGACAAGTAGCGTTTGTGAGGAGGTGGCCAAGTCGAGGCAAATAGTGGTTGGAAGCGGTCAGCGCTGGTGGCGTGGCAATTTTGGGTATGGTGGTTTCTGGCAGAACCGGCTCGTTTTGAGAGGTATAGCGATTAACTTTAAATTATTTTAGATAAGTGTAAAATTAGTTTTGTTATAACAAAAAAATAAAAAAAGGGAAAATCATTAACTTACATACATCGTAAATTTATTCGTGCGAGGTTCGGAAACAAGACGAGTTTGGATTCGTAAATAAAAATATACAAGCTGAAGTGGGTTAGAACGATTAACATTTGAAATCAAGGTGAGAAAATTTCTCACTCGTTTAGATTATCGAATTAATTTTTAAGATAGTTAAAAATTAATTATTGGATGCCTGGTTGAGTTAAAATTTATTACTTATTGAATGATATTATATATATATATATATTTAGTAGTAGATATATTAGTATTTTGAGTGATATTCTCGCACATTATAGTGGATGAGACTATATGCGCCCCGCATAATAGCGGATGACCCTATATACCACGATATCCCCCTCGAAGTGGGATTGGTATTTTTATTTGTTGTCTAACATCTGTGGATGCAGGAAAAACAGGTTGGAGGGATCCAACAGGATTCCTCAAATATATTAGTATTTTTCATATGTATAAAATGCTGGATTATTGTGTGTTGTAAATTTTTAAAATGTTAAAAAGGCCTGGAAATTAATTTTGGGTATATTAAATACCATAAATGTTATTTTAAAATTTTAAGGAATTAAAAAGAGATTTTTAATATAAAAATATGTATATCGAAATTCAGATTATTTAAAAGGGATCGCTTTGAATAAGAAATGGTGAATTTTTTATCGTATTAAATGATGCAGAAAGAATATTTTAAATAGGGGATTTAAAATAGATTAAACAAAGAATTTTTTTTTAAAGATTGGATATTTAAAATGATAATTTGGCAAATATAGAAAGAAGTTGAAATCGATATTAAAAATAGATTGGCAAAAATTAATGGAATTTATAAGAAAGTGAATTTATAAAATGGAATTTATAAATGAGATTATTTTTAGTGAAACTCAAAGGAGTTATAAAAATGTATAAACGAAGTTTATAAATGAAGGAAAGTGGTATCGGATGATAAATTGGGAATATAAATTTACGAGAAGAATTTATATTGAATATGGAAATAGGGCAAGAGAAAAATAGTGGATACTATTTTTGAAGTGAAAATGGTTAAGGAGGCCGAAATGGAGGTGATGTGATAGAATCGAGAGGGGTTATAAATTGGAAATTAGTTATTGAGATTTAAAATTCTATTTTATTAATAAGTTAATTTTTTATTTTAAAAGGAAGGTTTATTTATTAAACTATATAAGTTTTAAAGTTAGTTAGTATTGAATACTTTAGAAAATGAAATTTCAAATAGTTAACATTTATTTTAATAAAATACTAAATTTTATACCTGCCTTGAAAGTGGTGTTACAAAAAAAATGTTTCAATAGTTTAAATAATTAATTGAATATGTCTTAAAAATAAATAGATTTTATTTTTCTTTTAAACACTTATTATTATTATTATTATATATATAAAGAGTTTTGAAAAGTTTTAAATTTATTTATAAACCTTCTCGGAAGCCTAGAAATAGGATTATTCAGTAAATATGATTTAAAAGAAAATTCTCAAATGGAATTCGGAAGAAAAGTAAGAAAATTTCCAAAGAGGTTAAATAAAAGTGAACTTCGAAGAGTGAAATAAAATTCATAAAAGAAGTAGAAAGGGAAATTGGAATTATAAGTAAGTATAATTGACTTTGGAAATACTAAAGGGAATTAATTAAAGAATTCCGAAATTTGTAGAATTCGTGTGAATGAGTTAAGAAGTTTATACATAAATTGTAAATGTTTTGAGAAAATAAATAGGGGATAAATAGGATACTTCCTAAGTGTTGGATATAAGATGAAGTGGAAAAAATTATTCTAAGCATTGGAAAGGGGTAGGATATTCTGTTTAAGAATAAAAGAATTTGAAAACTGTTTTCAAAATGTTGAGGTATGGGAAGCAATGTCTTATAAAGATAATTTGAAATAAACTTTGGAAATTTTGGAATAAGAACTGATGTCTGCTTATGGATGTTTTATTGATAGTTAAATAACCGACTATCAATATTGGCCAATCTCGTTAATCGTTTCGAAGAGACTGGGATTGGATTTAATTATCCGAAAAGCACTTTGATCCGGTTTGAACGTTACGAATAAATACTGTGAAGATGGTGAGGATGGTGATTCGGTTTGCCCAGACCCAGGACAACTTGTATGGACAAATGCTATCAGAACATCATCATTGGAGGACGATGAGCATTCTAAGAGAAATCGTTCCTTGAAAGGTAACGCTTAGCCTCGAGCCTCATCAACCGGGAATGACTAAAACAAGGGAGATGCAGCAAGGCAAAGTGGGTCCCACCCAAGTAGGGTATGTTATCACCTTTCTAGATGTCCTCCAAAACCCTATTTATCTTATATATGGGTGCACATGAAAGAAGAAGCGCTCGATGGTAAGGGTGGGAACACCCGGGGTGATAACATATTCGGTCTATCTAGGTTAGGGGTAGGCCGATCTTATGCAGCAGGGGATCCCGGCGTGGTCCCCGGTACAATGTTCTAGAGGTGTACTATGGTGGGCGGTACCCAGTGGCCCAATCATTCGATGGAATTCATTTGATAAAAAATGTTTTGGTTATCATAAGGTAAAAACCCGTCGTGTTTATTTGTGTCGTGGTCTTACGAGATACCTTTGTTTTTCAAAGGATTTTGAAAAAGGTTAATATTCAAATTGAGTGTGTTTTCTCACGCTGGTTTTCCAGACTGACTCGGGTGTTATTTTATTATAATGCTTGGGTCAGACCGAGTATTACCGATTCAGTTTAAAATGCTGTGGAGCCCAAGAGACGAGCTGGAGGAGTTCAGACGTATATCACATACTTGGTTATTTCCGCTGTGTGAGTTATGTATATCAGGACAAGTTATTAAACTGTCCATATTGATGTATTGAATGGTTGTACTCTGATAGTGGTATGTATATTAATAGCACAGTTCTAGTATTTAAAATCTGTTGTTATATACTATATTTTGTTCCGTTGCGATTGTGAGATTCTGTGTTGTTGTTTTCTTTATTTTCTCCTATCCTTTATTTTTCTTCTTCACCCCTAATGAACTGGTGTTTCCGGCACTTGATTGCTCGGCATTTTATACAGTGGACGTATTGATGTCGATTTTTGAGGGTCCTGGTCATGACACGTTCATAGAGATAAATCAATGTAATTAGATATGCAACATCAGACATTCGTCCATACAAGTTGTCCAGGAACAGGACAAGCCGAAGGTACTTCTCCTACCACATCCTATTTTGGGAATCATCCCTGGGATCTGTAGCGTTTAGTCCTTGCATTAGATATTTCATAAAAGAAGAGACCACTGTTACTATATGTATATTAGGAGTTTATCCTTAAATGATCAACAAGCAGTCCTTCATTACGAAAATCCCAAATATCATTGTCTTCTAACACTTGCAAATTCGAAAGCATATATGTTGGTCCAAAGTGGTTTTCGGGTGAACCCGATCCTGGTCTCTCCGGATCAACAACGAAAAAGAAGCCAAATTTGATAGTCGGTTATTTAACTATCAAAGCAAACAAACAATATCTAACACATAAGCAGTCACTAGGCCCATTTAATTAATCATTTATTAATCAAATCAATTTTCAAATATTTACTTCAAATTTTCTTTGAAAAAGTTATATCCTCAAAACCATTTCAATCTTCCTATATTTGGAAAACATTTCCTTATACTTATATTAACGATATAAGCATATTCACAAATTATTTCATTTTCAACAATTGGAAAATATTTCCATATAATTATATCAACGGTATAAGTATATTTAATAACACTACCATTTGGAGACAAGCCAAATAGATTTCTATAACCATACAATTCTGGAGTTCATACGCCTTCGGACGGGTGTTAAGTATTGGAAGCAATGCTCCTACACCATCAAGCCTTTAGTACGATCATAAGAACCGATTCATGTATTTCACGATGGAAGGTCAAAATGTCATTTATTGGGTCAAAATGAATGTTGCGTAAACATCATTACGACAACCCAAAAGCATTAGTATGGAGATTCGATAAATTAATATATATATATATATGTACACACATATGTATATATGTATGTATGTATGTATAAATCTCGTATACTATATAAAACATTTCCTTTCGGAAATCATTTACTATAATAACAGTGCTATAGTCCACGCTTTCCATACTTCTCGAAAATGTCTACTACAACAATAAATGTTGAAATCTATATTCCCGTTACTTATCACATTTTAAATTATTTTTAAACTATTAAATTCCATTTGGAATTATTACTTTCCAAATCATTAATTTAAAACGATAAATTACTTTTTAAAACAATTAGCTCTATCAAAATATATTTTTCAAAATTCCTTTAAATAAAATCCATATTTAAATCTCAACATAAGTCATTTCCATAATTATAAAATACCTTTATAAATTTACTTTCGATTTTATAAAAATTCTATTTATAAAATTCCTTTATTTACAAAATTCTTTTTATAAATCCATTCTTTTACAAAAACTAATTTTACTGTCAAAATCCATTTATAAATCGATTTCTTTATAAATCAAAATTATTTATAAAATCCATCTATAAAATATTTATAAATTCCAATTATAAATCAAATTCTTTATTTATAAAATATTACTTCTATAAATCGTTTTAAAAACTTATTCAAAAATCTCGAATCAAAGTATTTCTCAAAACTATATTTTTATAAAATCAAAAATTATATTTTTATTTATTATAAACAAATTCCTTTCTATTAATAATTCAACAATTATTAAAACATATATACTTTCAAAATCATCTCGAAATCCTTTTTAAATCAAAATTATCATTTTTAGTATTTTAAAATACCAAAACTAGGCCAAGTGGTACTAAAGCACTAAATAAACAAAAACAGTCCATGTCATCAAATATGGCATCCAACACATCATATATCAGATATATTAAAAATAAAATCAACAGTGTAAGGAATCCTGTTGGATCCCTCCAACCCGTCCCCTGCATCACAAACAACATATAACCATAAAATATAAATCAACTGCTTCGAGGTGGGATTCGTATACAAAGGGTCATCTGCTCTTACATGCGAACGTAATAGGGTCTCATCCACTCCAACAGGAGGGAATATATCGAAACCAACTAATAATATAGTATATCATCTAAACAAGCAACAAACATCATAAATAAAATTATTCCCACTTGTATAAAAATATAAGCCGACCAGAGAGGTGAGTTAACTAACAAAAATGCCAGAAATCGCCTAAGCGCTCCGATTTAAATAAAAATTAAACGGTCGTTCAATTTAACCCAAAATTCCTTCTAGCTCCAAACTCGTCCAAAATAACTCCATAGCGTAGTTCTCGCTAATATGCATGCAACGCAACTTGTCGCGCTCGATTTGGACCTCATACTAGAAAGTTACAGATTAATTAACATTTGATATAATTAAATTTACAATTAACAAAATATTTAACAAATTAAAACTTTTAAACCTTCTCTTCTATCCTACTCATGCACGTTATTCCCAAGCCCGAGCTTTCGTTTTTTTATTTTTCTATACGATCGCGTGCCACCACGAACAACGCCACCACCGACCTCGCCATGTCGCGCCGCTCCTCTTGCCCTCTATCGCGTGCATACGCCTTCTGATACGTCTAATCGCCATGAAATTCGACGGTAGATAATAATTCACTATTACAGATCCAATGAAACTTGTTTTGTCAAAATTTGAGAGAGTGCCCAAAAAGACTAATTTTACACGTTAATTAAAACGAGTAATTTCCAAAATCAGTTTAATCACTTTTAAATCTAGTTTAAAAGTTTACCATCATCATTCTTATTTAAATAGAATTTAAATCAACTTTAGAAATCGTTTCCACTCATTTTAAATTCAAGATTCAGTTATTTAAACAATTTCAAATATTAAATTTAACATGTAACGACCCGAAATTTTCGATCCCGAAAATTCGACATTAATACGTTCACTGTAGAAATGCCGAGCAATCGAACATCGGAAATTTCAAATTGTTAGGGTAAAGAAGAAAGAGGTAGAAGAAGAAACAGAAAACAAAACATAGAATCTCACATTCGCAGCGGATCAAAATATAATATCAAATAATAGCATTTACACAAGAAAAGCTGTAACTGTCTAGTTATTGTGAATGATTGTACTCTGATATATTGTCCTTAATTAATGACATTAAGTAATTAACTATCCTTTAATTACTAATTAATGATCCCTTAATTAATTACATAAAGAATAATTGATTAATGTAAGTAATCAAGGATAATTGCTTAATGGAAGTAATTAAAGGTTAATTAATTAACTTAAGTGATTAAAGGTTAATTACTTAATGTAAGTAATTGAAGGATAATTAATAATTAAAGGTTAATTAATTTATGATTAAGGGATAATTAATTAATGTAATTAATTAAGGATAATTAATTAATTAAAGGATAATTAATTAAGGGTTAATTAATTAATAGAAGTAATTAAAGGTTAATTAATTAATGTAAGTAATTAAGGGTTAATTAATTAATGAGTTAAATTAAATTATGTGATTAATTAATCTTGCTTATGGATGATTAAATGATATTGAATGCCTTGGATTATGTGATATCTCCGATATGTGCTGCTTTGTGATATGAGATGAATTGTTGTGTATAAATTGTATTGTTTAAACTTAAACTTTTGGTTTAATGAATAACATTGGGTTAGAAGAGACCGGGGTCGGGTATCAGTAAATATCCAAAACCACTTCGATTTGAAATCTACAATAATTCTTTATAGATTTGATATGGGTAATCAAATAGGATGGAAGGGAATAAATTAAGTAAACTAGACCATTGAAACTAAGTAACGGTACTTAGACATTATTTTGTGAAATAATTGTTTGACTATAATAAGATAAGAACTCGTAGTGAGGTACGAGTTACACTGGTTTCAAAGAAGTGTTATAACTTAGTATTTCAAGATATATGGGTTTACTCACGCTGGTTTCCAGCCTGACTCGGGTGTTACTTTATTTTAATGCTCGGGTAAGACCAAATATTATAGATTTTCAGGTTAGGACGTTCTGGAGTTCAGGACACGAGCTGGATGGCAGGAACGTATGGAGTATTTTTCGCTGTGTATTGGTGTTATATTGTTTTAGACTGGGACAAGTTATTTATAACTGTCCAGTTTATTTGTGAATGGTTGTAACTCTGATGTATTGTAAATAAATTGGCAAGTACAGCTTTTCTTTGTATAAATGCTATTATTTGATATTATATTTTGATCCGCTGCGAATGTGAGATTCTGTGTTTTGTTTTCTGTTTCTTCTTCTACCTCTTTTCTTCTTTACCCTAACAATCTGGGATTTACAGCGTTCGATTGCTCGGCACTTCTACAGTGAACGTATTAGTGTCGAATTTTCGGGGTCGAAAATTTCGGGTCGTTACATAACAATTTAATTATCAAATAAATCGCTAAATTTGAAATATAAGTTATTTAACTTATAAAATTAACTTTTCAATATTTAAAATCAATTAAATATTCCAAATTCGAATGATTGAAATTCTAGGTCATTACATCGATAGTGGGTAGTTTGACGTTATATGATATCCATCCTGGCTTGTCTATTCTCGGCATTACTTGTTATATTGATGACATACAACATCCTAATTGACATTGCTGACTTTCGGCATCCTTCATAACTACAGATATTCGACATCCCTGATGACACTGGCAATATTTGACATACTTCACAACTATTAAATTGTGATATCCTTCTAAGTACTTGACGGCTTACGGCATCTTTATTTACATTGATGATACTCGACATCCTTTGTGGTTCCAATGAATTTCGATATCTCTCTTCATGATGTCTTTCGACATTATTCAGGGTATTCACGAAATGCGACATCTTTGACAATTTTAGATGTGTGCTATTCCTTATATTCTTCGAAGCTCAGTATCATTTGCGTTATATATATGCTTTACAACTGTTATAATTGTAAAGGCTTGATATCTCTGGAGTTTCGATATACCCTCTTTGTGATTATGCATCTGATACCTCTAAATGATGTGGCATCACCCTTTAACTACCTTCAATTTGGACAACCTTGGTGTGTGTTGTTCCTTTATTGTTCGACATCTCTATAGATTTGGAACCTTGGGATCATATCCATCCTATTACAAAAGCTTGATAATCTTTTGCTATGTTAATGTACAATATCTTCAAGATTGGCCAATTGCTTGGAATTTAATACTCTTAGAAGCTTGTCAACCTTTCTTAAATGTTCGACATCCTTTATTGTAGAAGTTCTACATCTTTCTAAAGTGCTTAAACTGCGATACCCCTACTAAATGCTCTACCGCCTTCGACATCTTGAATTTTCTCTTTTCATGTTCGACGTCATTATTTATGGTTACAATTTTTAATCAATTTCTTTTGTTAATTTAAAAATTCTTTTATGTATATCATATTTTCTTAAACAATTCAAGACAACATAGCATATATCATTATATATATATTATATATTTAATTAATTAACTCATTTATTTTATTAATCTTATTAATAAATAATATTTTCGAAATTAATTTTATAGCATTTTCAAGCATTTCGAAAAATTATATTATAACTTTTATAATATGTGTTAAATTTTAATTTAACTTTTTAATTTAAAATATTTATTTTAATTTTAAAAATAACTAGAAAAACGAAATTACAGCATTAACAATTTTTTTATATTTTAAATTTAACTCCTAAATTTAAAACTTTTAATTTTCAAAACCATGTTGAAATTAGCCTAAGAGGCAATTCAAATTTAGCTTTTATATTAGGGTTAACCTCCGGGCTTACTTCATCCGTACGGGCCAGGTCAGTAGCCAGGTAGGTTAGAGTAATTGATTATCCAAACCCAACCTTAGCCGCTACTTTTCTAGACACCATACTATATTGGTAGGCTCTAATTAATTAGCCCTAATACTGCTAATTTAGATC
This sequence comes from Allium fistulosum, assembly GCA_030737815.1. Lineage (NCBI taxonomy): Eukaryota > Viridiplantae > Streptophyta > Magnoliopsida > Asparagales > Amaryllidaceae > Allium > Allium fistulosum. The sequence continues at coordinate 1,245,125,681 of CM060904.1, read as the reverse complement.
GCATAGGATATTTAGCTTCGATAACATTGTTGGAACCGGGCCAGCCCATAGTAGAGTAACTAGGTAAATTTCAATTTTTTACCTATTTGGATTTTTATTAGGTCTATGTAGTCTGAATTTATTTATAACTTTTCTAATATCTTTTAAATAGAATTAATATTTTATATAAATTTATAAATGGAGTTATATTTTATATAATTTGTAATATATTATATATATGATATCATATACACATATGTGTATATGTGCACGTGCAACAAAATAATGTGTACATGGTTTCACATGCCCGTGTATTGATGTTGAGATTTACACCGCAATAGACATGATAGCCCCTTATGTATACAGATGGATTGTATAAATGTGTGTGTGTGTGTCAAAATATTGTATAAATAAATGTATATATGTAAAAATATTATTATATAATTATTATCTAAATTGATTATAAATTATTTACACAAAGCATTAATAAAATATACATATATGTATATGTGTGTATGTATAATTAAATTATAAAATTATTTCAAAATTAGTTTTTTATATATAAAATCCCAATTGAAATTATTTATTTATATATATTTTTTAAATTAATTTGCATTCATTTTTCATATAAACATACAACTATTATATATATATACAAATATATGTTTTACTACTGCTCTCGGCATGTGATAATCCAACGATATACCGATTCGTGTTATTTCTAAGTAGCAAATGGAAAAATGAATATATGAACATTATTATATAATAATAGGCATAAAAATACTTTTCCCTAAAGTCCAAAGTTCACGTGTTGAAATGAACAAATAGACAACTTAATCGAATCCCAATCCCGAAGTTGCTAGCTTTTTAATTTCCTTACCATTAACAATCGAATCGAAGAAAATTAATGTGAATTAGTGTTTGGGATTTTGGTTTTGTTATAGGGGAAGCGCGGCTTCATATGAGAAGCAAAGGAAGAGTGCAAAAGTATTTGCAAAGTGAAGGTTAAAGGGATTGTATAAGAGAGGGACTAGAGAGTGAAATGAGTATCAATATCCACTTATTTCTCTTACCATTTCTCTCACTTTTGAATTCAAAATTCTACGACAACCCATACCCCACGCCACGCCGATCCAAAGCATAGTGTGGCTTACAACTCACGCCATGCCGAGAAATGCGGATTGTCGGGGTTTATAACCTTTCACATTACAGAGACTAATACAAGTAGATATAATCTAAGATATACTACACCTTTAGATCTCACAGTTGAAGGAATAAAACATATAACACAAAAAATATGTATCATAAAAAAATATGCAAATCATAATCTCAGAAACCAATACATGATCAATACAGAAAACATGGATAGTATCACTCCAAGTGGAAAAAAGAGATAAACTGTACTGATAAGATATATAAATACATAAAGAGTGGTAATGGCAAATAGTAGTCTGCAAAGATAAATACAACTCTCCAAGTACCAAGAATGAGCCAATAACCTGCTGCCCTATCTATTTGTGGTGGGGGAAAAAAGGAAGAAGAATGGGTCAGACGAAAGCCTGTGAGTGAGTACAAGTTTAATATGTGATGATCATATGTAGTTACTTTAATACTACTCTAATTGTAGGGGGTATGATACAAATGTCCATGAATTCCTAAGGTCTATTACCTAAGAGTTCTTGTCTAATACATTCCAACACCACAATTTGTGTAAGCTAATATAATGGATTGAATCTCATGTCCAAGGATCAATGACCACTCCTAAAGCTTCTCAATATGTAAGACACCGCCCTCTTGGCTACTGACTAGGGAATACACCGCTAGTGGACTACTTATGGAAACAAATTTCCTCTACTATCACCGCCACTAAGCTACTGGGAACGCTTTCCTCTCACTATACCTAGAGAGAAAGAACCCAAGATGCCGAGTCGTTGAAATGCCTCATAGTCTACATTCGTTTCCACCTCTCGATCAAAGTTTTGTCCTCTTATTGCATGCTTCAAGTCTTCCTTTTTAACTAAATCACGTGCATTGGAATTTCATGCCTATTAAGATCTCCCGTTGTGTCGACCTACTTCATTAATCATAATCGTCAGTGCTACATGCCCACTGTGGAATCTCCTGTGAGTACCATTTGAGAAAATACATCACGTCGAATCGATTACTATTTACCGAACGCTGCCACGACCTATCGTCCGCTCCTTGAGAACTAGCTTCACTACAAGTCCTAACATTCATCCAATTGCCCTTAAATAGGCTCACAAAAGTTAATTTTTATTATATATTTTTATTAATAAACTTGGGCCTTAGGATGAGGTTCAATATCAGAATTTTCATTACGAACGGTCAACAGTTGTTCCCTATAGTCGACCGCTATCAGTTGACCGATGGGGGTCCAGGGTCGACCGTTCACGAAAAAAGTTTAGGGTTTTCATATTTTTGGATTGTCGATTGCTTGTATATTCACTTCAGGTTGTTAATAGTAATTTATTAACCCTAATTATGGTTTAAGCATCATTTTGCAGTTAAATTTATGGTTTGTTGATTTAGGGTTTTCAATTTCAAAGAAGAAAGGGTTACATACATTTATCTTCAATTTAACATTTTACTGACAATTTAGAGCTAGATTTTAACATATTGAATTTGGATTTCTAACCTATTCAATTAGGGTTTCTAACATCCTAAATCAATTAAAAAATTTAAAATTAACTATAATAATCCCCTTATTAAAGTTGTACCCACTCACCTCAAGCTTAAGCTCTTCCTTTTGCTTGTGCTTGAGAATCGTTCCCCCTAAATCGATAGCTCCGCCTTGATTCAAATTCTTTATCTCTTTTAAGTTGATTTTAGTTTATTTTATTTGATTTTTAAGAAATTTTTTAAAGTAGGAGAGGAGAGAAAATTTTGACAGAGTTTGGTTACTTTAAACTTTTATCTGAGAATTCAGGGTTTTATTAGCTTAGTATTTATAGAGGCAACGTTTAGTTTGGGCCATTGGATTAGCCTACGAAATATTTTAAGATAATCTGGTTCGCACATCACAGCCTTCATTCCCAAGCAATGATCACACATGTTCAAACACATCATCAGAAAAATCGAAATTTTTTGATCTACAAGGGCGACGGTCGAATGATAATACCCCAAGGTCGACTGCTACCGGTCAACCGGCCCCCATTTTATTTTTTGTGTATTTTTAATTTAAATTCCTTATTCAATTTCCAATTCTTTTAATGCCCGCAACTTCTCTATATTAACTCCGATTTCGAACTGTTATATATAAAAATCGTCTGGAAAATCGCTATGAACATGATGGTACAAATTTCAAAGCCAAATTCGGACTTCTGTAAAAATTTACTTTTAAGTCCTTGTTTTATTTAAATTTATTTTTGTTATTAAATTTCCATCTAAATTTCTGTTAAATTTCGAGGTGTTACATTCTCCCCTTTAAAAGGATTTCATCCCCGAAATCTTAAAGGGTCGAAAAATGTAACTCTTGCACACAACAACCAATAGCTACAATCATCTACTCATCCATCATCCATGAGCAGTCATTGTTCTTAGAATTTTTTTCTAATGCATCATGTACATATATGTATGCAACATGAAATGTGCATGAATCTATACTAATGCAAAAGTAGGTAGTCTACTGATCCAATCGACCTCCTATCGTGCAAATGCTCATGTCATGCATCCAAATGTTTGTAACATCCTAAGTAAATATTTACTTGCAATTCTATATGTATGTTCAACCATACAACTCATATGCAACATTCATATGCATCACATTCACTAGAACAACAAAAATAAAGAGGTAACATGTCGTCAAGTGTGAGTGTGTAGGTATATGTAGAAGATATATTATCTTAAACGTGCAAAGGAGAACAATTCAAACAATACACACAAGTACATCCATTAGCATCCATCATTCATAACACGTCCTATTGACATATTTACAACCATTCCTACCATCCAATGGTCTTTACCTATGGGTTAACTACCTAAGTCCTACCCATAAGTCTATACTTATGAAAAGTTCAAATTTAAGATGTACTAGAGAAGAGTTGTGGGTAGATAGCTTAGATCTTCTCCTCGGAGTCCCATGTACTTTCCGTTGGGTCGTTTTTCCATTGGACTTTAACAAGTCAGAACTCCTTATTGCAGAGTCGCTTGAATACGAGTGGTTGCACGACGAACAAGTGACCCTTGCTCGATCTCAACCTCCTCTAATTTACTCGGCTCGACCACGGTTGTCGTATCGTGTAAGAACTTCCGCAAGTGTGACACATGGAAAACATCATGTACCCTCACTAATTTCCCTGGAAGCTCTACTCTATATGCTAACTTCCCCACCCAAGCAACAATCGAGATAGGCCCTACAAATCTCGGTGCTAGATTTCCAGAACTACAGATCTCATCATGTGCCTATTGGGTGAAACCTTCGTAAACACCAAGTCGTCCACTGTGAACTCTAACTCCGTACGTCTCCAGTTAGCATAAGATTAGCGTCTATCCTGAGCGGTCTTCATTCACCTATGGATTAGATCAACCTTCTCTGATGTCTTCCTTGCTATCTCTGGCCCAAGATAATCCTATACATCATATTCCACTAACACGATGGTAATCTATAGGATCTATCCTACAACGCCTCGAAAGGTGTCATCCCAATACTCGCTTGATAACTATTGTTGTAGGTGAACTATGCTAACGGCAAATGGTCCTCCCAAGAGCCTCCAAGGTTATAACGGACATGTGTAGTAAGTCCTCCAAAACCAAATTCACTCTCTCCATTTGTCCATCAATTTGCAGATGATATGCGGTACTCAAGCTCAATTCAGTTTCCAAGGCCTCGTGTAGACTCCTAAGAACTCACTAGTGAAAAGCGAAACTCTATCGCTAACTATGCTAATAGGAACTCCATGTAACCTAACAACCTCTCTCACATATAGAGGTACAAACGTTGCCACCATCCTAGTACTCCTTACCAGTTTGAAATGAGCACGCTTAGTCAATTGATCATTTATGACCCAAAATACTCTCATTCCCTCTCCTACTTCTTGGTAGACCTTCTACAAAGTCCATGGAAATACACTTCCAATTCCACTAGGAAATATCTAGTGGCTACAATAATCCTCCCATCTTCTTATGCTTCACTTTCACCCTTTGGCAAGTCATACATCTAGCTGCAGACTCTACCACTTGCTTCGTCATACCGGGCCAACAGAAGACTCTATTTATGTTATGATACATCTTGCCACCACCGGGATGAATGATCATCCTAGAATGGTAAGACTCATCTAACACTGCATCAATCAAATCTTTACTACAAGGAATACAAAGCCTACCATAACTCTGTAACCATCCTCTTGGGTCAATGGCATAACGCCTCAAATGACTTGATGACTCTCCTCTACCAATCCTCTCAGTAATGTCTACTAGCTCCTTATACTCCTTCTGCCTAGATCTAATAGCTCCATCAATGTAGGCTGAACATCTAAAGCTTCTATAATTCTAGGGTAATATATGATGATGGTCGGAAATCAAAGGTAGAAATACACTTCAAATGTCTCCACTCCAAGAACAATGGACTCAATACTGCATGTCATCTACTAAAAGCATCTGCCACTACATTGCCCTTACTCGAGGTATAAAAGATATCAAAGTCATATGATGCCAAGAACTCCATCCACCTTTGCCGCATCAAATTCAAGTCCTTTTAGGAAAAAAAGTACTTCAAGGACTTATGGTCCATGAATAGCTCAAACTGCTCCTCTAAAAGATAAGGTCTCCATGACTTGAGCGCAAAGACAATGGCTGCTAACTCAAGATCATGTGTAGGGTGGTTTTTCTTATGGGTCTTCAACTGCCCACTCGCATAATTCACTACCTTTCCTTTCTACATCAAAACCGCGCCTAACCACGTACTACAAATGTCGATATAAACTATAAATGACTTCGTCCCATCTGGTAACACAAAAACTAGTGCACTAGTTAATGCCTTCTTTAATCTAATAAAAGAATCTTTACACTTCGCACCCTACTAAAAGACTAGAATCTTCTTGGTAAGGCGGGTCAGTTAGGTAGAGATCTTCATGAAGTCCTTAATTAACTTGCGATAGTAGCCCGCCATACCAAGGAACCTTCTCACCTCTGTGGCATTCTTTGGAACATGCCAATCGTGAATTGCAGTCACCTTACTAGGATCAACTGCTAAGCCACTTTCTCAGAAGATGTGTCCCACAACTGCTAAGCCACTTTCTCAGAAGATGTGTCCCAAAAAGCGTACCTCCTCTCTCCAAAAGTGGCACTTTGAAAACTTTACCTTAAGCTTGTGTGCATGAAGTGCCTTGGGGACTTCCTCCAAATGAAACGTGTGCTCCTCCTCACTCCTTGAGTATACAAGGATATTATCCATAAATACCACGATTAATTTGTTTAGCAATCCTCTAAATACCCAACACATCAAACCAACAAAGCATGCAGGTGCATTGGCCAGTCTGAAGGGCATGACTAACCACTCATATAATCCGTCAGGTATACGGAATGCCATATTCTGAATACTTCCCTCGGCTACGCGCAACAGATGGAATTCAATAGCCAATTCAAGCTATGAGAATAATCTAGTTCCAACTAACTGATAAAAGAGATCGTCTATGCGAGGCAGTAGATAACGATTCTTCTTTGTTAGTTTATTCAGCTCCCTATAGTCGATATGGAGTCTTAGAGAACCATCCACCTGGGTGACAAATATGGTTGGTGCTCTCCACTAAGAAATGCTCCTCCTAATAAAAGCCCTTCTCCAACAACTCCATAACTTACTTGTTCAACTCACGTCATTCCTTTGGATCAATATGCCTTAGCGATAAGGCAACAGGTCTAGCATTCCCTACAAGATAGATCCTAAACTCGGTCTCCCTTTGGGGCAGAAGACTGGTAACCTAGGAAAAAACATTTGGGAATTCTCTTACTACATGCACTGTACTAAGCTTATCATGTGATAAGTCCAATGAATATAGGTTGCTCAACATAACAAACTTCGGGGAATGCAATAAACCTCTAAGCTACGTCTATTACGTGTGCTCAACCTAACTACCTTTCTATCATGGTTTAAAATAGCCTCATACATGGTCATCTAATCCATGCCTAATATCAATCCAAACCCAGAAAAATCCCAATACAAAGGCATCACTATCAAACTCGACCCCTGAGATAAACAACTTCAAACCCCTACATAACATAGACAAATAGGCCGATCCTCCCACGAGATTTGACACAACTACAGGATCCATGACCATGCTTGTGTGTAAGTGCAAGTCATCAACAAGTCTATTAGAAACCAAAGAATGTGAAGCCCTAGTTCAAATAAAGTGCAAATAGATAAACTAGAAAGAGTCAACACACCTTCGATCACCACTTTCTTACCTTCATTAGCCACTAGCTATGCACTCGAGCTATGGACTTCCTCTAGTTCATAAGCCGGAACTACCTGAGTAGAAGACTGGATAGAAACTCTTGATGGAGCTATACAAGCTCGCTTCAGATGTACATACTGATAACCGTTATAGAACTTAATCTTAGAAAGATCTACGCTGCACTCCTTCATGAAATGCACCTTCTTGCCAACTTCCTACAGTTCGTGTCCTTCTTCTATATCTTTCCTTTGGGTCCAACTCCACCTTTACGCTGGTTCTGTTGTGCTTTCCCCACATCCTTCTTGGGTTCCTCCTTAAAGATGGTGTTTAGTAAAGCCATCTCTACTAGACCCTCATACATAGCACTCATAGGAATATGACTTAGAGCTAAATCTTGGAGAGGTTGGGTCAGCCCTTTAGCAAATTTTAAGGCATTCTAGTGCGGGGTATCAATAGTCTCATCCCAAATCTAGCTAGCTCATTGAACTGATTGATGAATTCCTTAATGGACAAATCTCCTTGCTTCATGTGAATGAACTTCTATAACTACACACCTTCATCTGCCCTAGAAAGAAACTTCACCTCAAATCGCATACGGAACTCATCCTAAGTGATCTCCTCTCCATCAGTCTTAGCCTCAACTGCCTCCTACCAGCTCAATGCCTCACCCTACAACTGCCATGTAGCTAACTGCATCCTTGCCTCTTTGGTCAAACCCATCAAACCAAAGATCCTCTCATAGATATGAATCCATGACCTCGAATCCACATAAGACTCTGTCCTTATGTAAGGCTTTCCTCCAAGATTTGCGAAATCTTTACATAGCTTAGCAATGATTGTAGCAGTAGGTGGCGGGAAGGACTCGCACCTGTCACTCCCACCGTGGGTCCTGTTGTAGGATTAAGCTAGACTTGTCCCCTAGCCTGGAAATATAAAAGGAACTAAATCGAAATGTTCACGCACGTAATCTCGGCTGCATCACCTGAGTTTGAACCTGCGGGATCACGCATCATTTATCTGTTAATTTTTAAAATTCTATTAGTAACTTTTCATGAATACTATAAGCACAAATAGGGAGATACCATAACTACGAATCAAAGATAGCATAGACTCGTAAAAGAGAGATTATGGTTTGTACAAAAATAGTTTAAAAAAGATTGTTGGAAAAACATTATTTTTATACATATACATTTTAAAAGTCCATTTAAAAACTTTTGGAAACATTTTTGGAAAACCATTTCAAAATCCTTTTGTTTCAAATACATTCTCCCAATACGGTCCTAATCCCTAATAAACTTTGAACCTATGTTATGTTATGAACTGTGACAACTAGCACCTCCCGTCATACCGATCCAAAGGCTTCTATGACTTTTGGACTTGCACCATGCCGAGAAATCTGAAACGCCGTGGTTTATAACATTTCACATGACAAAGACTAATATAAGCATATATATTCTACGATATAATACACTTTCAGATCTCACAGGGGAAAAAACGTATAACATAGAAAAATATCCATCTTAGAAAATATATAAATCATAGTCTCAAAAACCAATACATGATCAATAAATAGTATATAGATAATATCACTCTAAATTTGAAAAAAAAGATAAATTGTACTGATAAGATAAATAAAGACATATATAGTAGAAATTGTAAAAAGCAGTCTCCAAAGATTAGCTTGACTCTTCAAGTATCAAGAATGGGCCGATCACCTGCTGTCTTGTCCATCCGTGGTGGGGAAAATGAAGGAAGAAGAATGGGTCAAATGAAAGTTTAGTGAATGAGTATAGGTTTAATATGTGGTGATCATATGCAGTTACTTTAATACTACTCTAAATGATAAAGGATGTGATACAAGTGTCCATGAATTCCAAAGATCTGTTACCTAATACATTCCTACACTACATTTTGTGTATGCTAATACAATGGATCGAGTCTTATGTCTAACGATCAACCACCGCTCCTAGAGCTACTCAATATGTAAGACACCAGCCTCTTGGCCATTGTCTGGGGAAAACACCACTACTAGGAAACTTATGGAAACAAACTCCCTCTACTATCACCGCCACTAGACTACTGAGAATGATTTCCTCTCATTAAACCTAGAGAAAAAGAACCCAAAATGCCTACTTATCGAAATGTCCATTGTCAGCATTCTTTTCCACCTCTAAAACGTAGTATTGGCCTCTTATTACACGCTCTAGGCCTTCCTTTTTAATTATATCACATGCGTTGGAATTTCATGCATACTAGGATCTCATGTTGTGCCGGACCCACTCTATCACGCATCCTCGTCAATGCCTCATGCCCATCATAGAACCTCATATGAGTGCCATTTTTGAAAATACATCGGCTCGAATCAATTACTAGATCCTAAATTGGGTAAACAATATTTACCCAATGCCGCCATTGTGAGAAATGCGGATTACGGATCTTAAGGCTAAAATTAACACTAGAGGGGGGGTGAATATTGTTTTAAGGAATTACTAATTATTTTTTGAATTTATATTAATTTGAACACAAATGTATGCAATATTCAGACACAAATATGATCATAGAATCAAACACAGATGCAAATATAAAGTAAAAGCAATAAAGGAAAGAACACAACGGATTTTATACTGGTTCGGAGTTACCCTACATCCAGTCCCGCAACACAAGTACGGATTTCCTTTCAAAATCAATTCTTACAATTACACCCTCGATTTCAAGGCCACGAGGTACACCACTCCAGATTCACAATCCTTTGGGTGGAGATACTTGATTTTACGGGCAACAAATTCACTCAATTGATTTCCTAGGCTACAATCAAACCTTTTCTCACTTGATTGATTTTCCAGGCTACAATCACACCTTTTCTCCCTCGATTGAATACAAAGAAATCTATTACTCTTAATAGCACTGGGATCTTATTGAGATAGTGATAGAGAATCAAACCATAGATGATCTAGTTAGATTCAATGGAGATTTCGGCAGAGTAATAGTAAAAATGTATATAAAGAAATGTGGAAGAAGAAGAGAAGTGAAATCAGAAAATTATGAATATAAATTAGTTTAAAACATCCCCAATTTATAGTAGAACAACAGCCATGTCTATTCGTAAAAGGTTATGATGAATAGACACTTCTTTTGAAATTCAAACTTTTGAATTTAACTGACACCATGTCGACAAGGGTCCCTAGGGGTTGTCGACATGCCTAAGGAATTTTTGATAATTTGTTTTTCTTTGAAAATAACTTTTATCTTGTATTAACACTATTTTAAACTTTATAAATATACTTTACTATAGTTAAAATACATAAATAAGTATAGAGAATAATATTTTGGTATATATAAAATTTTACTATAATTTCATATTTAAATATTAAATATAAATATTAAAAGTTAAGTACATTATAATTAAAGATAGTTTAAAACCAAGTATAGTTTTGATATTGAAAATAAAGATTATTTTGAGGCTAAAAGTATTTAAAACCAGGATAGATGTTTTTGATTTAAAAAAGGAAGATTTAAAAATCATTTTGAAAACAAGATATAATTTTGTAAAACATTTGAATAAAAGTTAGTGGATACAAAACGATGTTCCACTAGATTTTTCGTAGGTTCCATCCTACTTAGGGTTCCATCCCTTTAACAGGCTCAAAGTGGATTCCATTCCACGAATAAAATGGATTTTAAGATGTCAGTGATTTTCTAGGAATTTTAACATAATTCTAGACTCGATACTTGTCTTGTACTATTGAAATCTTGAACTCTTGATATCTTGATACTCGTGAGTCTTGAATCTTGATGTCTTTGATCTTGAGTCTCTGTACTGTACAGTCTTCATTCTCAGTACCTGCATGTTTATATCCTCCATATACATATATATCTAAACTATAGTGTTAGTATTTATATTTATAACAAGTCCTAAGGTTATTGTCATCAAAACCAACTTCCCAGGGACTAACAATCTCCCCCTTTTTGATGATGACAACCTTCGTTTATAAAATATCACTTCTATCCTAATAACTCCCCCTAAAAATAATAACTTCCCCTTAATCTATGCCTAACTATCCTATTTTATACTTCTCCCCCTTTGTCATCAACAAAAAAACTAACTTCTGACCATATAACACCCCATTATTTTTGTACTAAAGTACCTGCATAAAATATTTAGTGAAGTATATAATAGATAGATTAAGGATTATTTATACTTATTAGACATGATAACTAATCAAATATCATATAATATATATACATTTTATGTTTTTCACATCAATCCACACCAAATTAAATCAAATAAAATCAAATCAAAACAATCCAATCAATCAATTTTTAAAACAAAGCAAACAAGTAAAATCAAACATTACGAGGAACTTCCACCCATCCTTCTTCTCCAAATATTGGATCTACTTTAATGGCATCCCAATTTTCATTGTCATTGGTGAGAGAGACTGAAGGTGTGCTTCATTATCATCTTTGTGCAGGGAGGAAATCATCCATCGAATCGCATCGAAATGCTTTTCTTGTTCCTTGATCATCTACATTTGACTCAACTCTAAGTTTCGAAGAATAAAAGAAAGAATATTCTTGAAAGAATTAAGGGTTTCTTCAAGATTTTCAGTCAAATTATGAATTGGATTGGCCATTTTTGAATTTGTGAGAAGAAGTATAGATAGAGTAGATAAGAAATGATTTTGAGTGATGAATTCTGGAAGAAATATGTATTTATAGATGTAGTAATTTGTTTGAAATGAATAGACATAAGGTAGTTATTCAAATTTCAAATTTAAAATGAGAAGTCATTTCTGACCAGTGTATGTCGACATGGGGTATATGGGGTTGTCGACAGGGGTCAGTTCAATTTTATGACTTATTTTGATTTTGTGAATAATTGTGTATATGTATATATATTTCTATAATATACTAACATTTATTCCGACGATAAGATAAGCTAGATAACAGAACTGTAAGTCGATTTCATTTCATAGTAGATCGATACAATGTTTAAACATTAAGAAATACTAGAACATTCAAATTGGAAACAAACTAAAACAAATACAACAATAGGTAGAACTAGTTAGAGGATGATGAGGATGAAGATAATCCAAATTTCTTGCTGACTTTGGAGAAAAACTTGTTCATCTTGGATGACATTTTATCCAATTTCTTACTAACGGATCATTTAAGAATCCGTTGATTCTCAACAATAGTCTTTTGATTTTTGAGTAAGGTTTTGTTGGTTGGATTAGAGGGATAATCAATACTTTCCAAGGATGTTTCACCTTCTTCTTCTTCTTCTATTTCCATTTCATCCCCTTCTTCTTCTTCTTCTTCTTCCATCTCCTCATGAGCCAAACGCTCTTCCTTTTCAGCAAGAGTCTCATATGGTTGGAAAACATATGGAATTTTCATAAGAGAAATGTTTGAGAGATTAAAAACTTTTCTTGAAACAAATTCTTCTCCTTTGAAATCTACTCCAAAATAGTTAAAAATCCGAGTGAGATAGATTCCATGTTACAAAGTATTTTCACCCATTTCAAGATTTTTGGGACGAAGTTCATCCAAAATAACTTGCGTCCAATTAATATCATAATTTCCAATTATAGTAAAAAGTTCTTTGCAAACTTTTGAAGTTGGATTGTTAAAACTTCCCGATCTTGGGGTCAAAGTATGTTGTAAAAGAAGATTAACAATTCTTGCTTTTGGTCGAAAGTTTCGATTTTTGAATTCAAAGTTTTCATTTCCTTCAAAAATGTGATGAAATGTCTCACGATCATTTTCATCGATTTTAAAATTAGAAAGATCCATTCTCGTGCTTTTGCAATTGATAATGGTACCCAAAATATCATAATTTAAAATGATTCTAGTGCCTTTGACACTACTCCAAATTTCATCATCATTTCCATTATAAAATCCACGGTTGAGATTTGCATAGAAAATTTTAACAAGATTTGGATAACACACAAAATCATTTTGTGAAGCATCAACAAGACTAAGAAATTGGTTGTTTGCAAAAAGGGAATCGATTTCATAAGAAGAGAAATCTTGAAATATAGCAAACTTTCCAGGATGGACTTTTCCATAGTTAGCATAGTTGATATATGCTTTTATAGCCTCCGGATCATTGAAGAGTTGCTCTTTCCTGTTTCTAGAAAGTCTCATTGTGGAGGGGTTGCTTGAAGAAGCCATTAGAGTAGAGAGTAGAGAGCTTGATATTTTGAAATAAGAGTTTGAATTTGAAAATGAAAGTGAAAAGTTGTGATAAGAGATAGTAAATAAATAGATTCTCAAAGGACAGGTTCTCTGGTCAAAAGGTAACTTTTCAGAGTTTTGAAATAAGTGAAAAGATGGAGGGATATTCAAACATTTGAATTCAAATTTGAATTTCAAACTTCTGTACCCTTGTCGACAACATGGAGGGGACCATGTCGACAGATGTCCTTGAATTCTCATGCTTTATTTCTTTTAAGAATTCTAATATATATATATATATATATATTATTTTTAATATCTATATATATATCTGGAATATTACTAGAATTATAGTATATTACATAATATTATGATACAAAAAAATAATAATAAAGTAAATAATAAAGTAATAGTAAAAATATAATAATATAATAAAATAATAATAAAAATTCAAACGACACACCAATTCAAAATCAATCAATCAATCATTCAATCCTAAGCATGCAATTTCAACCAATGTATTGTAAACGTGTACCTTTTTCTGAGTCCGTTTTTCTGAATTCATCGGAGTCGTGAACTGCCGTGAAACACATATTTGAATTATCTGTCTTCTGATCATCATCGCTTGAGGATGAGTCTGAGTCATCTTGAGTGGCGGTAAATGCACGTTTTCGTTTCTTTGTGGATTCATTATTTATAGGAAGATTTTGCTTATCTGGATGCGGACAGTCTCTTTTGATATGGCCTGGTTCATCACAGTTGAAACATTTGATATAGTTTGGCACTACATTCTGATTACCAGAGTTCTTATAGTTGTTTCTCTTGATATTATTCATCTTTCTGTATTTCAGGAATTTTTGAAAGTTCTTGGTCATAAAGGCTATCTCTTCATCATTATCGCTGTTTGAGTCTGATCCATCGGTCAATGCATTGAATGCAATTGATTTCTTTTCAGATGCTTTGCTTTCTCTTCTCCCAATCATTTGAACTTCAAACGACATTAGATTTCCAATTAATTCTTCTATCTTTAAGGTACTGATGTCATTTTCCTCTTCGATCGCAAGTGTCTTTTGATCCTATTCTGGAGTAAGAGAATATAAGATTTTCTTGACTTGGTCTTCTTCCGAAAATACCTTTCCCAAGGATATGAGTGAATTTACAATATCCTGAAATCTACTATACATATCTGAAATAGACTCATTAGTATTCATTTTAAATAATTGAAACTGATTTGTGAGCATGGAAATTTTGGTCTGTTTAACTTTGCTTGTTCCTTCGTGAGTAACTTGCAAAGTTTTCCAGATTTCATATGCAGACTTACAAACTGACACTCTATTAAATTCATTCCTATCAAGTGAACAAAACAGAATATTCATAGCTTTACAGTTATTTTGTGTGACTGTCTTTTTCTCAATAGTCCACTGTGCAAAATCAGTTGTGGGTTCAAGATATTCAGTCTGTGTGATATTCCAAGTATCTAGTCCTACTGATTGTAAATATATTTTCATCCTACATGCCCAATATGCATAGTTACTGCCATTAAAAAGTGGTGGTCTGGCAGTAGACTGACCTTCTACAAATGAACTAGTGTTGGTAGTAAAAGCAGTACCAGTGTTGGTAGCCATTTTGAAAATTTTCAAATTTTAGATTATGAAACTTTGAAAACCTTGCTCTGATACCAAATGTGAGAAATGCGGATTACGGATCTTAAGGCTAGAATTAACACTAGAGGGGGGTGAATAGTGTTTTAAGGAATTACTAATTCTTTTTTGAATTTATATTAATTTGAACACAAATGTATGCAATATTCAGACACAGATATGATCACAGAATCAAACACAGATGCAAATATAAAGTAAAAGCAATAAAGGAAAGAACACACTGGATTTTATACTGATTCGGAGTTACCCTACATCCAGTCCCGCAACACAAGTATGGATTTCCTTTCAAAATACACCCTCGATTTCAAGACCACGAGGTACACCACTCCAGATTCACAATCCTCTGGGTAGAGATACTTGATTTTACGGGAAACAAGTTCACCCAATTGATTTCCTAGGCTACAATCACACCTTTTCTCACTTGATTGATTTTCCAGGCTACAATCACACCTTTTCTCGCTCGATTGAATACAAAGAAATCTATAACTCTGAATAGCACTGGGATCTTGTTGAGATAGTGATAGAGAATCAAACCAGAGATGATCTAGTTAGATTCAATGGAGATTTCGGCAGAGTAATAGTAAAATGTATATAAAGAAATGTGGAAGAAGAAGAGAAGTGAAATCAGAAAATTATGAATATAAATTCGTTTAAAGCATCCCCTATTTATAGTAGAACAACAGCCATGTCCATTCGTAAAAGGTTATGATGAATAGACACTTCTTTTGAAATTCAAACTTTTGAATTTAACTGACACCATGTCGACAAGGGTCCCTAGGGGTTGTCAACATGCCTAAGGAATTTTTGGTAATTTGTTTTTCTTTGAAAATAACTTTTATCTTGTATTAACACTATTTTAAACTTTATAAATATACTTTACTATAGTTAAAATACATAAATAAGTATAGAGAATAATATTTTGGTGTATATAAAATTTTACTATAATTTCATATTTAAATCTTAAATATAAATATTAAAAGTTAAGTACATTATAATTAAAGATAGTTTAAAACCAAGTATAGTTTTGATATTGAAAATAAAGATTATTTTGAGGCTAAAAGTATTTAAAACAGGATAGATGTTTTTGATTTAAAAAAGGAAGATTTAAAAATCATTTTGAAAACAAGATATAATTTTGTAAAACATTTGAATAAAAGTTAGTGGATACAAAACGATGTTCCACTAGATTTTTCGTTGGTTCCATCCTACTTAGGGTTCCATCTGTTTAACAGGCTCGAAGTGGATTCCATTCCACGAATAAAATGGATTTTAAGATGTCAGTCCTTTTCTAGGAGTTTTAACATAATTCTAGACTCGATACTTGTCTTGTACTATTGAAATCTTGAACTCTTGATATCTTGGTACTCATGAGTCTTGAATCTTGATGTCTTTGATCTTGAGTCTCTATACTATACAGTCTTCATTCTCAGTACCTACATGTTTATATCCTGCATATACATATATATCTAAACTATAGTGTTAGTATTTATATTTTATAACAAGTCCTAAGGCTGTTGTCATCAAAACCAACTTCTCAGGGATTAACACCCATGACCTAGCATCCACTCCTAGAGAACTAGCTTTGCTACAAGTCCTAACATTCATCCAGTTGTCCTTAAATAGGCTCGCAACAGTTAACGTTTATTACATATTTTTATTAATAAACTTGGGACTAAGGCGGAGGTTCAATATCCACATTTTCATTGTGAACGGTCGACCATTGTACCGGGTCGACCGCTACAGGTCGACCGTTCATAAACAAAGTTTGGGATTTTATATTTTTCAATTGTCGATTGTTTTTAGGTCGTTACCAGTAATTGATTAACCCTAATTACAGTCTACACATCACTTAGCTACTAAATTTAGGGTTTGTTGTTTTCAGGTTTTCAATTTCAAGGGAGAAAGGGGTATATACATCCATCTCCAATTAACAGTTTACTGATAATTTAAAGCTAGGGTTTGGCATATTAAATTTGTGTTTCTAACATTTTTAATTTGGGTTTCTACCATCCTAAATCCATTAAAATAGTTTGAAATTAATGACAATAATCATCCTATTAAAGCTGTAACCACTCACCTCAAGCCTAAGCTCTTCCTTCTGTTTGTGCTTGAGAATCATTCCCCCTATATCGATAGCTCCGCCTTGATTCCAATGCTTGCTCTTCTTTTAGTAGCATTTAGTTTTTCTAATTTGATTTTCACGAAAAAATTTAAAGTGGGAGAAGTGAGAAAATTTTGATAGATTTTCTTTATTACAAACATTCATCTGAGAATTTTGGGTTCCATTAGCTTAGTATTTATAGAGGTAGGGTTTAGTTTGGGCCATTCGACTAGCTTAGGAAATATTTTCAGAGAATCTGGTTCGCACATCACAGCCTTCATTCCCAAGCAATGATCACACACGTTCCACCATGTCACCAGGAAAATTGAAAACGTTCAATTCTACAAGGGCCATGGTCGATCACTAATACTCCTAGGCCGACCAATACCAGTCGACCGATCTCCAAATAATTTTTGTGTATTTTTATTTTAAATTCCTTATTCAATTTCCAATTCTTCTAATGTCCATAACTTCTCCATATTAACTCTGATTTTGAAGTGTTATATATGAAAATCATCTAAAAAATAGCTTCGAACACGATAGTGCAAGTTACTTTACCAAATTCGGACATTTGTGAAAATTTACTATTATGTCCTTGTTTTATTTAAATTTAATTTTCTTATTAAATTTACATCTAAATTTCTATTAAATTTTCGAGGTGTTATAAATTCCTTCCCGCGTTACCATTATATGGCCAGCTCTAATATGTTACTCTATGGCCGCCTATACCACATCCCTTATCGAACTCAAGGTCAATCCAAGCTCAAACTGAACAATGTTTGCTGCATTTAAATTCAATTTAACACATACTGATATTGTATATCGATCAGTAGATTTATGACCATTGTAAATAAACTATTTAATATACTTCAATACATCAAATAAAATTTTATAATTAATATTTCATAAATATTAATTATTTTATAACAATTTCGAATTGATTAAATCCGGTGGTAAAAGGAGAATTCAACATTTTGGTTGTGTGACTCTTAGGTGTAAAGTTGGTTAGCAATTAATCTCGAACAATTCAAATATTAACGTTTAAACTTCACTTAGCAGGTATTGTGACACTATGGCCAAATTTATCATAAAATTGGTATTGGTAAAATCTAATTTTACTTTATTACGATTTACCTAGTAATGTCAATTTTTAACACAAATTCTCTTCGTCAAAGCTATATCACTTTGGACTTACGAAATTTGGTAGTGGTTCAAAATTCCAATTAACTAAACTACTCTGACCAAAGACATTAACTTTGAGTTAACATTGGTTGATCATGATACTAACCTCGTATTACTAAGGAGACGAATCCTCTCTTGAATTGTGTTTCACTTTCAATGCTTTCACTCAACCCAACTATAGTCATTCGATGGATGTCATACCACGATTTAACTATAATCAAAGTGGAGCTTCAACATTGAAGATCAACAATGTTCTCCAGTAATGAGAACTGTGTAATTTTGTCACATCGATATTTTCTATATGACCTTAGTTATATTAACCAATAGACAACCATTGAGTGAGTCATCCTATAGTTATCGAATAACTATCCATACATAACCCCTGGTGCCTTCAACAGCCATGAGTAATACACTACCCAACATTTGGAGAACATTACGTACTCTAGTCTCAATGGATGTATCGATATCCAATCTCGATACATCTTAACTAGGAATATTTAAAATGCTATGTTTATTTTTTCATGATAAATCACCCATGATTATAACACATTGTAACTACTATCGCAAAACATACCATTTAGGGAAGTTCTATTAAATATACTTTTAATTAAATTAATTAATTAATACAACACATTATATCAAGTATATAATATAAAGAATACACCTTTTATTTCGAACAAGGTTGGTTATCAAGTTAGATATATGTAACAAATTATATAATTACCCCTAAGGCGTACATCTAACTCTATCACTTTCAAGGTGTTGTACGGAAGAATTTATAGGTCGTTGGTATCTTGGTGTGAGAAGTGAGATTGATTTGTTCTAGATCCGGATCTAGTAAGAGAGGCTTCGGAGGAGGTTGAGTTGATCCAAAAGAATGAAAGATTATCAATCAAGGTAGAAGAGTTATGCCAACAAGAGGCGGAAAGATTTGGAGTTTGATCTTAGGGACCTAGTGTTTTTTTAATGTTTTGCAAATGAGAGGCATTATAAGATTCAGAAAGGCTGGGAAGTTAGCATCGATCTTCGCCCATATTTTATACTTGAGAGGATTGATAAAGTAAACTATAGGGTTGGGTTACTGAATGATTTTGTTGGGGTCCATATCGTGTTTCATTTATCACATCTAAGGATATGTATTTTGGAACCTAAAGATGTGGTAATTTCAAGAGTTATGGACAATTTGGTTATTGAACCAAATTTGACTTATTTAAGGAAGCCCATTGGATAGTAGACCAAGACGTGAAGAAGCTTGAGAATAAAGTAGTGAAGCTTATGTTAGTCTAACGAAGTGAGGACTGAGATGATTATACTTGAGAAATGAGTGATAAAGTCAGTAGGACTTATCCTGAGTTGGTTTAGATTAGCATGTATGTTTGTTATGTTTTGCTATAAACCATTTATATATGTGATATTATGGTTGGTTTCGTATTAGTAGATACACCAGTACATTTTGTTGTTGCACATCAGTAGGGAACTACTGTGTCTGTGCTAGGATGTGCATGGGAAAAAACCAAAATAACTAACGTACCTTAATTGAATTTTGGAGACAAAATTCCTATAAAAGGCGAAACCTGTAACACCCCGTAACATATTATATTATTTTGTGGAATAGGTGCACCTAAGCTAACTCATATTTAGCATAAGAAAACAAATATGAAATTAATGACAACCTATAACATGTCTTTTCAATTAAAGATTTTTAAGAAGAATTAAATGGGAAAGAGGAATAGTTGGCCGGTGGCCCTACTAACCGTGAGTAATAAAGTTCATTACTTTCTACTTTATTCATTTCATTCTACATTCACAAAATAAAAAGTAAAAACTTATAACATTTAATGGTGGTAGACTAAGAAATATAAAGAGGAAAAAAGAATATCAAAGCAAAGGAAACTAAAAGAGATCTAACATCAAGTCAATTGAGAGATATATGTGAGTAATACATCTCATGATCCTCATTATCTCTTATAGTTGGGCATGACCATGATTGGTCTTATTCTTCTTGAGATTAAAATAAAATGAAAATTTAATATGATGTAAAGAATATATTTTTAGGGATGGGTTTTGATCTATAGGATTTTCCGATAAAGGAATTATTATATATGAGTTATCCTAGAAGTCGTTTATTATAGAAAATGATTTGAAATAGGAAGTTTGAGAAATTTTATAAAAAGACAATACATATACATACATACATACGTATATTTGTATATTCTCTAAGATTTTTATAAGTGATTTCCAAAATAAAATAAGCTTAGCTGATTAAGGACTTACTGTTACCAAATGGAAAAATAGGAGTCCGAGAGGTAATTTAAATGAGTAAAATAATTAATTATTTATCAACAGACTAGATCCACAATATTTGCTGAATAAGTTAGAAAAATACTTTTAACGGTTGTAAAAGGATGAAGTTGGAACGAATTAAGTGTTGACACGTGTAAATGTGGCATCATATATACGCATAAGACAGACTTTTATGCGTACCAAGAGGTAGTGTCGAGGGTAAAGTAACCGAGCCAAAAGTAAAAAAGAACTAAAGAACATTAAGCAATAGAAGATAAGTTTTTTAAGTGTGATCCTAGGATAATATATCGAGTGCAATAACAGGGGACGACGGTAATGGAATATTGAGGGCGATAGAGGAATTATAGTTAGAGAAGGTGATTTTCGAGACCTAGTAGTGAAACTCTACTTGAAGACAAAACTAAACAAAAATATGAGTTATGCTTCCCTAAACGAGACCAAGGGTAGTGATTACTGAGACCAATTACCTTTTAGCGGAACGCTTATACCAGAATTTATCGACTTTTGAAGGGTAGTGTTAATGCTAAGGCTTGTGATAGCTGAAACAAGTAATTGGAATATTATGAAATAGGATGTATAGAAGAGACGATTCCAAGGTTAGAAGGCCAAAAATAGATTCAAAACTTTGAGTAGCTTTATGAATAACTAAGGAAAATTATAGGAAATTATGGGTAGGTAAAGGGTTCAGTAGATGGTGTAAGGCATGCGTTGGCAACTAAGAACCGAAAGTATAGGTGTAAAGGCCTGGGTGTTAACGAAGTCACAAAAATGTAAATGTAAGGCCTAAGTGTCAAGCGAAACCGAAAGCATTGCATATAAGGCCAAAGTGGGAACCACAACCGAAAGTGTTGGAGTAAGGCCTAAGATAGCATCCAAAACATGAAAGTGGCTGGTATAAGGTCTGGAGTGGCAACTAAAGCAAAATTCGGTAGATGGCGTAATGCGCGATGTTGTAGTCAAGAACCGAAAGTGTAGATGTAATGCTTATGTGGCAATTGAAACACAAAAACGTAGGTATAAGGCATGTGTGGCAACCGGAACACAACAACCGAAACCGATAGTACAACTAATAGAAACTAAGTAGTGAGGGCATATAGCCTTAGTTGCAGTAGAAGACTTTGTAGTTTATGTTGTGAAAAAGAAAGTGGACAGAGACTAAATGACATAGCGAGTGAAATGCCTATATATTCTAGTCCTGATATCTTATCATGTATAAGACCCTTAGGAATGTAATAATAATTTATGTTTATGTTTCAAGTTGTTAAACTAATGTTGTGTTAAGGTGAGGAGAAAAACCATCACGTGCTTTAGCGCCATGGTTTCACTACGTTTTATGTTCAGAGTATTGTATTGCTCGTATTATAGACATTATGTTTAATCCGTATTTTTATTATTATTTTCCCCTTAAACTCACGAATACTTGTTAGAAGTAGGTTGATTTAATAGATTTAGGCATATTGCTTTTGGAAGCCGAACCAAGGGTTTTGAAGATAAAGCATGAAGCTTATATGATATAAATGTTGTTTCGATTCTGATGCGTGAAATGTTCATGTCTACATATTCATAGGTTAGGCATGCTAACATAATGTGTGTTGTATTATATTTTTTTAATTCTGCATGGACACGTTTATGGGAATAATTTGAAAATGCAATAATGGTTATGTATGTCATTTATTAACAGTTTTGTTTATTTAAACTGTTAATATATTTATATAACTATCTTATTTTGTTTTCGAAAAATAATTTCAAGATGACGCTAGAAATTGAAGATTTATCTTTGGATTTCGAAATTGGAGGAAGTTGTAGTAAGCAAATGATTTAAATTTGGGTTGTTTGATTGAACTATTTTTAAATATTACAGTAGAATTAAATATTTGATGAAGAATCGTATGATTTTGAGTAGGGAACACATCAACAACTTCTATCCTAATAAGATTGAAAGAACCAGGGGACCTTATAAAGCCAAATACTTATAGCATATCGCAACAAGAGCAAATATATATGCTGCAGTCGATTTTGTTTAAACTTCCGGTCTTATGTTTAGTTGCATAATATCTATGAGGAATTTCACTTAAACCAAAATCCTCACTTTACCTTGACACATAAATAAAACTGCCAGAATCTACTGGGCATCACAACAACTGCTAGAACGTACAGGACTTCAATAACACACAGTGCCTGATCCAAGCCGCCGGCAACTACAATTACAAAAGATTCAGTTTGACAGTTTTCTATCTCAATATAGAGATTTATCAATATATGTACAAGTTACTATAACCTTCGTAAAATAGTGGGGTATATATGCAGTGGTTTAAAAACCAATTTTAAGATCAAAAGATATGATTTTGACATGAAGAGTAGCGATCATTTCTAAATAACCGAGCAAGTATGTGCACTTTTGATTGCAAAGAATTTAAAGAATTTAGAACAAATATACCAAAATGATTAAAAATTAGTGCTTAAAACAGATAAAAAGATGCATTCGAATGTTATGATTAACCATGAAAAGTTATGGTTTTTTGGTGAAGAGACCCAGTTTTCCCAAATGAAGAAGAAAGTGTCAAAGAAAGGTTTGTTTATTTGAGAATGGGCCAACTTTTTTTCAAATAGTCCCGCTTATGGTTTTCATAGCCTAGCATATGACACTTTCCAGGAAACTCCTTTGTTACAGAAGTAAGATGTGTTGACCTATCAAAATCAGAGGCCTAGTTATTGCGTGGATGGGTCTGTTTGTTCAAGAAACAAGTCTGCTTGTGGTCATTTCTGCAGGGCAATTTTTACTCAAGGTTTCATAGGCCAGCCTGTAAAATTCGTTTGTCGATCTATGACGAAAATAGGACTTTTAATGAGAAGTATATACAGGTCAGCTTATCGTCATAAAATAAAATTTGTAATCCTTTTGTTTTTAAATCGTTATAATGATTTATATGCTTAAAGGACTTGTGTGTGCATGTACACTAATTTATGGAGTTTAGTTAATTAAAGTATAAACTAATGACGCGACGATTACAAATGCTGTGATATTTGTGCGTGTGACTTCTAAAATGCTTCTCATTTCTGATGATGAGCACAATGCATTTTTAGGATGATAAATATATTGCTTCCCCTGAATATACACACTAACCTATGCCAAACTTTTATCCCCCTTTATGCATTATGCTAAAAGGAATACAAGTAAATTTGTGCGGAAATACATAAGTTTGTGTGGTTAACTTTATCAAAACACAAGATAAATATACCGAACGATCGAGTGTCGGAAAAGACAGATTGTTGAGGAAAAGGAAAGTAGGTAGAAGAAGAAGAAATCTAAACAAAACAGAATCTCACAGCGGACAGAACAATATATAATATCAATAGCTCTTTACACAAATAAAAAACTGTAATATACATACCTCACATCAGAGTACACAAATCAATAATTACCAGTCTGGACAGTTATAACAACCCATCCTCACAATTTGCTGGTAATTTCAAACAGAACACTGCAGCGGAATAAAAAAAAAGTACGAGTATACATCTCGGTCTCCAGCTCGTCTCCTGCTCCATAGCATCCTAACCTAAACCTGTAATACTCAGTCTGACCCGAGCATTATAATATAATAGCACCCGAGTCAGTCTGGAAAACCAGCGTGAGAAAACACACTCAATTTGAATTATTTAAGTTTTCAAAATCCTTTGAAAATCAAAGGTATCATGTAAGACCGCACCACAAATAAACACGACGGGTTTTTACCTTACGATAACCAAAACATTTCATATCAAAATCTTCTGATATTATAATAGTGTCCAAGTACAAATACTTATTCAAATAACTGAAATGCTTGCATCTCACGTTTCAGCATAGTTGGGCACAACCAAAACCGTATGGCGTTTAGTAGAGAATGAATACCATTTGAATGACTAGGTACTGGGGTATCACCTGTCATAGCACATGTCTAGAAACACTGTATCGAGGACCATGCTGGGATCCCCTGCTACACAAGACCAGACTATCCCTAACTTGGATAGACCAAATATGCTATCACCCCGGGTGTTCCCACCCTTACTTGAGCTCCTTCCATAAATCGTAGTAATAATAATATCCGAGGGTATCTAGAAAGGTGATAAACATAACCTAATTGGGTGCTACCCACTTAGCCTTGCTTTATCTCCCCTGCTTTTCAGTCATTCCCGGTTGATGAGACTAGAGGCTACGATTACCTTTTAAGGAATATTCACTTAGAATGCTCATTGTCCTCCAATGATAATGTACTGATATCATTCATCCATACAAGTCCGTTCTGGGTCCAAACAGAACCGAAGGCACTATTCCTACTACATCAATTTTGGAATCACCCTCAGGATTAGTAGCGATTAGCCCTTGCACTTCACTGCTCCATCTTCGACTCCATGCTCTTGTCTTCATTTTGAAAACGTACTTGTTGGATCGAAATGGTTTTCGGTTAATAAATCTGATCCCGGTCTCTCCAAAACAACGTTCACTACATCCGGTAAACTCAACCCCGTTTCTTTAGCAAATAAACAGACGAAGTAAGATCGGAGATCACCTTCTAACCGTTAGTGGACGGATTTCCTTATCAACGTCCTAGAAGAACGAAACGAGTTTATACGTACAGTATAGCACCTCGACGATAACTGTACCATATAATCCCGTTCTTCTTCTAGATATTTCCAAAGTTATAATTAGGTCCAGATTTGATAGTCGGTTATTTAACTATCAATTAAACAATCAATTCAACCAAATACTTCATTTCACTAAAAAATACCAAGTCTTATTTAATTTAAATTTTAAACAAATTAAATCTCTTCATCCAAAAGTATATACTTATCTTATCAAATTTAGTATATTCACAAATCATCCTTTTCAAAAAAATAATTGAAACCTTTTTAAAATAATGAGGAAAGTACCACTACGGTATCAAACCATGGATCACAGCTCAAAGGTTACATCTCTATCCCAGAGAAATCCAAGACTTAACTGCAGGCACTTACTGCCTCCGATTTACGCCACGCAAGTATACCATTACTTTCCGAAAACTTTATTTAAAAATTAACTCTAAATAATGCTTGTAAATTCTAAAATAAATTTTCATGTTTGATCTAGGTAAAAGCATTTAAATAAAAGCTATTATACAAAGCCATATAAATATTTAATAATTTATCTTTAAAAATAATAATGCTGACTAATGCTTAAATAATAAGAAATCTTTAGCACTCATTTTAAGGTTACTAATTAATAATTAAATATGCTTTAACAATTTAAAATAATTAAACTAATAATTTTCCAGAATACTTTTAACACCTTTAAAGTTACCAAATTAATAATTAAAAATTCTCTTTTAAAAAAAGACAAGCCAAATTCTCGATTCCAAGTTCACTTCGTAAATTTGGAAACCTTACATGAGTTTCCGTAACCAATTTTATACTATTTTCCAAATTCACTTCTATCCTTCAAAAATATCTAAAATCTCGATCTAAAAACCTTTTGTATTTAAACAAGTTCCACTTAAGGATTTATTATTTAAAAATCCTTTATATACTCTTATTCCAAAATTCTTGTTCACCATATCCCGAAATAGTTAAATACAATTTTAAAACCTTCTATTTACCCAATTAATTTATCTAACACTCTTTATAAATATTTTCTCCAAAATCCCTATTTTACAATTCTTTACCCATTCAAAACCATATTTTATTGGTATTTAAAATACCAAAAACCAGCTAAAACTGTCACATCATTCAATCAATTCAAACTACATAATAACCTGTCACAGATTATTGAAACAAAACATATATCACTATATATGAAATTAAATTTTACATTTTTGAGGAATCCAGTTGGATCCCTCCAACCTGTTTCCCTACATCCATAGATGTTAGCACAACATAAAAATACCAATTCCGCTTCGAGGCGGAATATCGCGGTATATAGGGTCATCCGCTATTATGCGGGGCGCATAGGGTCTCATCTGCTATATATATGCGGTAATATCAATCACTCCAATATATATGCTACTACATATAATATCACATCCAATTTGATAATAATTCATTAATTCAACCAATCAATCATTTATAAATTTTAACTTTTTAAATTTAAAGCCAACGGTCCAAAATTGAGTGAGATTAACTTACCTTGAGTTTTAAATTGCCAACGCTCCAATTTTGAATTAAATCGAACACGTTCGATTTAACCTAAAATTTTCACAAGCTACGATCGAGTCTTGATCTAGTCCACAGCGTAGTGTTCGTCACTGCGATTCCGGTGCCGCTTGTTTCGTCCGATTCCGACATCGTATGACAAAGATACGAAGTTTTAAACTTTGGATATAAATTTATATAAATAAATTTCTTTTTTTTAAGCCTGAGATAATCTGAGCCGCATGTTTTCCAGATCCAAGTGTCCACGTTCTTTCTTCACGTTCTAGCTTCAGGCTTCGTTCGTATTTGAGCAACCCATAGCACGCCACCTTCCTTCGATCGTCGCTCACCCACCAAGGCGTTGGAAGTTGATCGACTACAGCAAAATCACGCGCCTACATCCCCTCGACCCCCATGCGAAGCGTGGCTTCCAGAAGCCCTGTCGATCGCCAGCAAATCGAAGATGAAGGTCGCACCTTCGAATGCTAACAACCATCACGTTATTGCCTAGAACCCATCATCACCGTATGAATGGAAAGCCCTCGTCGCCCTCTACGATTCCTTAGTTGGAAGATTTCCCCAATTGTTGATGGATTGAGAGGAATTTGAGGTGGAATGAGATCAAATTTCGGCCATTAAACTTTGAAATGGCGGCCGCATGATAATGGCCTAGGTTTCACTGTTCATTGGTATATATAGGGTTATATATATTATATTATTATTATTTTCAAATTTTACATGCTTTTTCAAACGAACTCCAAACGAAATATGTCGCCTAGCGTTTATAATGTTTTACCTGCCTTCCGAACACAATGGAACATGTTTCGGGGCCTAATTTGATCATATGTGGAAGATAGCTTTTTGAATCGAATTAAAATATTAAATTTTCGATATTTATTTCAACGCGTTTCTATCCCGTACGACCAAACGGTAACTCCAAATGCTACGAAATTTGAAATCCGATAATAATAGACTATTTCAGATCTAATGGTACTAGGTTTGTCGAATTCCGAGACTGTGCCATGGAAACCTATTTTAACTCGTCGATTAAATCGAGCAATTTTCAAAATCGTCAAAATCGTTTAAATTTTCAATTTTTAAAACTTACTAACTCTATTATAATTCAAATAGAATTTATATCCATATTAGAAATCACTCTGATTTATATTAGATCAAAATTTAATTATTTACACCGTTGCCATATATTAAATTCCACTATTAAATTAATATATAAAATTTCAAACTTTAAATTTATCGACTTTTAATTCCATTCAAAAGTCCAATATTTTAATTCTAATCCAAATAGAATTTAAACCAATTTTAGAAATTATTTCCATGTCCATTTATCTCCAGACTCACCTATTATCCCAATTTTCAATATTAAATTTATATTTACCCAAATCCAATTTATCACTATATTTGAAATGTTAAATCATTTCATTGATTCTTACAAATTCAAAATCAATTAATAATTCAAATTCAACATTTAAAATAAATTAAATGATCAAAAACGAACGACCAAAATTCCGGGTCGTTACATTAATCATCCAAATCCATTTTCAATATTCAAACTGTTTTAGAGAGGAATTATTTAGATTTAAATCATTGATTTAAATACGAATGCTTTGATATGAAGGTATAACCTGTTTTGAATTCGAAATGATTTTGAAGTGAATCTGATATTTTGATACGAAATATGACTTGCTCATGAAATGTAAAGAACCAACCGGTGTGAAAAATGACGTTTGGTTGTTAAAGAGACTGAGGCCGAATATTGGCATACTCTCTGTCAATACCGGAACCACTTTAACAACTGTGTACATGGTGGATGATCTAGAATGAAGTGGTTTGATTGGTGAACGATTGCTTGATTTGAAAGAGAACGATGATAGATGACCCCGTCACTTCCCTAAATTGAAATGACTAAAATAGGACGGCTTGACAGGACCAAGTGGGCTAGCTACTCCTAGAGGACACACTTCATCGTATTACTATATTGATTTTGACTTGATCGGTGCAGCTTGATTTGATTTTGGGATTGTTGGACGCGGTGGGCGGTCATGGCTACGATGCATTACCACCAGCCCTGCGACCCGAACTGGTAGTATCCCACCTTGGGCATTGCCTTACATGTCTTCACACTTTTATTCTTATACACGCCGCCCACTACGATTTTGTTTTAGTACGGTACATATAGGGGACTCACTGGCTATCGACGTTACTAGCTGTGTTACAGGACCTGCATAGACTACCTGCTTAAAAATGTGTTAAGAGAGATTAATGTAAAGCCTTAACGCTAAGAAAATTTATTTTATTGATAGACACTACATATATGGTGTATCTTACAACATATAGATAGTTTAACAAATCCTTAGGAGATGGAAAATCCCGTAACATCTCTTAAGTTATTGCACTCACGTTTTACACTTGATAGGAGATGTAAAATCTCATAAACATCTCTGAAGCTATTACGCTCATATTTACTTATTGTTGATTTAACTTACATAAGAACTTTTAGTTCTGACCCAAGTGTTTTGTCTTTTCATTACGCTAGGGTCAGCCTAAGCATTTCAGTGTTCAAAGATATTATTTCTAGAGGACAAAGATGGAGTTTGATATATTATATTATTAGTATTATTCCGCTGCATCATTTTTGGTATGTTTGTTGATTGTACTCTCATTATGTTGTAAAAATTATGTAATCAAATGTATATTGTAAAACAGCTTCATGAACTGTTTATTTGATTATTATATTTTATCATTCTTCTGCGAGATTCTGTGTTTTTCTTTACTTCTTTTCTCTTAATTTCTTATTTTCCTCATTGTTAATCTGCCCTTTTGAATGCTTTGAGTTAGACATGTGTGGTTTATTATCGATTTAAACTGTCCAAAAAGGTGGGTCATCACAGTTGATATCGGAGCCAAGTTTAGAGATACCTTAGCCTGTTGGGGTTAACTTGCTAAGAGATAGGGTAATGGAATGCCCTATTATGAGTTGAGTATATACGAGAGAGCGTATTTGTTAGTGTTATAAAAATGTTTTTGTATCGTGTTAATTTGTACTGTCGAGTATATACGAATTCTGGTCGGTACATAAGAAGTTATGGCATCGATAGGGATTTCTAAACACTTGAATAGGGTAAATTGACACAATATTGTTTTGAAATTGATAAATGAAATAATTTTTACCAAGTATTATATTTTGTATTTAAAATAATAATTTCTCATAAATTGATATTTTGTGTGTTGGTTGATAGTAAATGATAATATTCAATTATTGTCATTAATTGTTGGTTAGTCAAGGTTCTTAAAACTATTTACTATTGTAAATGTAATTTTATAAATATGGTATAAAGTATGATTTACAAATAAAATGAATTTAAATTGGAAATTTGAGAACTTAAGTTCCGGTGTTTTGAAAAAAAAAATATTAGTATTATTTGGAAGTATTTTCAGAAAGAAACATTTTCAATAAGATTGAAAGAAATGTTTTTAAAAGAATTTTAAAAAGGAAATAAGTTCTATATTTCCCTCTTCTATCGCTGGAAAATAATTTCGATGATGACGGGCTCATCATCGACATTCATTTTTTGTCTCAAAGTAGGAAAACCACTAAAGTAGCTTTGCTACACATTTGTTTGATAAAAAAATTTGATTCGAGTCTCTTAAGTATGATTTGATATACAAAAGATATAAGTATATATTATTTCAAGAGGATTTGAAATGAAATCTGGTATTAAGTTCTTAAGTTTTCTGTTAATTAGTGATTTTCAATTATTGTAATGAAATGGAGTTTTCGACAATTTTAAAATGGTTGGAAACTTCCAAACTGATATTAGAAATTAAAAGCTAAGTGTTTAATGAAAATATAAAAGTGGAAGTTTTAGCAACTCTTAAATTAATAGGTAATGAATATTAAGAAGACTTAAACTATTGAACATATTTGTTAAGTAAAATGAATAAGATTGACTATATATGCTTCTAGGATTTAATGGAATATTATACAAGTAAAAAATTGAGTAATATAATGTTTCAAAAGTGAAAATATGTCTATAAATAAAATAATTAAGATGTTCAAGAAATGTTATAAACATAAGTTAATGTTTGAAATGCTTAATGATTAAATCGAATAGTAAAAAGTGAAATATTATTTAAGGAAATGAATGGGAACTTAAGAAAGTAAACAAATTACAAAGTCATGTCTTGTAAATTGGTTGTAAATTAAAAATTAAGTTGCAAAGAAGGTTTACAACTTAAGTTATAGCTTTCTGAGATAATTATAAACTTGAATAATATTTTGTGAAAGAAGAAGTACTATTATGGAAATAAATATGAATAAAAAGGGTAGAAAAAATTGAGTATGAAATGGTTCATTAATGAATATTAATATTAAATGGAAGTCATGTTATATAAATAAATAAATGCAAATTAAAATGCAAAATAGAAATATATGTAATATTTTAAAAATTTATCCATTGATGATTTAAAATATTGAATGGGAAATAATCCATGTGAGTAAATGAATATAAATTAATAAGAGATGATCTTGTATGAATGAATGAGAATTAGAATAAATGAAAGGTACATAATGTATTAAAGAAACCAATAGAATAAAACTTGTAAGTTGTGCATAGATTATTTTATTTGCATAAAAGTTTTGATCCAAGTTTGAATACATGATTTGTGAAAATTCACACCAGTCCGAATTAGGATTTTTCACTCGATTCTTGACGATGAACATTTGATACAAATTTTTGATATGATTTTGAAGTTTTCGATCATAGTTTATGGCCATGTAAGGAGAATGGAGATATCTAGTCAAGAAATCAGATCAAAGTCCGCACTAGAGTAGTCGAGTTAACAATACTAGCTCGAAAGTGAAATGTGTGTATTCAAGCAAGCGATTAGAATTGATATTGTTTATAAAAGATTTATGTACATCATGCAAATTTAAATAATATTTAAATTCTATGTTGTTGGCTTATGGGAAGTTTGGAAAATGATATTTCAAATTGTTTGAGGTTGAATGAATAATCTATTAAGTAATTACTAAGGCCGTTGAGCATAAAGTACACTTCGTAGTTTATTCATCACCCTTGTTCGATGAAAAGATTCTAAACTTGGACAAACCATTGGTTTTTGGTTGCTATGGATGTGTGATTGATTCTGTTATTGCATATAATGGACGTACTGCTTTAGTTACCTATATGATTATGGTATATGTTTTGTTGCTTGTGCTATTAATTGAAACAACTAATATATATTACACTTTTATATAGTTTTAAGTCTTTTGTATTTTGTAAGATACAGGTTTATAGAAGCAATAGCGGTTGCTTTTGGTTTCATAAATAGAGTTTTGTTTGCCTAACAAATAGGTACATTTTCGGATTACATTTTTATAGCGATATTTTATTTGTTTACCCATGGTTTGGGATGCTTTATTATTGAAATATGATATATACAATGTAATTATTGATATTGTTATTTTTCCGGACCAAACCGCGCAAAGGAGATGCTGCCGAAATTATCCGTAAATTTAGGACATAGAAATTTTTTGTAAAAGTTGAGTTATTTTCAAATTTATATTAAACCTAAACTTGCAACATAAATTGTCTAATTGATTATTTTGAATAAAATATATCAAATCTCTTAATTCTTTCTTGTTCCTTTTCGGGGATGAAAAATTTTGAGTGGGGGAGATTGTAACGACCTATATTTTTGATAATTAAAAATATTCAATTTAATAAGAATTTGAAAGTTAATACTGTGAGAAATTTACATTTATGATTTATTAATGGAAAAAAATTATTAGATTGTAATTTAATAATATTGATTGAATGTAATTGACAACCGTTTTAATGTAATCCCAATCAATTGTAATAATAAGGGTTAATAAAGAATAAAATAGATGATGTATTAATGGTTAAATTATATGTTATTTAGTTGAAATTGGTTTTAATATAGAATATAAAATCAGTTTCTGGTAAGTAATTTATGACCCTTGTTGTAAGCAATAAATCAACAGATATGAATTATTAATGTATGATAATTGTTTTATATCTCATCTTAATTAAATCCATTTTAAAATTAATTTGGAAATTAATGAAATTTAATGTAATTAAATATTTCAATTAGTATAAGAAAAGACGTTAATTTTAGAGTGATGAGTGAAATAAAATGGAAGCTTATGTTCAATGAATAGATAAGGTATTTGTTGATTTTATATAAAGAACATTTAAATTAAAATAAAAGAATTTGTTTGAAATTTAAAATATAATGAAAGTATTTTATTACAGTTGTAATTGAACATTGAAATTAATTTAATATTTAGATCTTGGATTTAACATGGAAAAATTAATTTTAAAAGAATATTAATTCCGGTTTAATCAAAAATGATGATATAAAACTTTTAATTCAGAATTTAAAAGTGACTAAATCAATTTAATAATATCGTTTAATTAACGCGAAAAATATATATATAATGATTTTTAAAGCTAACTACTATATATAATAGAATTAGGCTTTGAAATTAGTTACATTGAATTTAAAAATATTGAAAATCTATATTTCGATATATAGGATGATCTACTTTCGTTTTGGGAACAAAACGGGCTTTTCGAGTGTTTGTTATCGCTTTGACCCAATCAATCTGTTCCATCCATTTCTATTTAATCTTTGTCTATATATATTATTATAAACCCTAGCAGATTTTTATTCTATTTTCTATACGTACATTTTTGTTCTTATATGCTTCTTCTCAATGGTGATTGGCCAAAAACCCTAATTACAATTTCAAATCAACTCCAAAAATTCAAAATGCTCAAACCTTATCATATAATATATCACCGTGAAGCTCTCGACGAATGGAATCAGCATTTGCAATTCATTTTTCGATTGAAGGCTCCATTTGTCCATTAGTTGGCAAAAAATTCTCGGCCGTCTGTTGTAGGGTTTCGATTGGACGGCTAATCGTCGACTATTCGGCGATCGGGAAGTTGCAGCTTGTAGACGAAACAGAGTGCATATGTGGTGTCCAATCCTGTTAACGGCGCTCGATTTGCCAGATTTGGCAAAGAAAGGCGACGGCGGCGGACGGGCTTTGGCGGCGCCTGGGGCTCGCGCGCGTGGCCATGTAAGGCGGTCGGAGGAGAGCGACGCTGCAGCATGGTTTGATCGAGGCGAAGTGGCCTCTAGTGGTGGCGTTTGGACTGTGAACAAAGTAGTTGGGCATTGGGTAGGGTTCGATCGCAATCTGTAGTGGTTTGAGAAGGTAAAAATTTATGTTTCTTCCCTTATTATATTTTTAATTTAAATTTTAAATTTCAATCTTCTAACATTAATAACTTTTGCATACAAACTCGGATTTACGAGCGGTTTCTTCTGTTGGGATCATATCAAAATTCCGGACAATATGAAACTGGTTTGATTGAATTTGTAGATAGTTGAAATTTTATGCTTATATTGGATTTTTAATCGGCTTAAATCAAAGGTGAGTGATTTAACACACTCACGCAATACTAAATTTTCTTGTGTTAGTTGAATTAAATTTATGGACTGATAGGAATTTTTTTGGTTGCTATTTGGTAGTTAAATTGACATTTATGTTAATTTGAATTTTATATTGAATTAAATTAACATTTAAATTAATATTGAATTTAATTGCTAGTTTAATACCGAAAATTGATAGATAGCAAATGTTATGTTATATTGGTTGATTTGGATGTGGAGTGTAATTGGATGCCTATTGATTGATATGTTGGATATATGGCTGTTATTTATTTTGATATATCCCTGTTATTATCCCATTATTTATTTGACATCCTATAAATAGTCATTTGAATTATTTCAAATAAACTAAGAAATAGGTTGAAATGATATATACCTATGTCATATATTTTTGGGTTGAAATGATATATATCCATGCATGTAATTAAAATTGAAATAAACTAATCACTTAGCCATAAGGTAGAAAATTATACACGGACATCGGATTGGTTAAATTAAAAGATTTTAAAATCTTGAATTTAAAATGGTTTAAATGATATTGTTTTAAAGAAAATAAAAAAATTGGATTTATACGAATTAAATTATTTTCTAATTCGAGATTTGAAATGATGAAATTGAAACTGTTTAAATGAAAATGTTTAAGGATTTCATTTGAAATCTTAAAGTGGAAATTGGAGTATGATTTGGGTTTATCGAAAGTGAATTATTGGGAAGGTTAAAGTTTAATTTAAACTTTGAATTTACTTTAATTAAAATGGTTTTAAATTGGTATTTTCAAGTTCGGACCTGAAATGGATTTAAACAAAAATTGCTAAAAATGAGAAATTGAATTGAGACTTTAAGCCATTTGAATAGGACTGTTTAAATGGAATTTGATGTAAAGTTTGAAATTGTTTTGAATTGAGGCTGATGTAAATCGAAATTTGAATATGATGTTGACTTGAAATTGGAAGTTGAAAGGTTGAATTTTTTGTTATTTGAAATGGGAGCATGAGTTCAAATCATTTTGAAAAGGAAGAAACAGTTTTAATATAAATTATTTTAATATATAAACTATTTATTCAAACTATTTTCAATATTAAAATATATTTTATATTCAAAACTATTTCCAATCATTAAACTATCCTAATTATTCCAAACTATTTTTAAATATTAAAACTATTTAATTATCCAAACTATTTTAATCATTCAAATCCATTTTCAATATTCAAACTGTTTTAGAGGGGAATTATTAAGATTTAAATCATTGATTTAAATACGAATGCTTTGATATGAAGATATAACCAGTTTTGAATTCGAAATGATTTTGAAGTGAATCTAATATTTTGATATAAAATATGACTTGCTTTTGAAATGTAAAAGAAACAACTGGTGTGAAAAATGACGTTTGGCTGTTAAAGAGACCGGGGCCAAATATTGGCATACTCTCTGTCAATACTGGAACCACTTTAACAACTGTGTATGTGGTGGATGATCCAGAATGAATTAGTTGGATTAGCGAACGATTGCTGGATTTGAAGAAAGATAACGATGATGGATAATCCCGGCACTTGTGCCAATTTGAAATAACTAAAACAAGACGGCTTGTCAGGGCCAAGTTGGCTAGCTACCCCTAATGGACATACTTCTTCATATTACTATATTGATTTTGACTTGATTGGTGCACCTTGATTTGATTTTTGTAGTATTGGACGCGGTGGGCGGTAGTGGCTATGATGCATTACCACCAGCCCTACGACCCGAACTGGTAGTATCCTACCTTGGGTATTTCCTCACGTGTCTTGTCATACTTTTATCCTTATACGTGCCCATTATGATTTTGTTTTAGTATGGTACCTATAGGGGACTCACTGGCTAGCGACGTTGCTGGTTGGGTTACAGAACCTGCATAGACCACCTGCTAAAAAATGTGTTAAGGGGGATTAATGTAAAACCTTAACGCTAAGAAAAAT
Source organism: Allium fistulosum (assembly GCA_030737815.1). NCBI lineage: Eukaryota > Viridiplantae > Streptophyta > Magnoliopsida > Asparagales > Amaryllidaceae > Allium > Allium fistulosum. The sequence continues at coordinate 1,245,089,266 of CM060904.1, read as the reverse complement.
ATTTATTTTATTAATAGACACTACATATATAATGTATCTTACTACACAAAGTAGTTTAATGGATCCTTAGGAGATGTAAAATCATGTAACATCTCTTAAGTAATTGCACTCAGGTTGTACATTTGATAGGAGATGTAAAATCTCGTAAACATCTCTGAAGCTATTACACTCATATTTACTTATTGTTGATTTAACTTACATGAGAACTTTTAGTTCTGACTCGAGTGTTTTGTCTTTTCATTACGCTCGGGTCAGCCTAAGCATTTTAGTGTTGGAAGTCATTATTTCTGGAGGACGAAGATGGAGTTTGGTATATTATATTATTAGTATTATTCTGCTGCATCATTTTTGTTATGTTTGCTGATTGTACTCTGATTATGTTGTAAAAATTGTGTAATCAAATCTATATTGTAAAACAGCTCCATGAACTGTTCATTTGATTATTATATTTTGTCATTCCGCCGCGAGATTCTGTGTTTTGCTTTCCTTCTTTTCTCTTATTTTCTTATTTGCCTCATGGATAATCTGCCCTTTTGAATGGTTTAAGTTAGACATGTGTGGTTTATTGTCGATTTAAACAGTCCAAAAACGTGGGTCATCACATTCTAACTTGCATTTTTAGGGATTTGTGACTTGTTTGCTTCCTATTTGTAGACTCGGCTCTACAAACTATAAGTAATTGGTGGGCTCTGTGCCATCGGCGATGGACTCGGCTCCACGGACTAACCAATGCATTCGAAAGACTTCTTTAAAAGGGTTGGATAGCTTTGCCGCCTAACAAACGAACAAGCAAATAGACATGTGGCAATGCATAACCTTACCTGGATCGTACACTTGTAGAGAGTGTAGCCCATTACATGTAACCCTCGTCCTTTCCATTAACCGCTAAGGATTGATGACACTCGACCTATGTGCAGCCCGTACTCCATAAATTGGTACCTCCACATATGTAACAACCCGCATATTTTACGATTGTGTATTTAAAAATTTTATTTAAATATAGCATCGTTAGTCAGATTATAGTCTGGAAAGCTACTTTTTGCAAACAGTCGAATTAGGACTTGAGACCACTTCCATTGAGTTCAAAATGCTGTTTGCGACCTTTTTGAGTATAAACATCGAGATGTTTGGAGTTGAGTGAATTTTGATAATTTTCACTTAGGGCTTTGGGCTTGGGTTTGGGTTTCACCCAACTCATACTATACCCTAACTCAGCCCCCTCTCCTCTCCATTCACTCATTTCATTTCCTAAACACTCAAGCTTTAGCAAAAATGGGGGAAAGAATGGGAGATGGAAATTCCTAAGCCCTAGATTCATTTGCAAACTCAAATTCAAGTCCAAAATCCAAGAGAAGCTTAGGTAAGCATCCTCTTCTCCTTCTCCAACTCATTCTCTCTTCAATTTCAGAAATTTCCTAAACCTAACTTAGGAAATGTTCTTCTTTTTTTGAGCTTAGATTCAAGCTTCTTGGGTTGAAGTGAAGAGTGGTTGATCTTTCCTTTGTGATTAAGCTTCCCATTCATTGTTTTTGGGTTAAAAGGTGAGTTTTTGAACTCACATTTTTGTCTATTTCTATCATTGATGTTAGGTATGAATTCCTAACACTTATTCATGTTCATTTGCTTTTGATTTGAATTGATTTAGTGAACATTTCAATTTTTGGTGATTTGAAGTCAAAAACTCTAAAATCCTAGATTTGATGTTTGAACATGCTTTTGGTGGTGTAATGAAGAGCTTATAGGGCTAGGTTGTCGATTGGCATAAGCCCCTAGCGCCCATTGCTCGTCCGGTTGCAAATTGTGAGAGTTTACTCTTCATTTGATAGGCTGGAAAATCTGTTCCAGTGTCAGTCAGTCGACTGGCCTCTGCAGTCAGTCGACTGACTGCAGAAACCGAAAGTTTCAGGTTTCTGGATCAGTCGACTGGCCTCTACAGTCAGTCGACTGACCTGCTTGTCTCAGCCCAATTTGCCTATTTTGCTTGGTTTCCAATTTTAATCGATTTGTGTCGATTCCAATTAGTTGTTATCGCATTTTTGACTTTGATGATTCCTTTTTGATTTCATACACGGGTTTTTATAAAGTGATCTTTTAAATTGTATTAAAAACTTGTTTCTCCAACTTCTAATTTCTATTTAAAACACACACACAATTTTACACTTCGAGCGACGAGGGAGGTGAATTAAATGATTAAATAAAACGCGTGCTATGAACACGTGGGTTTATCTTTTCAGTTAATTCCTAATCTATTCGTTTGACAGTTTTGACCTTTGGGTCTGGTTTACCGATGAGATGAGGTGAACTTTGTATTGCTTTGAGTGTGATATTGACTAACGGTTAGTAAACCATTTAGTGCGAACGTGGGGTATGGGACTCACGTTAACATTTTCCGGGTTCCTTTCTGAGAGTTGTGACACATTCCGCCAGTTAGTGGTGTCCAGTACTGGGCCTCCTAACCTTCGCCACTACGGTTTGTTGCCTTTGGGCGTTGCATTCGGGTATGTTGCCTTCGGGCTTGTACCTTCGGGTTTGTTGCCTTCGGGTATGTTTCCTTCGGGCTTGTTGCCTTCGGGCGTTGCCTTCGGGTGTGTGGATCCTTGTTATACAGTACTGGGCTCGAGCATCTTTTGTTTCTTTGACAATTATATTTCTCTAGTGTATCGCCTTTCGGGGTAGGTTCTTTGAACCACACGATATATAGCAATTACCTTGTGGAAACTTGTGTTACCTTTATTGGTATTTGTTATTTGCCTTTTGGCTTGTTTTGGGATATGATATCTTTTGTTTATTTGAGTTGTCGATGATATAAGGCTTGTTTTGATTCATCTTTTGTTAGGTGATTTGGTTATCTATTTTGGAGATATTTGTGGTACTTTATGACTATGTATGTTCATTATCATTTAGTTTATCTAACTGATTTGTTTAGCTAGACTGACCCATGTATTTTATACTCGGGTCAGACCGAGATGTTTCAGGTTAGGTACATTGGACTTAGCCTATGCTTTCGGATGGACTATTCTACTAGCTCCTTTTTGTTATTGCTTTTTGTGTAGTCCTTTTTGGCTGTAACTCTGATATGTATTCTTTTGACTCGCCTGTATATTGTGGTTTGCTTACCACTTGTCATGTATCATTTTTTAAACTCAGTAATGTTTCTGAATATGTGTAAATGTATGTGACGATCTACTGTTCTGTGATGTGTATTACATGTGAGTTGTTATATCTTGTTCTGATAGATCCTTCAGCCACTTATGGTTTTGTATTAAATATGTATTGGATATGTCGATCCACTTGAGAAAGAAAGAAAACAAACGTATGGCAATTGTCAGCGTATTCAATAGATAATTAAGACAAGGCTATAGATGGTCGCTCCTATCCAGCTCTATTCTCCGCATTAGCAGACGATGTTACCTAGTAATACTCTTTACTAATGTGGGTCTCGGAGTGGGGCGTCACAGCATGGTATCAGAGCTGAGTTCAGAACAAAATATGATAAACATAGAACAGAGACACATATTAAGGTACATCAAAGTGTAGTACGAATATTACGAATCTTTGAATCATCGTGCCATAGGAATTAATTTGAGTCTTCGTACCGTCATATCCTATTTTCTTTTTATGATGCCTTGTTTTATCAATCATGTTTGTTTGATATTCATTCTGAGAATAACCTTTTTCCTCTTTTGTCTTTTTCTTTCTTTCTTAAAGAAGAAGAGATGGTCAGATCTGGCGGTCCCAGCACCGGTCAATCCAGTAGTCCTTCTCTGGATGGCGTATTTATGACTGCTCAACAACTTTTGGATCTTGTAAAGAATCAAAGGTTTATCCGTGCTTTAAGTAAGAACCCCGAAAAGGTTTTACCTCTGAAATTAGAAGTTCCTTTCCACCAGTTTGAAGATATCGCTCTTCGTCTTGAAGAGGCCGATAGAGAAAATGATGTTGAAGTTGTGGATGCCAAACAAAACTTCAACATCAACAAGAAGAGGCATATTAAGTTCAGAAGTCCTAATCCCTACTAAAAAGGGAAGCATGCAATTTCAGTAGCAAAGACTTCTACCACTAGTCATGGACGATGCTACAATTGTGAATCTATGGACCACCATGTAAATAAGTGTCCAAAACCCTTTTCTTGTCACTATTGCAAAGGTTTGGGTCACCGTTTATCTTCATGTCCCAAACTTCAAAGTAGGAGGGAGGGAAAGCTGAATGTTGCGCAAGCTTCTAGTAACCCTTCTCTGGGTCAAGGTAATTCTCCTTCTATCCTTGATGGCATTATTTTATTTCGTGATCTTCCTATTTGATTTCTTTTGATACGGGTGCGTCCCACTCTTTTATATCAAAAGAACATGTTGATTCTTTTTTTCTTTAAATATTATGTGTTTGATGACTTCTTGGAGAATTGCGAATCCGGTTGGTGGATCCGCAACACTCGGTTTGTTTCTTTTAAAAATGTCGAGATTATTTTATGTGGTTATTCTTTTCAAGCCGATTTGCATGTTATGCGTTACTTAGGCTTTGAAATTGATTTTTGGGAAAGGATTGGCTTAATCATTATGAAGCTCATATCCTATGTCCAATGTGGACTATTCATCTTCGACATCCTCAATCTGTTAAGCATATTTCTATTGTTCTTAATGATTTTGATTTCCAAATTCAGTGATATCATTCTATTCTTTAAACCCACTAGATGAGGAAAGTGTTATTTCTCTCATTCAAGTAGTTTGTGAATTTTCGGTATATTTGAGCTTGTCTTAGGATTATCACCTAAGCAATCTATTAAATGGTGCTAAGGTCTTTTCAGCTCGACCTTGCCACCGGTTTTCATCAGCTACGAGTTGCGGAGGGTAGCATTCCACTTACCGCATTTCGCACTCGTTATGATTCTTGTGAGTGGTTCGTTATGTCATTCGATTTGACGAACCTTCTACCTTATTTCATCCATTTTGTGAATCGAGTTTCTACAAATATCTCGATGAGTTTATCCTTAATCTTTTTTTTAAGATATTTATAAGTATGATTGGGTTTTGTTCTTAAAACGAACAAAGAATATTTATAAATTTTATAAGAGACATGTTTATCATAGAAGATGATTTTGTGTTGTTTTGCCCATTAAGTGCTTTAAGAATTCTGGTCGATGCGCTTGATCAACGTTATCGATAGGAATCTCCTAAACGCTATGATGAGACTGTCAGACACAGTAAATTGACTTGTAATAAGTAATTTTTTTCTAAAAAGATGATTACACAAAGTTAATTATAATTTTGAATGTCCTTGCTTTTCGGGAAAGGTGATCATTTAAAAGAACTCCTTTCCGATACTTCTATTCTTGTGTTTCCCTAAGGGAACCAAGACTTTATTGTGTGTACCGATACTAGTCGTCTTGGTTTGGGTGCCGTTCTCTTGCAAAAGTTAACGTTCTATCACTTATGCTTCTTGACAATTAAAGCTTGTCGATACTAGATATGCCATTCATGATCTAGTGCTCGCGTCCATTGTTTTCGCTTTTAGAATTTGGCATCATTATCTTTTAGTAGAGAAATTTGTCCTCTACACCGATCATAAATCCTTGAAGTATTGTTCACTCAGAAGGAACTCAATATGAGGCAACAACGTTGGCTCGAGTTTCTTGCCTCCTCTGACTTTGATATCCAGTATAACCCTGGTAAGGGTAATCGTGTTGCTGATGCGCTTAGTCGTAGACATTCGGCTGTCGTTTCTATGATGCTTGCCGAATGGGATATTCTTGAGACTCTATCTTTTTGTGAAATTCGTGATCGAGCTCCATCCTCTGATTCTCCGATAGTATTATCCAGTTTGGAAGCTCGACCCTCTCTATTTGATCGTATTGCCAAAGCTCAGCGGCGTGATTCTGATCTTGTACATCTTATTCAGCTTTGTGAGACTGAATCCCGTGATGAGGCGTTGTGGGATTTCAGCATTGATTTTCATGGGTGTCTTCGCAAGAAGAACCGTCTTGTTGTGCCTTCTGATTCTACACTTAGACATGACATTCTTGATGACTGTCATCGTTCTAAGTGTACCATTCATCCTGGCAGTAGTAAGATGTATGCCGATATGCATCGCCTTTATTATTGGGAAGGCATGAAGCGCGATGTGGCGAGTTATGTGAGTAATTTCATGACTTGTCAACGTATTAAAGCCGAACATCAGCGCCCTTCTGGTCTCCTTCAGCCTCTAGAGATTCCATTGTGGAAATGGGATCAGATTTCGATGGATTTCATTGATGGCCTACCTCCTACGAGATCGGGCCATTCTAGCATCTGGGTTATTGTTGATCGCCTCACCAAATCAGCTCATTTTGTTCCTATTAAATTTAATAGGACTGCTTCTTTTTTGGCTAGGTTATATATCAAGGAAATCGTGAGACTTCATGGTGTTCCTAGTTCGATTGTGAGTGACCGTGATCCTTTATTCACAAGTCATTTCTGGAAGAGTCTTCAGCAAGCTTTGGGAACAAAGCTTAATTTCCGCACAGCTTATCATCCACAGTCTGATGGACAGACTGAACGGGTGAATCGTATCTTAGAGGATCTCCTTCGTATTTGTATTCTTGATTTCGGAGGTGGTTGGGAGGATCATCTACCCCTTGTAGAGTTCTCCTACAACAATAGATTTTAGTCCAGTATCGGTATGGCTCCTTTCGAAGCCTTATACGGAAGGCCATGTCGATCACCTTCATGTTGGTTGGAATCTGGGGAGAAGCTTATACTTGGCCCAGATTTTGTTCATGATTCTTCTGAGAAGATTGATCTTATTCGTCAGAGAATGAAAGAGGCACAGAGCCGCCAGAAATCCTACACGGACAACCGTAGAAAGCCTCTCGAGTTCTCGGTTGATGATCTCGTCTTTATTCGTGTTTCTCCTTTGAAAGGGGTTATGCGCTTCAGTATGACAGGGAAATTGGCTCCTCGTTATGTAGGACCATTTCCTATTACTGAACGTATTGGCCCTGTGGCTTATAGAGTTTCACTTCCAGCTCATTTATCCGGTGTTCACGACGTGTTTCACGTCTCTCAGCTTCGGAAGTGTCTTCGAGAATCGGATTCTGTTATCGACTCTCCTGATTTGCAAGAGCTTGAGATCTCACCAAACTTATCTATTGTACAACAGCCTATTCGCATACTTGCCTCGGAGGTGAGACACCTTCGAAACAAGGACGTGTCACTTATTAAAGTTCAATGGTCCTCAAATCCTAAGGATTGCTCTTGGGAATCTTGAGAATTCATTGAGCAAACACATCCGAACTTACTCCTTCGTGCTCTTTATGGTGAACTTCTTATTTCAAAAATTTTCTTTTGTGTTGATATGCTTATATGGTTCTTACTCTTTATCTTCTCCTTAAGTATTGCGATGATGCAATTTCTTTAAGGAGGGGAGTCTGTAACAACCCGCATATTTTACGATTGTGTATTTAAAAAATTTATTTAAATATAGCATCATTAGTCGGATTATAGTTCGAAAAGCTACTTTTTGCAAACAGTTGAATTAGGACTCGAGACCACTTCCATTGAGTTCAAAATGTTATTTGCGACCTTTTTGAGTATAAACATCGAGATGTTTGGAGTTGAGTGAATTTTGATATTTTTCACTTTGGGCTTTGGGCTTGGGTTTGGTTTTCACCCAACTCATACTATACCCTAACTCAGCCCCCTCTCCTCTCCATTCACTCATTTCATTTCCTAAACACTCAAGCTTTAGCAAAAATGGGGGAAAGAATGGGAAATAGAAATTCCTAAGCCCTAGATTCATTTGAAAACTCAAATTCAAGTCCAAAATCCAAGAGAAGCTTAGGTAAGCATCCTCTTCTCCTTCTCCAACTCATTCACTCTTCAATTTCAGAAATTTCCTAAACCTAACTTAGGAAATGTTCTTCTTTTTTTGAGCTTAGATTCAAGCTTCTTGGGTTGAAGTGAAGAGTGGTTGATCTTTCCTTTGTGATTAAGCTTCCATTCATTTTTTTTGGGTTAAAAGGTGAGTTTTTGAACTCACATCTTTGTCTATTGCTATCATTGATGTTAGGTATGAATTCCTAACACTTATTCATGTTCATTTGCTTTTGATTTGAATTGATTTGGTGAACATTTCAATTTTTGGTGTTTTGAAGTCAAAAACTCTAAAATCCTAGCTTTGATGTTTGAACATGCTTTTGGTAGTGTAATGAAGAGCTTATAGGGCTGTGTTGTCGATTGGCATAAACCCCTAGCGCCCATCGCTCGTTCGTTTGCAAATTGTGAGAGTTTGCTCTTAATGTGATAGGCTGGAAAATCTATTCCAGTGCCAGTCAGTCGACTGGCCTCTATAGTCAGTCGACTGACTGCAGAAACCGAAAGTTTCAGGTTTCTAGATCAATCGACTGGCCTCCGCAGTCAGTCGACTGACCTGCTTGTCTCAGCCCAATTTGCCTATTTTGCTTGGTTTCCAATTTTAATCGATTTGTGTCGATTCCAATTAGTTGTTATCGCATTTTTGACTTTGATGATTCCTTTTTGATTTCATACACGGGTTTATATAAAGTGATCTTTTAAATTGTATTAAAAACTTGTTTCTCCAACTTTTAATTTCTATTTAAAACACACACACAATTTTGCACTTCGAGCGACGAGGGAGGTGAATTAAATGATTAAATAAACTGCGTGCTATGAACACGTGAGTTTTGTTAGTCCCTGAGGAGTTAGTTTTAATGACAACAACCTTACTTAGAATTAGATTATAAAATATATAATACTAACATTATTGTGTAGATATATATAGATATGTTTGTAGGTACTAAAGAATAAAGAACTGTACAGTATAAAGATTCAAGATCAAAGATTGAAGATATCAAGATTCAAGACTCATGAGTATCAAGAATTTCAAGAGTTCAAGTTTCCAAGATAAGTTATATAGTTAGGAATATTGTTAAAACTCATAGAAAGGCACTGACATCTTAAAATCTATTTTATTCGTGGAATGGAATCCACTTCGTGCTCGTTAAAGGGATGGAACCCTAAGTAGGATGGAACCTACGAAAAATCTAGTGGAACATCTTTTTGTATCCACTTACTTTTATTTCAAAATATATAGCTTGTTTTTCAAAATGATTTTAAATATTCCTGTTTAAAAACCAAAATCATCTGTCCTGGTTTTTCAATATATTTTAGCCTAAAAAATATCCTTAGTTTTAAATATCCTTAATTTTAAATATCTTTGATTTTAAATTATTATCCTAAGTTTTTAAACTACAATTTTGATATTAATATATTTAGCTGTTTTATATATTTATACTTAAGATTTAAATATAAAAGTATAGAAAATTATTATATATTTCAATATTGTTCTCTATAGTTATTTATGTATTATAACTATATATAAGTATATTTATAAAGTTTAAATATAAGTATAATATAATATAGAAATTATTTTCAAAGAAAAACAAATCACCAAAAAAATACAAGGGCATGTCGACATGGTCACATGTACCCCTGTCGACATGGTGACTGTTATTTTGTTTTTAAAAGAAGTGTCCATTCGCCACATCCCTTCACCAATGGACATGGCTATTGATCTACTATAAATAAAGGGTGTTTTCAACGAATTTTAATCACTTTTTTCTCTGATTTAACTTCTCTTCTTCTTCTCCACTTTCTTATTTACAAATTACACCATTACTCTGTCGAAATCAATATCGAATCTAACTAGATAATTTCTGGTTTTGATTCTCTCCACTATCTCTACAAGATCCAAGTGCTAATCTGAGTTATAGACTTTTTGTAATCAATAGAGCGAGAGAAGGTGTGATTGTAGCCCTGGAAATCAATTGGGTGAACTTGTTGCCCGATAAATCAAGTATCTCTACCCAGAGGATTGTGAATCTGGAGCGATGTACCTCGTAGCCTTGAAATCGAGGGTTGTATTTGTAAGAATTGTTTTTGAAAGGAAATCTGTACTTGTGTTGCGGGACTGGATGTAGGGTAACTCTGAACCAGTATAAAATCCGGTGTGTTCTTTCCTTTACTGCTTTTACTTTGTATTTGCATCTGTGTTTGGTTCTGTATTCATATCTGTGTCTCATTAGTGTATACATTGTTAACAAATTAAGATAAACTCAAAAAGATTAACAAATTTCTTAAAACACTATTCACCCCCTAGTGTTAATTCTAGCCTTAAGATCCTTAATCCGCATTCTAACAAAATTATCTTTTCAGTTAATTCCTAATCTATTCGTTTGACCGTTTTGACCTTTGGGTCTGGTTTACCGATGAGATGAGGTGAACTTTGTACTACTTTGAGTGTAAAATTGACTAACGGTTAGTAAACCGTTTAGTGCGAACGTGGGGTATGGGACTCACATTAACATTTTCCGGCTTCCTTTTTGAGAATTGTGACACATTCCGCCAGTTAGTGGTGTCCGGTACTGGGCCTCCAGACCTTCGCCACTACGGTTTGTTGCCTTCGGGCATTGCCTTCGGGTATGTTGCCTTTGGGCTTGTACCTTCGGGTTTGTTGCCTTCGGGCGTTGCCTTCGGGTGTTGCCTTCGGGTATGTTGCCTTCGGGCTTGTACCTTCGGGTTTGTTGCCTTCGGGCGTTGCCTTCGGGTGTTGCCTTCGGGTATGTTGCCTTCGGGCTTGTACCTTCGGGTTTGTTGCCTTCAGGTGTTGCCTTCGGGCGTTGCCTTCGGGCGTGTGGATCCTTGTTATATAGTACTGGGCTCGAGCATCTTTTGTTTCTTTGACAATTATATTTCTTTAGTGTATCGCCTTTCGGGGTAGGTTCTTTGAACCACACGATATATAGCGATTACCTTGTGGAAACTTGTGTTACCTTTATTGGTATTTGTTATTTGCCTTTTGGCTTGTTTTGGGATATGATATCCTTTGTTTATTTGAGTTGCCGATGATATGAGGCTTGTTTTGATTCATCTTTTGTTAGGTGATTTGGTTATCTCTTTTGGAGATATTTGTGGTACTTTATGACTATGTATGTTCATTATCATTTAGTTTATCTAACTGATTTGTTTAGCTAGACTGACCCGTGTATTTTATACTCGGGTCAGACCGAGATGTTTCAGGTTAGGTACATTGGACTTAGCCTATTTTGCTTCCGCATGGACTATTCTACTAACTCCCTTTTATTATAGCTTTTTTGTAGTCCTTTTTGGCTGTAACTCTGATATGTATTCTTTTGACTCGCCTGTATATTGTGGTTTGCTTACCACTTGTCATGTATCATTTTGTATACTCTATAATGTATCTGAATATGTGTAAATGTATGTGATGATCTACTGTTCTGTGATGTGTATTACATGTGAGTTGTTATATCTTGTTCTGATAGATCCTTCAGCCACCTATGGTTTTGTATTAAATATTTATTGGATATGTCGATCCACTTGAGAAAGAAAGAAAACAAATGTATGGCAATTGTCGGTGTATTCAATAGATAATTAAGACAAGGCTATAGATGGTCGCTCCTATCCTGCTCTATTCTCTGTGTTAGCAGACTGTGTTACCTAGTAATACTCTTTGCTATTGTGGGTCTCGGAGTGGGGCATCACACCTCCATAGCATCGTTCTTCGGTCATTATTTGATTTAGATTGCCTATTCGATTAAGGCAATACCTCTTTCCTATTTGTGAACCAGACTCTACTTTTTTTGGGGTATTCCTTTGTCTATACACAAGTGTATACTCTTCACGGTCTTACGGTTGGATATGTCCCACATTAGTAGAATGTATATACAACTGCTGGTAGAACCTTGTAGTGAGCATACTTCTATTTTTTAACACTTCTAACCTGGCATTCTGACCCACTCTAATGACCATGTCATCCTTATTTACAAAGTCATTTGCATACATATACACACCTGTCATAACGTATATTTGAATATACATTGATTTAAGGGGCATTTCACTAGAAGGACAAACTTTGCGGTCCAATTAGTTTCTAGGACACACATCCATAGAAATTAATTTCAAGGCCAAAGTCAGCAGAATAATTACTTTTAAGGACAAAGTTAGCAGTCCAATTACTTTCAAGGAAATAATTTCATAGATTTTTAGGCCTTAAAAACTAATTATTTTTCATTTTGTCCTTAAAAGTAATTATTTCAGTTGTGCGTCCTAGAAACTAATTGCACTAGATAAAGAGGCCCTTGTGGCTAATTTCCACTTGATTTAATTATTACTTTACTTTACTTTCAATCATTGATGTTCAACAAATCTTACATAACTTGCTTTTGATTTATTATTGTCATTTACTACCATTTATTACCCATTTTTAATTTATTAACTTAAGTGTCATTTATTATTTCCCTTTTGTTTAACATTTTGAATGAAATCTCCTGTTTCATTTTTAACTAATATCTCTCCTTAATTGCCTATTTAGACTTATTAATTCCCTATTCATTTAATTGTATCTTTGTTGTTTACCGTTTGTTTTATACACCATCTTAAATTACGTACTTTAGGTTTCTCATTTAAATTATTGTTATTATTCCTATTTACATTACTTTAGTTATACTTAAGGATTTTTATATCATAATGCATTGGAATTACTTCTTTTCCCAAAGGAAATTGTTAACACTATAATTTTTATAATTTACTTAAAATAGGGCTTGTGTTATGTGTGAAACAATAAGGAATTACCTTTTATTTTTCTATTGGAATAGACAATACAAAATACGATGATTCCCTTATTGTGTACATCTCTTCCTTTTTCTTTGCCTTCCTTATTATTTCAACCAATACACTTATTTTGTCAGTGTAACGACCCGTATTTTTTAGAAAAATAAAATATTAATTAAATAAGATTTTAGAATTTAATATTGAAAGAAAACAAAATTTTTGATTTTATAATGAGAGTAATAAGTAGAATGTAATATTTGTAATGTTAATTTAAGGTAATTGCTAACCATTTTAATGTAATTCCAATTAATTGAAGTGATTGTAAGGTAATAATTAGTTATAAACTGTAAACAAGGAAATACATTAAATGTTGAAATTATATGTGATCAATTAGAATTGGCCAATATTGAATATGAAATCAGTGATGTTGTTTGAATGCTATTGATAACTATTTAATGTAATTTCAATCAATTGAAATAGATTGTAAGGTTATTTGGTTATAATTGTAAATAACGAAATAAATTAAATGATGCATTTAATGATGAGATTGTATGTAGTTGATTGGAATAAGTTAATATAGAATATAAAATCATTTTTTTATAACCCTTGGTTGTAAATGATAAGATAATGGATAATAACTATTATTATAAACGATGGATGTAATTATCTTCTCATTAATTTGTCCATTTGATATTAAATGGGTAATTAATGGAATTAAGGTAATTGAATGTTAGAATTATATGTTGTTAATTGAAATTGAATATAATCAGTGATGTGTAATTAGTCATAACATTTGTTGTAGATAATAAACTTATAAATATGATTAAATTACTTAAAGGTAACAATTGTTCTTTTATCATCTCATTATTTAATATGTTTGGAATTAATTTAGAAATCAATGAAAATTTATGTAATTAATTATTGATGTTAATATGGTAAAAGATGTTAACGGTAAAATAATGAATGTAATAAAATGTAAATTTATGTTAATATAATTCATAGAGTATTGTTGATTGAATAATAAGGATGACAACATAGGTTTGAATGTAATTGAATGAGAATTGGATGCGTAGTTAAAGGTAAATAACTTTTAAATATGATAAGGGGAAACAAATTAATATTGCATTAATTGATATTACGTCTTTTAATTAAGATAAAGTGTAACGATTCGTAACTTTTAACAACTTTAAAATGGCAGTATTTTGAATTTGAATAAAAAATAAATAATAAAAAAATTGAATTTGTGAGGTTGAATGTTTTATTTGACCAAATTTAATAGAATAAAAATTTTGTGAAATTTTAAATTTTGGTCAAACTTAGTTAAAGTTTGACTTTTGTTTGAAAAATTTAAATTTAAATATAATTTTTTTTCTTTTTATATGATAGTGGACTGAATTCTGATCTTCCCTCCACTTTTTGTTTCGTCAAAATGAAATTCCTATTGCTCTAATAATTTGAATTACTGTGAAAAATTAACATGAATTAGTAGTGTTTAGTTGTGTTTTATTTGGCTAAGGCATATTGGATTTGTTTGGTCTAATGGGGCTTGGTTAACCAAGAGACTCTAGTTAGTCATATGACCATTCCTTTGCCTACGACCTTATGTTTCTTATCTGATAACATCTAGTTAGTGAAAATTTTCTCCTGAGAAACTTTCTCTTCACACATCTTCTTCCTCATCAAAATCTACAGAGAACTCTAGATCTAAAACTCCAAAAACCACACAAATCAAAACTCCTTTCCTCCTCTTCTTCAACCTTCCTTCCTCCCCTATAGCCACCACCCTCTCCACCATCTCCAAGGCAATCTCCTTCCACCTTCCCTCTCCTCTTCTTTCTCCTTTTTCCCTTCTTTTCCCCTTCCCTATTTTCCCTCTTTCTTCTCCTTATTTCCATGGCTTCTATATTCCACTAAAGTACTCTAAATCAAAATATTTTTGAAACCTTATATAATTTCAATGGAAACAACTTTGTTGTCGAACTCTTCTTCCCATTCCGAATATTTATATATCAAAATCTCCATTTTTCAAGTCCTTTCTCGGGTCCACTTTTGGCCGAAAATACCCCATATTGCATCAATCATATCTCCTTCAGGAATGAACCAAATTTTGTGATTATTTTTTTCATACCATTCATTTTTACAGTGGATTCAACTTTCTTTCAGATTGGTTCTTCAAATTCCTTAATTTTCTATGCCAAAAACTCAAATCTTTTCGAAGTATTTTTGAACTCGGATTTTCAACTCAGAAAACACCTCTATTTGTTTTGACCATAAATTCTTCAGGACAGAAGCTTTTTGAGTGATTCTTTTTTTAAAAGTGGAGAGAAAAGAATTTTCAACAACTTTCTAGTTAGCCACTTCTACAAATTCAGTAATATTCTGGTCTGAATATTTTCTTAAACATGACCTAGCTTCGGGTTTGTCCGTAGTTTGGATCTTGGGTTGTTTGGAAGTTAGAAGTAGTTGAAACTTGTTTATTGATTCGTGTTCGTGTCTAAGCTTTGTTGGATTTGCTTTGCATTTGGGTCTTTGCTAGGAATCTCCATATTGCTCCATTTTTATCATCACCTTCGTAGCCATGAAAGGTGATCAAACGTTCACAACTACTAGATTTTCTTATGTTAGGTAAATTGAATTTATGATGTGATTAGAAATTGATTGGTTGATGTTTAGTATATTTTAAATTGTCATTCCAGTTAAATCTGACTTTTATTGAATTTAATTGCCATTTAATTTAATATTGAAATTTAAATTGCTAGTTAAATACCTATTAATGATAACCAGTAAATTGTTGGTAGTTATTAGTTGATTTCATTGATGATTGTGTTGTATGTTCAATTGTTTATATTTGGGTGATTGGATGAATGTTATTGGTTGACATTTTGGATGATTGGATGTTATTTATGTCTATATCTCTGTTATCCCTATGGGTTGAAATGATACATACCCAAACGATCTTACAGATTAGTGGAAATTGTTATGGCTTGAAATGATAAACCCGAGCAGTTTTCATCGATTTGGAAATGTTGATTTTTGATACTGGTTGAAATGACATATACCATATAATTTCTTGAATTTGGATTTTTATTTGAAATTGAATTATTTGAAGGGTTTAAGTTAATTCAAACTTCGGATTTGTTTTAATTAGATGATTAAGATTGTCATTTCGAATTATTTGAAACCCTTTAAATAATTATATTCACGTTGCACACTTGATAGGAGATGAAAATCCCGTAACAACTATAAAACCATTGCACTAATATTTCTATTTTACTTATTTTGATCTGACTTACATAATATTTTTAGTTTTGACTCGAGTGTTTTATCTTTTCATTACGCTCGGCTCAGTCTGAGCTTTTCAGTGTATTGAAGACTATTTTCTGGAGGATGAAGACAAAGATTCAGTATATTATTGCTATTTATTATTCCAGTGCATTATGTGTTCCGTTGCATTATTTTTTTATTTCTGATGTATGTATAACTCTGATTTGAATTGTAAAAGTATAATCGAATGTTATTTGTAAAACAGCTTCAGGAACTGTTTATTTGATTATTATATTTTGTCATTCCACTGCGAGATTCTATGTTTTGTTTTCTTTGTTTTTCTTATTTACCCCCATTAACAATCCTCCCTTTTGAATGGTTCGAGTCTGACATGTGTGGTTTATTGTTGATTTGAACTGTCCAAAAAGGCGGGTTGTTACAGTTGGTATCAGAGCGAGGTTTAGACATACATTAGCCTGTTAGGGTTAACTCATTAGAGATAGGGTAGTAATATCATAGAATGAGTTTGTCTGAGTGTATATATACGAGAGCGCGTATTTGTTAGTGTTATAAAAATGTTTTATATAAGTTTTGAAATGAAATAATTTTCCTAATATTATATGTTATATACAAAGGAAATTTTTTATAACTATTATAATTATTTGTAATGTGTTTGTTTTATGAAATGGTAATATTTAATAATTATCATTTATTTTTGACTTGTTGTAGCCAAATTATAAGCATTGGCTATTATTGTTGATTGAATTTATGGACTGAACAGTAGTTTTATAATGGTGTATTAAAGAGAATTAAGTGAATAATTAGGATATTCTATATGAAATTGAAATGTTGTTGTGAATTTTGGTTATTTGTTGACTGGTAGTTTCAACTATTGAAATAAAATGGAATATTTGGATATTTTGGATAGTCGAAACTTCTTAATTAATATACGGGTTAAACTTAGTAATTATGTTGAATTATGCCGTTGAATTTGACAACCTTAATTTGAAAGTAAGTGAAACAAGGTATAATTTGTTATATCTATGCTTAGTAAATGAACAGTATTATTATATACATTATTGCATGTAATATAATAATATACAAATGTGAACTTTAAGCCTTCGAATATTTAAAATTGAAATTGTGATTAAAGAAACGCTGTAATTATGAACTTAGTTAACAATCTATGAAATGTGTCATAAATAAATTTGGGAAGTAAACTTGAATACTAATTGGATAAAAAAATATGAAATAAAATGAAATGAATATAAATAAATTCATGACCTGTAAATTGCTTATGAAATAAATGGTTGTTGCAAGAAATGGTTATAATTAAAGTTGTGATAACTTTAAACTCGAGTAATGTTTTATAAAAGAAGTCAAGCCTTTATATATTGGTTATAAACTTAAGGAAATTTCTTATGAAATGATTCGCAAATGAATGTAGTATTAAATGAGAAACATTACATGTGGAAATGAATGTAATTTAAAATGAATTGAAATATAAGCAATGTTTATGAATGATTAATGTTTATAATAAATGGAGAAATTCTTTTGAACGAATATTAAAGTATGAAGTGATATTTGTGTTAACCAATGAGATTAAAAATGAATTTAATTGAAATTTAATTGTGATGAAACAAACTTGAAATAGACACGTAAGTTGTATGTATATTGTTTTATTCACAAAATTAATTTGATCCGGATTTGAGTATACAAGTTCGAGATGAATTGCACCATTTCGTGTTAGGATATTTCATTCGATTCTTGATGGCGAATATTACTATAGATTTTTGTTTGATTCTATAATTCTTTATCATAGTATATGGCTATGCAAGGAGAATGATGGCTTCTAATCAAGAAACCTTATCGAAGCCCGCATTAGGGAAGTCGAATGAAAAATACTAGTACGAAAGCGAACTTGTGTGATCGAGCGAGCGATCAAATGTGACTTTGCGAAATGATGACATATGTACATTTTATATTCTAATATTATTGATATGCTTTGACGCTGAAATTTAAAGTTGTTGGGTTGGATATCTTTGTTATTTAAATTGGAATTTTTTTTTCTTTTATGCAAAACTACTATTAATTTAAAACCATTTTACAAAACTATTTTCTTTTATTTTTCTTATACAAACTATTTTATTCTATTTGGTTTACAAAACTATTTTACAAACTATTTTATTTACAAAACTATCTTACAAACTATTTTATTTAAAAAAACTATTGTACAAACTATTTTATTTACAAACTATTTTACAAAACTATTTTATGTACAAAACTATTTCAAAAAACTATTTTATATACAAAACTATTCTAAATTCAAAACCTTTTATAAAGCAAAGATGTTCAATCCAGTATCGCTCTTCATGCAGCGTAATTGATTTTATAAAAAAAATTTGATTCTTGTCTAAGATGGATTTTATATAAGTATACGGTGATTTTGAAAACTGTTGATTTTGGAAGCTATTTGATTTGATGAGATAAGTCTTATATATAATGGAATTTATATAAGAATGATTTGATATATTCTGGACTATTGATTTTGGAAAGTACTCTATCTGAAATGAAATCTTATATATAATGGAATTTATATAATGCGATATTTGAAGCTATGATTTTGAAAGGGTACTATATATGGTATGATATATATTGAAGTAAATGATATGGGAAGTACCTTCCATCGGACCCTTTTGGTGGGTCATTTATCGGATCCCTTTGGTGGGTCATTTATCGAATCCCATTGGTGGGTCATTTATCGGATCCCTTTGGTGGGTCACTTATTATATTCATTTGATATTATTGGATAACGTAAATCGAGCTACGGGATTCCTACAGTTACAAGTGATTCCGTTGGGATAGCGGTGTAACCATTGCATAGCTGCGATCTATCAACCATGCTGTAAGTTGAGGGGCGGGATGCCTACAGTTACAAGTGATTCCACTGGGATAGCGGCGTAACCATTGCGTACTACGATCTATGGGGAAATGGGCTTTCCATATCTGTTTTTAATGTTTTTAAGTATTTTCACTGGGTGTTGAAACATGTCTACTAAGTACTTGGAGAATTCTAGCCTTGTGCCTGATCAACGCATGGCTAGAGTCTGCAAGAACGAGGATAAACTTGTTAAAACATCGAGTTATAAAAGTATATTGATAAAGTATTATATAAATATAAAGGATATTTTGGTCATTTTTCTTTTCCTTTTCTAAATGCCTTTAAATTGTTTAAAATATTTTTTATTTATGTTCAACTTGGTTTAATAGTTAATTATCAATGTTATAAATATTGTGAGAAGTTATTAATTCAATAAAACATATTTAAAGTTAATGATTATTGATTTATAAATAATGTTTGAAAAGTATTTTAGGTTTAAAACTAATGAAATTTGTAAATAATGGATTTAAGGTTTTCAGTAACCCCTTTTAAAAATAAGTAATGATGTAAATAATTATTTTCAAATAGTTACATATATTTATAAAGATGTTATTTAAGATTTTAAATGGTGTTTATAAATAAAGCAAGAAATTTTATAGATGAATTTTGTAAAGTATTAAAGATGATTGATTTGCAAATGAAGTTTTCAAATTAGTATTTCATGTAAAATTTATGTAAGTTTATTTTAATGTATAATTTAAAGATATTAAATGATTTGGGAAATTTATTATAGTAATATGCTTGAAAAATAAAGTGGAATTGCTATTTTGAAGTATGGTTTGAAACAATTACTTGATTTTGAGGTACTAATAATTGTATGTGATATATTTGTTTGATAGTAAGTGAAATTTTATAAATATTGATTTCAAAATTAGAACTTATAAATAAAACGAATTTAATTGTAAATTTGAGAACTTAAGTTCCAGGGTTGAAATTCCTTTTCAAAAGGATTTGGAATATAATACTAGTATTATTTGGAAGTATTTTGGATAAATATTCTCAAAAATGTGATCGAAGGAAATGTTTTAAAAGAATTTTTAAAAGGAAATAAGTTCTGTATTCCCCTTTCTGTCGCTGGAAAATAATTTCGGTGATGAGTGCATGCATCATCGACGTTCATTTTTGAGTTTCAAAGTGGGAAGACCGCCGTAGTAGCTTTACTGCACATTTGTTTTAATAAACGAATCTTAATTTTAATTTCAAAATGTGATCTGACATATATAAAAGCTATGAGTATATATATATATATATATATATATTATTTCATACGATTCGAAGTGAACCCGGAATTTAGTTCTTAAAACTTTCCGATAATTAGTAGTTTTCAGTTATTGTAATGTAATGAAATCTGGGCTATATTAATAATTGGAAACTTCTAAAATGAAAATAAGAAAATATATTCTAAGTGATTAATGAATTATATAAGATATTGGAAATTTGTAACTTGTAAATCGGAAGATATGAAATATTGAACATTTTCCTAACTAAAATGAATAAGATAAACTTGTGTAACATTCAATTACATTCTATAAACATATATATAACTTACCTGAAATGTTTAAAAAGTTGTAATGTTAAATAGGAACATGTAATGGAATATTATACGAGTAAAACCTGAGTAATGGAAGTGTTCAATGGAATTATTTCTATAAATAAGAATTTTGATGTACAAGAAATGTTATGAACGTAAGTTAATATTGTGAAATAATTTATATAAGTACATGAAAGAAAGAAAAATATATTGTATGAATGAATGAAAATAAATAAAAGGTAAATAATGATGTGAAAAGAAATCAATTGAATAAACGTAAATAATATTTGAAATTCTTGGTTGTTTTGGCTTATGGGATGTTTGGGAATGGATACTTCTAATTGTTTAAGGTTCTATGGATAATCTATTAAGTAATTATCCAAGGCTGTTGAGCGTAGGGTACACTTGATAGTTTATTATCACCTTGCACGATTAAAAGTTTCTAAACTAAACAAACCATTGGTTTTGGTTGCTATGGATGTATGATTGATTACTTTGGTTGCATATTATGTTTGTATGGTTTTGTTTGCAAGTGACTATTGTTATGTTGTGTTGGTTTGTTTTGCTATTGATTTCAAAAACTTAAATATTTCTCTTGTACATAATTATCACTATTTTGGATTATATAAGTGAAATACAGGTTTATGGAAGCAATAACTACTTCTTTGGTTTCATAAATTAAATGTTGTTTGCCCGACAAATAGGTACGTTCTCGGATGACGGTTTTATAGCGATATTATATCGTTTTCCCATGGTTTGGGATATTTTATTTTTAAAATATGATATATATATATATATATATGGTTATTATTGATATTATTATTATTATTTTCCGGACCTCTTGGTACAAAGGAGACTCTACCGAAATTTTTCATGAATTTTTGACCTAGAAAATTTTGTGAAAAGTGAAAATATTTTCAAACTTTAGTAAACTTGAATATGAAGATTTAATTGTTATTAATTAGTATATATTTATTTAAAATACTTAATTTTGAAAATTAATTGTTCATAAATTGAATACTTTGAATAAAATATATTAATTCCTTAATCTCTCCTTTTCCCTTTTTGAAGACGAAAAGTTTTGAGTGGGGGAGAGTGTAATGACACGTATTTTTCCGACAAATAAAATATTAATTAAATAAGATTTTAGAATTTAATATTGAAAGAAAACTAAATTTGTGATTTTTTAATGAGAGTAATAAGTAGAATGTAATGTTTGTAATGTTAATTTAAGGTAATTGCTAACTATTTTAATGTAATTTCAATTAATTGAAGTGATTGTAAGGTAATAATTGGTTATAAACCATAAACAAGGAAATACATTGATTATTGAAATTATATGTGATCAATTAAAATTGGCTAATATTGAATATGAAATCAGTGATGTTGTTTGAATGCTATTGATAACTATTTAATGTAATTTCAATCAATTGAAATAGATTGTAAGGTTATTTGGTTATAATTGTAAATAATGAAATAAATTAAATGATGCATTTAATGATGAGATTGTATGTAATTGATTGGAATAAGTTAATATAGAAAATAAAATCATTTTGTTATAACCCTTGGTTGTAAATGATAAGATAATGGATATGAACTATTATTATAAACGATGGTTGTAATTATCTTCTCATTAATTTGTCCGTTTGACTATTAAATGGGTAATTAATGGAATTAAGGTAATTGAATGTTGGAATTATATGTTGTTAATTGAAATTGAATATAATCAGTGATGTATAAGTAGTCATAACATTTGTTGTAGATAATAAACTTATAAATATGATTAGATTACTTAAAGGTAACAATTGTTCTTTTACCATCTTATTATATAATATGTTTGGAATTAATTTAGAAATCAATGAAAATTTATGTAATTAATTATTGAAGTTAATATGGTAAAAGATGTTAAAGGTAAAATAATGAATGTAATTGTAACGACCCAGAATTTCTGTCATTTGAAATTCGTATATTTAATTGATTTTAAATATTAATAAGTGAGATTTGTAAGTCGAATAAATTTTATTTCGAATATCTGGATTTAATTGGATAATTAAATCGATAATTTAATATTTGGAATTCCAGAAAAAATTGTAAATTGGGTTTAATGTGATTAAAAATGATTTATAAAGTTATATTAAATCATATTGGAGTTAGAATGATGTTATAGAACTTTTAAAATCGAATTAAAAGTTAAATTGTGAAAATTGAATATTTTAATATTTAATTGACTAGTGAAAATAGCCATTTTTCAAATAGTCTCGGATTTCGACGAAACCCGTTTCATCGGATCCGTAATGTTAAATTATTGTATGGTTTCAAATTTCGTGTCAATCGGATGTACGGTTTGACCGGGGCAAGCCAAAACGCATCGAAATCGCTTTTAATCGGTTTAATTTTAATTTGATCGTTTATTTCCGTAACTCGCACATACGATTGAATTAGCTCCCGAAACACATTCCATTGTGTTCGAAACGCATGGTAAACCTTAGAAACGCCAGCCAGCACGCTCGATTTGGAGTTCGGAAAATTTTCGATGAATAGTGTTTTGAGGAATTTTCTATAAAAGGCCTCAGAATTTCTGTTTTGCACTCAAACCCTAATTCTTCTTCCAGCTGGCCCTAGCTAATTTCAATGGCCGAGAAAACATCAATCTTCTTCCTTTAATCTCTAACAATCCACGCATTGTTTCAGAAAATTGTCAACTAAGAAATTGTAGAGAGTGATGTGAACTTCACATCCATACGGTTGTGATCAGGAACGAAGCGATGGATCGACAGAAGTTCGCTCACGTTCGACCGGAGTTCACGCATGTTTTCCAAGGTGTTGGTGGTGCTGAGTTCAACATGGTGGCGCCGGCAGGTAGAGCTCTCGAAGGGCTACAGGGTGGTTGAGCTCGATCGTCACGTAGCTCGTAGACGGTGGCACGAAAATTCGAAGTTGATGGCGGCCGTATGGGTTGTTTCGCATTCGAGATAGTATGGGGTTTCACGATAGAGGGAGAAGGGTTTCACGGCCAGATCTAGGGAGGCGAAATCTAACGGCCAGATGATGTAGGGTTTGAAAATAAAAAGGAAATTGTAAATTGTTATATATTTAAAATCGTTCAAACTTTAAAAATTCATATCTTTTTGATACGAGGTCCGTTTTTGACGAAACGAATTGCGTCGGGTTCGTTTTGTCGAGCACTACGCAATGGAGCTCGTTTGGAGTCAATTGGAACTAGTGAAAATTTTGAGAAAAATTAAACGTGCGTTTAATTTTATTCGAAATAAAATACTGCAACCGTTATTGAAAGCAAAGTGAGAACTTCTCGCTCAATCGAATATTGTATTTCGATTTAAATTTTAAATAGATAGATTTAAAATTATTGATAGTGTTGATTGTGATGATTGGATGATAAATTGTTATCTATTGTGTTAAATAGACCCTATACGCCGTATATTAAGCGGATGTTATTTATTAAAAACATATACCGCGATAATTTCACTGTGAAGTGGAATTGGTATTATATATGTATTTGGAGTTGATTTCTTGAATTTTATAGCGGATGAGACCCTATTGCGCCGCATAATAGCGGATAATATTTATAAATCCCATATACCGCGATATTTCACTTTGAAGTGGAATTGGTATTGTGCTAACATCTATGGATGCAGGGAAACAGGTTGGAGGGATCCAACTGGATTCCTCAAACATTTGAATTTATTTCAATGTTGTGTGTTGATTTATTTATAATCGCCGTTTGATTATATTGTGATTGAAATTGTTGACGGCTATAATTTTGCCGAATATATTTTTGGTATCGATGGATACCAGAAATAAGTAAAATTGGATTTTTGAAAATATAAGTTGAAATTTGATCGAAACATTTATTTTTGATAATTGGATAAATTTAAAAGGAGTTTTAAAAGATAAAGTATTATTTTTGAACTGTATTGAATTAAATTTCAAATTTGGGATAAAGGGCTTAATAAATGGATTTTGGAAATATTATCTATAAACTGAAGAATTTATCTAAATTTGGGATTTTTAAATAGTTCGAAAAAATAAAGGAATTTATCTGTTTAAAAAAGAATTTATTTTAAAAAGGAAATAATTTAGAAATCCATTTTGTTATCCCGCCTTTTGGCAAGGCCGTGACACCAAAAAGTTGACTAGAAATCAATGACAGTCCATCCTGTAGGACAGTTGCATCACAAGTTCACCGTGGATATCAATGAATTTTGTCCGAGTCCAGATCTGGCTACAATTGGTAAGACATGTCAAGCAAAGCCGTGAAAGCCAACATTCCGAATTTCAAGTCAATCCGAGATCGTATGCTCAAGATATCGCCAACGAAAAATGGAGTAGACAGTCCTAAGTTCGAATCCATAGGCGAAGCCTATGTTCGAATCCATCAGGTAGCCGTGCTTCGAATCCATCCTCACATGCCTATGTTCGAATCCATCGAAGGAAAGGTCCTTCGAATCCATGCAATTGGGGGAGCCTCGACTCCATGCCATAATTGTCCTCGAATCCAATAAGCAAAGGAGACTTCGTATCGATCAACCACAGCACGCCATGATCGATACGAAGGTGCACAAATTCGATTGATTCAAAGGGGCCTGTCTTCGAATCCATTACTTCGAATCCACCAAGAAAACGCGGCTAAAACCCCAGATTCAACCCAATTAACCCGGAGAAAAAGGAGGATCGACCCGGGAAATTCTCACACACATGGAGTCGACCCTATGGATTCGAACCATATCGATTCGAACGAATCCATAGGACGAAGAACATCAGCTTGTATCGATCATAACTCGAGATCTACCAGTCCAAATGCTATGAAATTTTCACAGGAGCTTATGTATGCATAGAAGAATGTCCACGCCAAGTTTCATCACGATTGGACACTTTCTTGATCAATTCGAACCAAGGGTCGAATCGATCCCAAAGTGTGCCCGGATCTCTAGATTTTGGCCATGTGGGCCCCCTTACGTGCCAGAACTGGTCTCACGAGATTTAGGTGAAATATCAGCCTCCTACACCTATAAATACAGCCCCTGGTCATTCAAAAAAGGGGGATATAATTTTGAGAGCTAAAGAGCGCCTAGACTCTGCCAGATTTACTCAGAATCACCACTGCTTCCTTAGATTCAGACTTAGCTCAGAAAATCAGTCGTACTACGTCAAAAGAAATTGTAATCATCAAGTGAACATCAATAAAATCATCAACTTTAGAGTGGACGTAGGCAAGATCGCCGAACCACTATAAATCTCGTGTTTATGTTCATTATTTCTGAATTGTGATACTCTGTTTGCTTAGATTTGAGATTTGTGTGTGAATATTGTTGATTTATATTCATACATTGGTGCTTTCACAACATTCGGGGTTTGTGACCAATTTTGGCGCAAACACATTTGGTAATTGATTTTGGTGATTGAAAATAAATCTTTTGAAAATGTTTTGAAATTTGATTTGGTGTTTTGAAATAAATTTGAAAATCGATTTGAAATTAATTGATTATTAATTTACTATAACTAGTAAAATTGATTTATAGAAATTTATCTGATTTGAATTAATCAGATAATTTAATTAATCCTACGTATGGATGTTTGGATTATATTGGATGTTGAATTGTTTGACATCTTTGATGTGTGATGTTTTGTGATCTATATCCTTATTTGTGTTGTGATCTGTGAATTGTTTATCTGTGATATTTATATATCTGTGATCTGTGAATGAAAGATAAGCGTTATAATTTATACCGCTTATCAATTATATTGTTATATTTGATCTGTGATGGTTGAATGTTGTTGCACTATTGTGTTAAACCCTAGGACTACACAATACACACACAAATGTAGATTTCACGTGGAAATCGGTTAAGTCACAGAATTTTATCAATTTTGAAAAAATTGAATTTTTGAATTGTAAATAGTTTTGGAATTGAAATTGAAAGCTTTTGAAAATGAGTTTCAAAAATAAAAGTTATTTTAAATAACTTAATAGAATTGGAATTTAAATCATTTGATTTAAGTTTGAATTCAATATTTTGAAATTGAATTCAATGAATTGGGAATTTTGGTTTAAAAGATTTTATAAGTATAAAAGGTGTTTATATGGGTTTTTAACCATTTAAAAATATGGTTTTGGAAATTTAAATGTAAATTCAAGTTTTACACTTGAATAGCTTTAACCTGTGTAATTGTAACCAGTTTTTCCCAAAACGAAAACTATCTATTTTCAAATAATAATAGCTTTCATAAAGTGAAAAGATTTCCAATTTGTATCGAAAAATTTCAAATTGAAATGAAATTGTAAATAGTTTGGAAAAACTATAAATTAACCTTTGTGAGGATGATTAAACTTTATTTTGAAATCAAAGAAGATTTTAAAAGGTGTATCTTTATATTATTAAAGACTTGAATTGTGAATAGTTTTAAAAGCTATAAATTAAATTTTAGTCTAAGATTTAATGGGTTAATCAAATTGAAATGGAAATTGCTTTGGAAATCTGTGAATGAATCTTTGTGAAACTGGGTAAACTTTGTGAAGTAAATCTTTTTGTTTAAAGATTTAAAATGGTAATTTGTTTAAACCATTTAAAGGAAAGGATTTGGGTAATAAGTTGTGACTTAATTGAAATCCCTATATCCATATGTTTTAAATATTGTGCTCACTATTCGGGTTAGCCGGGAAAAGGCCTTTGTGTCATATAACCCATTCCGAATTAGTGATACGACGATATGGATCGTATTGAAGACTGGTGGTGAAGACCGGGTATTTGTGAAAATGGTAGGATGACCTATCGATTGTCTCTGCACCGTTAGCTACGGTATAGAGATTTCCTTTGTGATGGGAAGTTCGATCGGGATTGTGAATACCCAGATTGCAAGGGCTTCTTCGGAAGTGCCTTCGGTTCTATTCGAACCCGAAACAGACTTGTATGGTTACATGTCTGACATTACATTTTGAGATATAAAGCTGATTTCTTTCAAATACATTTCTGTTTGGTGGCGGAGAATTTATTCTCTTAGCTTAACACCCTTCTCTGAGACATACGAGCTCAGAGGTTATGTAGTTGAAATTTATCAGTGATATACTCCCAATTGGGTAGTGTGGCATGTTGAGTGTTGTTGTGTGATGATAATTTATTGATCATTTGTGATCAAAGTGTGGCTTTGTGAAAAAGCTTAGCTTTGTGGACGAGACTTCGTCAGACCTCACACCCCGGAAATGGTCAAAACAGGAATGATGCGGCAAGGTTATGAGGGTCGCGCCCTTTAGGGTATGTCATTTCCTTCTGGAAAAGGGTGATATCAGGTATGAAGCCCTGGTATTTAATCTATGTGGATACTCCAATCTCATTTACAGTGTGATTGTGTGTTTAATCGAGGCGCCTCTGATAAAGGTCCTAAAGGACTGGGGAATGGCATATTCGTGTAGTAGTTACCTATTTCCAGAGGTAACCCGGCCTTGTGTTGGCAGAGAGCCAGGTTGGTTTCTCGGGATGTCCATCCAGAGGCGATCCCATGTGACAGTAGGAAGTTCCTTAGCCTGACCATTTGTTGGAAGTCCAAAGAATTAATACGAACCTTGTACGGTTTTAGTTGTATAACGTGCTATGGAATGTGGCGGTAACCTGCTATTGAACATAGTAGCTATAGTAAGCATAACGTGAAATGCCTATGCTGGCTAATATTAATATTATACTTTCGAAATGTTTTCTGCACTATGCACTAATAATAATATCAAAATAATCTGTTTTGCGTAGTAAGCATGTTTGACTATCATAAGAAGATATCTCCTCCAATTCTGCGTTTGCATTGTGTGTGTGGCGGGAGGTCTTATGGTAGTTTCATTTTCCAAAAGCATTGCGGATATTTTCTACTTCCCTGTTGTTGTTGTTTTAAAGATAATAACTGTTTTAGTTCTCACACCAGTCACCATGAATGACCTGGAGTTTATTGTTTCCTTCCTAAACTCTGGGTGCCCACCAATTTCCACATAGGCAGTCTAGAGTCAGGTTATCAGGTCATTCTGGATTCAAGAGATGTTGTGGAGCTCATTGGTGAGCTGGATGACGAGGTGTAGCATTTGTATATAATATTATTATTCCGCTGTATATTCTCTTTGAGGACAAGTTTATATAACCGTCCAGTTTTGTTGTATATTGTTGTTGTAAACTCTGATGATGATGTAATGTATAAACTGATATAGTTCTTTGATTTAAAGATTATTCATTTATCTATTATATGTTGTTCCACGATATGTGAGATTCTGATATTGTTTCTGTTGTTTCTTCTTTCTTTTTCTTCTGTCTTCTTCTACCTCTTCTTTTTCTCCATAACAATTCGGTTTTCCGGCATTCGATTGCTCGGCAGTTGATACAGTGGACGTATTAATGTCGATTTTCGGAAGTCGAAAATCTTTGCAACGTTACATTTGGTATCAGAGCATATGGTTAAGCGATTAACTTGGCTCTATTGGGAGTTACTCATTAGAGATAGAGTCAGTAGTACTCTAGAATGAGTGTGAGTGTAATAATAGATATGAGCGCGTATTTGTTAGTGAATATAAAAGTGTTTTATATTATGTTTGCTTATCCGTTGAGTTGTTTATGAATTCTGGTCGGTATGTGGGACGCCATATTATCGATAGGGGTTTCTAAACACTTAAACGAGGCAAGTCGACATAGTATCATTTTAAATTGGGTAAATGAAATAATTTTACCTTGATTCTATTTTGTATATAAAGGAAATAATTTTTCAGAAATTATTAAAGTGTATGAAATAAATTGTTTGGTTGTTGAAAATGTGAATATATATGAGTTAATAAAAGTTGTTTGAATCATCTAAATAAAAAAAACAATTGTAAAAGAATGAAGTATATAAGCAAATGAATTATTAAGTATGGAATTATAATTAAAATGATTTGCAATTGTGAAATAATCTTGCATAAGTAAAGTAAAATAGTGAAGTTATATGAGAAAAACATTTATAAATGTGATTTATAAATAAAAGGAAATTTTTTAAAAGAATATTAAGCACTGAATTCACTATTGTCACTGGGAAATAATAAGGGTGATGACTGATGCATCACCAGTATCATTTGCGAGTTTTTGTGTGATGGATTTGCATGTTGTGATAAACAAATTTAATTTAAAAATCCAAGTTGTAATTGATGAATATAAGTAGAAATGAGTTTTGAACTTATAATATGAGATAACAAATTTTAGCTTTGGTAAAGTTGGAAAAAAATTGGGTTAGCATAATAAATATATGATTTGTAATTTAACTAAAGGAAAGTTAAATAAATAAGAATTGGATTTAAATTGAAAGTGAAGTAAATTTAAATAGAAATTGATTTGAATTGAAAGCTAATGTAATTGGGAATTGAATAATTGAATGAAAGCCAATTTAATATTAAACCAATTGAAAAATTAAAAATGTTGAACCAAAATTGAATGTAAATTTAATAATTTGGTTGTGTTGAATATATATTGGTTGTTATATGATTGTTGGTTGATTGTATATAATTCATTAAGTGTTAATGAAATTGAATTGATAAAAATTGAAATCTATGTAATTGGATTTGAATTGCAAATGAACCAACTTGAATTTAAATTAGTGAATCTAAACTAATTAAAAATGAATAATTGAATGTGGTTGTATATGAATTGGTGGTAAACAATTACAAGTAATGTCGAAATTATATAAGTTGCTTATAAACCTTGTTTAGTATGCATTTCTTTTAATATGCATATGTTGTAGTTGTTGAAAGAGTAAATTGTTAATAACTTTATATATATGTCACTTACATATTTAAATTGAGTAAGTACATGTATCGCGGCTGCCGTTCGGCTGATTTGGTTGCGCTAAAATGCTTAATAAATAACTGTTTTGCTTAAAAATGCTAAAAAGGTACGCCTACGCAATAAAAATAGGAAATATGAACTGTTTTTCTGCTTTTCCGACTGTGTGGGTCGATGTATATATATTTATGTCTACTGTGATCCTACTACGATTGAACCGCGCAAAGGAGACGCTGGCAATTTTCTGAAAATTTAAGGCGTTAGAAAATTTTCGAGAAATTTTGGAAAATTTGTGAAAACCAAATTTTGGATTTGGAGTTAAAAGTTAAACGATATAGTTTAATTTGAAAAGTATAACCAAGTATAGATTTGGAAAACTTAGTAAAGTTTTTGAAAAAGTTTAACTATTGGATTTCTGGGAAAGTTAAACACTTAAGAGATTTGTTAATCTAATTTGAACGGATTTTTGAAAAGATAATGGATTTTGGGACTTTTTCTTACTTTGCAATTTCGAGGACGAAATTCTTTTAAGGGGGGAAGATTGTAATGACCCAGAATTTCTGTCATTTGAAATTCATATATTTAATTGATTTTAAATATTAATAAGTGAGATTTGTAAGTCGAATAAATTTTATTTCGAATATCTGGATTTAATTGGATAATTAAATCGATAATTTAATATTTGGAATTCCAGAAAAAATTGTAAATTGGGTTTAATGTGATTAAAAATGATTTATAAAGTTAATATTAAATCATATTGGAGTTAGAACGATGTTATAGAACTTTTAAAATCGAACTAAAAGTTAAATTGTAAAAATTGAATATTTAATTGACTAGTGAAAATAGCCATTTTTCAAACAGTCTCGGATTTCAACAAAACTAGTTTCATCGGATCCGTAATGTTAAATTATTGTATGGTTTCAAATTTCGTGTCAATCGGATGTACGGTTTGACCGGGGCAAGCCAAAACGCATCGAAATCGCTTTTAATCGGTTTAATTTTAATTTGATCGTTTATTTCCATAACTCAAACATACGATCGAATTAGCTCTCGAAACACGTTCCATTGTGTTCGGAACGCGGGGTAAACCTTAGAAACGCCAGCCGGCACGCCCGATTTGGAGTTCGGAAAATTTTCGATGAATAGTGTTTTGAGGAATTTTCTATAAAAGGCCTCAGAATTTCTGTTTTGCACTCAAACCCTAATTCTTCTTGCAGCCGGCTCTAGCTAATTTCAATGGCCGAGAAAACATCAATCTTCTTCCTTTAATATCTAAGAATCCACGCATTGTTTCGGAAAATTGTCAACTAAGAAATTGTAGAGAGTGATGTGAACTTCACATCCATACGGTTGTGATCGGGAACGGAGCGATGGATCGACAGAAGTTCGTTCACGTTCGACCGGAGTTCGCGCACATTTTCCAAGGTGTTGGTGGTGCCGAGTTCAACATGGTGGCGCCGGCAGGTAGAGCTCTCGAAGGGCCACATGGTGGTTGAGCTCGATCGTCACGTAGCTCATAGACGGTGGCACGAAAATTCGAAGTTGATGGCGGCCGTATGGGTTGTTTCGCATTCGAGATAGCCTGGGGTTTCACGATAGAGGGAGAAGGTTTTCACGGCCAGATCTGGGGAGGCGAAATCTAACGGCCAAATGATGTAGGGTTTGAAAATAAAAAGGAAATTGTAAATTGTTATATATTTAAAATCGTTCAAACTTTAAAAATTCATATCTTTTTGATACGAGGTCCTTTTTGACGAAACGAATTGTGTCGGGTTCGTTTTGTCGAGCACTACGCAATGGAGCTGTTTTGGAGTCAATTGGAGCTAGTGAAAATTTTGAGTAAAATTAAACGTGCGTTTAATTTTATTCGAAATAAAATACCGCAACCTTTATTGAAAGCAAAGTGAGAACTTCTCACTCAATCGAATATTGTATTTCGATTTAAATTTTAAATAGATAGATTTAAAATTGTTGATAGAATTGATTGTGATGATTGGATGATAAATTGTTATCTATTGTATTAATAGACCCTATACGCCGTATATTAAGCGGATGTTATTTATTAAAAACATATACCGTGATAGTTTCACTGTGAAGTGGAATTGGTATTATATATGTATTTGGAGTTGATTTCCCGCATTTTATAGCGGATGAGACCCTATTGCACCGCATAATAGCGGATAATATTTATAATTCCCATATACCGTGATATTTCACTTTGAAGTGGAATTGGTATTGTGCTAACATCTGTGGATGAAGGGAAACAGGTTGGAGGGATCCAACTGGATTCCTCAAACATTTGAATTTATTTCAATGTTGTGTGTTGATTTATTTATAATCGCCGTTTGATTATATTGTGATTGAAATTTATGATGGCTATAATTTAGCCGAATATATTTTTGGTATCGATGGATACCAGAAAAAAGTAAAATTGGATTTTTGAAAATATAAGTTGAAATTTGATCGAAAAATTTATTTTTGATAATTGGATAAATTTAAAAGGAGTTTTAAAAGATAAAGTCTTATTTTTGAACTGTATTGAATCAAATTTCAAATTTGGGATAAAGGGCTTAATAAATGGATTTTGGAAATATTATCTATAAACTGAAGAATTTATCTAAATTTGGGATTTTTAAATAGTTCGAAAAAATAAAGGAATTTATCTGTTTAAAAAAAATTATTTTAAAAAGGAAATAATTTAGAAATCCATTTGGTAATTGATTTTTGGTGATTGAAAATAAATCTTTTGAAAATGTTTGGAAATTTGATTTGGTGTTTTGAAATAAATTTGAAAATCAATTTGAAATTAATTGATTATTAATTTACTATAACTAGTAAAATTGATTTATAGAAATTTATCTGATTTGAATTAATCAGATAATTTAATTAATCCTACGTATGGATGTTTGGATTATATTGGATGTTGAATTGTTTGACATCTTTGATGTGTGATGTTTTGTGATATATATCCTGATTTGTGTTGTGATCTGTGAATTGTTTATCTGTGATATTTATATATCTGTGATCTGTGAATGAAAGATAAGCGTTATAATTTATACCGCTTATCAATTATATTGTTATATTTGATCTGTGATGGTTGAATGTTGTTGCACTATTATGTTAAACCCTTGGACTACACAATACACACACAAATGTGGATTTCACGTGGAAATCGGTTAAGTCACAGATTTTTATCAATTTTGAAAAAATTGAATTTTTGAATTGTAAATAGTTTTGGAATTAAAATTGAAAGATTTTGAAAATGAGTTTCAAAAATAAAAGTTATTTTAAATAACTTAATAGAATTGGAATTTAAATCATTTGATTTAAGTTTGAATTCAATATTTTGAAATTGAATTCAATGAATTGGGAATTTTGGTTTAAACGATTTTATAAGTATAAAAGGTGTTTATATGGGTTTTTAACCATTTAAAAATATGGTTTTGGAAATTTAAATGTAAATTCAAGTTTTACACTTGAATAGCTTTAACCTGTGTAATTGTAACCAGTTTTTCCCAAAATGAAAAGTATCTGTTTTCAAATAATAATAGATTTCATAAAGTGAAAAGATTTCCAATTTGTATCGAAACATTTCAAGTTGAAATGAAATTGTAAATAGTTTGGAAAATCTATAAATTAACCTTTGTGACGATGATTAAACTTTATTTTGAAATCAAAGAAGATTTTAAAAGGTGTATCTTTATATTATTAAAGACTTGAATTGTGAATAGTTTTGAAAGCTATAAATTAAATCTTAGTCTAAGATTTAATGGGTTAATCAAATTGAAATGGAAATTGCTTTGGAAATCTGTGAATGAAACTTTGTGAAACTGGGTAAACTTTGTGAAGTAAATCTTTTTGTTTAAAGATTTAAAATGGTAATTTGTTTAAACCGTTTAAAGGAAAGGATTTGGGTAATAAGTTGTGACTGAATTGAAATCCCTATATCCATATGTTTTAAATATTGTGCTCAATATTCGGGTTAGCCGGGAAAAGACCTTTGTGTCATATAACCCATTCCGAATTAGTGATACGACGATATGGATCATATTGAAGACCGGTGGTGAAGACCGGGTATTTGTGAAAACGGTAGGATGACCTATCGATTGTCTTTGCAACGTTAGCTACGGTATAAAGATTTCCTTTGTGATGGGAAGTTCGATCGGGATTGTGAATACTCGGATTGCAAGGGCTTCTTCGAAAGTGCCTTCGGTTCTGTTCGAACCCGGAACAGACTTGTATGGTTACATGTCTGACATTACATTTTGAGATATAAAGCTGATTTCTTTCAAATACATTTCTGTTTGGTGGCGGAGAATTTATTCTCTTAGCTTAACACCCTTCTCTGAGACGTACGAGCTCAGAGGTTATGTAGTTGAAATTTATCAGTGATATACTCCCAATTTGGTAGTGTGGCATGCTGAGTGTTGCTGTGTGATGATCATTTATTGATCATTTGTGATCAAAGCGTGGCTTTGTGAAAAAGCGTAGCTTTTTGGACGAGACTTCGTCGGACCTCACACCCCAGAAATGGTCAAAACAGGAATGATGCGGCAAGGTTATGAGGGTCGCGCCCTTTAGGGCATGTCATTTCCTTCTGGAAAAGGGTGATATCAGGTATGGAGCCCTGGTATTTAACCTATGTGGATACTCCAATCTCATTTACTGTGTGATTGTGTGTTTGATCGAGGCGCCTCGGATAAAGGTCCCAAAGGACCGGGGAATGGCATATTCATGTAGTAGTTACCTATTTCCAAAGGTAACCCGGCCTTGTGTTGGCAGGGAGCCAGGTTGGTTTCTCGGGACGTCCATCCAGAGGCGATCCCATGTGACAGTAGGAAGTTCCTTAGCCTGACCATTTGTTGGAAATCCAAAGAAACAATACGAACCTTGTACGGTTTTAGTTGTATAACCTGCTATGGAATGTGGCGGTAACCTCCTATTGAACATAGTAGCTATAGTAGGCATAACGTGAAATGCCTATGCTGGCTAAGATTAATATTATACTTTCGAAATGTTTTCTGCACTATGCACTAATAATAATATCAAAATAATCTGTTTTGCATAGTAAGCATGTTTGACTATCATAAGAAGAAATCTCCTCTAATTCTGTGTTTGCATTGTGTGTGTGGCGGGAGGTCTTATGGTAGTTTCATTTTCCAAAAGCATTACGGATATTTTCTACTTTCCTGTTGTTGTTGTTTTAAAGATAATAACTGTTTAATTCTCACACCAGTCACCATGACTGACCTGGAGTTTATTGTTTCCTTCCTAAACTCTGGGTGCCCACCAATTTCCACACGGGCAGTCTAGAGTCAGGTTATCAGGTCATTCTGGATTCAGGAGATGTTGTGGAGCTCATTGGCGAGCTGGATGACGAGGCATAGCATTTGTATATGATATTATTATTCCGCTGTATATTCTGTATGAGGACATGTTTATATAACTGTCCAGTTGTGTTGTATATTGTTGTTGTAAACTCTGATGATGATGTAATGTATAAACTGATATAGTTCTTTGATTTAAAGATTATTCATTTGTCTATTATATGTTGTTCCGCTGCGATATGTGAGATTCTGATATTGTTTCTGTTGTTTCTTCTTTCCTTTTCTTCCGTCTTCTTCTACCTCTTCTTTTTCTCCATAACAATTCGGTTTTCCGGCATTCGATTGCTCGGCAGTTGATACAGTGGACGTATTAATGTCAATTTTCGAAAGTCGAAAATCTTCGAAATGTTACAGTAATAAAATGTAAACTTATGTTAATATAATTCATAGAGTATTGTTGATTGAATAATAAGGATGATAACGTAGGTTTGAATGTAATTGGATGAGAATTGGATGCGTAGTTAAAGGCAAATAACCTTTTAAATATGATAAGGGGAAACAAATTAATATTGCGTTAATTGATATTACATCTTTTAATTAAGATAAAGTGTAATGATTCGTTACTTTTAGCAACTTTAAAATGGCAATTTTTTTTTTGGCAAGGCCGAAGGGGTTGGATGGTCCCCGACCATTTTATTGTAGCACCAAAGAAAGACATACAACAGGGAGCAAAAGCTCAATGAAAACAGAGGAAAACAAGGTGCCACAAGCACTGAGGGAAACAAAAACAAAGAAAGAAAACCAAACAAAATCTAAAAGAATTGGAAGGACAAATATATCCCTGGGTCAAAGGAGAAATTAAGCATCCCCAGCGCATATTTAATTTCATGCATAATCCACAGCTTGAACAGAGCATCAGATTTGGCTTTGGCGGCGTCAAACACTCTAGTGTTACGCTCTCTCCAGACTGCTGAGATGAAACTCTTCAACACAGCTCTAAATAATCTCTTACCTTTCTGCTTGTACCCAGTATTCGCATGGATATGATTCCACTAAACCTGATTGTCATGCGATACATCATATCTTCGAAGCTTTGACATCACCGCAGTCCACACAAGCATTATTACAGGACATTCGAAGAACAAATGCTCTACTGTCTCTGGTTGATCACTGTAGAATGAACAATATATGTTTAGACTCATGCCCATGCATGCGAGTTTAGCTTTCATTAGGATTGCACGATTTAGCACTTTCCACATCATAAAGTTTTCTCTCAAACTACTGTCCACATTCCACGTTCTCTTACACCATTTCCACGTTGGCTGAGCACTGTTCTTCAACAAGAATTCATATGCATCTCCTATTTTAAATTTAGCCTTTTAAGCACCCCATACAATCTCGTCTGCTGTAGAAGACAGCGGTGTAAACCTTCTAATCATATTCCATATATGTTGTATTCTCTAATTGGATGAAAAGGACCGAAAACATTGATTATTAAAGACTACTGTTGGGTGCATTTCCTACACACCACCGACCCAGGAAGAGGAGACCACCGGTCCAAATTAACTCCATCTTCATCATCACTGAATCAAACCATAAAGCACACCTACCGAACCAACATCCTTCTCCGTCTTCCACCGAACCAGACCTTGCTCGCTGCCGAACCAAGGTACACGAGCTCCACCGGTCCACCATACTCCTACCATCGAACCAAAGCTCCACCGGTCCACTCATCTCCTTCCACCGAACCAAGGTAAACCGGACCAACTCCACCAGGCCAGATTACATCAGCCCAGGCCCGCCAGCTGCTATACACATCCAAGACCCCTGCCCCCAACCTCACTCCATAAATAGAGGGGCAGGGGTACAACAATGGAGGACAAGTTTGAGAGCTCAAGCACGGAGAGAACTTTTAAACAACTTTCTTTTACTGGTATCAAATCTTTGTACTTGTAATCTAACAAGAAAAGAGAAATAACAT
Source organism: Allium fistulosum (assembly GCA_030737815.1). Taxonomy (NCBI): domain Eukaryota; kingdom Viridiplantae; phylum Streptophyta; class Magnoliopsida; order Asparagales; family Amaryllidaceae; genus Allium; species Allium fistulosum. Next base: position 1,245,051,805 of record CM060904.1, on the reverse strand, counting down.
ATAAAGTGGACGTAGGCACATTCTGGCTGAACCACTATAAATCTGCGTGTCTTTTACAGTTTAGCCCCTGCTTTTCATATATTTGCATAAATCACCCAAATCACTAAGAACAACATCAAATCTATTAAATCATACGACTTTGAGGTGTTTGTCCATTTTTTGTGCAAACAACTACATCCTTTACCTTTGCCGCTAAGTGAATGCCTGATTGCTGTATCGCGCTGTGCGTGAGTTGTCTTCTAAGTATCATCCCCTTATCAAGCCACGGATCATCCCAGAAACTCGTATTGTATGCTGGGTTGGTGTTCATTTGAATGAGCGGGAGAAAAGTCTCCTTCAACTTGAAAATACTTTGCCATGTCCAGCTTAAATTTTGTGGCTTTAGCATATTCCATAAACTTCTACCTCTAATCACATTTCTTTTAGACCATTCAGCCCAAAGGCTGTCAGAACAGTTAAAGTAGGTGTCTACGTGTTTCGTAAAGGCCGCCCTATTCCATTGAGTCAAGTTTAAAATACCAAGTCCACCCTTGTTCATAGGTCACTCCAATCTATTAAATTTAATTGGCGCAATATATCTGCTCGTAGTGTTGCCCGTCCAAACAAATTTCATAAAGGCACTTCTAATCATCTTAATTAGCTTAAAGGGTAGAACGAAAGTCCTAGCCCAGTACACTTGCATTGCAAAGATTACAGACTTAATTAAAGTAACTCTCCCGGCTTGACTGAGCTTCCTAGTAGTCCAGCTATTTAATCTTGCTATAATCTTCTCATAAAGGGGAAGACATTGGATAGTTGTAATCTTAGAAGTTGTGAGCGGCAACCCCAAGTAGGAAACAGTGCTAGGGTTAGGAGACAGTCCAGATGCAAGAGTAATTACAGCAGCCTGTTCCAAATTAACACCTGCCATAATGATATCAGATTTTTGGATGTTAACTTTTAATCCCGTCATTGCGTAAAACTGATCAAGAGTGAACATTATATTTTTGACAGAGTTGATGTCTGGAGTACAAAACACCACTAAATCATCAGCAAACATCAATGCTAAGATTTGAGGGTCAATGCATGCATGATGCATTTGAAACTTCCATGGTTTATTAGCTTGTTTATCATCCTAGTTAGAAGTTCCATCACCAGAATAAAGACGTATGCGGACAGTGGATCTCCTTGCCTTATCCCTTGCCTACTTCCAAAAAAACCAGCTGTCATACCATTGACGATGACCGAATAATTTGGAGTGGAGATACATGCATAAATCCAAGAAATAATATGAGGCGGGAAATTCATGTAACCCATGATTCGAACGATGCTATCCCATTGTAACATGTCGAAAGCTTTCATAATATCTGGCTTCATCATTGCTTTCGGGGGGGCATTCTTACGGTTATACCCTTTAAGGAGTTCGTGAGAGAGAAGGATATGGTCTAGTATATTTCTTCCTGGCAACAAAACAGCTTGATTCTTGGAAACAATGCTAGGAAGCACATACTTAAGTCTCATTGCAATTACCTTTGAGATGCATTTATATATGGTATTACAGCAGGAAATAGGTCGAAAGGCGTTCACATGGTGAGCATTTTTGACTTTGGGGATTAGTGCTATATTGGTGTAGTTAAACGACCTGAAGATTTTGGCCTTTTTGAAGAAATGCATTATGGCATTGCACACATCATGTGATACAAACGACCAACTAGAACTGTAGAAATGAGCGTTCAACCTATCCGGTCCACCGCACGAGTTACTATTAAGCGAGAAAATGGTTTTTTCTATTTCTTTAGGGGTAACGTCTTTGCATAGCGAGGCAAAATCGTCTGCCGTTAATCTAGGTAGGATATCAGTAGGGATGTCATCAAGACTTGGTATGAAATTGTTTCTGTTGCCGTACATGGAAGAGAAATGTTGAACAAAAGCGTCTTGTACTCCTTCAGCAGATGTTTGAAGAACACCATTCATATCATTGATAGATGCTATATTCTCTCTGTGTTGCTTATTAGTGAGACTTGCATGGAAGTAGGCACTGTTTCTATCTCCTTTTTCCTACCATTTTATTCTAGACTTTTGCCTTATCATATCACTTTCTTTAGCTAACGCTTCAAAGTATTGCTGTGACAGAGCACTTTTAGTTGAAGAGTGGTTTGCATCACTAACATCAGACATCATAGCTATTTGAACCTCAGCAAGCTTAGCCTCAATCGTAGTGCTCATTTTAAAACCTTTGCCAAATCGTTTAAACGACCACACTTTCAAGACTTTCTTCATCTCTTTAATTTTTTCCAGCAAAACAAATAAATGGTTACCATTCTTAGTTTTACTCCATGCGGATAAAGCGATAGTTTTAAAGTCAGGTTCAAGAACCCATGAATTAAAAAAATTAAAATTAGTTTTTCCTCTCTTGTCCGCTTCACGTAGGTGAATTATCTGAGGAGAGTGGTCCGATAGGAGAGGAGGAGGGAGATGGCTGAAGAGGAGAGGGCATTTGGAAAGAGAAGTTTGATTGGTGAAAGAGTGGTCGATCCTAGAAAAGGTCCTACTGCCTTGCCTTCTTTTATTATTCCACGAATATTGCATACCAATTGATTTTACCGGAACAAGTTCAACATGGTTTAGGGTATATGCAAGTGGTTGAATTTCATTAAGGGACAGGGGATTTCCTCCGACTCTATCAGAGAGAGTATAACAACAGTTGAAGTCACCAAGTATTAACCACGGATGAGAGGACTGCCTCAGAGCCGGGACGACCAAAAATAATGAGGCTCTTGCTGCTACTGAGTTGAATGCGTAGACAAAGGAGACATAGAAGGAAGAATTATCAGAGGAATTATAAGCATGGCAATGAATCAATTGGGAAGTGGAGAGGATTGGAGTTAATTGGACATGAAGGGGATTGAAAAGTGTCATAATCCTACCGTATGGAGCTTCATTCAGATTGTGGATATAGTTCCAATCTGGTTTTATGTATTCAGCAGCTTTGACTGTCAAAGCTTGATTTAACTTAGTTTCAAGTATCGCGAGAATCGATAACTGATGAGAACTGATGAGCTGTTTACATTGGTCAAGCTTGATGACATGGTGACCCCATGTATATTCCATGCTCCAATATGAGACATCATTGGAGAGCACGGGCGTTAAGCATTTCTATCTTCATTCTCCTAGTTACTGCCTGAGAGGACGACAAGTAGTTAGGAATTGTAGTTGAAAGGGGTGTAACTTCACTGTTAGTTTTGCCATCAACCTTAGGGGAGGAGGCCAGACGATTGAGAGTAGATAGGGGAGGTGAGGAATGAGGAGAGGTTGGAGGAGAGAGAGTAGAAGGGTTGACAGATGGAGGAGGCGGTTTGTAAGCAGATAGAGGCTTGATGTTGGAGTACGTGTGTTGAGGAGAAGGGTTGGGAGATTTGACAACATCTGGGGGAGTAATATTTGAAGAGTGTTCCTTGGCCGTATGAGTTGTGCATGTAGATTCATGCATGTGCATGTAGATTCATGCATGTGCATGTCGTCTTGCATAGCAGCTGCATTTTTGAGTTGTTCAGTCTTTTTTTTATTCTTTTTATTTTTCTTACCACTTGAGTTAGCACCCTCTACAATTTTACTTTCATTGTTAGATCCACTGTCATTACTTCCGGCATTGTTTGCTATAGGGCCTTCAAGATTATCTACCTTTTCCTGCATTTGTAAAGAATGAACAACCATCACTTGCTTTGTAATTTTGTTGCTTGTGTCCTTTTGCATTAATTGATCTTCTGCATGGTTTTTTATTTATACCTCTATATTACCAAGTGCTACATCACCTTTTCCAACCACATTCAAACTATCATCATGCATATCACTTAAATCATCTGCCTCGTCCAGTTCAAGGAGAACATCAAATTTATTAGATATCAAGAGATTATCTTCTATATCCTCAAACACAGAATTCGTATCTTTTACGTTTCTTTTGTCCTCAACCACATTATCAGCAAATGCTTGAGAGCTGTCTGATTCACGTTCATTTCCTTCTACATTATTCACTTTATCAGAACTGTAGTGCCCATTTGCCTGCCCGACTATCTCACCCTCCTCAACCTTTTCTTCATCATCAATATTGTCCCTTACTAGTTCACTCACATTTTCATCGCTCCTTCCTCTTGTTTGTTCCAAGTTACTGTCCTTCACAGCAGTGTCTATTCTCTTCTTTTTCACGCGGTGCCATTTTCTAATGTTCTGCTTTTGGAAAGGTCTGACCTTTCTATGTACTTGGGCATTCTCTGTGGTTTCTTCTTTGTCTTCCTTGCTGTCATTTTTTCTTATGTCTTTATCGTTCTTTGTGTTACATTTCTCCTTATTATCACAACTTTCAGTTGAATGTCCAAATTTTTTGCACATAACACATACATCCGGCCTCCATAGGTATTGGACATAGATTTTCTGATAACCCCCTTCCACTAGCTTAACCATAAATTCATCAACTAGTTCCTTGTCTGGCCTTACCTCAATCAAGCATTTTGCGAAGCTCAACCTATCTTGCTTCTCCGTCATTTCGTCCATACACGACAATTTACCCAAATGACTACTAAGCCAGTTAATACCTAGTGGCGACCAGGCATATATAGGGAGGTTATACATGTGTACCCGTACTGGAACAGTGGTGACAAAGCCAGTTACATTACTAACAGCTGCATCGTATGGATTTATTATGAACAATTTATTATTCATAATAATAGGATCACTCTGTAGAATTTTATTCCTGTCTTCACTACAAGAGAAGTTGAATAAGAAAATGATACCGTCCGATTTAACAGTGACAAAGCCTTTTAATCGCCAAATATTCTTAAGCTTCCGAACGACAGCTGTGTACGATAACGGCTTGTCTAAGAAAAAACCTACTATTGTATCATTCCAGATCAAAGCACCAGCTTCAAGGACAGCCGGCGGAGGCACTAAAACATCATCTTCATACTCAGGAGTCAGGTCAACGGGGATGTACTTCCCAGCGTTCTTGGGTTTACGCTTGAAAAGAGAAGTCCATTTCCGTTCACCTTGAGAAGGGGGGCAACGGGCTCAGATGGTGGAGAAGGACAGGCATTAGGAGGACGAATAGGGAAAGGGTCAGGGGGGATAGGAGAGGGGATGACTGGAGGAATAGAGGCATGGACTGAAGAGGACGAAGGAACAGAAGCTGAATGACGATGGGGAGAGGGCACAGAGGAGGAGGGGTGGAACGGGATTGATGGGAGGAGGGGGCGAAGGGTTAAAAGATGATGGGGATTGGACAGAGTTGACGTTGGGGGAGTGGGGAGGTACGATAGAGATGACGTTGGGGAAAGGGGAGGAACTATGGGAGCAGACATGAGCCAGTTGAAATGGCAATATTTTGAATTTGAATAAAAATTAAATTAAAAAAATTGTATTTGTGATGTTGATTGTTTTAATTGACTAAATTTAATAGAAATTTTTTTTGTGACATTTCAAATTTTGGTCAAACTTAGTCAAAGTTTGACTTTAGGTTGAAAATTTTAAATTTAATTTTTTTTCTTTTTATATGATACCGGACCGAATACTGATCTTCCCTCCACTTTTTGTTTCGTCAAAATAAAATTCCTATTGCTCTAAAATTTTGAATTACTGTGAAAAATTAACATGAATTGGTATTGTTTAGTTGTGTTTTATTTGGCTAAGGCATATTGGGTTTGTTTGGTCTAATGGGGCTTGGTTAACCAAGAGACTCTAGTTAGTCATATGACCATTCCTTTGCCTACGACCTTATGTTTCTTATCTGATAACATCTACGTATATAATTTTTCTCCTGTGAAACTTTCTCTTCACACTTCATCTTCCTCCTCAAAATCTAGAGAGAATTCTAGATCTAAAACACCAAAAACCTCACAAATCAAACACTACAAGAAAATGTTATATTGATAGCAAGCAAATATAGCATGAAAACATGACATGCCATTATTGAGTAGTTAGTGGTCCTTTAGGGTAAAAAGACAACATGTGTTCAAGCTATTATTAACAAAAACGAAAAATTGGCGGTTCAATTTACAATTCCCTCCGTCCTATTCCTATGCCGCCAATAATCCCTCTTTTCTCCTTCACTTCCCAAATCTAAAATTACATGACCGACTACCTGACAAAATTCACCGTCACGTGCCTCTTCACTGACGAATCCCTCCTTACTTGAGCTGAAACTCGATTCCTCCACTTAAGCGCAATTCCTAAGCACGAAGTCATTTCCTCAACGAAACGAATCTAAAGCGTGATTTTTCAACATCACTTAAGTATGGTTCTACAACGAAGCTTGATTCCTCCACTTCGATTAAGCGTGATTCCTCAAAGTTCGACTCCTCCACGAAGCTGAAGCGATTTGTCAACTTCGCGAAATTGGCACTTTAGGTATATTTTTCAATTTCTAATTTTTTAAATGGAGCGTAATAGTTACAACAATCTCAGTTGTTTCGTTTGTTTTAAATGAGAATAAACTGATGCTTTTATTTATTGTACACTTTGACTTCAATTGTCTCATTTGTTTTTACTAAGAAATGCCATGTAAACAAGTTTTAGTCTGGCAAATGTTGTTTTAATGTTTTCTTTCTTCAATTTGGAATATCCGAAATTAGGGTAGTTGTATATTGAGAATTGCTTTGATTAAAAAAAAGAAGGATATATCTTTTCCATAGACTCTTTTGGTACTTTCAATCGTATACAGAAGGATTATCTCGTGAAGCTTATCTCAATTAAAGGGTGATTGCATCTTCTTCTAGTTAAAAAAATGACTATGTTTCCAATGGCGATGAGTTGAGTTCTAAGGAAAGGGAATCCACTTTCTAGAAAAATAACGGGGACGTTGTCAAGTCCTCGGACTGGCAAAAACTTTTCGATTCTTTATCAAAAGATATAAATGTTGCTGATACCATGAATAAGTTGTTTTTATCCTATGAAATTTCAAACTATCTGAATTCTTTAAAGAATATCAATTGTGAAATGGTGATTTTAAATAGGATTTCAAATGATATAAATATGTTGAAGAAGGAAGAGCTTGTCTTGAAGGATAATTCAACTAATTTAGTTAGTGGTGATAAGGGTTTTAATACTTCTATTTCTCATAAAACTAAGGCAACTAAGTTTCGATATTGAATGTAATAATCAGTTCAAAGTCCTTGCATTGGATACTAATAATAAGTCTAGTGTTGGAGAAATGGATGATATAGGTATTTGTTCACAAAAGGGGTTGGGAGAAGCTAATGATATAAGCATGGTGCTGTACAATTCTTACAACTCATTCGATCAAAATCCAATGAAGAAAATGGATTTGTTTATGGAGGCTCTTAGCAAACTACAAGATCAAGTTAGGGTTGTAGATTGGGTTAGGCAAAACTTTATTTGATTTTAACAGAGAGGGAAATGGATGAAGTTTCTTATAATGTGCACACTGATACAAATGATATGCACATAGCTGTGAAGGTGAACAGGATGGATTCTATAGAGAATGGTTTGGTTTACATTAACTGCAACCGAGGTTTGGGTGATTGTTTTTTTTAACGTCGGGTTTATCAAAATCGATGGAATCATAGAACCTATTATGGGTCCTACTGTCCAGCCTAGAACCAGAGCAATAAATCAGTCCATGTGTCTTGAATACATCAGATGCTCAATGATAAATGACTCTAGTTTATTCAAGTCAAGTTGAAGGTATTTGATTAATCAATATACCTTTATCTGAAAAATTCAGAGGAAAACTGATTCTGCAGTTAGGGGTTTGGCTCTTCTGCTCTGAATTTCCAAAATACGTGTCCACCAATATATCAGTTCCATTCACATGTCCAGAATAAATCACAACCACTTGCTGATAAAAGATTGTTGTTTATTCAAGTTAAGATGGAGATATCTAATTTATCGGCGTACCCTGCTCTAAAAAATTCAGAGTAGTACAGGGGTACGCTGATAAATCAGTTCCATTCACGTGTTTTGAAAAATTACAGCCACACTTACTGATAAATCACAGGTAGAAACCTAAATTTAGTTAAACGATTAGGGCACTGTTCTATCAACAAATTCATGTCAAATAAGATCAAAAAAGACCATCTGTTTAATCATGGAATTTAAGATTGCAAATTTCTTAGGTGCAGCTGAAGGCCTGTCTCATTTGCATGCGGGATTAGTAGTTCAGGTCATTTTTTACTAGTAACTGTAGTCTTCGTTAAATGGTTACAGTTCTTTATTTCGTACAGAAGGTTTATAGGTTCCTTTACCGGACACCAATCACATAGTTGGTAATGAGTCGACTGATTTTGTTGTTGCTTGTGTCCATAGGCCAGAAAGATTTTCTGCAAACCGAACCTGTAATTCAGAATCCATAATGGGTATAACACATATAATTTTATGTTTTCTACCACAGATTCGTCGTTTAATCATCCTTTGTTAAATCGAAGTTCTATGATGTAACGTACAGAACCTTAAATATCTACCATCAAATGATGAACACTTGCTGCTGGTAAGACTGGTTTCAATGGACTTTTATCATTATATCTTTATTTTTGTACTCTATTACCATTTTCTTTTTTTTGTTTTCTTGAGATGTGACCACACTGTTGCAAAGTTGGCTGACAAATGTCTAGCTGGACATCTGATAGAAGATGGAAATGAGTGAAGTTGTAAGGTGGTTCAAAAAAATAGTGCAGGTTAGTGAAATTCAGTTAGGAGCTAAAAGCATATAGAAGGTGATGATTTGATTCTTCTTAAGTCATGATTTGTCATCGCTATCCCAAGTTTTATCTCAGTGCATGTCTTATCTCTAATAGAATGTTGTTCTGTAGCAAGAATTGTTTAATATTGCTCGATAATTGATTTTTACAGGCAAACAGTGTGGTGAACTAAGCACTAATTTGTGGATAAAGTTCTACACAAGTTGCACAACTGATTGTTTTATATTCAAACCCCCATAAGAAAATATGCTTTCGGTTTACATGTTTAGCAGTGGAACATAACCACATAAGTATCGATACTTGATCTTCTAATTTATGTATGGAAATTCTAATATACCAAGATAATGAAAAATCTATTTAGGATTATTGCGAAAAATTAAAGTTGAATTTTTTATGAGAATTTACTCATAGGAACTCAAATTTTGTATACAACCTTAAGAATGTCTTGGACAAAAAATAACCATGTTAAGCAAGTTTTATTAAAATTAAACACAATAATAACTTTGACAAAAAATTAACTAACTTTGATAAAAAATAACGAAGTTATATAAAAATTTTACTTACTTAACCAAGTTTATAAAAATAAACTAAATTTATAAAAATTAACCTTATTTATAAAAATTAACTAATTTTTATAATATTTAACTAAATTTTATAAAAATTAAATAAGTTTATATCAAATACCTAATTTTATAAAAATTAATTAAGTTTGGAAAAAACTAAATTTGTAAAAATAACCAAGTTACTAATATTAAACTAAGCCACCGCTACCAAGTTAATAACCAAGTTAAAAAAATAACTGAATTTGAAGAGCCACTGCTACCACCTGAGCCACTACTACTACTTGAACTCTGCTGAGCTGCTCCAACTCCACTGCCACCACCAGCTTCATCTTATGTTGCTGCAATTTCAGAGCCGCTACTAGCTGTCATGTTTGGAATTGCTTGGCCATTGGTCAAGCTAATTAGTATGATCAGTACCGTGAGTGAAGAAACTAGTAAGTTCTCTATACCTATAATACTTACTGTTATTGATATTTGATGAGTAATGATAATGAGATGAAGTTACTATATATATAGCACTACACTGTGAGTAACTGTTTCGATCAGATGTCTCTGTTCTTTGGATCAGATGATTTATCTATTAAAATACAGGTTTATTCAGGGAACTCTTCGTCTGCTATCATGCATGCTCTCAGTTAGTACATCAACATACATTCCTATGCATTCAAGGTACTCTTCGACTGCTACCGTGCCTTCTCTCAACTAGTACTATCATAATATATCTGTTTGCACAAAAAATGGACAAACACCTCAAAGTTGTATGATTTAGTAGATCTTATGTTGTTCTTAGTTATTTGAACTACTTATGCAAATATATGAAAAACAGGGGCTAAACTGTAAAAAGACACACAAATTTATAATGGTTCAGCCAGAATGTGCCTACGTCCACTTTATATGTTATTTCTCTTCTCTTCTTTTGATTACAAGTACAAAGCTTTGATACAAGTAAAAGAAAGTTGTTTGAAAGTTCCTTCCGGGCTTGAGCTCTCAAACTTGTCCCCCATTGTTGTACCTCTGCCCCTCTATTTATAGAGTGAGGCTAGGGGTAGGGGTCTTAGAGGTACATAGCAGCTGGTGGGCCTGGGCTGCCACGATCTGGCCTGGCAATGCTTCGGCTCGGTAGGACCTTGGTGACAGGTTGGTTCGGTGGTGAGGACATAGCTTGGTCCGGGGGTTGGAGAAGGTGGCTGGTCCGGTAATGGTTGGAGATGCTTCATTCGGCGATGAACTGGTCCGGTAGGAGGTGGCCTGGACCGGTAGTGGTGGGAGGTGAGGTTTGGTTCGGTAGAGGTATGGAGACGGAGTTGGACCGGTGGTCTCCTTCTCCTGGATCGGTGGGGTATGGTTCGGTAGAGGTAGGGAGGTGGAGTTTGGTTCGGTAGAGGTATGGAGACGGAGTTGGACCGGTGGTCTCCTTCTCCTGGATCGCTGGGGTATGGTTCGGTAGAGGTAGGGAGGTGGAGTTTGGTATGTTGACTCGGTAGAGCTTCGTCCGGTAGTGGGAGAGGAGTGGTTCGGTGGAGCCCGGTTCGGTGGTAGGAAAGGAGTGGTCCGGTGAAGAAAATTCACCCAACATTTGCCCCCAAAGCAGGGCATATGTTTAACATATGTTGTGCTTTGTTCGTCGACCTCATTCGGTCTGAGAACCGAATCGGCTGGACCGGTCAAACAACTTCCTCTTATAAGTATGGGACATGTGTTTCTACCATTCTCCATCGTTTGAAGATAGCCGAATTGGAACTCACGTCTGCCGAACCAAAGTTATTGCCGGATCATCTTCGACTGCTGAACCAGGTAGTTGCCGAATGCCTCTTATATTTGAAACTATCGAATGAGTCTACGCCGAACGAACCTTGATTCTGAGAATGCCGGATGAACCTTTGTAATGAACTACCGAATGAACTTTTGAGTCCGAATGAACTTTTGAGTCCTGAGCGAAATTCCAGATTGCACACACTCGCTCCTTTACTTCCTCTATTCTAACGACATTCTTCTTTGTGTTTGCAGATAATGTCTCGTAAAGTGGAAACTCGATCGGATAAAAAGAAATCTGGGGGCGAAGGAAGCTCCCCTGCCGTGCCCCCAGCTCAGCCGAATCCCGAACGTCACGGACCAATCCCGAGATCACTAGTGGACGAGTACGGCCCTCAGGAAATTCTGAACTCCCCGCCCAACTGTTTTCCTAGTTCCCTCAAGGAGGAGCAGCTTGATGCCATCTCTCGTTCTTTCGGAATTGATAGGGCGCGAATGCTGTTGCCAGGGAGAGATGTCATGCCATACGACCCCCCTGAGGGGTACTTTGCTTACAGCAGATACCACTGCATGTGTGGTGCCATTCCGCCTCTTAATGCTTGGGTAATCAGCTTCCTAACATATCTCAAGGTGGCCCCATTCCAGCTTCAACCCAACTCCTATGCTATCCTGGTGAGCCTCTTCGTCATTTTCCAAAGGAAGTATGGTCGTGCTCCTTCCAACCGGGAGATCCGGTACTTGTATAATTTGAGGGGCTATAAGAAGGGGTCCCCATACATTAGCTTGGAGTCAGCCGTGACCTTCAAGCCGGTCTTGGACCTGTACTCTAAATTCAGCATGTTCAAGAAAGAGTGGTTCTTTGTTAGGGACGACTCCGTTTCAATCCGGCGCTTTACTTCTGGATGTAAGTTGATGCTTTTACTTATAATTTCTATTCCGATTGCGATGCTTCTTCTCATACTTTCTCATTTTTGCTAGCGACAGGTGGCTTTCCGGTTGTGGAGACTGACCGCCTGGTTCAGACGGCGGCTGAGATAGAAGCCATTCTTGGGAAATATAGATCATCTGCCTTCTTGATCAGAAATGCGATTCTTCTGGAATATAACTTAATCCTTCCGCAGCAGTCAGTAGTTAAGCTGAGGGAAACGGCGGAGGAGAGGGCGGCTGCTCAGACCAAGGAAGGTGTTATGGTAGAGAGTAGTAAGAGGAAACCTTTCACAAAACCTTCAGCTGTCGGAGGTAAGAAACTCAAGAAGTCGGACGGTCCTTCCCCCAGCAATTGTCCACTTACCCGGGAGGAGGAAGACATAGAGGAGGAAAGAGGCGAGGGTGGAGATGGTCGGGAAGGTGATAAAGGTGGCGATGGCATCGGGGCCTTGCTCCCTGGGCAAGCGGGCGAGATTCAGGAGTGGACGGACGATGCGTTCCACCAGGCTTTTGAGGGGCTGGACGGAGATCCGGCTTTGGTAGAGAAAACCGGGAAAGCGGACAAGGCCAGGACCGGTGCAAGCGAGTCTTCCTAGACCGTTCCAGCCAGGGTGGCTCCGACGACTCAAGGTGAACTCTTGACTCCTGCATGCTTCACTAATGATAGGGACTTAGGAATATTTTATGACCCGCTCCCGTCCTGGAATGAAATCCAGGACCTATTGCAGTATCCTACTCCTCCCCAGGGTTTGTACAACCATAGATGTGTTTCTCTCCTTTTAATTTGCCGTGTTTTCTTGAAGTATAGAACATTATATGCTTGTGACACTTTTTCTTCATATCAGGAGCAGGTAGAACGGTCAAAGCCTCAGACTTTCGGCACAGGCTTGAACAGTACAAGCTTTCCAAAACTTCTGTCAAGCCGAAGCCTTCGACCCACCGCTCCGGGGATGTAGTTGGCTACCGTCCTCTTCTCGGGGTTATCGAAGAGGGTATTCAGCAGAGAAAGAGGAGTCGCCCTTTATCCGAACCTTTGCCTGGTCCTCAGCTCCCGGCTCAGCCTCTTCATGATATCACGGAGGAGGATAGCGAGTTTGTGACTTCTCTGCACCCGTCCGGAAACCCTTCTGTTATCCATATCGACCGTCCTGATTTGGCTCGTAATCCATTTGCGGGTCATCCTGATCTGGATCCAAGCTCTCATGATATTACCTTCGACGAAGTCACTGGTGAACACCTTCTCCCCCGCAACCCCATGGTACGGGTACTTGATGAAGCTAAGTCCTTAGATCTCGATTTACTCACTACTTGTATAATCACTATGGGAGACGAGGCCAAGGCTAATATTGATCGGGTGGCGGAGGAGACCAAGAAGCTGATGGGGCATCATGCCCGGCTGGTTAAGGCCGGAGAGGAGATTGGGAGCGCCAATATCCGACTTCGATTGGTGGTTTCGGATCAGGCCAAACAGCTTGCGGATCAGGCTATTCAGATTTCTCAGCATGAGGCTGCTACTGGGCGACTAAGGAAAACCATGGAAGAGGCCAGTCGGGCCGAATTGCGGAAAATGGAAGCTACTTGCAAAGAACGGATTGACATGGCTATTGCCACGTGGACGAGGTTCGGAAAGCGGATCTCGAGCAGGTGGAGGAATTGTCCGGGAAACTTGAGGCTGCAGAGCTTGCTCAAGCCAAGTTGAGGGAGGAGATGGAGGCAATGCGGGGATCCCTTCTGGTTGACTGCTCGAGATACCGATCGGAGAGAGATGCCGCCGTTGGGAGGTTGTCGGCTTCCGAGGCCCGGATGAGGGAGTTTGAGGAGAATGAGGGGATGATGGACGAAATGCTCCAGGATATGTACTTCCGTACCTGGAAGCAGGGCAACCTGTCCTGGATGGATGATTATCCCAGGGTCATGGCTAAGATTTATCTCCGGGCTCTGGAGGAGGCTAAGTCTGATGCAGATAAAGAGGGTGGAACGGTCTTCAGTATGGATGTGGTCACTGCCCAGTTTACCAAGGAGGAGAAAGTGGCGGTAAAGGAGGGTATGCGGCTGCTTGCTGTTGAGGAGGCAGGTGTGCAGGTAGAGGATGACGACCAGGATGGTCAAGAAGTAGGTGCTGGTAAGTCTTCCTTTCTAGTCTTTCCGTTAACTTGGTTACTTATCGCTAATGAATTCTTTTTATGACCGGACAGGTGGGCAACAGAGCAAGGACAAGACTCCGACGCAACCGGCTCCCTGATTAGACCTGGAAAATTCTTTTTGTAGACTTGACATGGTTGTATACGTTAGTCTTAAGATAGTAGAGTAACTTCTAAGTTGTAATTCTTGCTACTTGTAATAATCAACATTATTCTTGACGTGCAATTTTTTAACTTAAGCTGATTTTGTCGTTTCTTGAATATTTGTTGCTATTTCGACATGTCGTATGAGAAATGTAGCTATGTATATTCTTGTAATTAAATTGTGTTTGATGTTAGACTCTGGTTCTAAACCATAATTTCATGACTTGCAATATTAGCGTGTGGTGTGAACAAATTATAGTCATGTATTTATACATAAAAGAAGGAAATACCGCCTTTCATGTTTTAATCGTAGATGGCAGTCTTGAATATCTTGTAGGACCGAGTATGGAATGTAGTCGAATGTCCTGCCACTGTGAGTCCCTACACCCATTGGCGAGTATCTCCTACTCTGTATCATGTACTTTAGGGATTGTTATAGGGGATAGGAAAAAAGCTTTTTAAGTAAAATTGAAATACGTAAAAAGGTAAAACTTCCAATCACGGAAGGCCTTCGATGTGCTTAAGTTCGTGGCAAACGGGTTTTGTAGTCACTTTCCCTAGCTGTGGGTCTTGGAGACATTCGTCACCCATCTTACGCCTCCGCGGGGAGTTAATTCTTTTTTACCACAGCCGCACTTAAGACACATCGGAGCCGAGATCGCGCACAGTAACTACCCGGGCCATTATGGCCCGTAATCGTGGGTATTATTCGATTTACTGTGGCCGGCTAGCGTGGGTGCCGATCGTCAACTGTGAACTGCCCCTGGCTGGCCATACCTTATGTTGGGGCTTATAGTCGGTTCATAGTTGCCGGCGAGCCTAACGCCGTAAAGAGCTGCCTCGGCTATAGTCGGCCTTCTCGGTGGCTTATAATCGGCTCATTACAGTTGGCTTTAAGGGCCGTCGCGAGCAATGAGTTAACCCGCAGCAGAGGGATGCTGGAGCAAAAGCGTCTCATTGGCGAGGGCATAGATTCGCATAGTACCTGTTGGGTCTTGTCCAGGTGAAGTTGCGTTGTGGAGTGCTTTGAATAGAAATGCTATATACTCAGGATTTTGTTCAACAGAAAAGGATAAAGTTAACAAGTAGCCAAGATACAAAGGAACAAGTTAAAAAAGAGACAGGGTTTTTTAAAGTGGTTCGGCACGAAAATGCCTACGTCCACTGATTCTCTTTGTTAATTCACTTCATATGGGCAATACAAGTTAAGAAAAGTATCGACGGAGGTGTTGGATGTTCCATGCCCTCTGGAACACCTCTCCGTCTACTGTTGACAAAATATAGGCTCCGTTGTGGAGATCTTTATGAATTACATATGGTCCATCCCAGATTGGGTCTAATGCTCCGGGGCGAGGGAAGATTCGCTTGAGGACAAGATCCCCTTCCTGTAAGGTACGATGCTTGACTTTGGAGTTGTATTGTGTTGCCACTTTTTGCTTGTGGGCTGCTGTTTTGAGGACTGCATCGTTTCTTCTCTCCTCGATTAGATCCAAAGACATGTGAAGGAGTTCTTTGTTCTCTTCTGGGTTATAGTGGATCCGACGGTGGGAAGGCACAATAGTTTCAACTGGGAGCATAGCCTCCGATCCGTATGCCAAAGAGAAAGGAGTGTGCCCTGTCGATGTTCTGAAAGATGTGCGATAGGCCCATAGTGCCGTAGGAAGTTCATCCACCCAAGCGCTCTTTGATTTTTCGAGCTTCTTTTTTATTAGAGTTTTCAGAATTTTGTTGACTTCTTCGACTTGTCCGTTTGCCTGGGGATATGCTACGGATGAGAAGCTCTTATGAATTCGGTGTTCTTGGCACCAGTTGGCGAATTCCTCGCTGTCAAATTGAAGTCCATTGTCTGATATGATTTTGAGTGGGACTCCATACCTGCATAGGACATTTTTGATCAAGAAGTTAATAACTTTTGCTGAAGATACTTTATTCAGAGGTTCTGCTTCCACCCATTTGGTGAAATAATCAACTGCCACTATAGCATATTTGGCCCCACCTCGGCCCATCGGTAGTTCGCCGATTAAGTCAATTCCCCATATTGCGAAGGGCCAAGGGCTGGTCATTTGAGTAATCTCAGTTGTTGGTAGCCGTGGAATCTTAGCAAATTTTTGGCATCTGTCACATCTCTTGACGAAATCTGAGGCGTCCTTGCTTAGGGTGGGCCAGAAATATCCGTATCGGAGTATCTTTTTTGCTAATGTTTGCCCCCCGGTGTGATCTCCACAGCTACCCTGATGGATGTTGGATAAGATTTCCTTGGCTTCCCTTCGGCGACACACCTTAATAATGGGTTGGAGAAACCGCGCCGATAGAGGATGTCTTCTTGTATTGTATAGCGGGACGCTTTCCTCAAGATTTTCTTGACTTCATTACGCCCGTCGGGTAGTGTGCCACTTTGTAGGTAGTTTCGGATGGGAGTCATCGTAGTTTCTTCTTCGGCTGCGGCTATCAGATTCACTTGCTCAAAACTTGGGACCGTTTGCTTTGAGATGGTTACTGCCCCGAAGATGGCGATGTCTCTCATACTCGCTTGCTTTGCCAATTCGTCGGCCTCTTGATTCTCTTCCCGAGGGATGTGTTTGACTAAGTACTGATCCAATCGGCTGAGAAGCAACTTGGTCTTCTTTAGATATGCTATGAGTCGTTCCTCTCGAGCTTGGAATTCTCCTAGTATTTGATTAACAATAAGCTGAGAATCGCTGTGAAGACACAAAGAATTGGCTCCGATTTCTATGGCAATTTCTAGTCCAGCTATCACCGCTTCATATTCTGCATCGTTGTTGGTGGCAGCGAACTCCAACCTTATAGCATAGTGCAGTTTATTTCCCCTGGGAGTGATTATTACCACACCTGCCCCCGAGCCTTGTTCGTTAGATGCACCGTCCACAAAGAGATTCCACTTGATATCTTCTGTTATTTCCAGTTGCTCCTTATCCTCGTTGGTAGTGAACTCTACAATGAAATCGGCCATGGCTTGTCCCTTGATGGCGGTGCGAGGGTGATAGGTGATATCATATTGACTCAGCTCAATACACCATTTAAGTAGTCGTCCGGAAGTGTCGGGACGATGGAGTACCTGCCTCAGTGGTTGATCGGTCAGAACTTTGATGGAATGGGATTGGAAGTAGTGACGTAGTTTTCGTGAAGTGATTAGTAAACAGTATGCTAACTTTTCAAGTTTAGGATATCTGACTTCTGCCCCAGTAAACCTTTTACTGACGAAGTAAACTGGTCGTTGCGTGCGGTTGTCTTCTCTTACCAAGGCAGCGCTTAAAGCGTGAGATGACACAGCAAGGTATAGGTATAATTCTTCGCCTTCGCTTGGGGTCGAGAGTACCGGTGGTTTCTGGAGGTGTTCGATTAGGCTAAGGAAAGCGGTTAAGCATTCGTTCGTCCATTTGAACTTTCCTTTATCTTTCTTTAGAGCTTCGAAAAAGGGGACGCACTTGTCCGTTGCTTTGGAGATGAATCGGCTTAGGGCGGCCACTTTTCCATTTAGGCTTTGCATTTCCTTTCGGGTGGAAGGTATCTTGATGTCCCTTAATGCTCGAACTTGTTCAGGGTTTGCTTCAATCCCTCGGGCATGGACGATGAACCCTAAGAATTTTCCCGATGACACTCCGAAGGAGCACTTTAGTGGATTCAACTTCATTCCATACTGTCGAAGTACCTGGAACATTTCGCCCAGGTGGCTTACGTGATCTTTGGCTTTCCGTGATTTCACCAGCATGTCGTCCACATATACTTCCATAGTTTGTCCTATTAGCCCTGCAAACATCTTGTTGACGAGGCGCTGGTAGGTGGCTCCTGCATTTTTAAGTCCGAAGGGCATCACTTTGTAGCAGTATAAACCCCGGTCGGTGATGAAACTAGTGTGGTCTTGGTCGGGAGCATGCGTAGGAATTTGGTTATATCCTAAGTACGCATCCATAAAAGATAGGAGTTCGTGCCCGGCTGTGCTGTCTACAAGTTGGTCGATTCTGGGAAGCGGGAAGCAATCCTTTGGGCAGGCGTCGTTTAGGTTGGAGAAGTCAATGCAGGTCCGCCACTTCCCATTAGCCTTCTTTACTAGTACTGGGTTGGCGATCCATTCTGGGTAAACAGCTTCTCGTATGAAGTCATTGGCGAGTAGATTATTTACTTCTTCATCGAGGGCTGCTGATCGCTCTGCCCCCATACTTCTCTTTTTTTGTTTTACAGGCGCCTTGGTAGGATCAATGTTTAATACGTGGCATGCTATGTCGGGGGAGATTCCGGTCATGTCAGCGTGTGACCAAGCGAATACATCCAAGTTGTGGCGGAGAAAATCAATGAGTTGTTCCTTCAATTCAGCTTTCAGCTGGGACCCAATTTTCAGTAGCCTACTTGAGTCGTGCTTGTCTACAGATATAAACTTCATAGCCTCTGCAGGCTCGGCGGTGGCCTCCTCCTCTTTGTCCCTAGGGTCTAATTCATTGAAAGGGTCGCTGGTGTATCGAAGAGGAGGGGCTTTCTTTAGCTGCTATGCTTCAAGGCTTTTTGTGCAGAGAGCAATCTCTACACCTTTCCCTTTATCTTTCCTGTGGTTGTTGCGAAGTTCGGTTACATAGTAGTCTCGTGCAATATCCTGGTCTCCTTCCACTTCCCCTACCCCATTGTCTGTTGGAAATTTCATTTTCAGGCACCATGGAGCTAGGACAATCTGGAAGTCAGACAAGGCTGGTCTTCCTAAGAAGGCGTTGTAGGCCGAATGGTTTTCTATCAGCACAAACGTCTGTTTCCTTACAACGGAGCGGGGATGGCTTCCAATCTCAACAAAGAGGTCCAGCTGCCCGAGGGGCATCTTCGCATCTCCAGTGAAACCGTGTAGTGGTTAATCGCAGGGAGATACATCCTTCATTGATAGCTTCATTTTGTCGAATGCGTGTTTGAACAGGATATTTACAGAGCTTCCAGTGTCTACCAGGATTCGGTAAACTTCGGTGGGACCGAGTCGGGCAGAGATAACCATGGGATCCATGTGAGGGTATTGTCTTCCTTCTAGGTCGCGTTTACTGAATGTGATGCCATCACTTTCTTTCCGCTTTGGGTGGCGCTCTTCTATAACCGTATTGACACAGTCTTTATTGTCTCTAAGCGACTTCCCATATCTTTCCATCTCTCTCCAACTTCTGTCTGCGACGTGCGGACCTCCTGAGATGGTATGGACCACTATCTTCTCTTGACTATAGCTGCTAGCGTTGCGGTTTCCTCTGTCGGTCCCTGGTGAGGGTAGCCTTGGGTTTTCATTGGCGGGAGCTGGAGTCCTGTCTTGACTTTTTACATAACGTTCCAGTTTCTTCCTTCTGATGTGTTCCTCAATCAGATCTCAGAGATGATGGCATTCGTTGGTATCATGTCCGTGAGATTCGTGGAAGCGGCAGAATTTTCTAGACTTCTGTGCGTTATCTGATTCCTTCTTATATGGTGGGCGTTTGTATCTAACTTCGCCTTGGGTGGCAAGGAAGATATTTTCGACGGTCTCGTTTAAAGGGGTGTAAGTGTCGAATCTTGGTCCTGGCCGATATAGGCGCTTTTCTACCTTCTTGCCCCCAGCATTGTCTCTGGAATCATTTCTTCGAACGTCCCTCGCCACAGCAGGGGCGTTGCCATGGGTCGTCTTACTTTGCTGTCCTGACTGCCCCTCAATGGCAGCATCCTCAAGCCTCATGTATTTCCCGGCTTCATGGAAGAAATCGGGTAAAGTAGCTGGTTTTTCTTTTGTCAATCTTCTAGCAAATTTAGTGTCCGGATGCACTCCACTGCAGAGGGCCATTAGGATAAGCTTCTCATCGGCATCTTGAACTGCGGCTGCTGCGGCGTTGAATCTGGTTAGGTATTGCTGCAGCTTTTCTCCAGGTTTCTGTTTGACGCTGGATAAGGAATAAGCGTCCTTAGGTTGCTCCACATGAATGCGGAACTGACTGATAAATTTTTCTTTCAACATTTCCCATGAGCTGATGGATCCTTGGGGTAGATGACATAACCAGGAGGTAGCAAGATCTGCTAAGAAGAGCTGAAAGCATTTGCACAGTACTCCCTCTGTTGCTCCACTCATGAGCATATGCTGCGTGTACCTCTGTAAGTGTACAACGGGATCGGAGGTTCCTTTGTAGGGTTCCATTGTTGGCATCTTCCATTCTCGGGGGGCGATAGCAATTTCGATATTGCGGGCGAAAGGGCTGGTTACCCTAGCGCCTATCCCTCGATCTCTTTGCTCCCGTTGGACACACTCTCTGAATAAGCGTGCCATCCTTTCATCAGAACTTGGAGCAGATAGAAATGAGTTTGGTTTTGTTCTGTGGGATTGATTCCGTCCAGACGACCTGTAGGGATGGTATCGTCTATCATTCCTCATATTTTCCAGTGGCTGCCTTTGATCTTCTGGGAGCATGCTTGGGTCAGCTACAGTTGGCCCTTGCCTTGATCTCCCCCTGTTGGGTTCTGATCTAAGCACTTCCTCGGATCCAACTTCGGGCTGAACTCTAGCTCGGCCCCGTTCACTGGTGTTTCTGTGGTTAGGCAGCATGACAGGCTCATCTACAGTTGACCTTCGCCCGGTACCTTCCCCGTTGGGTTCGGTACCAAACGTTTCCTCAGGCCTAACTTCGGGCTGTGCTCGGTCTCGGCTCCTACCACGGCTACTTCTACCGTTAGCTCCTTCGAAGAAGGAAGATCTTTGCTGTCTCTGAGATCTTCCAGACTGGGACTCGCCCCATGATTCAGTGTTGCGGTTGGATTCTTCAGCGTCCCTCAAGCGTGACATGAGATGGTCCACCAAGGCTTCCTGCTGGGACGTGAAGCGGTTAGTTACTTCAACAACAACTCTGTCCAAATCTGCCCTAGTAATTTCTGCAGGCTGTTCTGTGGCAGGAGTGGTTGGGTTAGCCTGTCCTTCATTTGTTACCGTTGCTGGAGGAGGACGATTTACTTGATTCGTGACAGCTGGATCTGGAAGACTGCTGGATGCGATGTTTTTTCCTTTGTTAACATCTTTTCTCTGTTTGGGAGGCATGTTTTCCAAGTGGCGGACGATGCTGTTAGGAAAACTTATTAAGTAGATGAAGCTGAAGCTTCGAGCTTCTAGCTCTCAATGAAAGCACCAAAAATGTTTGCACAAAAAATGGACAAACACCTCAAAGTTGTATGATTTAGTAGATCTTATGTTGTTCTTAGTTATTTGAACTACTTATGCAAATATATGAAAAACAGGGGCTAAACTGTAAAAAGACACACAAATTTATAGTGGTTCAGCCAGAATGTGCCTACGTCCACTTTATATGTTATTTCTCTTCTCTTCTTTTGATTACAAGTACAAAGCTTTGATACAAGTAAAAGAAAGTTGTTTGAAAGTTCCTTCCGGGCTTGAGCTCTCAAACTTGTCCCCCATTGTTGTACCCCTGCCTCTCTATTTATAGAGTGAGGCTAGGGGTAGGGGTCTTAGAGGTACATAGCAGCTGATGGGCCTGGGCTGCCACGATCTGGCCTGGTAATGCTTCGGCTCGGTAGGACCTTGGTGACAGGTATGTTCGGTGGTGAGGACGTAGCTTGGTCCGGGGGTTGGAGAAGGTGGCTGGTCCGGTAATGGTTGGAGATGCTTCATTCGGCGATGAACTGGTCCAGTAGGAGGTGGCCTGGACCGGTAGTGGTGGGAGGTGAGGTTTGGTTCGGTAGAGGTATGGAGACGGAGTTGGACCGGTGGTCTCCTTCTCCTGGATCGGTGGGGTATGGTTCGGTAGAGGTAGGGAGGTGGAGTTTGGTTCGGTAGAGGTATGGAGACGGAGTTGGACCGGTGGTCTCCTTCTCCTGGATCGGTGGGGTATGGTTCGGTAGAGGTAGGGAGGTGGAGTTTGGTATGTTGACTCGGTAAAGCTTCGTCCGGTAGTGGGAGAGGAGTGGTTCGGTGGAGCCCGGTTCGGTGGTAGGAAAGGAGTGGTCCGGTGAAGAAAATTCACCCAACAATATCCTAGTGCATTCAAAGCACTCTTCGACTACTACCATGCATGCTTTCAGCTAGTACTTTCAAAATACATTTAAGTTTATATTGGCATGTGATGTTAATAATAATAGTTATAAGTAGATGTAACTAATTGTCTTGTGTTGACCATTCGTTTGATGATATATTATTTACATAAATGTCGATATTTCTGACTTATCAAAAAATCAAGCTTTCCCGGAGCTGCTCTGTTATTACTCCAAGCTGCTTACATTTTCTCAGTGTTGCCTCTCAAGAGCCAGCTGCTCCACCACCTACTTCACCTCATGCTCGGCCCATACCTAAAATCAATATTCATGCTCAGCCAAGCGCAAGCTAAAAAGCTCCAGGTATCAATGTAACGACCCAGTATTTTGGACCATTCGCATCCATTATAAGTGTATAGGTAGACACTCATGCCGGCACTGAATTGCTCAAAATACCGGGTTGTTAATTTAAATTTGGCAAAACTGAACATATACAGTAAATAAATAATCACATATCACAGACACAGAGTAATAAGTGTAGCGGAAATAAAAGAGATAGTAGTTCATGAAGCTACTATATGAATATATAAAATACATCAGAGTTTACAACAGAAGAGTAATACGATACATCAGAGTTAAACCAGATACAACGGAAGAGTAACACGATACATCAGATACAAATCAGAATACATCACTGGAATCATCGAATACTGAAAGCAGAATAGATGGCTGGATCTTCAAGCAAAGCTCCAACTTCAAAGGTGAGTCTCGAATACTGGTACACTCAGTCTGACGCGAGCGTAAAGCAAAAACAAAACACTCGAGTCAGGATTAACATTCTTATATTAATAAATCCAACTCAAGTGAAATAGCAATTGAAATACAAGTAACTCAAAGGATGTTTGGAATAACCATCCTTCAAGGATCCGTTAAACTATCTACTAGGTAGTAATGTACGCTAAGTAGATAATGTCTATCAGTAATAATAAAGATATCAAAATAGCGTTAAGTCATGGCCCATTCCACCCTTAACACATTTTATTCCCAAAAGCATATACAAGACCGTAGTTTCCCCAAAACCGGAAGTCACCAGAGGGCAATCCATATACTAAAGGTACAAATCAAAATCGTAGTGGTCGCGTATAAATGGAATACAAGTATGACAAGGCACATGAGGCAATACCCAAGGTAGTGATACTACCGTTTGCCTGATCCGGACTGGTGAGAACGCAACGCCGCAGCGCCCGCAACACCGTGAAACAACACTCCCAAAATAAAGGGTGCACCAATCGACAACAAGTAATAAGTAGTTCGAAGAAGTGTGTCCACTTGAGGTAGCAAATCCTCCATTGGCCCGGCACAGCTCCTGTTTTAGTCATTTCCAATTTGACACAAGTGTCAAGGCTATCCATCATCGTTCACTTTCTTCAGTCAACACGTACATCATTCCAACCACTTCATTCTGGATCATCACTCCGCGTATAGTTATTAAAGTGGTTTTCGGTTTAGATAGAGAGTATATCCATTACCGATCCCGGTCTCTTTAATAACTTTCGTAATTATTACACCGATTGGTCGTTTATCTATTTCAAAAACCAAATCAATTTCAATTTCAATTTCAATTCGTAAACCAACATTTCATTTGTCTTTCTAAACCAATTTCCAAAATTTACGTTTCAAACCTTCCAAATTCACAATTTCAAAATCTTATAATTCAGTTTCAATTTCAATTTAAAGCAATTCAAATATTGATTAAAATTCGTATATAAGTTTCATTCCGAAATCATTTAACTAAATTTAACATTCAAATCGATTTAAATCAATTATCGCTTCCATTTAGTATTCGTTAAGTTACTTTATCATTCAAAATAATTTCTATAAAATTTTCAATTCATCAAATCAATTTCTTAAGTTCAACTTCATTAAATCAAAACTTACAATTTTGAATTAAATTAAATTTGTCAAATCAATTCTTTCAATTACAAGTCTTACATTAATTCCAAAAATATCACATTTTTATTTCTTGTTAAAGAAGTTCAATTTCACTTATTAATTTACTTTCTTAAATAATTTTCCCAAAACTTAATTTATAAAGAAACTCAATTTCAATTATTTACGAAGTAAAATTCACTTATTCAAAAGTTCGATTTCTCTTATTAAAGAATCCAATTCAATTTAATCGTTAAATAATTCAATCTTATTTAATTATTAAATAATTCAAAACTTAATTATTAAATAATTTCAAAGTTTAATAATTTTCAAACTTAATTATAATTTCAAACTTAATTATTAAATCATTTCAAAGTTAATTCAATCATTTCTCAAATTAAACATCGTTCTTTCATCAATTCATTTTTAATATTTGTTTCAGATTATTAAATATTAACATTTTCTTTCATTAAAAATTCAAATTTCACTTCATTTCAAAACCATATTATTTATTCAAATAAAATCTTCGTTTTATTTTTAAATCAAATTATTTGACCAATCGGGTTTTATTTAATTCTCTATATCCAAGGTCAAAGTTAAATTTGGGTATTTATCATTTCAACCCGATTCCAATTCAATTCAAAATATCAAATCATAACAAAGGGAACTTGCAGTGTGATAACTGGGATGGTGTCAAAGTAAATAAACAAGCAATAACAACAAACAATAACAATCCAATAATCAATTAAAATAATCCCGAAATAACCGTATTAATTCGCATTGTTATTTGTACGAATTAATATAATTATTTCTAGAATCTACACTATCATTTCATGTAGATTAAAGATTATTACATTACGGTTTTCACTTGTCATTCAATTTCAATTTCATCCATCATCAATTTAACAACATACATTCAGTGGTTCAAAGTGTAATTAAACAAATCCTACGTGTCAATAAATTTAACAGTTAAAGGGGTCATATTATACAATTGTCAGTTAATCAAATTTAACATTTAACTATCCTATATCAAGTTCAATTGCATACTATTTATCATTTTAACATTAACAATTTAACGTCCAATATAAACATCAACAATCAATCAATTATCAGCCAAACTGTATTATCATCGCATAAATAATTAACAGATAATGGTGTCAGATGTCACAGGTGAACTGATACAGGCAATATCATATATAACAGTGTAATTAACTAACAGCAGCATATTTCAATTGTCGTTTCAATTGAAATCAAATTTAATAAATAAAAGAACGTTAATCGTGAGTGAGTGCTCACCTTCCGAGGCTAGAGAAAACAGAACAACCCAAGGGTAAATCACAAATTCGACAAATGATCGATCCAAACAACGAATCTCAAATGAAGTAAGGTGACACAGATTTGACCGATGAAGCTGATAGATAGAAATTGATGAGAACAAATCAAATCAACTCGATATAACAATATATATATATTTCCAAATCAAAAATTTAACTTTAAAAATAAAGTTTATATATATATATTGGAAATTCTCAGTTCACTAATACTTATATATAAAATAATATATATATCTAGGAATTACTAATATAACTTACATAAATTTGTATATAAATCAAATATATTTTATTTCTTAAATAAACGTGCATTTATAGACATATATGCATACGATCAGCCAGTTGAGAATCTATACATAAAAATTACATTTATAAATAATTCTACTTTATATAAACTAGTGCAACAGAGAAAATATATACATAGCAACGTACCTTATAACCAACAACCTATAAAGCTACCCAGTATCCACCATATGCAAAAGTATAAATATGTAGAATATAAACCAAACACTCAGCTAACAGATCGAATGTTACGCCAGGATGTACGCATATATGTTTAACTTATATGATATATAAATATAACTAGTAATATAATACAGTTATAAAAGAAAGTACATCTCATCAATATGGTATATATATGAACATATGCATCTATGTAATACAAACAAGACACGTATATGTAATAATGTAAACCGAATTAATTATATATATAAAATACTAATGCAAAAAAAAAATGTATGTAGACTTTGAAACAGAGTAATGTATGTATAGATAAACTTGTATCTATATGACAGTGGATTGTAATACCTTAAAACAAGTTTCACAATACTATTTAGACAACAAATACACTATTGAAAACCATGCTTAAACTAACTTACAAATGAAATGCTTAGGCTAGTATAAGTAAATAAAACTAAAATAATATAACTGTAAATGGTGGAACGTATAAAACCAGAGGACTCAAAAAAACTTACATATATACATTGCATAATATCTGCCTCCTATATATATAAACAAATATATGAACAAACTCCAAAGTATTGCTTTTTCTTTTCTTTTCCGTATGTATATATTACATATATAAACAGGACATGCCAACTGTATTGTTATAACAATGCGACCTTCATAAACTATATATATATATACTAACATATACTAATTAATTTTTATTTTTATTTTTTTTAAAAAAAATCAATATAATTTTACTTTATTAAAATATATATACAAACAGATGAAATCTATAAATAAAATATGTAACTCACAAATATATGCAGCATATTATATACTTACGTATATAAAGAAGATTGCAATAGATGGATGGACACAGTTTGTAGGTTACGGCACTAGGTGACAGATCCTTGGAGGTTGGATCCAAGGCTGGGTGATGTGGGCGTGAAACCGTGGAAAGCGCGGAGGGAGATAGCACATCATAGGAGAAGCTGCGACCAAGGCAGAGGAGGGAAAAGCTGGGTAAACGGCTACTGGAAGGTTGGGGATGAAGTGACAGATGTGAAGAGGAGACTCGGGTGAAGGGAGGCCAGAGGCGGATGTTGTCTGGTCATGGTGATGTGGAGCTACTAGATTTGGTGGTGGAGATGATGCGTTGGTGGCCGGTTATGGAGAGGAGGAGGAGGCATGCGCGTAGAAGGAAGTTGCGGGGGAAGAGGAAGAGAACAATCAGGTAAGTATAAGTACAACATGCATTGTAATGCATTGCTAAAGTGGACCAGAGGACAGAACAAAACATGCAATTGTAAAATGAATCGACGAACATATTTTTAGTGGAAAATGGAAAAAAAAACGGTAAAGATTACGGCTATTAAAAGTTAGAAACCATTACTCAACTGGTGGAAAATGAATGGTCACGTGAAGATCAATAGGTTTTAAGACGGTACCGATACGAAACCGGGAACCGTTTTACTGATAGCATATCGGGTTCGAAAAACAGAAATAAATATACCGTTGAGATCATCACGACAAACGATCAAAACGATATACATTTATCAGTGGTACGATCATCCGATCAAAAGTCGATATCGGTACCCAAATGCTGCTATTTTGCTGAAATAAGATCGACGGAGCAATAGATGTCCAAATTTGACGAAACAAAAGATGACGTCTCACTCAAAAGATGATTTACAAATTTTCTATGTAAAAATATTCAGGTTTGGAAAACATTTTATTTTCATTGCTTTTTAACTGATTAAATTGAAGTGAATTTACGCGCGAAATAAACTTTCATATTTTCGGACGGAAATTTACCAGTTGCTATGTTTAACTAGACGTATTCCAAATATTAAATTTTTATTTCAAAATTTTATCGTTTAAAATTTCACAAAATTTCAACTAATTACGTTATTAAAACAGTTGAAATTTACGGGTCGTTACACTCTCCCCCACTAAAAACTTTTCGTCCCTGAAAAGGAACGAGGTAGGAGAATAGAAACAACCTGAAAGAAAAACAGATTTGAAATACAAAATTATAATTAATTTAAACCATATAGATTCAAATTTAAATTAATTGATATTCAATAATTGATTTAATCCATTTGATTTCACTAAAATCAATCTCAACTATTTCTAAATTCATTATCTTATTATCCAATTATCTTAAATTTACAATTTCTAAAACCATAAATTTGAATAATCTTTTATTAATCATATTTATTTTCAACAATTTAAATTCTTCTTTATTCCAAATTACAATTAAATTTGTTTCGTTAAATATATCTTATTACACATATTTAACCCATATAAATTAATTTAAACTATATAAATTCCAATTTAAATTAATATATATTTACTAATTGCTTTTAAATTCAAGGTATTTTCATAAGTTGATCAAATTTCAATTTATTAATACCTTCAAACAAATTTACAAATTTATTTCATTATTAACTGAGTTTACTTATTATCCTAACTAACTCTATTAACATCTTTATAATCAAAATTTAGTGTATAACATTTATTGTAAACACTCAAATTTATAAAAATCATTTCATATTGTATATTATCCAATTACATTTTAACTTCTGAATAATTTAGGTAAGTTGTATTAGAATGTAGTTGAACAATATACAAATAAAATTTTCCCAATTCAATTATTCAAGTTTAAATATTTATTCCAAATTTCGGTTATATTTATAACTAAAATCATCCTTCAACAAGATTTTTAAGAATTAGATTTCCGATTGAATTTAAATAATTTAGAGATATATATAATATATTTATATCAAATCAAATTAAATTTTTAAAATAAGATACCTATATATAAATCCAATTATACTGAAGAAACTCAAATCATAATATCTTTTTTTTCTCAAAGCAAAACCGTAGCAAAGCTACAGAATGGTTTCTCCACTTTGAAACTCGAAAATGAATGTCGATGATGCGGCCACCATCACCGAAATTATTTTCCAGCGACAAAGAGAAGAGCATTGGTTTCAACATTTTAAAATTCTTTGGAAACGATTTCTATTTGAAAATATTTTCAATAATATATACTTTAAAATTTTAAAACCAAAGTTCGAAATCACCGGAAACTAAATTCTCAAATTTCTGAATTAAATTCATTTCAAATTCCAATCAATTTATAACAAAGTTTATAAATTCATTTATTTATATTATGCAATAGTCAATGTTTACAAAACAATAAATAAAAATCAAATATTATTATTTCAGACAACAAATTCATTAACAATTTAATTTCAGAAAACTTATATTTATATATAATATAATCACACAAAACTTTTATTTTATTTACCAAATTTGAAAACGATAATGTGTCAGTCTGCTCTGCTCAAGTGTTTTGGAAATCCTATCGATAGCGTTGATCAGACGAATCGATCAAAAACCCAAATCAACATCAACAACTCAAACAACACAATATATAAACCATTTAATATTAGTTTACAAATACATTTCTTTGCTCGACGATACATGAATGAATTTTCAAAATAAGAATAGGGTTTCAAATTTGATGGACTTAAATCAAAGAGAAATTTGATTCGAAGATAAGTTCGAAACAAGATATGATGATTAATAGCAAAGTAGGATGATTGATAAGTTTATATAAATCGCGGGCAACCTTAACCGGGTCGACCGTGACTTGAAGAATAAGATCGTTGTAGAATTCCGAGGTAAATCGACATTCGATCTCAAGAAATAAAATTTAGGTTTAGCAGGAGATAGATAGCATCGTAAACCGAGGATACAGAAATCTCCGGTAAATCAATGCTTATTGTAAAGGAGTTTTGCTCCTTTACGAATCATTCGAAGATTGGCGAGACCGCCGATCTATTATAGATATCATTCAAAATGGAGTTATGGGGTGCTCCAGAATTGAAAGAAGACGAATAGTGAGGGACACGAATGAATTTTTGGAACCGTAGGGAACGTTCCAAAATTCAAAGGGATTGAGTCAAAGGAAGAGATTGAAACTCGAATGAGAGTGATTCTGTAAATACATTTACCCTATATGTTAAGTTTTGCCTAGAGCTACCAAAGCTCTGATACCAACTATAACGACCCGGTATTTTGGACCATTCGCATCCATTATAAGTGTATAGGTAGACACTCATGCCGGCATTGAATTGCTCAAAATACCGCGTTGTTAATTTAAATTTGGCAAAACTGAACATATACAGTAAATAAATAATCACAGATCACAGACACAGAGTAATAAGTGCAGCGGAAATAAAAGAGATAGTAGTTCATGAAGCTACAATATGAATATATAAAATACATCAGAGTTTACAACAGAAGAGTAATACGATACATCAGAGTTAAACCAGATACAACGGAAGAGTAACACGATACATCAAATACAAATCAGAATACATCACTGGAATCATCGAATATTGAAAGCAGAATAGATGGCTGGATCTTCAAGCAAAGCTCCAACTTCAAAGGTGAGTCTCGAATACTGGTACACTCAATCTGACCCGAGCGTAAAGCAAAAACAAAACACTCGAGTCAGGATTAACATTCTTATATTAATAAATCCAACTCAAGTGAAATAGCAATTGAAATACAAGTAACTCAAAGGATGTTTGGAATAACCATCCTTCAAGGATCCGTTAAACTATCTACTAGGTAGTAATGTACGCTAAGTAGATAATGTCTATCAGTAATAATAAAGATATCAAAATAGCGTTAAGTCATGGCCCATTCCACCCTTAACACATTTTATTCCCAAAAGCATATACAAGACCGTAGTTTCCCCAAAACCGGAAGTCACCAGAGGGCAATCCATATACTAAAGGTACAAATCAAAATCGTAGTGGTCGCGTATAAATGGA
This sequence comes from Allium fistulosum, assembly GCA_030737815.1. NCBI lineage: Eukaryota > Viridiplantae > Streptophyta > Magnoliopsida > Asparagales > Amaryllidaceae > Allium > Allium fistulosum. Next base: position 1,245,021,054 of record CM060904.1, on the reverse strand, counting down.
ATACAAGTATGACAAGGCACATGAGGCAATACCCAAGGTAGTGATACTACCGTTTGCCTAATCCGGACTGGTGAGAACGCAACGCCGCAGCGCCCGCAACACCGTGAAACAACACTCCCAAAATAAAGGGTGCACCAATCGACAACAAGTAATAAGTAGTTCGAAGAAGTGTGTCCACTTGAGGTAGCAAATCCTCCATTGGCCCGGCACAGCTCCTGTTTTAGTCATTTCCAATTTGACACAAGTGTCAAGGCTATCCATCATCGTTCACTTTCTTCAGTCAACATGTACATCATTCCAACCACTTCATTCTGGATCATCACTCCGCGTATAGTTATTAAAGTGTTTTTCGGTTTAGATAGAGAGTATATCCATTACCGATCCCGGTCTCTTTAATAACTTTCGTAATTATTACACCGATTGGTCGTTTATCTATTTCAAAAACCAAATCAATTTCAATTTCAATTTCAATTCGTAAACCAACATTTCATTTGTCTTTCTAAACCAATTTCCAAAATTTACGTTTCAAAACTTCCAAATTCACAATTTCAAAATCTAATAATTCAGTTTCAATTTCCATTTAAAACAATTCAAATATTGATTCAAATTCGTATATAAGTATCATTCCGAAATCATTTAACTAAATTTAACATTCAAATCGATTTAAATCAATTATCGCTTCCATTTAGTATTCGTTAAGTTACTTTATCATTCAAAACAATTTCTATAAAATTTCCAATTCATCAAATCAATTTCTTAAGTTCAACTTCATTAAATCAAAACTTACAATTTTGAATTAAATTAAATTCGTCAAATCAATTCTTTCAATTACAAGTCTTACATTAATTCCAAAAATATCACATTTTCATTTCTTGTTAAAGAAGTTCAATTTCACTTATTAATTTACTTTCTTAAATAATTTTCCCAAAACTTAATTTATAAAGAAACTCAATTTCAATTATTTACGAAGTAAAATTCACTTATTCAAAAGTTCGATTTCTCTTATTAAAGAATCCAATTCAATTTAATCGTTAAATAATTCAATCTTATTTAATTATTAAATAATTCAAAACTTAATTATTAAATAATTTCAAAGTTTAATAATTTTCAAACTTAATTATAATTTCAAACTTAATTATTAAATCATTTCAAAGTTAATTCAATCATTTCTCAAATTAAACATCGTTCTTTCATCAATTCATTTTTAATATTTGTTTCAGATTATTAAATATTAACATTTTCTTTCATTAAAAATTCAAATTTCACTTCATTTCAAAACCATATTATTTATTCAAATAAAATCTTCGTTTTATTTTTAAATTAAATTATTTGACCAATCGGGTTTTATTTAATTCTCTATATCCAAGGTCAAAGTTAAATTTGGGTATTTATCATTTCAACCCGATTCCAATTCAATTCAAAATATCAAAGCATAACAAAGGGAACTTGCAGTGTGATAACTGGGATGGTGTCAAAGTAAATAAACAAGCAATAACAACAAACAATAACAATCCAATAATCAATTAAAATAATCCCGAAATAACCGTATTAATTCGCATTGTTATTTGTACGAATTAATATAATTATTTCTAGAATCTACACTATCATTTCATGTAGATTAAAGATTATTACATTACGGTTTTCACTTGTCATTCAATTTCAATTTCATCCATCATCAATTTAACAACATACATTCAGTGGTTCAAAGTGTAATTAAACAAATCCTACGTGTCAATAAATTTAACAGTTAAAGGGGTCATATTATACAATTGTCAGTTAATCAAATTTAACATTTAACTATCCTATATCAAGTTCAATTGCATACTATTTATCATTTTAACATTAACAATTTAACGTCCAATATAAACATCAACAATCAATCAATTATCAGCCAAAACTGTATTATCATCGCATAAATAATTAACAGATAATGGTGTCAGATGTCACAGGTGAACTGATACAGGCAATAGCATATATAACAGTGTAATTAACTAACAGCAGCATATTTCAATTGTCGTTTCAATTGAAATCAAATTTAATAAATAAAAGAACGTTAATCGTGAGTGAGTGCTCACCTTCCGAGGCTAGAGAAAACAGAACAACCCAAGGGTAAATCACAAATTCGACAAATGATCGATCCAAACAACGAATCTCAAACGAAGTAAGGTGACACAGATTTGACCGATGAAGCTGATAGATAGAAATTGATGAGAACAAATCAAATCAACTCGATATAACAATATATATATTTCCAAATCAAAAATTTAACTTTAAAAATAAAGTTTATATATATATATTGGAAATTCTCAGTTCACTAATACTTATATATAAAGTAATATATATATCTAGGAATTACTAATATAACTTACATAAATTTGTATATAAATCAAATATATTTTATTTCTTAAATAAACGTGCATTTATAGACATATATGCATACGATCAGCCAGTTGAGAATCTATACATAAAAATTACATTTATAAATAATTCTACTTTATATAAACTAGTGCAACAGAGAAAATATATACATAGCAACGTACCTTATAACCAACAACCTATAAAGCTACCCAGTATCCACCATATGCAAAAGTATAAATATGTAGAATATAAACCAAACACTCAGCTAACAGATCGAATGTTACGCCAGGATGTACGCATATATGTTTAACTTATATGATATATAAATATAACTAGTAATATAATATAGTTATAAAAGAAAGTACATCTCATCAATATGGTATATATATGAACATATGCATCTATGTAATACAAACAAGACACGTATATGTAATAATGTAAACCGAATCAATTATATATATAAAATACTAATGCAAAAAAAATGTATGTAGACTTTGAAACAGAGTAATGTATGTATAGATAAACTTGTGTCTATATGACAGTGGATTGTAATACCTTAAAACAAGTTTCACAATACTATTTAGACAACAAATACACTATTGAAAACCATGCTTAAACTAACTTACAAATGAAATGCTTAGGCTAGTATAAGCAAATAAAACTAAAATAATATAACTGTAAATGGTGGAACGTATAAAACCAGAGGACTCAAAAAAACTTACATATATACATTGCATAATATCTGCCTCCTATATATATAAACAAATATATGAACAAACTCCAAAGTATTGCTTTTTCTTTTCTTTTCCGTATGTATATATTACATATATAAACAGGACATGCCAACTGTATTGTTATAACAATGCGACCTTCATAAACTATATATATATACTAACATATACTAATTAATTTTTATTTTTATTTTTTAAAAAAAAAATCAATATAATTTTACTTTATTAAAATATATATACAAACAGATGAAATCTATAAATAAAATATGTAACTCACAAATATATGCAGCATATTATATACTTACGTATATAAAGAAGATTTCAATAGATGGATGGACACGGTTTGTAGGTTACGACACTAGGTGACAGATCCTTGGAGGTTGGATCCAAGGCTGGGTGATGTGGGCGTGAAACCGTGGAAAGCGCGGAGGGAGATAGCACATCATAGGAGAAGCTGCGACCAAGGCAGAGGAGGGAAAAGCTGGGTAAACGGCTACTGGAAGGTTGGGGATGAAGTGACAGTTGTGAAGAGGAGACTCGGGTGAAGGGAGGCCAGAGGCGGATGTTGTCTGGTCATGGTGATGTGGAGCTACTAGATTTGGTGGTGGAGATGATGCGTTGGTGGCCGGTTATGGAGAGGAGGAGGAGGCATGCGCGTAGAAGGAAGTTGCGGGGGAAGAGGAAGAGAACAATCAGGTAAGTATAAGTACAACATGCATTGTAATGCATTGCTAAAGTGGACCAGAGTACAGACAAAACGTGCAATTGTAAAATGAATCGACGAACATATTTTTAGTGGAAAATGGAAAAAAAAAACGGTAAAGATTACGGCTATTAAAAGTTAGAAACCATTACTCAACTGGTGGAAAATGAATGGTCACGTGAAGATCAATAGGTTTTAAGACGGTACCGATACAAAACCGGGAACCATTTTACTGATAGCATATCGGGTTCGAAAAACAGAAATAAATATACCGTTGAGATCATCACGACAAACGATCAAAATGATATACATTTATCAGTGGTACGATCATCCGATCAAAAGTCGATATCGGTACCCAAATGCTGCTATTTTGCCGAAATAAGATCGACGGAGCAATAGATGTCCAAATTTGACGAAACGAAAGATGACGTCTCACTCAGAAGATGATTTACAAATTTTCTATGTAAAAATATTCAGGTTTGGAAAACATTTTATTTTCATTGCTTTTTAACTAATTAAATTGAAGTGAATTTACGCGCGAAATAAACTTTCATATTTTCGGACGGAAATTTACCAGTTGCTATGTTTAACTAGACGTATTCCAAATATTAAATTTTTATTTCAAAATTTTATCGTTTAAAATTTCACAAAATTTCAACTAATTACGTTATTAAAACAGTTGAAATTTACGGGTCGTTACAATCAATATCCTATGACTGTGAATCTATATGAATTTTATCTCCACTATCCTATGACTTTGAATCTATTTAAGGTTTTAAAATTTGTACTATGTTTGAGCATGCTATTTGCAAAACCACTCCTCTATTTTCACGTTGGAAGTATCAATTGCATAAATTAAAATGTAAACTTTTATCATTTATTTACCTTGGTAGTGACTTGTACAACTTGTGACTTACAAAAACTGGACTCTACTTAAATTCTTTGAAGTATGTTGTTCTTAATTGGGTCTATAATAAGTCACTCCTTGGTAGGCTTTGTTAAAGATCTTTAATAGCAAATCTACAAATAACAAACAATTTGAAGTTTGAAAAGAAATCTTTACATTTGTTTCAAAATATATGAACAACTTCCGGTATGAGCCAAAGTAAGCAAGCATACCAATAATTTATCACACAAAGTAACAGCAACATTCTCAACCAAATATATTAACATAAGTTATTTGTAGTATTAGGTGGGATTTTAAGCAATGAAGCTAATACACTGAACTTGGCAGATGGTATCAAATCCAATGATCATGCAAACGGACTTGGGGTAATCCTTCGCCTCTGCTACTTCATTTGAAACTTGAGCAACGTTGCTGCATCCGAACATGGGCGGCTTCAACATTGTCCAATATAGTACATCATAGTATCCCGGTGAGTTGCCTTTCTCTCTGTATACAAATCTAACATGGATGAATTCCAGGCATGGAATCCATCCATGTCAGATCAGATACTCTAACTGTTTTAGAAGCTATGCATCATTTCGTGTAGGATGGTATGAAAGTGTCTCAAATTTCTTCACCCCTTCTGTTGGCCATACCATATTTTACATTACTCCACATTGATTTAATTATAATAATACAGTTGTTAACTTCATGCACTGCAGTCTATCACCATTGCATAGTAGGTTTGAGAAGTTAGACTATGAAACCCCGCTTTGATTTAAGTCCTGTGAAAGGAGCTACCATGCTGTTAGATTGCATGCCTGAAATGGTAACAGAGTACATCATTGATGCAATCATTGGTTCCTTCGGGCTTTTTTTAATTGAGTTTGATGTTGTTTTGGTTGTGATCCTATTTATAGTACAACATTGAAAAACCTTATTGGAGAATAGCATAACATCACACTATGTGCACTACCCTTTGAAGTTTACCTAAAAATTTCTATCTTATCAGTATTTTGTTGCCATCTGGCTTATTTCAGTCATGTCCCAGATCATGGGAAACATTTTACAAAACACATTTTTTCTTCTCGTTTTTCACGAAATTACTTTTGCATATTGTTTCCGCTCTATATAAGTTAAGCACCCAAGTACATTATTGGTAATAACACACACATATACATATGTTTGCTGTAAATAGAGAGGTACTTGAACGAGCTATAACTGGAAAGTTAGAGTATAATTTTATTCAAATTTGTGGGTATATATGCAAATGATGACAATATGAGCATAAATGTTTGCTTATGATACATTCGAAATAAATTCTATTTTGGATGTCATGTTGGGTTGTAGGAGTAAGACATTGTCTGTTCATCAACCCCATTATTTGATATAGCTACTTTGTTTTTAACCATTGTACGTACATATGCTTTAAATGCTCTCTCTTTTTCTTTTAGGGAATTGGATGTTTGAAGATGACAAACATGGACATTTTACGATCATGATATTTGGGTATTTTCTTTAATAGAGTCCTAATGGTACTATTATCATGTATGTTTAAAAATATCGATTATGAAATATTGTATACAATATTGAATTTGGTGTAATTCTGTTTATGTATAATATATAATACGTTTTGATTATCAAAAGTTTTATATTATTGTTGTTTGAGTGGATTGAATTGTTCTAATGTACAGATGGACTATTGTAAACTCAAAGCGGGGTAAAGAAAATAGCATTTTGGAATAGTATAGAAATTTATAATCGCATTTTTTATATGCTATAGAAAACCTACAACAACATTTCTATTGTGTTGTAGAAAATATACAACAGCGTTACCTTTATGCTATAATAGGCCATGAATCTACCATGACATTTAGTTATACGGCATACATAAAAACGATGTTAGATCCTTTAACAACATTCTTCAAATGCTGTTAAAAATGGGCTGTAAATGCTATAAAAAGTATTCTCAGCATCCATCAAAATGCCATAAAAAAGTACTCTTAGCTTTGAAAAAACGCTGTGAAAAATTGTTTAACAACATACCATAAACGCTATTGAAAGCTATGCTTTTATAGCGTTTTATCTAATGCTATGTTAGATCCCTGACTTTTAATTGCATGTGGATATACAGCGTCATGAAAAACGCTGTTAAAGCCTTTTATAGCGTTTTTTTAATGCTGCTAAAAGCCCTGAATGTTGTAGTGAAAACTCCTTTCCTCTTCTCCTTCAACCTTCCTTCCTCCCCTATAGTCGCCGCCCTCTCCACCATCTCCAAGGCCATCTCCTTCCACCTTCCCTCTCCTATTATTTCTCCTTTTTCCCATCTTTTCCCCTTCCCTTTTTCCCTCATTCTTCTACTTATTTCCATGGCTATGCCAAAAACTCAAATCCTTTCGAAGTATTTTTGAACTTAGATTTTCAACTAAGAAAACACCTCTGTTTGGTTTGACCATAACTTCTTCAGGACAGAAGCTTAATGAGTGATTCTATTTTTAAAAGTGGAGAGAAAAGAATTTTCAACAACTTTCTTGTTAGCCACTTTTACAGATTCAGTAATATTCTTGTCCGAATATTTTCTTAAAGATGACCTAGCTTTGGGTTTGTCCGTAGTTTGGATCTTGGGTTGTTTGGAAGTTGGAAGTAGTTGAAACTTGTTTATTTATTTGTGTTCGTGTCTAAGCTTTGTTGGATTTGCTTTGCATTTGGGTCTTTGCTAGGAATCTCCATATTGCTCTATTTTTATCATCACCTTCGTAGCCACGAAAGTTGAGCAAACGCTCACAACTACTAGATTTTCTTATGTTAGTTAAATTGAATTTATGATGTGATTAGAAGTTGATTGGTTGCTGTTTAGTATATTTTAAATTGTCATTCCAGTTAAATCTGACTTTTATTGAATTTAATTGCCATTTAATTTAATATTGAAATTTAAATTGCTAGTTAAATACCTATTAATGATAACCAGTAAATTGTTGGTAGTTATTGGTTGATTTCATTGATGATTGTGTTGTATGTTCAATTGTTGATATTTGGGTGATTAGATGGATGTTATTGGTTGACATTTTGGATGATTGGATGTTATTTATGTCTATATCTCTGTTATCCCTATGGGTTGAAATGATACATACCCAAACGATCTTACAGATTAGGGGAAAATCGTTATGGGTTGAAATGATAAACCCGAGCGGTTTTCATCGATTTGGAAATGTTGATTTTTGATACTGGTTGAAATGACATATAGCCATATAATTTCTTGAATTTGGATTTTTATTTGAAATTGAATTATTTGAAGGGTTTAAGTTAATTCAAACTTCAGATTTGTTTTAATTAGATGATTAAGATTGACATTTCGCATTATTTGAAACCCTTTAAATAATTATATTCACGTTGTACACTTGATGGGAGATGAAAATCCCGTAACATCTATAAAACCATTGCACTAATATTTCAATTTTACTTATTTTGATCTGACTTACATAAGATCTTTTAGTTTTAACTCGAGTGTTTTATCTTTTCATTACACTCGGGTTAGTCTGAGCTTTTCAGTGTATTGAAGACTATTTTCTGGAGGACGAAGACGAAGATTCAGTATATTATTGCTATTTTGTTATTCCACTACATTCTGTGTTCCGTTGCATTATTTGTTTATTTCTGATGTATGTATAACTCTGATTTGAATTGTAAAAGTGCAATCGAATGTTATTTGTAAAACAGCTTCATGAACTGTTTATTTTATTATTATATTTTGTCATTCCGCTGCGAGATTCTGTGTTTTGTTTTCTTTTTTTTCTTATTTACCCCATTAACAATCCTCCCTTTTGAATGGTTTGAGTCTGACATGTGTGGTTTATTGTCGATTTGAACCGTCCAAAAAGGCGGGTTGTTGCAGTCATTTTAGACAATTTATAGAAATTCACATTGTTACACAATTCATTCTGATGTATTAAAATATTGTCTAATCTCCATCTAATTTATAATCAATTCTAATTTATGTTCAAAAATCTATATAAAGTAACCAAATCTGGAATCCTAATATGATTTCATTAACAAGTTATTTTGAAATTTAGGGACTATTAATACCTTTAACTTTCCAAATCCAAACATATACAATATCTATCAAGTTTACAGCCCTAACATGTGAACCAAGTATCAACAACTCCCGCTAGCAATATCTATAAGAATACTCTAGATACTGGAGTTGATATACCCCCAATGGTTTAGCTAAACCTCAAGATTATGCATCTTACTCTATCTTTAACCGTTTTTTCGATATCGTGGCTTCGTACAACATCTTTCATATGAATCTTCATCTCTCGAACAGAATGGTCCATTTGACAAATGTAAACGCTCACCTCTCTCTCAGACTTAACCTTAGGATATGATAGTACAGCTCTATAACATTCTCCGAAGTTTTAACATTGACTTCTTCCTCTGACTTAACCTAAGGATATGACAACGCAACTCTATAACACTTCTCTTCAATGACCTCTTCCAAAACTAACCTGTATACATGTTTTGAAGTGGTATTTGATAAGTTGAATACTTACCGATCCCGGACTCTCCAAAACCAATCGATGAATTTCTAGTTAACTCAATTCTGGATCTTTAAGAAGTAAATGAAAGCTAGAGTCATTTCATAAGAATGCTCCTCCCCGGAGGTTCTCAAAGCATATGAAGCCGCAATGCATTTGGTTACTTTTCAAGTTATATTTGGTCAAGTTCAATAGTCGACTAATCGACCATCGAGTTTAAAGCGATTGCCTATGGAAATCAAGGACCGTACACTTAAAACATTTCCGGCATTCCAAATTAACTATTTCTCAATCAAGAAGGAAGTTAGACCTCAATCACTCCATCCTTACTCGAAGATCAATCTTGACTCTCACAAATAGAGAAGTCTACCTCGCTCGGCTTTTAGTGTTAAGCATAGTAATACTAACATTCCATAAACAAATATAACTACACGTTCATTTTTAAAGTGTAACTTATTATCCCTTCTTCTAAATAGTTTCTCAAAGATATTAGTACATAAGTTAGAAATGGTTTTTTTACACCCTTTTTTTACCCCAAGCTACATCGAAGAAAGGTGAAGCATCATGAGAGGCCAGGAAGACTGCCCTCACGTCGAGCAAATTAGACGTAAAGAAAAAGGAATCAAATCAATCAAAATCATATTGCATAGGTAGTTGTCTTAAAGCTACGGTACTAAACCCGACTTGAACCTTTCAATCAAGGTTGGGGCAGAAGACAGATACTGTATTCGTAAAGAAACAGGGGCATGCCACAATGACAATACATAAGATCAAAGAAGAACAATAATACTACATCGAAGTACAAGAGGCAATACATGCTGAGCTAAGCCGACTGCTTCTCCAAAGCACATACTTTGTCAACACCTACAAAAAGAGTATGCACATCACATACCGAGGTTAACCTAGGCAGTACCGCATGGGGTCAAAATCACTCCAAAGGGATACATGCAGGGCCACTCAGGATACGCTTCAATGCAGAACCATACATACATGTAGATGACAAAGATATGGAGCTCCTCCTTTCTCTCATCAGCAACCTTAGCAAACTTGCAATGAGGGCAACCCAAATTGCAATCGGCTCAGATTATGGCTAGCCCCGAATACATTGCAAGCATATGTCAAATCAACTCTCAGAGTGAAATAGGGTAGTACAACTCCATTTATGTCGAATATGATAGCAAGTTAACCAAAGACTGTAGAGATATAAGCACATCAATATTGCTGAGCACAAGGCAATAGTCATCACCGTACCTCTTCGCATACATCAACAGCATCCCAAAGCCTTAGGATGGCCTCGCAGCATTCTTCTTAAGACATCTACCTCTTTAGGACAGAAAAGGTCGACCCGCACAGGCTTAGGCTTCCCACCCAATTTTTCAAGCATCCCGCTTCAATTCCCCTACACTCCCGCCAATGCATTGGTTTTTCACCAAAGATGCAACAGCAATCCACACACAACAAACAAGCATTGTAGATAAATGACAAGTGGTAAGATCTGAAGGCGAAGATTAAAGCAGAGGATAAAGAGCAATCATGGCAATTAGTATTACACTTTTCCATACTATAAAAGAAGGCACTGGAAGCCGTAAAAGGGGGACATTCTTCCAGATTCGAAAGCCGATCATAAAATTTTGAGAGATATTGTATGCTTCTAGGAAATTGTAATCATTTGTACCAAAAAATAGTATATAGTGGATTATACCATGGACGTACGACTAACAATAATCTGAACCACGTAAAAATTTCTATGTCCTTTACTTTCATTGCTTTATTATTTTTGTGTATTACTTTAGATTATAAATAGTGATTCCTTTGCAAAACTATTCCAACATTTTAACAAGTAGTTGGAGTTCTGTTACAAGGCTATATAAGCGTTCAGCAACATAGTCACTTCCTAAAGGCAGATTTGACATAAGATAAATCTATTCAAATTTGTCGAGCAATCATTTCCTAGATTGCTTCATAATCAAGTTTGAGTCGAAAAACTTCACTAACATTTTTGGCGCTAAAAGGAGGGCCTGAACCTCCATTCCCTTTCCCAATCCCAGACTAATTTGCCTAACCTCCATTTCCTAGCTTCCAGCCCACATGGATCCTATCCATACCATCGTTCCCCAGTCAATGATACTTCCATTATCCACAGCCCACCGCTATTACTCACCAATCACGTTGGTTAGGTAGCGGTTGAGTAATAATGGCACTCTTAGAAATGAGAACTGTGAGGCCAGACACAAACTACTTGATAGAAAGACTCAATAATTGATGTTGCATGGAATCAAGTTGAATGGCTTCTACCACTTGAGCTAGACCTCCTATCTATCAATGACTACAAGTTAGGCGAAAGCACTTAAGTATTTGTTGATTTGGACAGTGATTCCGATGATGATAAATAACCCAAAGCTGGAATCCAGGAACTCTCAGTACGACGTCAAGTGGATTCGTAAAAGGACTACATACTACGATCAAGTGGATAAGGATATTTACACATTCTACTAGGATACTGATTTATTCAACTGTAATGTCTTTCAATGCACATCCCTATCCATGTTGGATAGCAAATCGAAGTTATTAAGATGCACACTAATTTGATGGGTCGGCTACCATCCTTCACTGGAACCAAACCCAGTTGTCCACGTAGAGATTTTTGATGCTTCTCCCCTAACCCCAAGGAACACCTTTCTGAGATAGATAGAACAGATAAGAAGCATGATGGATTCAAAATATGGTAGAAGAATCAAAGGTTGAAGCACTGGCCAAAACTACAAAGGACAAGCATTCGATATTGCGCTGGAAGCCTTAGACCACATTTTAAGCGATCTGCACCACTTATGTAATAAGGCTTGTAAAATTTTAGATATATTGATGTATTAAACTGATCTAAGGGATACTAGACAGCCCGAACTAGTATAAAAATCTTTGTATTATCTCTCTCTGGCATGATTAAATGGTCTTCCCGAGCACATACATAGTTCACTGCCAATAGCCGCTGATCAAGCAAAGCGCGAGATCCATAGGTAAGAGCGACAGTCTCAGTAATGAGATGGTGAAACTGGACTTAAAACACTTGGAAATGCATCAACGCAATCCGGTTCTTCAGCCAAATTACTGTATTGGACTTAGGGATATTAGACTGGCCGAACCGGTTATTAAAATGGAGCTACATACAACACAGCTCAGCTTCTCAACCTAAATGGTAATAGGGATATTGGATGGTCTGAACCAGTATAAAAACCCCTCAATGTTGGTGCTATTGACATTGCACATTGGACATACGAATACTAGACAGCAAGAACAAATACAAAGAATCATGCACATGTGAGGGTTGTAGTTATGGGACCTGACTTCACGGTCAAATTTTCTCTTAGTCCTCCCCCAAACAACGGGGAAGACCATGTCAAGCGCATGAACAAATTACTCTTCATAGCTCACCATCGTCGTTCTATATTTGCAATGCAACGTACGAGCGACAACGGCAATCTCAGAAATGTAAATGGTGATGTTAGATAATGATGCGACCAACCGTACGTATGACACTATACCCTTAACATAGAGGCAGGTCATACCAAACATGTAGTAAAGCCAGGGAAGGACACCACACCCAAGATAAGGGGTCAGGTCATATCAAATGTGTAGGTAAAGACTACGGCCTAAGGGTCAAGACTGGGGGCATAAGCTACCTCAGGAGCTTATTCTAAACATGACAAGAAAGCACAAATACATTGAACATACCATAAGTTATTGGTCAGTTACGAACTCAAACACTACTCAATGCTTGCCAGGTATATATCAAAAAACTAAGTTAATCACAAGCCTACCAAAAAGCAATTGTCAGACTAAATATCTGTACATAATTTACAAAAGATCACAGCATGGCTCATATCATGAAGTGATAACTCATAATAAAAGCTAGTTAGGAATCTAACAAAGAATTAGAAGATAAGCTAGTTATGACCGCTCCGCGTCAATACGACCTGTAGGAACGCGATGCCAAGGGTTGAGAAGAACCACCTGTCAATTTAACGGTAAGGGATTGATCATCAAACTCGATAACAACAACCAATGATCGGGCACTAGTGGCACTACCATGAGCAGAAATATAGTAAGACACATAGGGATCATAATTGGCACCGGCCTAGTTATTCTCATAATCTTGAGACCTGTACTTATAGTTGGCACGATTGTACAAGAAGGATAAATCAAGTTCGTGCCAGAAACATCTAAAAACATCAGCGGCACGTTGTTGATCAAATTCTTTATTGTCTTCTTCACCTTCTCTTTATGAAGCTCTTCTAATAGAGATGCCCTATCCATCCCACCTTGGGAAACTACAACGGAATGTAATTGGGACTCACAATCCAAGTTCAATATCTTGTTCTTAAGAGCATTCATGTGCTCCATAGCAACACACTTAAATCATTTAATCTCGTTCAAGAGTTGATCTTTGGATTTCTCAGAATTTCTTGAGGAGGAGTCGAAGAGCCTCCTTGTATCAGAAAGATAGGATGAGACGCGGGTTTGCGACGTCCTAATCTCTCCCTTATAATGATCCTCAAAATCATTAATCTTAGCCTTATAATAACTCTTTACATCCTTCTTCCACTTGGGAACTTCATCCAGGTCGGCCCCAGAAGGGGGCACAGGAATTACAACCGGCCTGAGTGAGGAGCATGTAGCTAAAGACATTGGAGAATCATCTTCTACACTCATGCGCCGTGCAATCTCTTTGTCCATCCCCATAATCTTTTGCCTTAAATTTTTGATCTCATATCTATATATAGCCCTATATATGCTCTCGACATTCTTTAATAAGTCATCTAATTCCACTACTCTAGTTAGGGTAGAATCTAAATTCTCTTTGAGGACGGCTACCTCTAAACTCTAATCAAGAAGAACCGGCAAACAAGCAAATAAAAGAAGAGATGGAAAGAAAGAAGTTCACTCAAATAAGACCAGAGTTTCTCAGTTAATACAGAAATTTAGAAGGAGACAACTCTGGAGCCAGGATGAGAAGGAAATAAGGCAGGGAAGATGAGACAACTTGTGGCAAAGTTTGCTCTGCGGTTTTACCCACTGTGTCTATGAAAAAAGATATAGCCCCTTCAGGCTAGGTAAGTAGCCTGCATCGGGGAAAGAATCAATCTGCAAAGAAGAAGCAGTTGGCGCTGTTGAGGTAGAAATAGAAAGGGAAGAAATGATCTTATTAGAAAATGGCAGAACATCGAAAGCAGGAAGAGGGTAAGTAGTTTAAGAGCAAGGGAAGAACCACAAGATCCATCACGTGGCCTTTTTAGAACATGGCTTTGCTTCACTTCATTGCGGAGCCTAGCAGAAGTTTCAGCATTCACTGTACATACAAAGAAAAAAGAGCAACAAGATTAGAATCACAAGGATGATAATTCCGAAAAATCTACTACGAGCGACTTATACCCCAAAGATTTAGTTGAAGAAGAAAAGGGCTTAAATATGCTATGAGAAAACGTGTGATGAGGACGTAGTAGATTGCAGTCCTTAAGTTTCCATCCATTCAAATAGTAATTTATTTTCCTACTCTTTGCTGCCAATCTTGAAATATGCCATCTATGAGAATCGTATAATTTTTAATTTTCCTCAAAGGCGATGGTGTGGATCAAATATTAACAGAAGGAAGAAGGAAAGTTGTACAGGTTTGAAATAAAGAAATAAAGCTCGACCAACTTTCAATTTTCCATAGAACATCAGGAAAAGCCGATTCCTTAGCCTGAATGTAAAAGAAGCCACCATCCTCCTTTGAAGGACTCTTCCTAGTTTGAAAGAGAAACCGATGTTCCTTGCTAGTGAGAACGAAGCCATTTTCGGCATAAAGAATGAAAGTGGCAAGGGCAAGAGTATAGGAAAGAGGGGAAAGTTGGATAGGAGCAATATCAAGGGAAGTAAGCCATTGAAGAATAGTCCGGCGTATGGGAAGATAAAGACCACATCAGATGTGTTCTAGAGTAATGGAGATAAACCCAATCGATAATGTATTAATGCGTTCATAGTCGAAAACCCTAACTTCATAACAGAAAATCCAAATTGTTTGAGTAGTATGAAAGTGTACGTGTAGTACTAAGGATCGTGTAATATGGTATATAAATGTGGAAACTGATAATAGCAGTAAAATAAAAATTAAAGTAAGCACACCAGGAATTTTTATACTGGTTCGAACTTCCCGTTCTACGTCCAGTCCCAGAATACCCTATGGATTTAAACTAAACCCCTCACTTAACCCAAAGGAATAGGTATACGACACCTGAGCAGCCGAACAGGAATTTTTTCCGCCTCAACAGCCAAAGAGGACTTCAACTTAATACAAATAACTTGTTGACGAATGTGTTCTGAATAACACTGATTGTCTTTTGATAGTATAGCTTTCCTATAATCAAATCCTCAAGAGTATATATGTGTGTGAAGATTTAGAAGGAAGATAATCACGTAGAATAGAAGTATATGAATTAATTCAAGGATTCTAGTGATATTGAATGAGAATGAATGCTTTTTATTTGCAGATAATAATAGAGAATAGATTTCAGAATTATAAACAAGAATTTGGTTGTTGTAGAAGTGAATTGAACATGTTTATATAGTTGTAGAATAGTTGCAATCTTTCATGAAGAGTTTCAATCAAAAGTTGTGTCTGTATCTCTTGGATTGAAGTAGATTCCTCTTCACGAACGATCGCAACTCTTCAGAAAACTAGCCGTTATTCTCAGGTCGGTTGGCCGAGAAAACTGGCCGGTCAGCGGAGTTTCAAAAACGTACATAGAATAGTGCATATCTGTGCATTGACACAGAGTCCGTCGATCGAAGTTCCTGGTCGGTCGGCCGACCTGCTGTCAATTGCACAGTGCACACTTTTCATGTATAAATTAATGTATAATAATTTGTGTGTGTGTGACTACTTGTGGAATGATTTTAACAATATTCTAAGACTCAATACAATAAAATATTCATACTAATCTCTGGATTGTAGTCTTGTCTCCTTTGTAGTGCACAATATACGCTTATTCTCTTTTTGTCGCTTTCGTATAGTATTCTCGTCGTATGATCTCTGAAGCTTGTGTCATGAATCAAAACTCATGAATCAACATTCTCCCCCTTTTTGATTGATGACAATACTTATGTGACGAAGTAGTATATACATATATATTATAACTCTCCCCCTGAATATATGGCGATTTTTCTGCAAAAAATTGTTAGCTTTCATATATTTCTCCCACTTTGTCATCGACAAAAAGGAATACTTATTAGATGTAATATGAAAAAAAATATGGAACATGTAACACAAGTAAGAAAAAACATCGAGTTTAAATATTACATACTCAAACCAAATAGGAATATTAATGATGTTTACTTACTACACAACATCTAAAAATAGACATATTGTTCATAAAAAAATACTTGAAATTATGAAATAGCAAGTTGTAAAACAATATGATCACTCCTCACCATCATCGGAATCCCAAAATTCTGGACGAATACTTTCTTCCGGAGGAGCATGTTCCTTACCACGTCTTTGAGCATTAGAAGTGTGAGTTCCCGATGTACCGAACTTGTATTCTCCGAAGTGGACCAAGAGAAGTTTGGCACCGGCCTTTTTCCGGGAGCAAGGTGAGAGGCACCGGCTTCGGAAGTGCATGATAAGGCATCCCATAGATTGATGAAGAAGCCCTTAATTTTCTTGAACCGACCGTCAATTATTCGTAACCGGGCATCTAAGGCAAGTTGATTTTGAGCCAAAATATCAATGGCCGCCTCCGTACTAATTCCGGGAGTTGGTCTTTGAATTGAATGTTGGCGAGTTAGACGTTCCGTAGCATGAGTTGATGGTTGCGGTGTGGAAAAGCTACGGCGTAGTTGTTCTCGAGGAGTAGTACGCCATTGGTTAAATGTTTTGAAAAATAAGCATAGTATATATAAGCATTTGTTTGCTGAAAAATGAGTGGATAGGAACTAGTTTTATAATCACAGAAGTTTAATAATAAAGCCGTTTGTAAATGTAGGATTTATAAGTTTAGGACTAAAAATAGATTTTCAGAAACCAAAATAAATAAAACAAACTCAAAGAAGACAGAGACAAGAAACACCCATAGCTCAAGTGGCTATAACACAACATCTAACAAGCAAGTCAGAGGTCATGAGTTCGAGTCCCGCTTTGGTCAGAAATAAAACAATTTATGTTTTTCAATATTTTTGCATATTTTTATTTATAAATCTTTTAAAGACATTATTCCTAAGTCACGTCTAAGTTTTATAAAAATATTTTCATTTAGTGGTTTAGTAAAAATGTCAGCAATTTGATTTTCAGTATTAATAAATTCTAAATTTATCAATCCTTTTTCCAAACAATCACGAAGAAAGTGATGACGAATATCGATGTGTTTTGTTCGTGAGTGGTTGACCAGATTTTTAGAAAGATTTATTGCACTAGTATTATCACAATAAATTATAGATTTTTCAAGGTTACAATTAAAATCCTGAAGTGTTTGTTGCATGTAAATGACTTGTGCACATGCCAAAGCAGCAGATATATATTCTGCTTCACATGTCGATAAAGAAACGCGGTTTTGTTTCTTACTGAACCAAGAGACTAAGGAACGTCCAATGAAATGACACGTTCTGCTCGTACTTTTTCGATCCGTCCGACTTCCTCCAAAATCAGCGTCGCTATAGGAGACTAATTCGAAAGGACATTCTTTTGGATAAAATAGTCTGAAATATTTGGTTTTAGTTAGATAAAGAATAATGCGTTTAACTGCTCGCATATGTGACTCTTTGGGATTTGCTTGAAATCGAGCACATAAACAAACACTCATCATTATATCGGGTCGACTCGCTGTTAAGTATAACAAAGATCCAATCATACTACGATACAGTTTCTGATCAACACTTTTGCCCTCCTCGTCTCTATCGAGATGAGTAGTTGTGCTCATTGGAGTTGGTTTGGCAGAAGTGTTTTCCAGACCAAATCGTTTAATTAAATTATAACAATATTTTTCTTGATTAATAAAAATTCCATTTTCAACTTGTTGAAATTGTAATCCAAGAAAATATGACAATTCTCCCATATGAGACATTTCAAATTCATTTGTCATTGTAGTCGAAAATTCCTGACATAACTTTTCATTTGTCGAGCCAAAAATAATATCATCAACATATATTTGAATTATTAAAATATCTTTCTTAGTTTTCTTAATAAAAAGTGTTTGATCGACTTTACCTATTTCAAAACCAGATTTTAGTAAATAGCTTTTAAGACGATCATACCAAGCACGTGGTGCTTGTTTTAAACCGTATAGGGCCTTTTTGAGTTTATAAACATGATCTGGATATTTTTCATGATTGAAAAGTGGTGGTTGTTCAACAAAAACATTTTCTTTTATATAACCATTTTAAAAAACACTTTTAACATCCATTTGATAAAGTTTAAAATTATGAAAACACGCGAAAGCCAATAAGATTCGTATTGCTTCAAGTCGGGCGTTTGGAGCAAACGTTTCTTCGTAATCAATTCCCTCTTCTTGATTATATCCTTGTGCAACTAATCTAGCTTTATTCCTGGTTATATTTCCTAGTTCATCTGCTTTATTTTTGAAAACCCATTTAGTACCAATGACTGATTGATCACTAGGTCTAGGAACGAGTTCCCAAACTTCGTTTCGTTCGAATTGATTTAGTTCTTCTTGCATGGCAAGAATCCAGTAGTCATCAGTTGATGCTTCTTTTATATTCTTAGGTTCTATATTAGAGAGAAAAGCTACATGTCCAACTTGATTTAATTGATGTCTAGTTTTAACATTCGTATTAACTTCTCCGATTATATTTTGCACAGGATGATCTCGTAAAATTCTAGGAGGAGATTTTATTATATTAGGAGTAATATTCTTATTTTCAGTAATATCATGATGATTATCGAAATTTTCATTAGTATTACTATTTTCATTCTGAGTAGTTTCATCATCAGAATCAATAGTAATATTTGGATTTATATTTTTAAAATTTTCGTCAAATGAAACATGTAAACTTTCTTCAATAATTTGAGTTCTTTTATTATAAATTCGATAAGCCTTGCTTCGTTCCGAATATCCAACGAATATTCCTTCATAGGATTTTGGATCCAATTTGCCTAGCTGATCTTTAGTATTCAAAATAAAACATTTAGAACCAAATACTTTAAGATATGAAATATTTGGTTTTCTTCCATTTAGAAGTTCATATGGAGTATTCTTAGTTAACGGTCGAATAGAAACACGATTCAACACATAACAAGTAGTAGCTACAGCTTCTGCCCAAAAGTGTTTCGATAAAGTGGTTCCATTTAATAAAGTTCTCGCACATTCTTGTAACGTTCTATTTTTCCTTTCTACAACTCCATTTTGTTGTGGTGTTCTAGGAAACGAAAAATTATGGTTAATACCTTTCTTGTTACAAAATTGTTCAAAAGCTTCATTTTCAAATTCTCCTCCATGATCACTACTGATATTTTTAATTTTCAAACTTTTAATATTTTGAATTCTTTTAACAAAAGCTTTAAAATTATCGAAAGTATCACTTTTATTTTTCAAAAAGAAAATCCAAGTGTATCTAGAAAAATCATCTACGATAACAAACACATATCTATTATGATTAATAGACTGAACTTGAGTTGGACCAAAAAGATCCATGTGTAAAAGTTCAAGTGGTTGTTCTGTAGATATTACCTTTTTAGATTTAAAAGAAGATTTTGTTAATTTTCCTAATTTACATGCATCACAAAATATATTAGTTTTGAATTTTATATTGGGTAATCCTTTAACTAATTTATTTTTAGCTAATTTGTTGATGGTATTAAAATTAACATGACACAATCTTTTGTGCCAAAGACAAGAATCGTTTTCTTTAGCTACTAAACATAAATTTGAATCATTATTAACATTCATATTTAAGATATAAATGTTTTTATCTCTTATTCCTTCAAAAATAGTGTTATGATTTTTATCGAAAATATTACATTTATTTTCTGAAAAAGTTATATTAAAACCTTTATCACATAGCTGACTAATACTCAATAAATTGTGTTTTAAATTTTTAACTAATAAAACATCAGTAATGAGAGGTAAATTAGAGGTACCGTTGCTACTAACATCGCCTTTGCCGATGATATATCCTTTTTAGTTATCTCCAAAGGTGACTGCTCCTCCATTTGAGTATATAATGTTTGACAACATTTCTTTGTTTCCAGTCATAATTTTTGAATAACCGCTATCTAAAATCCATTTTCCTCTCTTCTTATGAGGTACCTGCAAAAATTTATAAAAAGTTGGTACCCATTTCTTTTTAGGGTCCTAAGAGTTAGATCTTAGGAAGCCAAACCCATACGGGTTCAGAATTCCCTTTATAAACATAATTCTTGTTATTATGAACAGTTTCCATAAACATTTTGATATGTTTATTCCTTATCAAAATATTATTTGATTTTGGAATCCATATCTTGATGGTTTTAGTGTTTGGGTAAACTGTTTTCTTAATATCCTTCTTAATATTATTATTAATCCTACTTTTAGCAAAATTATTTTGTTTCTTAAATCCTAGTCCAGATTTATTATTAGAGGATTGAGAATTTGCAAGTATTCTAGAAAGATTCTCTCTTCCTTTATTGAAATTAGATACATTTTTAGAGATATCATCAAATTTTATTTTAAGACTAGATTTTTCTAACTCTAAAACCTTAATTTTAGAGTTTAAACTATTATTTTCCAAAAATAAAACATCATTTTATTTTTCTGAATTTCTAGTTCTTCGGATATTGAAGAAATTTGAGAAGATAAGTTAGAATTCGATTGATGAGAAATTTCAAGTTCTTCTTCTAATATTTTCTTCTCATCTTTCAGCATATCTACTTCTAAGACTGTCATATCTAACTTTCTTTGCAACTCCTTATTTTTCTTTTTAAGTTGCTTTGCTACATCTATTAATTCAGAATTAATTTCAATTAAATCTTCAAAAGTAAGATCACTTACATCGTCTGACGAAGCCATGAAGCATACATTTGCTTGTTCATTTTAATTATCACTTTCGCTCTCTGATGATGATGATGAGTCAGTGTCGTCCCAAGTGACTGAAAAAGCTCTTCGTTTGGTTCTGTCCTTCTTAAAATTGCTCTTTTTACGTTCTGGACAATCCTTCTTCATGTGACCTTTCTTGTGACATTCATAACATTCCATTGCTGAAGATGATGGTTTGCTATTGTAGGAATTATTTTTGTTTCCCCTGAATTTATTTCTTTTGAATTTCAGAAACTTCTTGAAATTTTTAGCAATAATTGCCATATCTTCATTCTCTGAGTCGGAGTCATCCTTTTCTGCTTGAAATGCCACATTCTTCTTTTCTTGTGCTCCATTTCTCTTTGCCTACAAATTTACTTCATAGGACATTAAATTACCTATCAATTCTTCTGGTTTTAATGTTGACAAATCACTTGCTTCTTCAATGGCTAGGATTTTCTTTCCCATTCGTCCGTTAAAGAATTTAAGATTTTTGTGACAATATCAAAATCAGTAAATTTTTGTTCTAATGATAGTAGAGCATGATAAATATCCTGAAATCTAGAGTACATATCATTTATAGATTCATTTGGCCTCATTTTGAAATTTTCAAATTGATTTTTCAACATAGAGATTTTGCTTAATTTAACTTTGTTCGTTCCTTCATGTGTTATCTTAAGTGTTCTCCAAATTTCATAACCAGAAGTGCACATGCTAACTCTATTGAATTCATTTCTATCTAATGCACAAAATAAAATATTCATAGCCTTTGCATTTGATGTAGCATCTAGTTTTTGTGTGTTACTCCAAGTTGAGTATTCTCCAGTAGGAGTTGTGTACTCACTTTGTATAACATTCCAGATATCAAATCCATTAGATTGCATATAGATTCTCATTCTAGTTGACCAATAATTATAGTTTATACCATTAAAAAGTGGAGGTCATGAAGTTGATTGACCCTCTGTGAAACTAGTATTAATGTTAGTGTCAAAATCGTTAGTATGTGTTGTTGCCATATTACTAGAAATAGATATCAAATAACTTTGTGACGGTTATAGGATAACCTTGCTTTGATACCAAATGAAAGTGTGCGTGCAATACTAAGGATCGCGTAATATGGTATATAAATACGGAAACTGATAATAGTAGTAAAATAAAAATTAAAGTAAGCACACCAGGAATTTTTATACTGGTTCGAACTTCCTGTTCTACGTCCAGTCCCGGAATACCCTCTGGATTTAAACTAAACCCCTCACTTAACCAGGAGGAATAGGTATACGACACCTGAGCAGCCGAACAGGAATTTTTTCCGCCTCAACAGCCGAAGAGGACTTCAACTTAATACAAATAACTTGTTGATGAATGTGTTCTGAATAACACTGATTGTCTTTTGATAGTACAGCTTTCCTATAATCAAATCCTCAAGAGTATATATGTGTGTGAAGATTTAGAAGGAAGATAATCACGTAGAATCGAAGTATATGAATTAATTCAAGGATTCTAGTGATATTGAATGAGAATGAATGCTTTTTATTTGCAGAGAATAATAGAGAATAGATTTCAGAATTATAAACAAGAATTTCGTTGTTGTAGAAGTGAATTGAACATGTTTATATAGTTGTAGAATAGTTACAATCTTTCATGAAGAGTTTCAATCAAAAGTTGTGTCCATATCTCTTGGATTGAAGTAGATTCCTCTTCACGAACGATCGCAACTCTTCAGAAAACTAGCCGTTATTCTCAGGTCGGTTGGCCAAGAAAACTGGTCGGACAGCTGAGTTTCAAAAACGTACACAGAATAGTGCATATCTGTGCATTGACACAGAGTCGGTCGACCGAAGTTCCTGGTCGGTCGGTCGACCGAAGTTCCTGGTCGGTCGGCCGACCTGCTGTCAATTGCACAGTGCACACTTTTTCATGTATAAATTAATGTATAATAATTTGTGTGTGTGTGTGACTACTTGAGGAATGATTTTAACAATATTCTAAGACTCAATACAATAAAATATTCATACTAATCTCTGGATTGTAGTCTTGTCTCCTTTGTAGTGCACAATATACGCTTATTCTCTTTTTGTCGCTTTCGTATAGTATTCTCGTCGTATGATCTCTGAAGCTTGTGTCATGAATCAAAACTCATGAATCAACATAGTCCAGTGGCATCTCCCAACTGAGTGATTTTAGAGAGAAGATGTGTAGAGGAAGAAGAAAATGAATCAGTTTCAAAGTTTTACGATTACTTCAAAGAAGGATCAAGCAAGAATCGAGAAAGGTTCTCCTATTTTCAATCTAAAGAAAAACCCCAAATTTGAAAATTGGATATCAATCTAATAGAAATTCTTTTCAAGCAAAAGGATAAAATGAAATTAAGGGAAGATGAAGAAAAGATATACTTACCTTAATTTGGATAATGGCCGCACGATCAAAGTAATAAATAACTTTGGTAAGACACTGATCGATTGCCAAAATAGTAAGTAAAAAGATTGAGGAGGATTTACCTAGAAAAACAAAATTCCTTATCAAACAACGGTTTGAAAATAGACCAATGAGGGAATGGCACGTGTATGAGAGCATTAAATACAAGAATAGCCGAAAAGATGTTTCCCACTACCGAAAAGAAAGGAAGATTAGATAGAACTGACAGGATATGCTGACCGAGTGCTTAATCCGACAAGTCTACCATGACTTACGGCTGTTATAGAACTATAGGCAAGTGTTAAACCCATTTTTACCCTGAGCTACATTGAAGGAAAGTCAGCCAAGGTGTAAGGCCAGGATGGCTACCCTCATGTTGAGAAAATTAGATGTAATGAAAAAGTAATCGAATTAATCAAACTCATACTGCATAGGGAGTTGTCTTGAAGTTATGGTACTCAACCCGACCTGAACCATGCAAGCAAGGGAATTGCGGTAGAAGATAGATATTGCACCAATAAGGAAACAGGGGCTGACCACACTGATAATAAATAAGATCACAGTAGAATGTGAATACTATGCCGAAGTATAGGAGGCAATACATGTTGAACTAAGCTGACCTCATCTCCAAAGCCTATACTTTGTCAACACCTACAAGAATAGATCTGCAGGCACATACCAGAGGCAACCTAAGCAATGCCATAGGGGGTCAAAATTACTCCAAAAGGCAGCATGCAAGGTCATACAGGATAAGCTTCAAACGCATAACCATACTTACAGGAAGACAACAACAATATGGAGCTCCTCCTTTCTCTCATCAGCAACCCAAGCATACTTGCAATAAGGCCAACCCAAATCTCAATCAGCTCAGATCATGGCTAGCCCTGAATGTCTTCTAAGCATATGCCAAATCAACTCTCAAAGTGAAACGGGGTAGTACAACTCCATTTTTTCCCAAATATTATAACAAGTTAACCAAAGATGGTAGAGATGTCAGCATGGTAGTATGACTTGAGCATCAAGCTATAGTCATCACCACACCTCTTCGTATACATCAACAACATCAACAAAGCTTCAAGTCGACCCACCAGCATTCATCTTATGGCATCTGCCTCTTAAGGACAGAAGAGGTCGACCCGCATAGGCTAGGGCTTCCTGCCCAATTTTTCAAGAATCATGCTTCAGTTCCTTAGACTCCAACCATAAAGAGCAATCCAGACAAAAAAATAGTGTTGTAAATAAATGACAAGTGGCCGAATCTGAAGGCGAAGATTAAAGCAAAGGATAAAGAGAAATTGTGACAATCAACAGTGTGCTTTTCCATGATATAAACGAAGGCATTGAAAGGGGTAGAAGGGGGTTAATTTTTCCAAGCCTAAAGCTAATCATAAAAATTTGAGAGATATTGTATGCTTCTGGGAAATTGTAATCATTTATACCAAAAATTAGTATATCATGGATTATCCGATGGACGTAGAATTAAAAATAATCCAAACCATGTAAAAATTTCTATGTCCTTTACTTTCATTGCTTTATTATTTTCATGTTTTGCATTAGATTGTAAATTATAATTCCTTCCCAAAACTATTAGGAAATTATCATAAGCAGTTGGAGTGCAGTTACAGGGTTGCTATGTAAGTGTTTAGCAACATAGTCACTTCCTAAAGGCAGATTTAACATAAGTTAAATAACTGTTTGTTCAAATTCATTGAGTAATCATTGCCTAAATTGCTTCATGGTCAAGTTGAGTGTTATGGAGTCAAAAAACTTCACTAACAGTTTTAAAATGAAATATGTTTGTATAATAGTTTATTTATAAAAGCTACTATATTTAATAGAATTTAAAATAGACTTCAAAGGGAGAAGTAAAATAAGAACTCAATATACTTTAAAATAAGATACTAGTTTTATAAAGTTGTGTGTATATATATAATACCTTTTAAAATGGTTATATATAAGTTATAAATAGTTATATAAAATATTACTTTAAAAATAATTATTTGAGATTGATTTGAAAACTTTTACGACTTTAACAAAATAAAAAGGTTTTATATATACAATAAGAAAACCTTTACTTTAATAACTAAAAATAAATTCTTTTTAAAATATATTTTAAATTCAAACCACTTTTAAAATACTAGTATATCTTTTATAAAACTCTTCTGAAAAGATTTCATAAAAATATCTAAAATAATAACATTTTAAACTTTACTAAAACTTGTTTTTCCAAATTGCATCCATAGCAACAATCGCTATATGGACCATAACTTTTATAACTTTGTTTTATAAGTGAAATGGCTTTTAAACTCAAATACTAGGTACCTTTTATGCTATTATAGGTATAGAAAACATTTCATTCAAAAATATACAAAAGAGGAGTTTAAAAAGTGAGATAAAAGAGAGGGATTCAAAGTGTGTTTATAGCAACTATCATTATATGGACAATTCAATATTCATTCAAATTCAAACACCATTCAATCACATATACATATATGATTCTCAATTTCATATCACACTGCAAAGAAGCATGAAATAACATATACACAAATATATATAAGAAAAAAAATGTAACGACCCGTAAAATTTCGATAATTAAAAATGTTAATTTAATAAGATTTCATGGTTTAATGTTGGAAGAATTAAAAATTTGTAATTTATGTATGGTAATAATAACTAGAATGAATTACAAAAAATTTTATCTAAGTTAATTATTTATGAATTGAATGAAATCCCAAATTAATTGAAATAATATATAGTCAAGGGTAATGGAATGAAGTTGTATTATATAGGAAATTGTGACACTTGATTGTAAATAATAAACTTATAATTATGATTTAAAAGTTAGTGGTGATAATTATTATAAGTTACCTGTTTATTTAATCAGTCGAATTGAATTAGGAAACAAATTGCAATTGAAATGAAATTTTATATAGTAACTAGGTTTATAATCAATAACTGAAGTCGAATGATAATGTTGAATTCATTAGATGTGAATAAAGTAATTGACTGATAACGGAAATTTATATAAAATCTAATATTGAAATATAAATGCTCCTTAGTGAATGCCTTTACAATCAATAGTTGGATTCGATAATAATGCTGAGTTTAATAGATGTAAATAAAGTAATGGATTGATAAGTAAAATTCATTTAAAATCCAATATTGGAATTTGTTGAATATTGAACAATTAAATTATTTAAATTCAATATTTGAAATTTACTGAATAATTGAATAACGAGAATGGAATAACTGTTTAATGGAAACAGTTGTTCTGTAATTTGATTTTTGTTTTAAAAGTTAAGTTTACAAGTTCATTTTCAAATATTTTAAAGATAGTGAATTTTTTTTAATAATCAAAATCGTTTAAATTTAATATTGCAATTATTTGAATAATTGAATTCTGAATATAATATGATAGAAAATGAAATCGGAAATTGATGTAAAGTTTATTTAAACAACAATGAAATTTGCTATCATTTAAAATTGGATTTAAAAGTGAAAATTGGAAAATTGAAAATTTTATATTTTAATCGACGAGTAAAAATAGCCTTCCGAGGCACAGTCTCAGAATTCGACGAAACCAGTTTCATTGGATCCGTAATAGTTTATTATTATCGGATTTCAAATTTCGTAGCAATCGGAGTTGCCATTTGACCGTGGCAGCTGAAAAAGTTTAGAAATTCATTTAATCGGTGTAATTTAAAATCGATCGTTTAATTCCATAACTCTCACAGACAATCGAATTAGCCTCCGAAACATGTTCCATTGTGTTCGGAATGCGGGTAAAACATTACGAACGCCAGGCGGCACGTCTCGTTTGGAGTTCGTTTGAAAAAGCTTGAATTTTGGAAAATAATATTTTAATAATATTCTATACGTATATATTCACGTTCGTATCAGAGAAACCCTATCTTATCTCGTGGCCGCCGTTTCTTATCTTCCAATGGCCGATATTATCTTTCGTTCTCCTTCGATTATCTTCAAATCCACTCATTGATTTCAAAATCTTCCAACTGCAAAATCGAAGAGCTTGACAAGCTCTATCTATCCAACGGTCGAGATCATCATCGAAGCTTCGTAGTGGGAGAAATCTGCTCGTGTGTGTCTCGCGTTTGGTCGCGTTTTTCCAAGCCATGGGGTAGCCGAGCTTCGAGTGGCTCACGGCGGTGGTGATGTGAGGTATGACCTTCGATTTGAAGGCGACTGATCGTCTTCCTATGGCCGGAGGGAGGGGCGGCGATGGGGAATATGTCGCCTGCGTTTGGGTTCGGGAACCTGGTAGTTGCGTACGAGAGGGAAGAAGAGCCTGTACCCTTGATTTTCTGAAGCTAGATCTTGCGGCCAGGATTTGTTTTGGTAAAAAAAAAAAGAAGAAACGAAATTTGTTTTAAGATTATATTAAGATATATGCAATCTTGTAAAACTCATATCTCATCCATACTTTATCAGAATCGGACGGAACATTTTGCGTTGGAATCGTGGTGACAAGCTCTACGTCATGGATTTGATTTGGGGATGTTTGGAGCTAACTAAAATTTTAGGTTAAATCGAACGTCGTTCGATTTGATTTAAAATTGAAAATCAAGGTGAGTGTTTTATAACGCTCACAAAGTACTAAATATCTTTATGGTAGTTAAATTTGATATTATAAAGTGATATGAATTTTATTTGTCGTTGTTGATAAAAATTTAATTGTCATATAGATTGTCATTTGAATTCACCGTTGAAAATTAAAATTGACAGTCAAGTTGAAATTAAAAATTTAATTGCGATTAAATTACCTGATATTGATAACTATGAAATTGCCGTGAATTGTATTGTCTATTGGATGATTTATTTCGATGAATGCTATTGGTTGATATTTAAATGTTTGGATGTTTATTTGCTTATATATATCATGTTATGCATACATATGACACTGTGATTTGGTTTAAGTGATATATATTCATCCCTGACATTTAATTGAAATAACTAATCACTTGGCCATAGGATAGAAAACTATATACGGACACCGGATTGGTTAATTTAATAATTTTAAAATAGTTGGTTTGAAATTTATTTAAATGTTTTGATTTAAAAGTTATAAATAAAATCAATTTATAGAAATCGAATTTATCGCAAATTGAGTTTGGAATGTTGAAATAAATTTTGGGTTAAAAGAAATTGTTAAATAATTTAAGTTGAGACTTTGAAATTTAAAATTGGGATATGATTGAATTTCGGAAATTTATTTGTTTTAAAGATTGAACATTATCTCGAGCTTTGAGTATTACTAAGTAAAAGTGAAATAAAAATGATATTTTGAAATTGAGCTTGGAATTGAATCATATTTGAAATTTGGATTTAAAAGTTGAATATTGAAGGATAATTTTGTTAAGTGTTATAAATTGATATTTCGAAAATCAAGCTCCAAATCGATATAAATTGAAATTGAATTAATTAAAGGTGAATGTGGAATTGAATTAATTTGAAGTCAAGTTGACGTCGATTTGAATTGAAATCGAAATTGAATCGGTAGAATGGAAATTGATTTGTATTGGGAAGTTATAATTGAAATGGTTTGGTTTTGAAGATGTTTCAGTTTTGTTTTCAAATTTCTCTGTTATATAAACCATCTTTAAATACTTAAACTATTTTAATCTATTTTAAATCTACTTAACCCAATTTAAATTATTTTAAACTAATTTACCTATTTGAAATCCATTTAAAGATTTTACGTATGTCAACTATTTTAATTATTTAAAACTACTTTTAAACTACTTAAAACTATTTTCTAAAATTTCAAGCTGGTCAATAAGGTTAAATGTTTATATTTAAATCTTGAATTTAAATACGAATTGGGTTAAATGAAGTTGCAACCTAAATTGAAATTCGAAATGATTTTGAAATCGAAAGGAGATATTGAGGCGAAAAATGATTTTGAAATCGAAATGAGATATTGAGGCAAAAAATGATTTTGGAACGGAACCTTACATCTTGAATAGATATGATGATATTTGAAATGGATTTGATTTTGAAGCGAATATGATATTTTGATATCAAGTATGAATCGATTTGAAATGTAAAAGAGCCATTGGTGTAATAATACGTAGTTATTAAAGAGACCAGGATCGGATATGGACATACTCTCTGTCGATACCGAAAACCACTTTAATAACTATTATACGCGCAGTGTTGATCTAGAATGAAGTGGATGGTTTGGTGAACGCGTTGACTAAAGAAAGAGAACGATATTGGATGACCCCTAACATGACTAAAACAGGAGCCGCGCCGGGCCATTGAGGTTCGCCACCTCTAGCGGACACACTTCTTCGTTACCATATCTATTACTGTTGTGATTCGATTTGGGTGCACCCCTCGATTAAGGGAGTGTTGTTTCGCGGTGTTGGGGTAGTAGCTGCTATGCCCAACATCAGTCCGGATCACGCAACTACTAGTATCCTAGTTTGTAACGACCCAGAATTTCGAACGAATTAAATTGAGAATATTTAATTTATTTTAAATATTTGAACGATGATTTGATTTGAATCCCCGATATAATTTTGAAATTGGCGATTAAATTATAAAATTTAATCGATTGAATGCTGAATAAAAATGTGAATCTTCAGTTTTAAGCTGAAGAAAAATATTTCGAAAGCTTTTAAAATTCGTATTGACAACATTGAAGATAACAGCAGCTTCAGAATTTAAATTTAAACTGTTTCGTTCAGTTTTGAATTTAAATTGTTGGGACCGATATTTAAAAATAGTCATTTTTCAAACAGTCTCGGAATTCGATGAAACCAGTTCCATTGGGTCCGTAATATTGAATTATTGTCGGATTTCCAATTTCGTATTTTTCGAAGTTATTATGTGAGCACATGATGGGTAAACTCATTGAAATGTAAATTGAATTCAGTTTAAATTTAAAATTTGAAATAAGTCAAAATTGCAGCACGTTGTCTCCCTTTCATCACGCCGAGGATTGCGCCTAACATCACGAGATTTATCGTGCAACCCATCGTGCCATCCTTCCCCCTTTCATTTTAAATACGATCTCTTCCTCCCCTGTTCAAATCGAAACACTCTCATTCTAAAATAAAAATCAATCAAAAGGGAACGTTTGCGCTTTCCTCTATGTCTCAGATCTAATCGATCAAGAGTATTTCGGGGCGAACTTCTCAAAACTATCGAGACCAGGGGGGATTAACGCGACGTCGTCACGGTTTGGACGAGCACGAGCTCGAGTGCGGCGATCCACTAGCCGCGAAGAAGTGATGGCGTACTCGTTGGCAACCGGGGAAGGCAAGCGTCGCGTGTGGAACTGGAGGTATTCTCGGCGGCACGCGTGAGGTCGAAGTCGAGCAGGAGGCGGCGGTGGCTCGCAATCGAAGTAGAGCAGGCGTTCGCGGCGAGGCGAGCGGCGCGAGGTGGGTCCATCGCGACGGCGTGTAGCTGGAAATCGACAATGAGGCTTTGGCTTCGATCATTATCGCGTGGAGCTAGGTGTATCAGTCGAGTAGCATCGTTCGATTTGGGTGTTCTCGATTTGGAAGCTGTTCGATTTGCTTGGGTTCAATTCGAAGTCTATGGGTATGTGAATATACCATGAAGTTTTCTTTTACAGTAAACTATTTTAATTTTGTTTTAATTTAGATAAATTGGTGCATTGATAATATAGTTACAGTAAAACATATAAATACATACAGGAAATTTATTTTGTGTTGAAACATAACAGTAAATTTTAAATGTGTTTAAATTGTAACGTGTGATATATATATATATATATATATATATAACTATTCAAAAGAAAGAAATTTATTTATAAAAGGGGAATTTATTAGAAACAAATCATTAGTTAGTTAAACTATCAAATACAAATAATTTTAGAAATTTAAAATTGTTTAAGTTAAATTTTAGTTAAATAAATTTATAAAGGGAAATGGGTTTAAAGAGATTTAAATGGTGGTTAAATGAAATTTATTAATTTAGGAATTGGTTTAGAACGAACTATCAGTTAATTTAAACAATTAAAAAACGGAGATTGGTTATTTAATTGGTTCGAATATTAATCAATTGTATATAAATATTTATACAAGGTATAAATCAAGGAAATCGAGTCAAGATGGAAATTGGATTGCTAATGAAAGCTAAGGTGAGATTTTCTCACTCGAAGGAAAATTGTGTTTTACAGTTATTGATTGATGATATGATTGCTATGTTGATGTGATATTAGATATGATAGGATATATCTATATATATAGCAATATATACATATTGGCATATGTATATATTGGATTGATGATTTCCCGCCTCGTATAGCGGATGAGACCCTATTGCGCCGTTAGTAAGCGGATTTATAAAAACCTATATACCGCGATAATTCCGTACTGGAGCGGAATTAGTATTGTGCTAACGTCTGTGGATGCAGGGAAACAGGTTGGAGGGATCCAACTGGATTCCTCAACTGTATTTATTGTTTACAGATATTGTGATATTTGTTGATTATCATATTGATATATGATGTTTTTGAATGCCATGATTGACTATTTGATGCGTTGCATCATCGGATCCATTTTTAAAGTCTAAAAATAACGATTTTGGATTTTAAAAGGATTTGTAAAGTGATTTGTAGAAATATACGTTTTATTGAAATTTTTGAATTGGTTTATTTTAAATAAATAAATGTTAAAATTTTAATGTTAGTAAAATTGTGATTTTTGTGAAATACGACAAAAATGTTATTTTTGAAATAAACAATTGATAAAGATTTTGAAATAGTTTAAATTGGAATTGTTGAAGTATTTTAAACAATTCATATAAAAAGATTTATACAAAAAAAAAATTGATATTTTTATAAATTAAAAATATTGGAATTTTGAAATGAGTTTTATTAAGTGTTAAAGTCAAATAAAAATGGATTCCATAAGGGAATTGAAATTTATTGATTCATAAATTGTGAAGTTATTAAATGGATAGATTTTGTAAAACAAAAAGATTTATAAGCAATTATCTTATAAATGGGATTTTGACATTTAGATGAGAAATGAATAGATGTTGTAAATAAATGGATTATAAGTTCTTAACTTATAATATAAACTTCCGGTATATAATTGAGTTATATAAGTTGAATTGGAAAATTTAGAAATCGAAGTTTTATAAATAGAAATGGGATTTATAAACATTGTTTTATAAATTCAAAATCAATAGAATTTGATAAATTTAACATTTAAGTTATTAAAGGAGATATATTCGTGGTTTTGGACAGCGAATTATCCTTTAAGTTAAATGTGTAGGAATTGTTAAAATTGGGATAGTAATTATATTCACGATTTTGGACAGTGAATATATATTATTGAATAAAATCAATATATTTTGGGAAAAGGAATATTGTTAAATGAAGTTGTTTTAAAAGATGTTTTAAGACGTGTTAAGTATCGAAACATAGGTTTCAACATTTATTGTTGAAATATACGTTTTCGAAAAATAAGGAAATGGTGGACTATAACACTGTTGTTATAGTAAATGATTTCCGGAAGGAAATGTTTTATATAGTATTGGGATTTATACATCTATCTTAATTCTGAATCCCTATACTAGTAATTTTGAGTCGTCGTAACGATGTTTTACGTAACATTCGTTTTGACTCAAATAAAGGTGTTAAAAGAATATTTTCCTTAAAGAATGAAATTATACTTAATTTGATTTAAGTATATCGAATATTTTCAAATGTTGAAAATAAAAGATTTGTGAAACACTTATTATTTGATAAGTATGGAATGTTTTCCAAAACGAAATGAAATGTTTTTGAGAATTTATCTTCTTAAAGATAAATCGAAAATGAATTTTTGAAATCAATTGAAAATCGAATATCAGTAAATATTCGAAAATATAGATTCACTATGGAATTTATAAAAGGGAGACTGTTTAAAAAAAATAAATATCAATTTATTTTTGAAGTGTGGAAAATTTTATATCTAGAAAAGATATTTTGGAAGATGAAATAATTTGGAAAATTATTTGGAATCTGATGATGTTGCGCATCTTTATTGATAGTTAAATAACCGACTATCAATAATTACCTTTAGATAGGTATTTGTTGTGAATTGGATGAATTTGAATGCCACACTTATTTTTGAATAATCGCTCACTATTCGGGTTAACCGGGAAAGGACCATGGGGTCGTATAACCCATTCCGAATATGTGATACGTCATTAAGAATCGCATTCGAAGACCGGTGTTGAAGACCGGATATTTTTGAAAACGGAAGGATTACCGTCGAGTTACTCTACATCGACTGATCTTCGATTTAGAGGTTTTATCACCCTTAGTGACGGGAAGTCCTGACGTGATTGAAAATTATCCGGAAATGCAAGGGCTTCGTGAGAAGTGCCTTCGGTTCTGTTCGATCCCGGAACAGACTTGTATGGATTGTGTGTCTGACGTTACAATTTGAGATATAAAGCTGATTTCTTTCAAATACATTTCTGTTGGTGGCGGAGAATTTATTCTCTTAGCTTAACACCCTTCTCTGAGACGTACGAGCTCAGAGGTTATGTAGTTGAAATTTATCAGCGATATATCCCAATTTGGTAACGTGGCATACTGAGTGTTGCTGTGAAATGATCAGTGTTTGATCATTTGTGATATGATCATTTGTTTGATCTTATATCTTTGTGATCATAGGTTGATCATTTTGTTTGACCCGAAGCAGGGCTTTTTGAGAAAGCGTAGCTTTGTGGACGAGACTTCATCGAGCCTCACACCCCGGAAATGGTCGAAACAGGAAGGATGCAGCAAGGTTCTAGGGAGTAGCGCCCCTTAGTGTATGTCATTCCTTCTGGATAAAGGTGGTATCATGGTATGGAGCCCAGATACTTAACCTCTGTGGTTACTGCATTATTTTTACTATGTGGTTTGTTGCGAATCGGGGATCCTCGGGAAGATCGGTGACGATCGGGGGATGGCATACGCGTGTCAGTAGTTACCTATTTTTGCAGAGGTAACCCGGCCTTGTGTTGGCAGAGATCCGGTTAGGTTCTCGGGTCGTCTATTCCAGGGACGTACCCATCGTGGAAAGGAAGTTCCTTAGCCTGACCATTTGTTGGAAATCCAAAGAAACAATACGACACTTGTACGGTTTTAGTTGTAGAACCTATCATTCACTTATGGTGGCGCCCCACTGTTTGGATGGTAGCTATAGTAGGCATAGTTCGAAATGTCTATGCTGGCTAAGATTTATATTGTACTTTCGAAATGTTTTCTACACTATGCACTAAGAATAATATCAAAAAGAATTTGATTTTGCGTAGTAAACATCTTTGACTATCATAAGAAGAAATCTCCTCCAATTCTGCGTTTGCATTGTGTGTGTGGTGGGAGGTCTTATGGTAGTTTCATTTTCCAAAAGCATTGCGAATTGACATTAAAGTTTTCCTGTTGTTTATTCTAAAGAATAACTGTTTTACGATCTCACACCAGTCACCATGACTGACTCGGAGTTTATTGTTCCCTTCTAAACTCTGGGTGCCCACCAATTTCCACACGGGCAGTCTAGAGTTAGATTATCAGGATATTCTGGATATTCTGGAGCTTTGGAGATAAGCTGGAGGACGAGACGTAGTATTTGTATCTGATAGTATTTATTCCGCTGTGTATTCTGTATGAGGACAAGTTATATAACTGTCCATTGTTGTATATTGACTCTGATGATTGATGTATGTAAAAACTGATATAGTTCTTTGTTTTAAAAGACTAGTGTTATCTATTATATATTGTTCCGCTGCGATGTGTAAGATTCTGATATTGTAATCTGTTTCTGTTGTTGTTCTTCTTTCTTTTTCTTCTATCTTCTTCTTCTACCTTTTTCTTCTTTCTTAAAACCATAACTTTTCGGGTTTCCGGCATTCGATGGCTCAGCAGTCGATAAAGTGAGTATCGATGTTGAATTTTCGAAAGTCGAAAATTTTCGGGATGTTACATTTGGTATCAGAGCATATGGTTAAGCGACAACCCTGCTCTGTTGGGTGTTACTCATTAGAGATAGAGTCAGTAGTACTCTAGAATGAGTTGAGTGTAATAATAGATATGAGCGCGTATTTGTTTTTTTTGAATATAAAATTGTTTTATATTGTGATGATTGATTTGTTGAGTGGTATATGGATTCTGGTCAATACGAGTAATTAACGATCATTGATAGGGATCTCTAAACACTTGAATAGAACAATTCAGCACAGTATTGTTTTTGAATAGGGCGAATGAGATAATTTTGCCCAAAACTATTTTTGTATAGAAAAGAAATGTTTTCTATAAAGTACTATAGTATATGGTTGCATGGATGTTAGGAAGTAATAATAGTAAATTATTATCATATGAAATTGAATAAGAAATTGAAATCGTAACTCCAAAGTTAAGAGATAAATTCACATATACAAATGAAATTTAAAGAATGTAAATTATAAATGTGATTTGTAATTTGAAACGGAATTACAGAGAAGTTTTTGGAAATGTTTTGAAAAGAATTTGTAAATTTTGGGAATTTGGAAGTTTAAATCTTTTTGATTTGAAAATGAATTTCAAAGGTTTTGAAGAGATGAAAAGCTCTAAACTCTTTTCGGTCGCTGGAAAATAATTCCGATGATGATCGCGACATCACCGGTGTTCATTTTCGGGTTTCCGGGAGAGGAATTGCTGCCAAATTGTTTTAAATAGAAGTTGTTTGGAAAAATTTGGGTTTTGTTTTGAAAATTCAAAGGATGATTTGAATTGTTTTCAAAAATGATTTTGAAATGTTGAAAAAGACTCTGGAATACTATATATAAAAATATTTATGAAATATTGTAAGTTGATAACTCATGCAATTTGAATATTGATAGAATAAATTCAATTTAAAGATTGGAGTTAAATTAAAGAAAGTATAAGTGAATCAATGTAATGAAAGTGAAATTGAAAGTTGAGATTCATTTCGAATCTGTAAGCGATAGAATTGAAATTGAAAATGAATTGAGACTTGAATTGAGAACTAAATAAAAGAATGGTTCGGAATTGCAAATAAATTCAAGTAAGAAGAAATAAATTTCAAATGAATGGAATTTACAATTGTAAGTGAATAAAATTGAAAGTATAAGGAAATAAATTCTTATATGAATAAAAAATTATGAATATGAATTGTAAATATGATTTACAAATGAAAATAGAATTCAAAAAGGATAATTGAAGATAAAATTCATAATGGAATTAGTAATGTGAATGTATAAATGATTTTATAAATCAAAATGTTAGTAAGTCAAAGACTTATAAAATATTTGAGAATCTGATAGAAATGAGATTCAATTTAAAATGAAAGTTGAGATTTATTTTGAATTTATAAGTGAATATAACTGGAATTGAATTTGATTTGTGAAGTTAAATTAAAATTTGTAAGTGAAGCTTATTGAATGAAGTAAATAAGATTAAAACTGAATATTAAACTTCTTTTGAATTTGGTAGTAAATGAAGTTGAAACCGAATTCAAATTAGATTGGAACAGAGAATTGAATTCAAATGAATGTGAAATGTAAAATGGAATGAAAATGAATATGTATAACTTCAACAGTGAAGTAAAAATGATATAAGCAGTTTATATTGGAAATTTTGTAATAAAATTTGCAAAATAGTTTGAATGCTGTAACTAGATATAATGGCTAGTAGGATATACAGGTGTAAAGGAATTGGATTTGATTTCAAAGATAAAATTGAATTGCTCGACAAAAGGTATGTATTTTGAATTTCAATATGAGATTTGATGATTTCTTGTCTAGCCGCTTGGCTTTTTCTTTTTCTTTTTGAAATCTGAGAGTCCGTAGGGACGTTTTGTAGTCGTACCATATTAGCCGCGCAAAGGAGACGCTGGCGAAATTTTTCGAAAATTTCGAGTGTTAGAAAATTTTTTGAGAAATTTTGAAAGTTTAAAATTTGAATTTAAACTCGAATTTGAATTGAGAAGTTAACAATGTTGTTTGAACTTATAGTTGAAGTTGGGAATTTAGTTGAATGATAACGAATCTTTAGTAGAAAGATTTATTTTGGAAAATTTGATAAAACTATTTAGATTGTGAAAAAATAGTAGACGAGTTAAGTACTTTTTTCTTAACTTGTAATTTCGAGGACGAAATTCTTTTAAGGAGGGAAGTTTGTAACGACCCAGAATTTCGAACGAATTAAATTGAGAATATTTAATTTATTTTAAATATTTGAACGATGATTTGATTTGAATCCCCGATATAATTTTGAAATTGGCGATTAAATTATAAAATTTAATCGATTGAATGCTGAATAAAAATGTGAATCTTCAGTTTTAAGCTGAA
The DNA here is from genome assembly GCA_030737815.1 of Allium fistulosum. Lineage (NCBI taxonomy): Eukaryota > Viridiplantae > Streptophyta > Magnoliopsida > Asparagales > Amaryllidaceae > Allium > Allium fistulosum. The sequence goes on along the minus strand of CM060904.1, from coordinate 1,244,983,063 downwards.
GAAAAATATTTCGAAAGCTTTTAAAATTCGTATTGACAACATTGAAGATAACAGCAGCTTCAGAATTTAAATTTAAACTGTTTCGTTCAGTTTTGAATTTAAATTGTTGGGACCGATATTTAAAAATAGTCATTTTTCAAACAGTCTCGGAATTCGACGAAACCAGTTCCATTGGGTCCGTAATATTGAATTATTGTCGGATTTCCAATTTCGTATTTTTCGGAGTTATTATGTGAGCACATGATGGGTAAACACATTGAAATGTAAATTGAATTCAGTTTAAATTTAAAATTTGAAATAAGTCAAAATTGCAGCACGTTGTCTCCCTTTCATCACGCCGAGGATTGCGCCCAACATCACGAGATTTATCGTGCAACCCATCGTGCCATCCATCCCCCTTTCATTTTAAATACGTTCTCTTCCTCCCCTGTTCAAATCGAAACACTCTCATTCTAAAATAAAAATCAATCAAAAGGGAACGTTTGCGCTTTCCTCTATGTCTCAGATCTAATCGATCAAGAGTATTTCGGGGCGAACTTCTCAAAACTGTCGAGACCAGGGGGGATTAACGCGACGTCGTCACGGTTTGGACGAGCACGAGCTCGAGTGCGGCGATCCACTAGCCGCGAATAAGTGATGGCGTACTCGTTGGCAACCGGGGAAGGCAAGCGTCGCGTGTGGAACTGGAGGTATTCTCGGCGGCACGCGTGAGGTCGAAGTCGAGCAGGAGGCGGCGGTGGCTCGCAATCGAAGTAGAGCAGGCGTTCGCGGCGAGGCGAGCGGCGCGAGGTGGGTCCATCGCGATGGCGTGTAGCTGGAAATCGACAATGAGGCTTTGGCTTCGATCATTATCGCGTGGAGTTAGGTGTATCAGTCGAGTAGCATCGTTCGATTTGGGTGTTCTCGATTTGGAAGCTGTTCGATTTGCTTGGGTTCAATTCGAAGTCTATGGGTATGTGAATATACAATGAAGTTTTCTTTTACAGTAAACTATTTTAATTTTGTTTTAATTTAGATAAATTGGTGCATTGATAATATAGTTACAGTAAAACATATAAATACATACAGGAAATTTATTTTGTGTTGAAACATAACAGTAAATTTTAAATGTATTTAAATTGTAACGTGTGATATATATATATATATATATAGATAACTATTCAAAAGAAAGAAATTTATTTATAAAAGGGGAATTTATTAGAAACAAATCATTAGTTAGTTAAACTATCAAATACAAATAATTTTAGAAATTTAAAATTGTTTAAGTTAAATTTTAGTTAAATAAATTTATAAAGGGAAATGGGTTTAAAGAGATTTAAATGGTGGTTAAATGAAATTTATTAATTTAGGAATTGGTTTAGAACGAACTATCAGTTAATTTAAACAATTAAAAAACGGAGATTGGTTATTTAATTGGTTCGAATATTAATCAATTGTATATAAATATTTATACAAGGTATAAATCAAGGAAATCGAGTCAAGATGGAAATTGGATTGCTAATGAAAGCTAAGGTGAGATTTTCTCACTCGAAGGAAAATTGTGTTTTACAGTTATTGATTGATGATATGATTGCTATGTTGATGTGATATTAGATATGATAGGATATATCTATATATATAGCAATATATACATATTGGCATATGTATATATTGGATTGATGATTTCCCGCCTCGTATAGCGGATGAGACCCTATTGCGCCGTTAGTAAGCGGATTTATAAAAACCTATATACCGCGATAATTCCGTACTGGAGCGGAATTGGTATTGTGCTAACGTCTGTGGATGCAGGGAAACAGGTTGGAGGGATCCAACTGGATTCCTCAACTGTATTTATTGTTTACAGATATTGTGATATTTGTTGATTATCATATTGATATATGATGTTTTTGAATGCCATGATTGACTATTTGATGCGTTGCATCATCGGATCCATTTTTAAAGTCTAAAAATAACGATTTTGGATTTTAAAAGGATTTGTAAAGTGATTTGTAGAAATATACGTTTTATTGAAATTTTTGAATTGGTTTATTTTAAATAAATAAATGTTAAAATTTTAATGTTAGTAAAATTGTGATTTTTGTGAAATACGACAAAAATGTTATTTTTGAAATAAACAATTGATAAAGATTTTGAAATAGTTTAAATTGGAATTGTTGAAGTATTTTAAACAATTCATATAAAAAGATTTATACAAAAAAAAAATTGATATTTTTATAAATTAAAAATATTGGAATTTTGAAATGAGTTTTATTAAGTGTTAAAGTCAAATAAAAATGGATTCCATAAGGGAATTGAAATTTATTGATTCATAAATTGTGAAGTTATTAAATGGATAGATTTTGTAAAACAAAAAGATTTATAAGCAATTATCTTATAAATGGGATTTTGACATTTAGATGAGAAATGAATAGATGTTGTAAATAAATGGATTATAAGTTCTTAACTTATAATATAAACTTCCGGTATATAATTGAGTTATATAAGTTGAATTGGAAAATTTAGAAATCGAAGTTTTATAAATAGAAATGGGATTTATAAACATTGTTTTATAAATTCAAAATCAATAGAATTTGATAAATTTAACATTTAAGTTATTAAAGGAGATATATTCGTGGTTTTGGACAGCGAATTATCCTTTAAGTTAAATGTGTAGGAATTGTTAAAATTGGGATAGTAATTATATTCACGATTTTGGACAGTGAATATATATTATTGAATAAAATCAATATATTTTCGGAAAAGGCATATTGTTAAATGAAGTTGTTTTAAAAGATGTTTTAAGACGTGTTAAGTATCGAAACATAGGTTTCAACATTTATTGTTGAAATAGACGTTTTCGAAAAATAAGGAAATGGTGGACTATAACACTGTTGTTATAGTAAATGATTTCCGGAAGGAAATGTTTTATATAGTATTGGGATTTATACATCTATCTTAATTCTGAATCCCTATACTAGTAATTTTGAGTCGTCGTAACGATGTTTTACGTAACATTCGTTTTGACTCAAATAAAGGTGTTAAAAGAATATTTTCCTTAAAGAATGAAATTATACTTAATTTGATTTAAGTATATCGAATATTTTCAAATGTTGAAAATAAAAGATTTGTGAAACACTTATTATTTGATAAGTATGGAATGTTTTCCAAAACGAAATGAAATGTTTTTGAGAATTTATCTTCTTAAAGATAAATCGAAAATGAATTTTTGAAATCAATTGAAAATCGAATATCAGTAAATATTCGAAAATATAGATTCACTATGGAATTTATAAAAGGGAGACTGTTTAAAAAAAATAAATATCAATTTATTTTTGAAGTGTGGAAAATTTTATATCTAGAAAAGATATTTTGGAAGATGAAATAATTTGGAAAATTATTTGGAATCTGATGATGTTGCGCATCTTTATTGATAGTTAAATAACCGACTATCAATAATTACCTTTAGATAGGTATTTGTTGTGAATTGGATGAATTTGAATGCCACACTTATTTTTGAATAATCGCTCACTATTCGGGTTAACCGGGAAAGGACCATGGGGTCGTATAACCCATTCCGAATATGTGATACGTCGTTAAGAATCGCATTCGAAGACCGGTGTTGAAGACCGGATATTTTTGAAAACGGAAGGATTACCGTCGAGTTACTCTACATCGACTGATCTTCGATTTAGAGGTTTTATCACCCTTAGTGACGGGAAGTCCTGACGTGATTGAAAATTATCCGGAAATGCAAGGGCTTCGTGAGAAGTGCCTTCGGTTCTGTTCGATCCCGGAACAGACTTGTATGGATTGTGTGTCTGACGTTACAATTTGAGATATAAAGCTGATTTCTTTCAAATACATTTCTGTTGGTGGCGGAGAATTTATTCTCTTAGCTTAACACCCTTCTCTGAGACGTACGAGCTCAGAGGTTATGTAGTTGAAATTTATCAGCGATATATCCCAATTTGGTAACGTGGCATACTGAGTGTTGCTGTGAAATGATCAGTGTTTGATCATTTGTGATATGATCATTTGTTTGATCTTATATCTTTGTGATCATAGGTTGATCATTTTGTTTGACCCGAAGCAGGGCTTTTTGAGAAAGCGTAGCTTTGTGGACGAGACTTCATCGAGCCTCACACCCCGGAAATGGTCGAAACAGGAAGGATGCAGCAAGGTTCTAGGGAGTAGCGCCCCTTAGTGTATGTCATTCCTTCTGGATAAAGGTGGTATCATGGTATGGAGCCCAGATACTTAACCTCTGTGGTTACTGCATTATTTTTACTATGTGGTTTGTTGCGAATCGGGGATCCTCGGGAAGATCGGTGACGATCGGGGGATGGCATACGCGTGTCAGTAGTTACCTATTTTTGCAGAGGTAACCCGGCCTTGTGTTGGCAGAGATCCGGTTAGGTTCTCGGGTCGTCTATTCCAGGGACGTACCCATCGTGGAAAGGAAGTTCCTTAGCCTGACCATTTGTTGGAAATCCAAAGAAACAATACGACACTTGTACGGTTTTAGTTGTAGAACCTATCATTCACTTATGGTGGCGCCCCACTGTTTGGATGGTAGCTATAGTAGGCATAGTTCGAAATGTCTATGCTGGCTAAGATTTATATTGTACTTTCGAAATGTTTTCTACACTATGCACTAAGAATAATATCAAAAAGAATTTGATTTTGCGTAGTAAGCATCTTTGACTATCATAAGAAGAAATCTCCTCCAATTCTGCGTTTGCATTGTGTGTGTGGTGGGAGGTCTTATGGTAGTTTCATTTTCCAAAAGCATTGCGAATTGACATTAAAGTTTTCCTGTTGTTTATTCTAAAGAATAACTGTTTTACGATCTCACACCAGTCACCATGACTGACTCGGAGTTTATTGTTCCCTTCTAAACTCTGGGTGCCCACCAATTTCCACACGGGCAGTCTAGAGTTAGATTATCAGGATATTCTGGATATTCTGGAGCTTTGGAGATAAGCTGGAGGACGAGACGTAGTATTTGTATCTGATAGTATTTATTCCGCTGTGTATTCTGTATGAGGACAAGTTATATAACTGTCCATTGTTGTATATTGACTCTGATGATTGATGTATGTAAAAACTGATATAGTTCTTTGTTTTAAAAGACTAGTGTTATCTATTATATATTGTTCCGCTGCGATGTGTAAGATTCTGATATTGTAATCTGTTTCTGTTGTTGTTCTTCTTTCTTTTTCTTCTATCTTCTTCTTCTACCTTTTTCTTCTTTCTTAAAACCATAACTTTACGGGTTTCCGGCATTCGATGGCTCAGCAGTCGATAAAGTGAGTATCGATGTTGAATTTTCGAAAGTCGAAAATTTTCGGGATGTTACATAGTTGGTATTGTAACGACCCGTATTTTTCACGGATCGAAAAGTTCGTCAAATCTGGAATTTTTGCATTTTTAAGTCATTTCAGATTTTTAGGAAAATTTGTCTAAGTCCTAGGTCGTGGACGACCTAAGAGCTAAGTCGTGACCGAGTTAAGGAATTCGGCGAGTTAGTGTTAGGTCGTGGGTTAGTTGGAGCGACCTATAAAATTATGCAACCTAGGATTTGGTTAAGTATTAGGTCGGCAGGGCGAGTTAACGACCTAAAGAACTGACCGACTTAAGGATGGCGACTTAAGGGTAGGCAGACCTAGTGGAGTTAGCGACCTAGTGGTTACCGGGTTAGCATGGTTAGGTCGGCAACGACCTAGGGGAGCTGGGGTAGCAAGTTACCGACTTAGTAAAGTGAGCGACCTATGGGATTGACCGACCTAAGAAATAAGCTGGTTAACGACTTAGTAGTTAAGTCGTTGGACGACCTAAGGGATTAAGTATTAAGTGTTAGGTCGTAACACTGTTAGGTCGCGTGGGTTGTTAAGTTGTTAGGTCGCAAGGTTTTATAAGTCGTAGGTCGTAGAGAGGCAGTCTGTGTTAGGTCGCTGGGTTTCGTCTAAGTGTTAAGTCGTGCATAGTTAAGTCGCGCAGTGTTAAGTCGAATGGTGCTAAGTTGTTAAGTCGTCCAGGCGACTTAGGAGGGAGCGCGCGTGTATTAGGTCGTGTAGCCCGAATGAGTTAGGTCGCGCGCATGTTAAGTCGTAGGCTTGTCTGTTAGGTCGGAGTTGTTGGCTAAGGGTTAGGTCGGGGGCTCTGTTAAGTCGTGGGGGTTTTTAGGTCGTAGGTCGGCATGGTGTTAAGTCGGCAGCGACTTAAGGAGATAGCCGAGTTACGACTTAAGGGCAGTTTTCAGCTATAAATAGGAGGGGTTGTTCTCACTTTTTGGGATCCGGATTTTGAAGCGACGAAGTGCTGCCATTTTGAGAGCTCGACTTCTACACTTCTTCACCTCTTTTCTCCACTCTAATCTAGTGCTTCCATCCATCCAAATCGAAGATCAAGATTGAAGATTCAAGAGCTTAGATTGAAGATCTTCATCTTTTCATGAGAGATTTCTTCGTTTGAAGTGAGATCTTGTCGAATCTAGCTTAGTTCTTCGCTGTCCAGATCTGAAGTTGTTATCTTTTGGATTGTTTAGGTGATTTGGTGAGTGGTGATTATCTCTCACACGGATCCAAAGGAGTATATCGGATTGTTGGCTCGTTTTGGTGTTAAAATAGTGATTTCCATGCATTTTCTTCATCCTATGTGTAGATCCATATAGATCCATTGTTCATGATGATGTTACATCCATTTTATCATATGTTAACCTATGCAAGTTCATTCATCAAGTTTGTAGAGATATAATCCATGTTTTCATGCTTATTGGACTTTCAACTCTTTAATTACGAAAATGCCATTATTGTTATAATTGTCTACTTAGATCATATTTGAATGCTTGATTGTTTGGATTGATGTTTGATTTGATTGATTGTTATGAACTAGATGATTGATGATTAGATTTAGACCGAAGACGATTCAAAAGCTAAGGGAAAGGCTCTTGAATTGGGAAAGCTGCTCGTGGCATATGTAGCGGGATGATGAAGCTCTTATGCATAGATTTGATGATATGATGATGAGATGAGGCTTTGCGAGGATGTAATGAAGCGAGGCAATCATGTGATGAAGACTTGGTCTAATCCAGACGGGATAATTCCAAGCATGTTGATAACTCGGTGATATGATTCGAGTTGAAGATAATGAATGGATATGAGAATAGTCGTCGAGGAGGATGACTAGGAGGCTTGGATAGCATCGTTGTTGAAGGTTCTAGCATGCTCTAAGCAAGAGTACGTTTGGGCAGATTCGATAGTCCCAACGGCCAACTGTTGATGGTCGAGTACTCTGGGCAGATTCGATAGTCCTAGGCACGGGCTGCGACGACGTGCGGGAGTTATGTCTAGAACAGGGGTTTCCATTAGCCCTTGACGGACGGCTGAAAGAATGTGCCGGTCATTCAATTAACGGTGATATCGAAGCAATGATAACAGTGATAGCCAGAGTCATGGATGTTTGGTTGTATCGTCATTCAGACTCAAGAGCGGTATTTTCTGGGTGCTTATCTGATTTAGGCCTTGGTACTTGGAAAACATCGCCCTTGACTCGAGTGATAGTAGCTTTACTTTAAATTGTATGCTCTGCTATGTTTGCTTCTGCTTAGTGTGTGTCTGGGGGCTATCACTGTAGAATGAGGTTGGAGTGGGAGGGTTGTATTCCTATTCCTTTTCCTTTATGCTCTTTTGGTATGTTGTTAGTTAATTTACTGCTTACTAAGACTGTTGTCTGACTCAAGGCTTTATGTTTTAATTCTTATTGCCTTGGGCTGTTCGTCCATTTTGGGACGGGCAGACTAGGTAGCAGGTGACAGGTGCTGTTCTCTTCTGACGATGCTGATATCGAAGACGAGCTGGAGGGTTGCATATTATCTTCTTATTATATGTACTGGATATTCCGCTGTTATGTTTTCTCTGAGAGATATGTAGTGAGGCTTGATGTATTGACTATGTGGATGCTTGTATTCAACTATTATGGAGTTTTATATGATGTCATTTTGTTCTATAAAGCTTCACTATACATATGTTCTATTGTATTTTGTCCATGCGCTGTGAGTAATACGATAGATTTTGTTGTTTTAAATCTTACCTTGACAATCGTCCATGGTCGCCTGGCGCACCTTACAGCGCTCTATCTCTAGATTCGGTGTAGGGGTCATGGGCGGTCGTCACATTTGGTATCAGAGCATTGGTTAATCGATTTTACCCAACGCTCGCTGAAGTAACTACGTATGAGAGACGTAATTGTATTTTGATGGATGAATACTATATATAATATAGTAACTTAGTAGAGTTGAGTCCTTTATGCAGTTGTTTCTCTAGATGTTCTAATCATTCCTTTTTATAGATATTGAGAATGAGTCGAAGAGGGAGACCAGCTGCTAGGGAAGGCCGTGCTACTGAAGAGACTGCTGATTATGCAGCCATGTTCGAAGCTATGATGACTTCGATCATGAGGAGGATACCAGTTCCGGGGGCGGCAGTTGATGTTGGAGTTCAAGTCCAAACTCCGAAACCAGTGGATTTTGCTAAGTTGTGCAAGGATTATACTGCTCTTGGAGGGAAGGTTTTCCTGGGAACAGAATCTACCATTGATGTCCAGAGGTGGATAGATGCTTGTAGAAGGATCTTTGGTGATTTAGGAATTGACGATGCAACTAAGAGGAAGTTGGCATCAAGACAGCTTCAAGGGAGAGCTTCTGATTGGTGGAACTCTATTACCATCACTACTCCGGAAGAAGAGATTACTTGGGAGCAATTCCAAGTCAGATTTGAAGCTAAGTTCATTTCTACAGCTCAGAAGTCTGTTCTGTTCAAGAGGTTTGTGGAGCTCAAGCAGGGTGGAAGATCTGTTCTTGAGTATGTTTCTGAGTTTGAAGCTTTGTCCAAGTATGCTCGGTCATATATTGAATCTGCTTATCAGAAGAATGAGAAGTTTGTGACCGGCTTGGATAGTTATCTTGGGAGACAGTTGGTGGATCATTTGGACGATTCATTTGAGAAGCTTGTGGAGAAAGCTCTTAGGCATGAGAGTCTGTTTCCTAAGGAAGGATCTGTTGTTGCTGTGACTAGGGAAGAGTCTAAACCCCAGCAGGGTGGAAACAAGAAGAGGAAGCAGCAGCAGCAGAAGGGTAAGGATGGCCAGAAGAAGCCGAAAGGCGAGGTGACTTGCTACAATTGTCAGCAGAAGGGCCATTTCTCTAAGGATTGTAAGAATCCGAAGGCACCGATGAAGTGTCATAACTGTGACAAGCCGGGGCATTTCAGGAAGAATTGTCCAGAACCGAGGAGGGACAGGCAGATTGTGCAAGCCTATGCTTTAGGAGCTGTTCCGTCGTCTTCGAAAGCTCCTACTGCTGAAGAGAAGGGAAAGAGTGTGGTTGTTCAAGGTACTCTTTTCCTATGTGGTGTTCCAGTTAGAGTTTTGTTTGATACTGGAGCGTCGCATTCGTTTGTTTGTAGTGAACTCGTAGGCCGGTTAGGTTTGAAGCCGGATATTGTTGATAGGCCATTGGTTGTGACTAATCCAGTTGGGGGTTCGTCTTGTTTGTGTATGTTATGTCGTGGTCTAGTTGTATCGAGTCATGGTTGCTCTTTTGTTTGTGATTGTTTTGTTCTGAACTTTGCGGGGTTCGGAATTATTTTGGGTATGGACTGGCTTAGGAAGTATGCGGCTAAGGTTGATTGTGAGAGGCTGGAGGTGACAGTCGAGAATGTGGAAGGGCGAAAGATTGTGATACGATGTAAGCATGAGGAAGGCGTCTTCATGAGCTTCATGTATTCGCTAGTTGTTCCACGGGATGGACTGTCTTTAGTGCCAATCGCAAATAGATTCGAGGATGTCTTTGACGAAGTCAAAGGGTTGCCGCCGCATAGAGAGATCGAGTTTCGAATAGATCTAGTTGAAGGAGCCAGACCTGTTGTGATGCCTCTTAGGCGGATGGCGCCTAGGGAACAGCAGGAGTTGAGGGTGCAAGTTGATGATCTTTTGCAGAAAAGATTCATTCGGCGTAATGTGTCCGAGTGGGGTGCACCAGTTGTGTTTGCAACCAAGGCAGATGGGTCGTTGAGATTGTGCGTCGATTATCGTGAGCTGAATAAGGTGACTAAGAAGAACAAGTATCCATTGCCGAGGATAGATGACTTGTTTGATCAGCTTCACGAAGCTAAGGTGTTTTCTCAAATGGATTTGGCAACGGGATTTCACCAGTTGAGAGTGGCTAAGGATAGTGTGCCGAAGACTGCTTTTCGGACACCATCTGGTTTCTTTGAATGGCTGGTAATGCCGTTTGGATTGACTAACGCGCCAGCATATTTTGTGGATCTTATGAATAGAGTGTTCAGAGATCAGTTGAACAAGTTCGTACTTGTGTTCGTGGATGATATTCTGATTTATTCCAGAACGGAAGAAGAGCACAAGACGCACTTGCATATTGTTTTGGAGATCTTACGGAAACATCAGCTAAAGGCTAAGTTTTCGAAGTGTCACTTCTGGAAGGGTGAAGTGAGGTTCTTAGGCCATGTGATTTCTGGAAGTGGAATAGCGGTTGATCCCGCTAAAGTGGCAGCGATACAGGATTGGGTTAGACCTAAGAATGCATCAGATGTGAGAAGTTTTCTTGGATTAGCAGGATATTATCGACGGTTTATCAAAGACTTCTCCAAGGTAGCTGCACCGTTAACAGGATTGACGAAAAAGAACCAAGTGTTCAGTTGGGATGCTAAGTGTGAGCAAGCTTTCGGAATCCTGAAAGAGCGATTGACGAGTGCTCCTGTTTTGACTATTCCAAGTGGGAATGATGAGATGGTGGTTTACACCGACGCATGTGGTACTGGACTTGGAGCAGTGCTGATGCAGAAGGATAAAGTTGTTGCGTATGCCAGTCGACAACTGAAGCCGCATGAAAGGAATTACCCAACTCATGATTTGGAATTAGCGGCGATTGTATTTGCTCTGAAGATGTGGAGACATTATCTGTTGGGAGTTCGATTCGAGTTGTTTACGGATCACAAGTCGTTGAAGTATCTTTTCTCCCAAAAGGATTTGAATCTTCGGCAGCAACGTTGGCTAGAGTTTTTAGCATCATATGATTTTGGTATAGCTTATACTCCGGGAAAAGGTAACGCAGTGGCAGATGCGTTAAGTCGAAGACATGCAGGATTGGGAGCCATGTTTTAAGAATGGAAGAGTCTCGAGTATTTAGCTGGATTTGACTTCAGGCCTAGATGCGAATTGGAACCTGAGATGTTGGCAAACTTATCAATAAGACCCACTCTTGTGGAAAGGATTGGTGAGAGCCAAAAGCGAGATGGTAAGCTTGTCAAGATTATTCGTGAATTGGAATCTGGGTTGGATCCAGAAAAGGATAAAGGATTCGAGGTCGATCGAGAGGGTTGGCTTCGGAAGCAAGGACGACTAGTTGTTCCCGATATAGATGAATTGAGGAGTGAAGTTCTGAAGGGAAGTCATCACTCAAAGTTGACAATTCATCCAGGTGGAAACAAGATGTATCGGGATATGAAGAGAACCTACTACTGGGAAGGCATGAAGAAGGATGTTGGAAATTTTATTTCCAAATGTATGAATTGCCAGTTGGTAAAAGCCGAACAGAAGAAGCCAAGTGGATTGCTTCAGCCATTAGAAGTTCCTACATGGAAGTGGGAACAAGTGTCGATGGATTTTATCGATGGATTGCCTAGAACCAGAACGGGAAATGAAGGGATTTGGGTCATTGTGGATCGTTTGACCAAGAGTGCAAGATTCATTCCGGTTCGATCGACTAGGACTGCATCAAAGTTGGCTGAGTTGTATGTTAAGTGGATAGTTCGATTCCATGGTATTCCGAAGAGTATAGTGAGCGATCGAGATCCATTGTTCACTAGTGGATTTTGGAAGAGCTTCCAGGAAGTTTTGGGAACCGAGTTGTGTTTGAGTACAGCTTATCACCCTCAAACAGATGGTCAGACCGAGAGAGTCAACCGAGTTTTGGAAGATCTCCTCAGAGCTTGTGTTTTGGATTTCGGAGGATCATGGGAAGATCACCTTCATTTGGTGGAGTTTGCCTACAACAACAGTTACCAGTCAAGTATTGGTATGGCACCATATGAGGCATTGTATGGAAGACCGTGTAACTCTCCGACATGTTGGTTGGAAACTGGGGAAAAGTTGATGCTTGGGCCAGAGATGATTCGTCAGACTTCAGATTGTATAGAGATCATTCGGCAACGAATGAAGGCAGCCCAAGATCGTCAGAAGAGTTATGCTGATAAACGTCGTAAGGATTTGGAGTTCGACGTAGGTGAAATGGTTTTTGTGAAGATTTCTCCACTGAAGAATGTTATCCGATTCGGGAAGAAAGGAAAATTGACTCCGAGATTTGTTGGACCATTCCCGATCATCGAGCGAATTGGAAAGCTCGCCTACAGATTGGAGTTACCAGAGAAGATGTCGAGTGTGCACGATGTTTTTCATGTATCATATCTACGGAAGTATGTGCACGACTCGAGTACGGTGGTTTCTGCTGATAGCTGTGAAGACTTAGAAGTTGATCCAGTCGATAGAAGACCTCGTAAGCCGCTTCGTGTTGTTGAAACCGACACGAAACAGCTTAGGAGAAAGGTAGTTAAGTTGCTCAAGATACAATGGAGTGAAGATGATAACGACTGTACGTGGGAGGTGGAAGAGAGGATGAAGGCAGCTCATCCTGAACTCTTCAAGGTATGGCCCTAAGGTGTCGTCTCATCTCGCGATATTGTAACTTGTTCTAAGTCTTAGAATTCTGTACGCTAAGCTAGAATTGGATGCATGGTTTGTTGATTGCTATGGATGGTAGGCGTACAGAATAGTCTTTGATTGCTTTGTTTGCTTGGAATTTCGGGGGCGAAATTCCTAAGGGGGAGAGAATGTAACGACCCGTATTTTTCACGGATCGAAAAGTTCGTCAAATCTGGAATTTTTGCATTTTTAAGTCATTTCAGATTTTTAGGAAAATTTGTCTAAGTCCTAGGTCGTGGACGACCTAAGAGCTAAGTCGTGACCGAGTTAAGGAATTCGGCGAGTTAGTGTTAGGTCGTGGGTTAGTTGGAGCGACCTATAAAATTATGCAACCTAGGATTTGGTTAAGTATTAGGTCGGCAGGGCGAGTTAACGACCTAAAGAACTGACCGACTTAAGGATGGCGACTTAAGGGTAGGCAGACCTAGTGGAGTTAGCGACCTAGTGGTTACCGGGTTAGCATGGTTAGGTCGGCAACGACCTAGGGGAGCTGGGGTAGCAAGTTACCGACTTAGTAAAGTGAGCGACCTATGGGATTGACCGACCTAAGAAATAAGCTGGTTAACGACTTAGTAGTTAAGTCGTTGGACGACCTAAGGGATTAAGTATTAAGTGTTAGGTCGTAACACTGTTAGGTCGCGTGGGTTGTTAAGTTGTTAGGTCGTAAGGTTTTATAAGTCGTAGGTCGTAGAGAGGCAGTCTGTGTTAGGTCGCTGGGTTTCGTCTAAGTGTTAAGTCGTGCATAGTTAAGTCGCGCAGTGTTAAGTCGAATGGTGCTAAGTTGTTAAGTCGTCCAGGCGACTTAGGAGGGAGCGCGCGTGTATTAGGTCGTGTAGCCCGAATGAGTTAGGTCGCGCGCATGTTAAGTCATAGGCTTGTCTGTTAGGTCGGAGTTGTTGGCTAAGGGTTAGGTCGGGGGCTCTGTTAAGTCGTGGGGGTTTTAAGGTCGTAGGTCGGCATGGTGTTAAGTCGGCAGCGACTTAAGGAGATAGCCGAGTTACGACTTAAGGGCAGTTTTCAGCTATAAATAGGAGGGGTTGTTCTCACTTTTTGGGATCCGGATTTTGAAGCGACGAAGTGCTGCCATTTTGAGAGCTCGACTTCTACACTTCTTCACCTCTTTTCTCCACTCTAATCTAGTGCTTCCATCCATCCAAATCGAAGATCAAGATTGAAGATTCAAGAGCTTAGATTGAAGATCTTCATCTTTTCAAGAGAGATTTCTTCGTTTGAAGTGAGATCTTGTCGAATCTAGCTTAGTTCTTCGCTGTCCAGATCTGAAGTTGTTATCTTTTGGATTGTTTAGGTGATTTGGTGAGTGGTGATTATCTCTCACACGGATCCAAAGGAGTATATCGGATTGTTGGCTCGTTTTGGTGTTAAAATAGTGATTTCCATGCATTTTCTTCATCCTATGTGTAGATCCATATAGATCCATTGTTCATGATGATGTTACATCCATTTTATCAAATGTTAACCTATGCAAGTTCATTCATCAAGTTTGTAGAGATATAATCCATGTTTTCATGCTTATTGGACTTTCAACTCTTTAATTACGAAAATGCCATTATTGTTATAATTGTCTACTTAGATCATATTTGAATGCTTGATTGTTTGGATTGATGTTTGATTTGATTGATTGTTATGAACTAGATGATTGATGATTAGATTTAGACCGAAGACGATTCAAAAGCTAAGGGAAAGGCTCTTGAATTGGGAAAGCTGCTCGTGGCATATGTAGCGGGATGATGAAGCTCTTATGCATAGATTTGATGATGTGATGATGAGATGAGGCTTTGCGAGGATGTAATGAAGCGAGGCAATCATGTGATGAAGACTTGGTCTAATCCAGACGGGATAATTCCAAGCATGTTGATAACTCGGTGATATGATTCGAGTTGAAGATAATGAATGGATATGAGAATAGTCGTCGAGGAGGATGACTAGGAGGCTTGGATAGCATCGTTGTTGAAGGTTCTGGCATGCTCTAAGCAAGAGTACGTTTGGGCAGATTCGATAGTCCCAACGGCCAACTGTTGATGGTCGAGTACTCTGGGCAGATTCGATAGTCCTAGGCACGGGCTGCGACGACGTGCGGGAGTTATGTCTAGAACCGGGGTTTTCATTAGCCCTTGACGGACGGCTGAAAGAATGTGCCGGTCATTCAATTAACGGTGATATCGAAGCAATGATAACAGTGATAGCCAGAGTCATGGATGTTTGGTTGTATCGTCATTCGGACTCAAGAGCGGTATTTTCTGGGTGCTTATCTGATTTAGGCCTTGGTACTTGGAAAACATCGCCCTTGACTCGAGTGATAGTAGCTTTACTTTAAATTGTATGCTCTGCTATGTTTGCTTCTGCTTAGTGTGTGTCTGGGGGCTATCACTGTAGAATGAGGTTGGAGTGGGAGGGTTGTATTCCTATTCCTTTTCCTTTATGCTCTTTTGGTATGTTGTTAGTTAATTTACTGCTTACTAAGACTGTTGTCTGACTCAAGGCTTTATGTTTTAATTCTTATTGCCTTGGGCTGTTCGTCCATTTTGGGACGGGCAGACTAGGTAGCAGGTGACAGGTGCTGTTCTCTTCTCACGATGCTGATATTGAAGACGAGCTGGAGGGTTGCATATTATCTTCTTATTATATGTACTGGATATTCCGCTGTTATGTTTTCTCTGAGAGATATGTAGTGAGGCTTGATGTATTGACTATGTGGATGCTTGTATTCAACTATTATGGAGTTTTATATGATGTCATTTTGTTCTATAAAGCTTCACTATACATATGTTCTATTGTATTTTGTCCATGCGCTGTGAGTAATACGATAGATTTTGTTGTTTTAAATCTTACCTTGACAATCGTCCATGGTCGCCTGGCGCACCTTACAGCGCTCTATCTCTAGATTCGGTGTAGGGGTCATGGGCGGTCGTCACAGGTATCGCCTCATGTACCTTGTCTTACTGATTATCCTATTCGCGACCACTACGTTTTGGTTTGTACCTTTAGTATATGGATTGCCCTCTGGTGACTTCCGGTTTTGGGGAAACTATGGTCTTGTATATGCTCTTGGGAATAAAAATGTGTGAAGGGTGGAATGGGCCATGGCTTAATGCTAGTTTGATATTTTACTTTATGATAGACATGATTGTATATAGCGTATTCTATTATATAGTAGATAGTTTAACGGATCCTTAAGAGATGGAAAATCCCGTAACATCTCTTGAGTTATTGCACTCACATTGACATTGGATAGGAGATGTCAAACCTCGTAAACATCTCTGACGCCGTTGCATTCATATTTATTTACGATTGATTTAACTTTCATAAGTATATTTTAGTCCTGACTCGAGTGTTTTGTTTTTTCATTACGCTCGGGTCAGTCCTGAGTTTTTCAGCTTATTGAAGATCTATTCTGGAGGACGAAGACGAAGATTTGGTATACTATTACTATTATTATCCTTGCATCATGCTGTCTGCTGCATTATTTTATTTGTTCTGTTGTATATGTATAACTCTGATAAATGATGTATAAATGATAATCAAAAGTATATTAAACAGCTTCATGAACTGTTTATTTGATTATTATATTTTATATTTCCGCTGCGAGATTCTTTGATTGTTTCTTGTTCCTTTTCTCTTCTTTTCTTAATTACCGCAATAACCATCTGCCCTTTTGAATGGTTTAGAATCGGCATGTGTATATGATCGTCGTTTTAAACTGTCCAAAAAGGCGGGTCGTTACAGTTGGTATCAGAGCTTTGGTTTAGCGATAACCTTAGCTTTGTGGGGTCTGACTCTTTATAATTAGGGTAGTAATAACCTATGATGAGTCGCTGAGTGTATGTATGAGAGAGCGTATTTGTTAGTGACATAAAATTATTTTATATTGTGTTGGTTGATTTGTTGAGTGGCTTATGGATTCTGGTCAATACGAGTAATTAACGTTATTGATAGGGGTCTCTAAACACTTGAACAGAACAATTCGACATAGTATCCTTTTGAAATTGGGTAAATGAAATAATTCTGCCCTAATTATATTTTGTATATAAAGAAATAATTCTCAGAAATTATTATGATACATCCAGTTAGTTTGGTTGTTAGAAATGATAATATGGATGGTTATCACAAATTGGATTTTGTGTTTTAATAAATAAGGTTTATTACAAATAAACAATGATAAAACAATTTATGGAATGTTTTAAGAAAGTTAATTTTTGTAAGAATAATTTATAAATATGACTTATAAATCAAAATAGATTTAAATTGAGAAATATTGAATTTAAGACCCGGGAATTTTGAAATGGTTTTCAAAGATTTGAAGAGAAATGGATAGTGATATGAGTTGAAAAATATTTATGGGAAATATTTTGAAAGGATTTTAAGAAGGAATGAATTCAGTACTCCTCTCTTATGTCGCTGGAAAATAATTTCGGTGATGACTGCACAGCATCATCGACGTTCATTTTCGAGTCTCAAAGTGGGGGAGAATTCTGCGAAGCTTTGCTTTGCTTCGAAACTGTTTTAAAAATTGCATTTTGGTTTAAACTCCTAAAGTATGATTTGATATATATAAGATATAAATGCATATATTATTCCAACTGATTTGAAAAGAACCAGGCATTTAAATTTCTAAGTTTTGTTAATTAATATTTTTCAAATTATTTGAATGAAATGTGAATAACCAGAATTTATAAAATAAGAGGATTAAGATATCTAAGCTTATTGTTTTGGGAAACTTTAGAGTTGAAGTGTACCTTTAAAGTTGAAAGGTAAAGAGGATTTAAACAAATTAAATTTGTGAACATTCTAATTAAGTAAAATGAAATTCTATAAATTTGTATAATACCAAAATTACATTCTAATAACATATAACAAGACTTACCAAATGTTAAAAGTTAAAATGATGTTTTGGATATGAAATGAGATATTGTGCAAATAAACAGAACCTGAAAGTAATTGAAATATACAAGTAAGGAAAACTCAAAAGGAATTGAAATGTATATAAATGGAAAATTTGGTTGTGATAAAAATGTTATATACTTAAATATAGCATGAAATGATGAATGGATAAATGGAACAAGTAAGTGAACTTAAGAAAGAAGGCCGAGTCAAGCAAGGTCTTTGTAAACTGGTTGTAGAATTAAATATAAATTTGCAACAAAAATAAAATAAAATATGTGTGAAGATAAATTTGTAACTTTTGAGATAACTAAAAACTAAGAAAAGTCATATATAAGAAGTTAGACTTTTATAGAATGACTATAAACTAAAGTGATGATTAATAAAATGTTCCACAAATAAATTTGTTATTAACCGAAACTATGAATATGAAGTAAATGTAAACAAAGGAATTTGGTATAGCTAAGAATCAATTGGAAAATGGAATTGAATTTAATTAAATAATATAGAATGTTTAAAATGAACTTGAGTAAGAAAATTCTATGATATGATGTTTAAGAAAAGATAATGTTAAAGAATATGCTATGTAAAGAAATGAATATACTAACTGAATAATGGATTGTGAATAATTAATTGTAAATAAAAATAGAAGTCAATAAAATAATTTAGTATAAATAAATTGGATAGAAATCTATTGAAAGGTAATGCGTGAGTTGTACGTATATTATTTTGTTCGCATAACAGTTTGATCCAAATTCGAGCACAAAATTTCGAGATGATTTATATTGATCCAAGTTAGGATTCTTCACTCGATTCTCGACGGCGAACCCTGGATATGGATTTTTGATTTGATTCTGGAATTCTCTATCATAGTATATGGCTATGCAAGGAGAGTAACAGTTTCCAGTCAAGGAACAAAATCTGAGTCGGCACTAGAGAGTCGTGTGAACGATACTAGTTTGGAAGTGAAATTGTGTGATCGAATAGGCGATTAGATTTGATATTGCTCACGGATGATATATGTACGGCTTACGGACTTAAAAAAAACTAATATTGGAAATTGAAGATGCCATATATAAAATGATTCTTTTAAAATTTATATAATTGGATATCATTGGTAAATGAGATGCAGGTATTTAAAATCGAGAAAAATTGGATTGCCCGACAAAAGGTACATGTTTATTTTGTCATTGGATTTGGTGATTTTTGATGAGCCACTTGGCTTTTGATTTTCTTTTATTGGTTTGGGGCCCGTAGAGGCGTTTTGTAGCTGTACCGATCGAGCCGCGCAAAGGAGACTCTGCCGAAATTTTTCGTAAATCCGGGTGTTAGAAAATTTTTCAAGTTTAAAATTTTTATAACTTGTTTTGATAACTCACTTTCTATTTCCAATTCATACGTGTCATCAAAGTAAACGGCATGTAGCATGCTAATTTTCCGTACTCGTAAAATTTTATAACTTGTTTTGATAACTAACTCGTAAACTTCATAGGCTAATCAGAGTAGCGTAGTGGAAGTGTAGTAACGATTTTATAAATGAAATTTCATTGTTTTATAAGTTGATAATTTTGAATAAAATACATCAAATGTTAAATTATTTACTTAGTTCCTTTTCCCTTCTTTTCCTTTTCGAGGACGAAAAGTTTTGAGTGGGGGAGAGTGTAACGACCCGTAAAATTTCGATAATTAAAAATGTTAATTTAATAAGATTTCATGGTTTAATGTTGGAAGAATTAAAATTTGTAATTTATGTATGGTAATAATAACTAGAATGAGTTGCAACAAATTTTATCTAAGTTAATTATTTATGAATTGAATGAAATCCCAAATTAATTGAAATAATATATAGTCAAGGGTAATGGAATGAAGTTGTATTATATAGGAAATTGTGACACTTGTTTGTAAATAATAAACTTATAATTATGATTTAAAAGTTAGTGGTGATAATTATTATAAGTTACTTGTTTATTTAGTCAGTCGAATTGAATTAGGAAACAAATTGCAATTGAAATGAAATTTTATATAGTAACTAGCTTTATAATCAATAACTGAAGTCGAATGATAATGTTGAATTCATTAGATGTGAATAAAGTAATTGACTGATAACGGAAATTTATTTAAAAATCTAATATTGGAATATAAATGCTCCTCAGTGAATGTCTTTACAATCAATAGTTGGATTTGATAATAATTCTGAGTTTAATAGTTGTAAATAAAGTAATGGATTGATAAGTAAAATTCATTTAAAATCCAATATTGGAATTTGTTGAATATTGAACAATTAAATTATTTAAATTCAATATTTGAAATTTACTGAATAATTGAATAACGAGAATGGAATAACTGTTTAATGGTAATAGTTGTTCTGTAATTTGATTTTTGTTTTAAAAGTTAAGTTTACAGGTTCATTTTCAAATATTTCAAATGTAGTGAATTTTATTTTAATAATCAAAATCGTTTAAATTTAATATTGCAATTATTTGAATAATTGAATTCCGAATATAATATGATTGAAAATGAAATCGGAAATTGATGTAAAGTTTATTTAAACAACAATGAAATTTGCTATCATTTAAAATTGGATTTAAAAGTGAAAATTGGAAAATTAAAAATTTTATATTTTAATCGACGAGTAAAAATAGCCTTCCGGGGCACAGTCTCAGAATTCGACGAAACTAGTTTCATTGGATCGGTAATAGTTTATTATTATCGGATTTCAAATTTCGTAGCAATCGGAGTTGCCATTTGACCGTGGCAGCTGAAAACGTTAGAAATTCATTTAATCGGTTTAATTTAAAATCGATCGTTTAATTCCATAACTCTCACAGACAATCGAATTAGCCTCCAAAACATGTTCCATTGTGTTCGGAATGCGGGTAAAACATTACGAACGCCAGGCGGCACGTCTCGTTTGGAGTTCGTTTGAAAAAGCTTGAATTTTGGAAAATAATATTTTAATAATATTCTATACGTATATATTCACGTTCGTATCAGAGAAACACTAGCTTATCTCATGGCCGCCGTTTCTTGTCTTCCAATGGCCGATATTCTCTTTCGTTCTCCTTCGATTATCTTCAAATCCACTCATTGATTTCAAAATCTTCCAACTGCAAAATCGAAGAGCTTGACCAGCTCTATCTATCCAACGGTTGAGATCATCATCGGAGCTTCGTAGTGGGAGAAATCTGCTCGTGTGTGTCTCGGTTTGGTCGCGTTTTTCCAAGCCATGGGGTAGCCGAGCTTCGAGTGGCTCACGGCGGTGGTGATGTGAGGTATGGCCTTCGATTTGAAGGCGACTGATCGTCTTCCTATGGCCGGAGGGAGGGGCGGCGATGTGGAATATGTCGCGTGCGTTTGGGTTCGGGAACTTAGTAGTTGCGTACGAGAGGGAAGAAGAGCCTGCACCCTTGATTTTTTGAAGTTAGATCTTGCGGCCAGGATTTGTTTTGGTAAAAAAAAAAAAGAAACGAAATTTGTTTTAGGATTATATTAAGATATATGCAATCTTGTAAAACTCATATCTCATCCATACTTTATCAGAATCGGACGGAACTTTTTGCGTTGGAATCGTGGTGACGAGCTCTACGTCATTGAGTTGATTTGGGGACGTTTGGAGCTAACTAAAATTTTAGGTTAAATCGAACGTCGTTCGATTTGATTTAAAATGAAAATCAAGGTGAGTGTTTTATAACGCTCACAAAGTACTAAATATCTTTATGGTAATTAAATTTGATATTATGAAGTGATATGAATTTTATTTGTCGTTGTTGATAAAAATTTAATTGTCATATAGATTGTCATTTGAATTCACCGTTGAAAATTAAAATTGACAGTCAAGTTGAAATTAGAAATTTAATTGCAATTAAATTACCTGATATTGATAACTATGAAATTGCCGTGAATTGTATTGTCTATTGGATGATTTATTTCGATGAATGCTATTGGTTGATATTTAAATGTTTGGATGTTTATTTGCTTATATATATCCTGTTATGCATACATATGACATTGTGATTTGGTTTAAGTGATATATATTCATCCCTGACATTTAATTGAAATAACTAATCACTTGGCCATAGGATAGAAAACTATATACGAACACCGGATTGGTTAATTTAATAATTTTAAAATAGTTGGTTTGAAATTTATTTAAATCTTTTGATTTAAAAGTTATAAATAAAATCAATTTATAGAAATCGAATTTATCGCAAATTGAGTTTGGAATGTTGAAATAAATTTTGGGTTAAAAGAAATTGTTAAATAATTTAAGTTGAGACTTTGAAATTTAAAATTGGGATATGATTTAATTTTGGAAATTTATTTGTTTTAAAGATTGAACATTATCTCGAGCTTTGAGTATTACTAAGTAAAAGTGATATAAAAATGATATTTTGAAATTGAGCTTGGAATTGAATCATATTTGAAATTTGGATTTAAAAGTTGAATATTGAAGGATAATTTTGTTAAGTGTTATAAATTGATATTTCGAAAATCAAGCTCCAAATCGATATAAATTGAAATAGAATTAATTAAAGGTGAATGTGGAATTGAATTAATTTGAAGTCAAGTTGACGTCGATTTGAATTGAAATCGAAATTGAATCGGTAGAATGGAATTGATTTGTATTGGGAAGTTATAATTGAAATGGTTTGGTTTTGAAGATGTTTCAGTTTTGTTTCCAAATTTCTCTGTTATATAAACCATCTTTAAATACTTAAACTATTTTAATCTATTTTTAATCTACTTAACCCAATTTAAATTATTTTAAACTAATTTATCTATTTGAAATCCATTTAAAGATTTTACGTATGTCAACTATTTTAATTATTTAAAACTACTTTTAAACTACTTAAAACTATTTTCTAAAATTTCAAGCTGGTCAATAAGGTTAAATGTTTATATTTAAATCTTGAATTTAAATACGAATTGGGTTAAATGCAGTTGCAACCTAAATTGAAATTCGAAATGATTTTGAAATCGAAATGAGATATTGAGGCGAAAAATGATTTTGAAATCGAAATGAGATATTGAGGCGAAAAATGATTTTGAAACGGAATCTTACATCTTGAATAGATATGATGATATTTGAAATGGATTTGATTTTGAAGCGAATATGATATTTTGATATCAAGTATGAATCGATTTGAAATGTAAAAGAGCCATCGGTGTAATAATACGTAGTTATTAAAGAGACCGGGATCGGATATGGACATACTCTCTATCGATACCGAAAACCACTTTAATAACTATTATACGCGGAGTGTTGATCTAGAATGAAGTGGATGGTTTGGTGAACGCGTTGACTGAAGAAAGAAAACGATATTGGATGACCCCTCACATGACTAAAACGGGAGCCGCGCCGGGCCATTGAGGTTCGCCACCTCTAGCGGACATACTTCTTCGTTACCATATCTATTACTGGTGTGATTCGATTTGGGTGCACCCCTCGATTATGGGAGTGTTGTTTCGCGGTGTTGGGGTAGTAGCTGCTATGCCCAACATCAGTCCGGATCACGCAACTACTAGTATCCTAGTTGGTATCGCCTCATGTACCTTGTCTTACTGATTATCCTATTCGCGACCACTACGTTTTGGTTTGTACCTTTAGTATATGGATTGCCCTCTGGTGACTTCCGGTTTTGGGGAAACTACGGTCTTGTATATGCTCTTGGGAATAAAAATGTGTTAAGGGTGGAATGGGCCATGGCTTAATGCTAGTTGGATATTTTACTTTATGATAGATATTATTGTATATAGCGTATTTGTAACGACCCGTATTTTACGGATCGGAACATCGTAAAACAGTTGACAATGGGTTACATTGTTGATAAGTCATTCAGAATTTTTCTAAGTCCTAAGTCGGTTTGGACGAGTTAAGAGTAGTCTGGGTCGAGTTGCCGACTTAAGGGATTAACTGGGTTAAGGTGGTGACATATGAGTTTCGGCGAAATTGCCAAGTCCTAAGTCGTTCACGACTTAGTATAGGTCGTAAGTCGTATACGACTTAGGAGAGGAGTGACCCAGTAGTTACCGACTTATGGTATTGTCCGACTTATAGGAGATAGTGGTTGGCCGGCCTAGTGGAGTTAGCGACCTAGTGGTTCCGAGTTAGCATTGTTAGGTCGGCAACGACCTAAGGAGTTTGGAGATAGCTGTGTAGCGACCTAGTGTCTTGGTATGATCTATAGGTTAGCGACTTAGGGAGTGTACGACCTATGGGAGTTAAGTCGTACGAGTTAAGTCGTAAGTCGTAACATGTTTTAGGTCGCGTGAAGACTTAAGGTGATAGGTCGCTGGGTTTCTGCCTAAGTGATAGGTCGTGAGCGACTTAGTAGTTGTTAAGTCGCGAGCGACTTAAGAGTTGATCTGTTTTAAGTCGTAGACGACTTAGTAGTTGAGTCGTAGCCCCAGTTATGTGTTAAGTCGTAAGTTTGTTAGGTCGCGAGGGAGTGTACCTGTTAAGTCGTTGGGTTACTGTAGCATGTGTTTTGGTTTAAGTCGTAAGTCGTATCTTTGTTAGGTCGCGAGCGCTGCTAAGCTATAAGTCGTAGGTAGGTGATTCTGTTAGGTCGAATAGGCGCGCGCACGTGTTAGGTTGAAGGAGAGTTTGGTCGTAAGTCGGAGACAACTTAGGAGATAGCCGAGTTACGACTTAGCAAATTTTCAGCTATAAATAGGAGGGGTTTTTCTCACTTTTTGGGATCCGGATTTTGAAGCGACGAAGTGCTGCCATTTTGAGAGCTCGACTTCTACACTTCTTCACTTCTTTTCTCCACTCTAATCTAGTGATTCCATCCATCCAAATCGAAGATCAAGATTGAAGATCCAAGAGCTAAAGTTGAAGATCTTCATCCTTTGAAGTGAGATTTCTTCGTTTGAAACAGATTCGTGATAGATCAAGCTTGATCCTTCGCTGTCTAGATCTGAAGCGTGTTGATTTGAGGTTGTTTAGGTGATTAGGTGAGTGGTGATTATCTCTCACACGGATCCAAAGGAGTATATCGGATTGTTGGCTTGATTTGGTGTTAAATTAGTGATTTCTATGCATTTTTTTGTAAACCTAAGTGTAGATCCATGTAGATCCATTGTTCATGATGATTTGACAACCATTTTTGTATATGATTAACCTATGCAAGTTCATTCATCAAGTTGTAGAGATAATTCTCATGTTTTCATGCTTTTTCAACTCCTTAATTACGAAATTGCCATTATTGTTATAATTGTCCATTTTGCTTATATTTGAATGCTTGGTTACTTGGATTGATGTTTGACATGATTGATTGCTGTGAATTAGATGATTGTTGATTGGTTTTAGACAAGGTGGTCGAAGATGATTCAAAAGCTAAGAGAAAGGCTCTTGAATTGGGAAAGCTGCTCGTGGCATATGTAGCGGGATGACGAAGCTCTTATGCATAGATTTGATGATGTGATGTTGAGATGAGGCTTTGCGAGGATGTAATGAAGCGAGGCATCATGTGATGAAGACTTGGTCTAATCCAGACGGGATCATTCCAAGCACGTCGGTAACTCGGTGATATGATTCGAGTTAAGGGTAATGGTTGCTCGAGAGGCGCTTGAGCTAGTATGGAAATAGTCGTCGAGGAGGATGACTAGGAGGCTGAGATCTCATCGTTGTTGAAGGTTCTAGCATGCTCAAAGCAAGAGTACGTTGGGCAGATTAGATAGTCCCTGAAGGCTAATGTTTGATAGTCAAGTACTCTGGGCAGATTAGATAGTCCTAGGCACGGGTCATGATGACGTGCGGGAGTTATGTCTAGAACCGGGGTTTCCATTAGCCCTTGACGGACGGCTGAAAGAATGTGCCGGTCATTCAATTAACGGTGATATCAAGGCAACGATAACAGTGATAGCCAGAGTCATGGATGTTTGGTTGTATCGTCATTCGGACTCAAGAGCGGTATTTTCTGGGTGCTTATCTGATTTAGGCCTTGGTACTTGGAAAACATCGCCCTTGACTCGAATGATTATTACTCTACTTTAAATTGTATGCTCTGCTATGTTGGCTTCTATTTAGTGTGTGTCTGGAGGCTATCACTGTAGAAAGAGGTTGGAGTAGGAGGGTTGTATTCCTATTCCTTTTTCCTTTGTACTCTTTTGGTATGTTGTTAGTTAGTTTACTGCTCACTAAGACTGTTGTCTGACTCAAGGCTTTATGTTTTAATTCTTATTGCCTTGGGCTGTTCGTCCATTTTTAGGACGGGCAGACTAGGTAGCAGGTGACATGTGCTGTTCTCTTCTCACGATGCTGATATCGAAGACTTGCTAGAGGGTTGTATATTATCTTCTTATTATATGTACTGGATGTTCTGCTGTTTTTTTGTATTCTCTTAGTGTTTTGTAGTGAGGCTTGATGTATTGGCTATTTGGATGCTTGTATTCAACTATTATGAAGTTTTATATGATGGCATTTTATTCTGTAAAGCTTCACTATATATATGTTCTATTGTATTTTATCCATGCGCTGTGAGTAATACGATAGATCCTGTTATTTTGATCTACCCTGATAATCGTCCATGGTCGCCTGGCACACTTTAAAGCGCACTATCTCTAGATTTGGTGCAGGGGTCATGGGCGGTCGTCACATTTGGTATCAGAGCATTGGTTAATCGATTTTACCCAACGCTCGCTGACATAACTACGTATGAGAGACGTAATTGTAATTTTGATGGATGACTACTATATATAATATAGTAGCTTAGTAGAGTTTGAGTCCTTTATGCAGTTGTTTCTCTAGAAGTTATAATCATTCCTTTTTATAGATATTGAGAATGAGTCGAAGAGGGAGACCAGCTGCTAGGGAAGGCCGTGCTACTGAGGGGGCTGCTGATTATG
The DNA here is from genome assembly GCA_030737815.1 of Allium fistulosum. Classification (NCBI taxonomy): domain Eukaryota; kingdom Viridiplantae; phylum Streptophyta; class Magnoliopsida; order Asparagales; family Amaryllidaceae; genus Allium; species Allium fistulosum. Next base: position 1,244,956,555 of record CM060904.1, on the reverse strand, counting down.
CAGCTATGTTCGAAGCTATGATGACTTCGATCATCAGAAGGATACCAGTTCCGGGGGCAGCAGTAGATGTTGGAGTTCAAGTCCAAACTCCGAAACCAGTGGATTTTGCTAAGTTGTGCAAGGATTATACTGCTCTTGGAGGGAAGGTTTTCTTGGGAACAGTATCTACCATTGAGGTCCAGAGATGGATAGATGCTTGTAGAAGGATCTTTGGTGATTTGGGAATTGAGGATGCAACTAAGAGGAAGTTGGCATCAAGACAGCTTCAAGGGAGAGCTTCTGATTGGTGGAACTCTATTACCATCAATACTCCGGAGGAAGAGATTACTTGGGAGCAATTCCAAGTCAGATTTGAAGCTAAGTTCATTTCTACAGCTCAGAAGTCTGTTCTGTTCAAGAAGTTTGTAGAGCTCAAGTAGGGAGGAAGACCAGTTCTTGAGTATGTTTCTGAGTTTGAGTCGTTGTCCAAGTATGCCCGGTCATATATTGAATCTGCATATCAGAAGAATGAGAAGTTTGTGACAGGCTTGGACAGTTATCTTGGGAGGCAGTTGGTGGATCATTTGGATGATTCATTTGAGAAGCTTGTGGAGAAAGCTCTCAGGCATGAGAGTCTGTTTCCTAAGGAAGGATCTGTTGTTGCTATGACCAGGGAAGAGTCTAAACCCCAGCAGGGTTGAAACAAGAAGAGGAAGCAGCAGCAGCAGAAGGGTAAGGATGGCCAAAAGAAGCCGAAAGGCGTGGTGATTTGCTACAACTGTCAGCAGAAGGGCCATTTCTTTAAGGATTGTAAGAATCCGAAGGCACCGATGAAGTGTCACAACTGTGACAAGCCAGGGCACATCAGGAAGAATTGTCCAGAACCAAGGAAGGACAAGCAGATTGTGCAAGCTTATGCTTTGGGAGCTGTTCCTTCATCTTCAAAAGCTCCTACCGCTGAAGAGAAGGGAAAGAGTGTGGTGGTTCAAGGTACTCTTTTCCTATGTGGTGTTCCAGTTAGAGTTCTGTTTGATACTGGAGCGTCGCATTCGTTTGTTTGTAGTGAACTCGTAGGCTGGTTAGGTTTGGAACCGGATATTGTTGATAGGCCATTGGTTGTGACTAATCCAGTTGGGGGTTCGTCTTGTTTGTGTATGTTATGTCGTGGTCTGATTGTGTCGAGTCATGGTTGCTCTTTTGTTTGTGATTGTTTTTTTCTGAACTTTGCGGGGTTCGGAATTATTTTGGGTATGGACTGGCTTAGGAAATATGCGGCTAAGGTTGATTGCGAAAGGTTGGAAGTGACAGTCGAGAATGTGGAGGGGTGAAAGATTGTGATACGATGTAAGCATGAAGAAGGCGTCTTCATGAGCTTCATGTATTCGCTAGTTGTTCCACGGGATGGACTGTCATTAGTGCCAATCGCGAATAGATTCGAGGATGTCTTTGACGAAGTCAAAGGGTTGCCGCCGCATAGAGAGATCGAGTTTCGTATAGATCTAGTTGAAGGAGCCAGACCTGTTGTGATGCCTCTTAGGCGGATGGCGCCTAAGGAACAGCATGAGTTGAAGGTGCAAGTTGATGACCTTTTTCAGAAAGGATTCATTCGGCGTAGTGTGTCCGAGTGGGGTGCACCAGTTGTGTTCGCAACCAAGGCAGATGGATCGTTGAGATTGTGTGTGGATTATCGTGAGCTGAATAAGGTGACTAAGAAGAACAAGTATCCATTGCCGAGGATAGATGACTTGTTTGATCAGCTTCACGAAGCCAAGGTATTTTCTCAGATGGATTTGGCAACGGGATTTCACCAGTTGAGAGTAGCTAAGGATAGTGTGCCGAAGACTGCTTTTCGAACACCATCCGGTTTCTTTGAGTGGCTGGTAATGCCGTTTGGATTGACTAACGCACCAGCATATTTTGTGGATCTTATGAATAGAGTGTTCAGAGATCAGTTGAACAAGTTCGTACTTGTGTTCGTGGATGATATTCTGATTTATTCCAGAACGGAAGAAGAGCACAAGACGCACTTGCGTATTGTTTTGGAAATCTTGCGGAAACATCAGCTGAAGGCTAAGTTTTCGAAGTGTCACTTCTGGAAGAGTGAAGTGAGGTTCTTAGGCCATGTGATTTCTGGAAATGGAATAGCGGTTGATCCCGCTAAGGTGGCAGCAATCCAGGATTGGGTTAGACCTAAGAATGCATCTGATGTGAGAAGTTTTCTTGGATTAGCAGGATATTATCGACGGTTTATCAAAGACTTCTCCAAGGTAGCTGCACCGTTAACAGGATTGACGAAAAAGAACCAAGTGTTCAGTTGGGATGCTAAGTGTGAGCAAGCTTTTGGAATCCTGAAAGAGAGATTGACGAGTGCTCCTGTTTTGACTATTCCAAGTGGGAATGGTGAGATGGTGGTTTACACCGATGCATGTGGTACTGGACTTGGAGCAGTGCTGATGCAGAGGGATAAAGTTGTTGCGTATGCCAGTCGACAACTGAAGCCACATGAAAGGAATTACCCAACTCATGATTTGGAGTTAGCGGCGATTGTTTTTGCTCTGAAGATGTGGAGACATTATCTATTGGGAGTTCGATTCGAGTTGTTCACAGACCATAAGTCGTTGAAGTATCTTTTCTCCCAAAAGGATTTGAATCTTCGGCAGCAACGTTGGCTAGAGTTTTTGGCATCATATGATTTTGGTATAGCTTATACTCCGGGAAAAGGTAACGCAGTGGCAGATGCATTAAGTCGAAGACATGCAGGATTGGGAGCCATGTTTTCAGAATAAAAGAATCTCGAGTATTTAGCTGGATTTGACTTCAGGCCTAGATGTGAATTGGAACCTGAGATGTTGGCAAACTTATCGATAAGACCTTCTCTTGTGGAAAGGATTGGCGAGAGCCAAAAGCGAGACGATAAGCTTGTCAAGATTATCCGTGAATTCGAATCTGGATTGGATCCAGAAAAGGATAAAGGATTCGAGGTCGATCGAGAGGGTTGGCTTCGGAAGCAAGGACGATTAGTTGTTCCCGATATAGATGAATTGAGGAGTGAAGTTCTGAAGGAAAGTCATCACTCGAAGCTGACAATTCATCCAGGTGGAAATAAGATGTATCGGGATATGAAGAGAACCTACTACTGGGAAGGCATGAAGAAGGATGTTGGGAATTTTATTTCCAAGTGTATGAACTGCCAGTTGGTAAAAGCCGAGCAGAAGAAGCCAAGTGGATTGCTTCAGCCATTAGAAGTTCCTACATGGAAGTGGGAGCAAGTGTCGATGGATTTTATTGATGGATTGCCTAGAACCAGAACGGGAAATGAAGGGATTTGGGTCATTGTAGATCGCCTGACTAAGAGTGCAAGATTTATTCATGTTCGATCGACTAGGACTGCATCAAGGTTGGCTGAGTTGTATGTTATGTGGATAGTTCGATTCCATGGTATTCCGAAGAGTATAGTGAGCGATCGAGATCCATTGTTCACTAGTGGATTTTGGAAGAGCTTCCAGGAAGTTTTGGGAACCGAGTTGTGTTTGAGTACAGCTTATCACCCTCAAACAGATGGTCAGACCGAGAGAGTCAACCGAGTTTTGGAAGATCTTCTTAGAGCATGTGTTTTGGACTTCGGAGGATCATGGGAAGATCACCTTCATTTGGTGGAGTTTGCGTACAACAACAGTTACCAGTCAAGCATTGGTATGGCACCGTATGAGGCATTGTATGGAAGACCGTGTAACTGTCCGACATGTTGGTTGGAAACTGGAGAAAAGCTGATGCTTGGGCCAGAGATGATTCGACAGACTTTAGATTGTATAGAGATCATTCGGCAACGAATGAAGGCAGCCGAAGACCGTCAGAAAAGTTATGCCGATAAGCGTCGAAAGGATTTGGAATTCGACGTTGGTGATATGGTTTTTGTGAAGATTTCTCCACTGAAGAATGTCATTCGATTCGGGAAGAAAGGAAAATTGACTCCGAGATTTGTTGGACCATTCCCGATTATCGAGCGAATTGGAAAGCCCGCCTATAGATTGGAGTTACCAGAGAAGATGTCGGGTGTGCACAATGTTTTCCATGTATCGTATCTACGGAAGTATGTGCACGACTCGAATACGATGGTTCCTGCTGATAGCTGTGAAGATTTCGAAGTTGATCCAGTCAATAGAAGACCTCGTAAGCCGCTTCGTGTTGTTGAAACCGACACGAAACAGCTTAGGGGGAAGGTAGTTAAGTTGCTCAAGATACAATGGAGTGATGATGATAACGACTGTACGTGGGAGGTGGAAGAGAGGATGAAGGCAGCTCATCCTGAACTCTTCAAGGTATGGCCCTAAGGTGTCGTGTCATCTCACGATATTGTGACTTGTTCTAGTGTTAGAATTCTGTACGCTAAGCTAGAATTGGATGCATGGTTTGTTGATTGTTATGGATGATAGGCGTACAGAATAGTCTTTGATTGCTTTGTTTGTTTGGAATTTCGGGGGCGAAATTCCTAAGGGGGAGAGAATGTAACGACCTGTATTTTACGGATCGGAATATCGTAAAACAGTTGACAATGGGTTACATCGTTGATAAGTCATTCAGAATTTTTCTAAGTCCTAAGTCGGTTTGGACGAGTTAAGAGTAGTCTGGGTCGAGTTGCCGACTTAAGGGATTAACTGGGTTAAGGTGGTGACATATGAGTTTTGGCGAAATTGCCAAGTCTTAAGTCGTTCACGACTTAGTATAGGTCGTAAGTCGTATACGACTTAGGAGAGGAGTGACCCAGTAGTTACCGACTTATGGTATTGTCCGACTTATAGGAGATAGTGGTTGGCCGACCTAGTGGAGTTAGCGACCTAGTGGTTCCGAGTTAGCATTGTTAGGTCGGCAACGACCTAAGGAGTTTGGAGATAGCTGTGTAGCGACCTAGTGTCTTGGTATGACCTATAGGTTAGCGACTTAGGGAGTGTACGACCTATGGGAGTTAAGTTGTACGAGTTAAGTCGTAAGTCGTAACATGTTTTAGGTCGCGTGAAGACTTAAGGTGATAGGTCGCTGGGTTTCTGCCTGAGTGATAGGTCGTGAGCGACTTAGTAGTTGTTAAGTCGCGAGCGACTTAAGAGTTGATCTGTTTTAAGTCGTAGACAACTTAGTAGTTGAGTCGTAGCCCCAGTTATGTGTTAAGTCGTAAGTTTGTTAGGTCGCGAGGGAGTGTACCTGTTAAGTCGTTGGGTTGCTGTAGCATGTGTTTTGGTTTAAGTCGTAAGTCGTATCTTTGTTAGGTCGCGAGCGCTGCTAAGCTATAAGTCGTAGGCAGGTGATTCTGTTAGGTCGAATAGGCACGCGCACGTGTTAGGTCGAAGGAGAGTTAGGTCGTAAGTCGGAGGGGTCTTAGGTCGTAAGTCGGAGACGACTTAGGAGATAGCCGAGTTACGACTTAGCAAATTTTCAGCTATAAATAGGAGGGGTTTTTCTCACTTTTTGGGATCCGGATTTTGAAGCGATGAAGTGCTGCCATTTTGAGAGCTCGACTTCTACACTTCTTCACTTCTTTTCTCCACTCTAATCTAGTGATTCCATCCATCCAAATCGAAGATCAAGATTGAAGATCCAAGAGCTAAAGCTGAAGATCTTCATCCTTTGAAGTGAGATTTCTTCGTTTGAAATAGATTCGTGATAGATCAAGCTTGATCCTTCGCTATCCAGATCTGAAGCGTGTTGATTTGAGGTTGTTTAGGTGATTAGGTGAGTGGTGATTATCTCTCACACGGATCCAAAGGAGTATATCGGATTGTTGGCTTGATTTGGTGTTAAATTAGTGATTTCTATGCATTTTTTTGTAAACCTAAGTGTAGATCCATGTAGATCCATTGTTCATGATGATTTGACAACCATTTTTGTATATGATTAACCTATGCAAGTTCATTCATCAAGTTGTAGAGATAATTCTCATGTTTTCATGCTTGTTAGACTTTCAACTCCTTAATTACGAAATTGCCATTATTGTTATAATTGTCCATTTTGCTTATATTTGAATGCTTGGTTACTTGGATTGATGTTTGACATGATTGATTGCTGTGAATTGGATGATTGTTGATTGGTTTTAGACAAGGTGGTCGAAGATGATTCAAAAGCTAAGAGAAAGGCTCTTGAATTGGGAAAGCTGCTCGTGGCATATGTAGTGGGATGACGAAGCTCTTATGCATAGATTTGATGATGTGATGTTGAGATTAGGCTTTGCGAGGATGTAATGAAGCGAGGCATAATGTGATGAAGACTTGGTCTAATCCAGACGGGATCATTCCTAGCACGTTGGTAACTCGGTGATATGATTCGAGTTAAGGGTAATGGTTGCTCGAGTGGCGCTTGAGCTAGTATGGAAATAGTCGTCGAGGAGGATGACTAGGAGGCTGAGATCTCATCGTTGTTGAAGGTTCTAGCATGCTCAAAGCAAGAGTACATTGGGCAGATTAGATAGTCCCTGAAGGCTAATGTTTGATAGTCAAGTACTCTGGGCAGATTAGATAGTCCTAGGCACGGGTAATGATGATGTGCGGGAGTTATGTCTAGAACCGGGGTTTCCATTAGCCCTTGACGGACGGCTGAAAGAATGTGCCGGTCATTCAATTAACGGTGATATCAAGGCAATGATAACAGTGATAGCCAGAGTCATGGATGTTTGGTTGTATCGTCATTCGGACTCAAGAGCGGTATTTTCTGGGTGCTTATCTGATTTAGGCCTTGGTACTTGGAAAACATCGCCCTTGACTCGAATGATTATTACTCTACTTTAAATTGTATGCTCTGCTATGTTTGCTTCTATTTAGTGTGTGTCTGGGGGCTATCACTGTAGAAAGAGGTTGGAGTGGGAGGGTTGTATTCCTATTCCTTTTTCCTTTGTACTCTTTTGGTATGTTGTTAGTTAGTTTACTGCTCACTAAGACTGTTGTCTGACTCAAGGCTTTATGTTTTAATTCTTATTGCCTTGGGCTGTTCGTCCATTTTTGGGACGGGCAGACTAGGTAGCAGGTGATAGGTGCTGTTCTCTTCTCACGATGCTGATATCGAAGACGAGCTAGAGGGTTGCATATTATCTTCTTATTATATGTACTGGATGTTCCGCAGTTTTTTTTGTATTCTCTGAGTGTTATGTAGTGAGGCTTGATGTATTGGCTATTTGGATGCTTGTATTCAACTATTATGAAGTTTTATATGATGGCATTTTAATCTGTAAAGCTTCACTATATATATGTTCTATTGTATTTTGTCCATGCGCTGTGAGTAATACGATAGATCCTGTTATTTTGATCTACCCTGACAATCGTCCATGGTCGCCTGGCACACTTTAAAGCGCACTATCTCTAGATTCGGTGCAGGGGTCATGGGCGGTCGTCACAGTATTCTATTATATAGTAGATAGTTTAACGGATCCTTAAGAGATGGAAAATCCTGTAACATCTCTTGAGTTATTGCACTCAAGTTGACACTGGATAGGAGATGTCAAACCTCGTAAACATCTCTGACGCCGTTGCATTCATATTTATTTACGATTGATTTAACTTTCATAAGGATATTTTAGTCCTGAGTCGAGTGTTTTGTTTTTTCATTACGCTCGGGTCAGTCCTGAGTTTTTCAGCTTATTGAAGATCTATTTTGGAGGACGAAGACGAAGATTTGGTATACTATTACTATTATTATCCTTGCATCATGTTGTCTGCTGCATTATTTTATTTGTTCTGTTGTATATGTATAACTCTGATAAATGATGTATAAATGATAATCAAAAGTATATTAAACAGCTTCATGAACTGTTTATTTGATTATTATATTTTATCTTTCCGCTGCGAGATTCTTTGATTGTTTTTTGTTCCTTTTCTCTTCTTTTCTTAATTACCGCAATAACCATCTGCCCTTTTGAATGGTTTAGAATCGGCATGTGTATTTGATCGTCGGTTTAAGCTGTCCAAAAAGGCGGGTCATTACAGTTGGTATCAGAGCTTTGGTTTAGCGATAACCTTAGCTTTGTGTGGTCTGACTCTTTATAATTAGGGTAGTAATACCCTATGATGAGTCGCTGAGTGTATGTATGAGAGAGCGTATTTGTTAGTGACATAAAATTATTTTATATTGTGTTGGTTGATTTGTTGAGTGGCTTATGGATTCTGGTCAATACGAGTAATTAACGTTATTGATAGGGGTCTCTAAACACTTGAACAGAACAATTCGACATAGTATCCTTTTGAAATTGGGTAAATGAAATAATTCTGCCCTAATTATATTTTGTATATAAAGAAATAATTCTCAGAAATTATTATGATACATCCAGTTAGTTTGGTTGTTAGAAATGATAATATGGATGGTTATCACAAATTGGATTTTGTGTTTTAATAAATAAGGTTTATTACAAATAAACAATGATAAAACAATTTATGGAATGTTTTAAGAAAGTAAATTTTTGTAAGAATAATTTATAAATATGACTTATAAATCAAAATAGATTTAAATTGAGAAATATTGAATTTAAGACCTGGGAATTTTGAAATGGTTTTCAAAGATTTGAAGAGAAATGGATAGTGATATGAGTTGAAAAATATTTATGGGAAATATTTTGAAAGGATTTTAAGAAGGAATGAATTCAGTACTCCTCTCTTATGTCGCTGGAAAATAATTTCGGTGATGACTACGCAGCATCATCGACGTTCATTTTCGAGTCTCAAAGTGGGGGAGAATTCTGCGAAGCTTTGCTTTGCTTCGAAACTGTTTTAAAAATTGCATTTTGGTTTAAACTCCAAAAGTATGATTTGATATATATAAGATATAAATGCATATATTATTCCAACTGATTTGAAAAGAACCGGGCATTTAAATTTCTAAGTTTTGTTAATTACTAATTTTCAAATTATTTGAATGAAATGTGAATAACCAGAATTTATAAAATAAGAGGATTAAGATATCTAAGCTTATTGTTTTGGGAAACTTTAGAGTTGAAGTGTACCTTTAAAGTTGAAAGGTAAAGAGGATTTAAACAAATTAAATTTGTGAACATTCTAATTAAGTAAAATGAAATTCTATAAATTTTTATAATACCAAAATTACATTCTGATAACATATAACAAGACTTACCAAATGTTAAAAGTTAAAATCATGTTTTGGATATGAAATGAGATATTGTACAAATAAACAGAACCTGAAAGTAATTGAAATATACAAGTAAGGAAAACTCAAAAGGAATTGAAATGTATATAAATGGAAAATTTGGTTGTGATAAAAATGTTATATACTTAAATATAGCATGAAATGATGAATGGATAAATGGAACAAGTAAGTGAACTTAAGAAAGAAGGCCGAGTCAAGCAAGGTCTTTGTAAACTGGTTGTAGAATTAAATATAAATTTGCAACAAAAATAAAATAAAATATGTGTGAAAATAAATTTGAACTTTTGAGATAACTATAAACTAAGAAAAGTCATATATAAGAAGTTAGACTTTTATAGAATGACTATAAACTAAAGGGATGATTAATAAAATGTTCCACAAATAAATTTGTTATTAACTGAAACTATGAATATGAAGTAAATGTAAACAAAGGAATTTGGTATAGCTAAAAATCAATTGGAAAATGGAATTGAATTTAATTAAATAATATAGAATGTTTAAAATGAACTTGAGTAAGAAAATTCTATGATATGATGTTTAAGAAAAGATAATGTTAAAGAATATGCTATGTAAAGAAATGAATATACTAACTGAATAATGGATTGTGAATAATTAATTGTAAATAAAAATAGAAGTCAATAAAATAATTTAGTATAAATAAATTGGATAGAAATCTATTGAAAGGTAATGCGTGAGTTGTACGTATATTATTTTGTTCGCATAACAGTTTGATCCAAATTCAAGCACAAAATTTCGAGATGATTTATATCGATCCAAGTTAGGATTCTTCACTCAATTGTCGACGGCGAACCCTGGATATGGATTTTTGATTTGATTCTGGAATTCTCTATCATAGTATATGGCTATGCAAGGAGAGTAACAGTTTCCAGTCAAGGAACAAAATCTGAGTCCGCACTAGAGAGTCGTGTGAATGATACTAGTTTGGAAGTGAAATTGTGTGATCGAATAGGCGATTAGATTTGATATTGCTCACGGATGATATATGTATGGCTTACGGAAAAAAACTAATATTGGAAATTTAAGATGCCATATATAAAATGATTCTTTTAAAATTTATATAATTGGATATCATTGGTAAATGAGATGCAGGTATTTAAAATCAAGAAAAATTGGATTGCCCGACAAAAGGTACATGTTTATTTTGTCATTGGATTTGGTGATTTTTGATTAGCCACTTGGCTTTTGATTTTCTTTTATTGGTTTGGGGCACGTAGAGGCATTTTGTAGCTGTACCGATCGAGCCGCGCAAAGGAGACTCTGCCGAAATTTTTCGTAAATCCGGGTGTTAGAAAATTTTTCAAGTTTAAAAATTTTATAACTTGTTTTGATAACTCACTTTCTATTTCCAATTCATACGTGTCATCAAAGTAAACGGCATGTAGCATGCTAATTTTCCATACTCGTAAAATTTTATAACTTGTTTTGATAACTAACTCGTAAACTTCATAGGCTAATCAGAGTAGCGTAGTGGAAGTGTAGTAACGATTTTATAAATGAAATTTCATTGTTTTATAAGTTGATAATTTTGATTAAAATACATCAAATGTTAAATTCTTTACTTAGTTCCTTTTCCCTTCTTTTCCTTTTCGAGGACGAAAAGTTTTGAGTGGGGGAGAGTGTAACGACCCGTAAAATTTTGATAATTAAAAATGTTAATTTAATAAGATTTCATGGTTTAATGTTGGAAGAATTAAAAATTTGTAATTTATGTATGGTAATAATAACTAGAATGAATTGCAACAAATTTTATCTAAGTTAATTATTTATGAATTGAATGAAATCCCAAATTAATTGAAATAATATATAGTCAAGGGTAATGGAATGAAGTTGTATTATATAGGAAATTGTGACACTTGTTTGTAAATAATAAACTTATAATTATGATTTAAAAGTTAGTGGTGATAATTATTATAAGTTACCTGTTTATTTAGTCAGTCGAATTGAATTAGGAAACAAATTGCAATTGAAATGAAATTTTATATAGTAACTAGGTTTATAATCAATAACTGAAGTCGAATGATAATGTTGAATTCATTAGATGTGAATAAAGTAATTGACTGATAACGGAAATTTATTTAAAAATCTAATATTGAAATATAAATGCTCCATAGTGAATGTCTTTACAATCAATAGTTGGATTTGATAATAATGCTGAGTTTAATAGATGTAAATAAAGTAATGGATTGATAAGTAAAATTCATTTAAATCCAATATTATAATTTGTTGAATATTGAACAATTAAATTATTTAAATTCAATATTTGAAATTTACTGAATAATTGAATAACGAGAATGGAATAACTGTTTAATGGAAACAGTTGTTCTGTAATTTGATTTTTGTTTTAAAAGTTAAGTTTACAAGTTCATTTTCAAATATTTCAAAGATAGCGAATTTTTTTTAATAATCAAAATCGTTTAAATTTAATATTGCAATTATTTGAATAATAATTCCGAATATAATATGATTGAAAATGAAATCGGAAATTGATGTAAAGTTTATTTAAACAACAATGAAATTTGCTATCATTTAAAATTGGATTTAAAAGTGAAAATTGGAAAATTGAAAATTTTATATTTTAATCGACGAGTAAAAATAGCCTTCCGGGGCACAGTCTCAGAATTCGACGAAACTAGTTTCATTTGATCCGTAATAGTTTATTATTATCGGATTTCAAATTTCGTAGCAATCGGAGTTGCCATTTGACCGTGGCAGCTGAAAACGTTTAGAAATTCATTTAATCGGTTTAATTTAAAATCGATCGTTTAATTCCATAATTCTCACAGACAATCGAATTAGCCTCTGAAACATGTTCCATTGTGTTCGGAATGCGGGTAAAACATTACGAACGCCAGGCGGCACGTCTCGTTTGGAGTTCGTTTGAAAAAGCTTGAATTTTGGAAAATAATATTTTAATAATATTCTATACGTATATATTCACGTTCGTATCAGAGAAACCCTAGCTTATCTCGTGGCCGCCGTTTCTTATCTTCCAATGGCCGATATTCTCTTTCATTCTCCTTCGATTATCTTCAAATCCACTCATTGATTTCAAAATCTTCCAACTGCAAAATCGAAGAGCTTGACAAGCTCTATCTATCCAATGGTCGAGATCATCATCGGAGCTTCGTAGTGGGAGAAATCTGCTCGTGTGTGTCTCGCGTTTGGTCGCGTTTTTCCAAGCCATGGGGTAGCCGAGCTTCGAGTGGCTCACGACGGTGGTGATGTGAGGTATGGACTTCGATTTGAAGGCGACTGATCGTCTTCCTATGGCCGGAGGGAGGGGCGGCGATGGGGAATATGTCGCGTGCGTTTGGGTTCGGGAACCTGGTAGTTGCGTACGAGAGGGAAGAAGAGCCTCTGCCCTTGATTTTCTGAAGCTAGATCTTGCGGCCAGGATTTGTTTTGGTAAAAAAAAAAGAAGAAACGAAATTTGTTTTAAGATTATATTAAGATATATGCAATCTTGTAAAACTCATATCTCATCCATACTTTATCAGAATCGGACGGAACTTTTTGCGTTGGAATCGTGGTGACGAGCTCTACGTCATGGAGTTAATTTGGGGACATTTGGAGCTAACTAAAATTTTAGGTTAAATCGAACGCCGTTCGATTTGATTTAAAATTGAAAATCAAGGTGAGTGTTTTATAATGCTCACAAAGTACTAAATATCTTTATGGTAGTTAAATTTGATATTATGAAGTGATATGATTTTTATTTGTCGTTGTTGATAAAAATTTAATTGTCATATAGATTGTCATTTGAATTCACCGTTGAAAATTAAAATTGAGAGTCAAGTTGAAATTAAAAATTTAATTCCGATTAAATTACATGATATTGATAACTATGAAATTGCCGTGAATTGTATTGTCTATTGGATGATTTATTTCGATGAATGCTATTGGTTGATATTTAAATGTTTGGATGTTTATTTGCTTATATATATCCTGTTATGCAAACATATGACACTGTGATTTGGTTTAAGTGAGATATATTCATCCCTGACATTTAATTGAAATAACTAATCACTTGGCCATAGGATAGAAAACTATATACGGACACCGGATTGGTTAATTTAATAATTTTAAAATAGTTGGTTTGAAATTTATTTAAATGTTTTGATTTAAAAGTTATAAATAAAATCAATTTATAGAAATCGAATTTATTGCAAATTGAGTTTGGAATGTTGAAATAAATTTTGGGTTAAAAGAAATTGTTAAATAATTTAAGTTGAGACTTTGAAATTTAAAATTGGGATATGATTGAATTTCGGAAATTTATTTGTTTTAAAGATTGAACATTATCTCGAGCTTTGAGTATTACTAAGTAAAAGTGATATAAAAATGATATTTTGAAATTGAGCTTGGAATTGAATCATATTTGAAATTTGGATTTAAAAGTTGAATATTGAAGGATAATTTTGTTAAGTGTTATAAATTGATATTTCGAAAATCAAGCTCCAAATCAATATAAATTGAAATAGAATTAATTAAAGGTGAATGTGGAATTGAATTAATTTGAACTCAAGTTGACGTCGATTTGAATTGAAATCGAAATTGAATCGGTATAATGGAAATTGATTTGTATTGGGAAGTTATAATTGAAATGGTTTTGTTTTGAAGATGTTTCAGTTTTGTTTCCAAATTTCTCTATTATATAAACCATCTTTAAATACTCAAACTATTTTAATCTATTTTAAATCTACTTAACCCAATTTAAATTATTTTAAACTAATTTATCTATTTGAAATCCATTTAAAGATTTTACGTATGTCAACTATTTTAATTATTTAAAACTACTTTTAAACTACTTAAAACTATTTTCTAAAATTTCAAGCTGGTCAATAAGGTTACATGTTTATATTTAAATCTTGAATTTAAATACGAATTGGGTTAAATGAAGTTGCAACCTAAATTGAAATTCGAAATGATTTTGAAATCGAAATGAGATATTGAGGCGAAAAATGATTTTGAAATTGAAATGAGATATTGAGGCGAAAAATGATTTTGAAACGGAATCTTACATCTTGAATAGATATGATGATATTTGAAATGGATTTGATTTTGAAGCGAATATGATATTTTGATATCAAGTATGAATCGATTTGAAATGTAAAAGAGCCATCGGTGTAATAATACGTAGTTATTAAAGAGACCGGGATCGGATATGGACATACTCTCTGTCGATACCGAAAACCACTTTAATAACTATTATACGCGGAGTGTTGATCCAGAATGAAGTGGATGGTTTGGTGAACGCGTTGACTGAAGAAAGAGAACGATATTGGATGACCCCTGACATGACTAAACCGGGAGCCGCGCCGGGCCATTGAGGTTCGCCACCTCTAGCGGACACACTTCTTCGTTACCATATCTATTACTGTTGTGATTCGATTTGGGTGCACCCCTCGATTATGGGAGTGTTGTTTCGCGGTGTTGGGGTAGTAGCTGCTATGCCCAACATCAGTCCGGATCACGCAACTACTAGTATCCTAGTTGGTATCGCCTCATGTACCTTGTCTTACTGATTATCCTATTCGCGACCACTACGTTTTGGTTTGTACCTTTAGTATATGGATTTCCCTCTGGTGACTTCCGGTTTTGGGGAAACTACGGTCTTGTATATGCTCTTGGGAATAAAAATGTGTTAAGGGTGGAATGGGCCATGGTTTAATGCTAGTTTGATATTTTACTTTATGATAGACATTATTGTATATAGCGTATTCTATTATATAGTAGATAGTTTAACGGATCCTTAAGAGATGGAAAATCCCGTAACATCTCTTGAGTTATTGCACTCACGTTGACACTGGATAGGAGATGTCAAATCCCGTAAACATCTCTGACGCCGTTGCATTCATATTTATTTACGATTGATTTAACTTTCATAAGGATATTTTAGTCCTGACTCGAGTGTTTTGTTTTTTCATTACGCTCGGGTCAGTCCTGAGTTTTTCAGCTTATTGAAGATCTATTCTGGAGGACGAAGACGAAGATTTGGTATACTATTACTATTATTATCCTTGCATCATGCTGTCTGCTGCATTATTTTATTTGTTCTGTTGTATATGTATAACTCTGATAAATGATGTATAAATGATAATCAAAAGTATATTAAACAGCTTCATGAACTGTTTATTTGATTATTATATTTTATCTTTCCGCTGCGAGATTCTGTGATTGTTTCTTGTTCCTTTTCTCTTCTTTTCTTAATTACCCCAATAACCATCTGCCCTTTTGAATGGTTTAGAATCGGCATGTGTATTTGATCGTCGGTTTAAACTGTCCAAAAAGGCGGGTCGTTACAGAAAAGCAAGTAGAAAGCATGTAAATGCAACAACATCAAATTGCTTCTATAGCAACTATCACTATAAAGGCAATAGCAAATCTACTCTATTACATATATTTATTCAATATCCAAGTCCCAGGTCCATACCATATGCCATTACGCTCATTATCTATGTCCATGTCAAAAGTCCATTACATATGCACAAATAACTAGTCCATGTCCAAATTCTAATTACATATGCCATTACTTATGCTCAAATAAACAACACAAATCAAGGCCTACCAAGGCATAACAAATAAAAAATCACATGCTTTTAAAAGAAAACAAATATGGAATTATAACTTTAATTAAATAAGGTATCTTATCATAATTTTTGTGACGATCGCCCATAACCCCTGCACTGAACCTAGAGAAAGTACGCTGTAAAGTGTGCCAGGCAGCCATGGACGATTGTCAGGGTAAATTAAAACAACAGAATCTATCGTATTACTCACAGCGCATGGACAAAATACAATAGAACATATATATAGTGAAGCTTCACAGAATAGAATCTCATCAATAAAACTTCATAATAGTTGAATACAAACATCTGAATAGTTAATACAACAAGCCTCACTACATATCACCCAGAGAATACAAAGCAGCGGAACATCAAGTACATATAATAAGAAAATAATATCCAACCCTCTAGCTCGTCTTCGATATCAGCACCGTGGGAAGCAAGATCAGCACCTGTCACCTGCTACCTAGTCTGCCCGTCCCAAAATGGACGAACATCCCAAGGCAATAAGAGTTAAAACATAAAGCCTTGAGTCAGACAACAGTCTTAGTGAGCAGTAATTTAACTAACAACATACCAAAAGAGCATAAAGGAAAAGGAATAGGAATACAACCCTCCCACTCCAACCTCTTTCTACAGTGATAGCCCCCAGACACACACTAAGTAGAAGCAAACATAGCAAAGCATACAATGTAAAGTAAAGCAATTATCACTCGAGTCAAGGGCGATGTTTTCCAAGTACAAACCCCCAAGGCCTAAACCAAGATCAGATAAGCACCCAGAAAACACTGCTCTTGAGACCGAATGACGATACAACCAAACATCCATGACTCTGGCTATCACTGTTATCATTGCTTCGATATCACCGTTAATTGAATGACCGGCACATTCTTTCAGCCGTCCGTCAAGGGCTAATGGAAACCCCGGTTCTAGACATAACTCCCGCACGTCATCGTGACCCGTGCCTAGGACTATCGAATCTGCCCAGAGTACTTGACTATCAATCATTAGCCTTCAGGGACTATCGAATCTGCCCAACGTACTCTTGCTCTAGAACCTTCAACAACGATGGGATCTCAGCCTTCTAGTCATCCTCCTCGACAATTATTTCCATACTAGCTCAAGTGCCTCTCGAGCATCCATTATCCTCAACTCGAACCATATCACCGAGTTATCAACATGCTTGGAATGATCCCGTCTGGATTAGACCAAGACTATCTCATATCATGCCTCGCTTCATCACATCCTCGCAAAGCTTCATCTCAACATCATCATCATCGAAACTATGCATAAGAGCTTCACCATCCGCTACATATGCCACAAGCAGCTTTTCCAATTCAAGAGCCTTTCCCTTAGCTTTTGAATCATCTTCGGTCTAAATCAAACATCAATCATCTAATTCATTGCAATCAATCAAATCAAACATTAATCCAAGTAAACATGCATTCAAATATGATCTAAATAGACAATTATAACAATAATGGCAATTTCGTAATTAAAGAGTCAAAAGTCCAAAAAGCATGAAAACATGAGCAATGTCTCTATAATCTTGATGAATGAACTTGCATAGGTTAACATGTAGTAAAATGGATATCAAATCATCATGGACAATGTATCTATATGGATCTACACATATGATTAGGAAAATGCATGGAAATCTCTACTTTAACACCAAATCAAGCCAACGATCTAATATACTCCTTTAGATCCGTGTGAGAGATAATCACCACTCACCAAATCACCTAAACAACCCCAAATCAACACGCTTCAGATCTGGACAGCGAAGGATCTAGCTCGATCTATCACAAATACGCTTCAAACGATGAAATCTCTCTTCGATGGATGAAGATCTTCAATCTAAGCTCTTCGATCTTTGATTTGATCTTCGATATGGATGGAAGGAATCACTAGATTAGAGTGGAGGAAAGAAGTGATGAAGTGTAGAAGTCGAGCTCTCAAAATGGCAGCACTTCGTCGCTTCGAAATCCGGATCCCAAAAAGTGAGAAAAACCCTTCTATTTATAGGCTGATTTTTAGGTCGCTCGCCCTTAGGTCGTCCACGACCTACGATCTACGACCTAAAAAACTCTTCGACCTAACAATGCGCACGACCTAACAGACAACTGCAGCTTAGCGCACATACGACTCAACTCCTAGGTCGCTCACGACCTAACACCCAACGACCTATACTTTAAGCCTTCACGCGACCTAAAACATCACGCAACCTACGACTTAGCAAACACGCGACCTAACACCTAAGTCGTCTACGACTTAAGCCAAAACACACGCGCGCGCGAACCAGGACTCAACGAGTTACGACTTAACAACTCACGCGACCTAACTACTAACGCGACCTACCAACTTATGCGACCTAACAACTTATGCGACCTAACATGCTAACCACTAGGTCGCTAAATACTGGGTTGTTAACTCGCTAACTCTTAGGTCGCTTACCCTATAGGTCGCTCCAATATACTAGGTCGCTACATTCTATAAGTCGTTCACTCGACCTAACTAAAAATCCTTAGGTCGCTTTTCCTCCTTAAGACTTCTACCCTGCTCATCTCTTAGGTCGTCTACGACCTAAACTTTAACGACTTACCCCATTAGCCTTAAGTCGCTCGAACGACCTAAACTATAACTCGACCTATTTCCTACGCGACCTAAGCCCTTACCTCGCCCAGACTACTAGGTCGCCAACTTCTACAAGTCATCCCATTCCTTAGGTCGCCCAATACCTTAAGTCGTATACTTCCTAAGTCGGTCATTTCCCTTAAGTCGTTCACTCGACCTAAGCCACCCCATACGACCTAACTTCTCCACGACTTATCAACAATGCCTAGGTCGCTCCAAACCTTCCTACGACCTAAGACTTAGACTCTAGACGACTTATCAACAATGCGACCAATTGTCAACTGTTTTACGATGTTTCGATCAGTAAAATACGGGTCGTTACATTCTCTCCCCCTTAGGAATTTCGCTCCCGAAATTCCAAACAAACAGAGCAATCAAAGACTATTCTGCATGCCTACCATCCATAGCAATCAACAAACCATGCATCCAATTCTAGCTTAGCATGCGGAATTCTAAGACTTAGAACAAGTTACAATGTCGTTAGATGACACGACACCTTAGGGCCATACCTTAAAGAGTTCGGGATGAGCTGCTTTCATCCTCTCTTCCACCTCCCATGTACAGTCGTTATCATCGTCACTCCATTGTATCTTGAGCAACTTAACTATCTTCCTCCTAAGCTGTTTCGTGTCGGTTTCCACAACACGAAGCGGCTTACGAGGTCTTCTATCAACTGGATCAACTTCGAAATCTTCACAGCTATCAGCAGAAACCACTGTATTCGAGTCGTGCACATACTTCCGTAGATACGATACGTGAAAAACATTATGCACACCCGACATCTTCTCTGGTAACTCCAATCTATAGGCGAGCTTTCCAATTCGCTCGGATGATCGGGAATGGTCCAACAAATCTCGGAGTCAATTTTCCTTTCTTCCCGAATCGAATAACATTCTTCAGTGGAGATATCTTCACAAAAACCAAATTACCAACGTCGAATTCCAAATCCTTACGACGCTTATCGGCATAACTTTTCTGACGGTCTTGGGCTGCCTTCATTCGTTGTCGAATGACCTCTATACAATCCGAAGTCTGTCGAATCATTTCTGGCCCAAGTATCAGCTTTTCTCCAGTCTCTAACCAACATGTCGGAGAGTTACACGGTCTTCCATACATTGCCTCATACGGTGCCATACCAATGCTCGACTGGTAACTGTTGTTATATGAAAATTCCACCAAATGAAGGTGATCTTCCCATGATCCTCCAAAATCCAAAACACATGCTCTGAGGAGATCTTCCAAAACTCGGTTGACTCTCTCGGTCTGACCATCTGTTTGAGGGTGATAAGCTGTACTCAAACACAGCTCGGTTCCCAAAACTTCCTGGAAGCTCTTCCAAAATCCACTAGTGAACAATGGGTCTCGATCGCTCACTATACTCTTCGGAATACCATGAAATCGAACTATCCACTTAACATACAACTCAGCCAACTTTGATGCAGTCCTAGTCGATCGAACAGGAATGAATCTTGCACTCTTAGTCAGACGATCTACGATGACCCAAATCCCTTCATTTCCCGCTCTTGTTCTAGGTAGACCATCAATAAAATCCATCGATATTTGCTCCCACTTCCATGTAGGAACTTCTAACGGCTGAAGTAATCCACTTGGCTTCTTCTGTTCGGCTTTTACCAACTGGCAGTTCATACACTTGGAAATAAAATTTCCAACATCCTTCTTCATACCTTCCCAGTAATAGGTTCTCTTCATATCCCGATACATCTTATTTCCACCTGGATGAATTGTCAACTTCGAGTGATGACTTTCCCTTAGAACTTCATTCCTCAATTCATCGATATCGGGAATAACTAGTCGTCCTTGCTTCCGAAGCCAACCCTCTCGATCGACCACGAATCCTTTATCCTTTTCTGGGTCCAACCCAGATTCCAAATCATGGATAATCTTGACAAGCTTATCGTCACGCTTTAGGCTCTCGCCAATCCTTTCCACAAGAGTAGGTCTTATCGATAAGTTTGCCAACATCTCAGGTTCCAATTCACATCAAGGCCTGAAGTCAAATCTAGCTAAATACTCGAGATTCTTCCATTCTAAAAACATGGCTCCCAATCCTGCATGTCTTCGACTTAACGCATCTGCCACTACGTTACCTTTTCCCGGAGTATAAGCTATACCAAAATCATATGATGCCAAAAACTCTAGCCAACGTTGCTGCCGAAGATTCAAATCATTTTGGGAGAAAAGATACTTCAACGACTTATGATCTGTAAACAACTCGAATCGAACTCCCAATAGATAATGTCTCCACATCTTCAGAGCAAATACAATCACCGCTAACTCCAAATCATGAGTCGGGTAATTCCTTTCATGTGGCTTCAGTTGTCGACTGGCATACGCAACAACTTTATCCCTCTGCATCAGCACTGCTCCAAGTCCAGTACCACATGCGTCGGTGTAAACCACCATCTCATTATTCCCACTAGGAATAGTCAAAACAGGAGCACTCGTCAATCTTTCTTTCAGGATTCTGAAAGCTTGCTCACACTTATCTTCCCACTTGAACACTTGGTTCTTCTTCGTCAATCATGTTAACGGTGCAGCCACCTTGGAGAAGTCTTTGATAAACCGTCGATAATATCCTGCCAATCCAAGAAAACTTCTCACATCAGATGTATTCTTAGGTCTAACCCAATCCTGGATTGCTGCCACCTTAGCGGGATCAACCGCTATTCCATTTCCAGAAATAACATGGCCTAAGAACCTCACTTCACTCTTCCAGAAGTGACACTTCGAAAACTTAGCCTTCAGCTGATGTTTCCACAAGATTTCCAAAACAATACGCAAGTGCGTCTTGTGCTCTTCTTCAGTTCTGGAATAAATCAGAATATCATCCACGAACACAAGCACGAACTTGTTCGACTGATCTCTGAACACTCTATTCATAAGATCCACAAAATATGTTGGCGCGTTAGTAAATCCAAACGGCATTACCAGCCACTCAAAGAAACCGGATGGTGTTCTGAAAGCAGTCTTCGGCACACTATCCTTAGCCACTCTCAACTGGTGAAATCCCGTTGCCAAATCCATCTGAGAAAACACCTTAGCCTCGTGAAGCTGATCAAACAAGTCATCTATTCTCGGCAATGGATACTTGTTCTTCTTAGTCACCTTATTCAGCTCACGATAATCCACACACAACCTCAACGACCCATCTGCCTTGGTTGCAAACACAACTGGTGCACCCCATTCGGATACACTACGCCGAATGAATCCTTTCTGCAAAAGATCATCAACCTGCACCCTCAACTCCTGCTGTTCCCTAGGCGCCATCCGCCTAAGAGGCATCACAACAGGTCTGGCTCCTTCAACTAGATCTATACGAAACTCGATCTCTCTATGCGACGGTAACCCTTTGACCTCGTCAAAGACATCCTCAAATCCATTAGCGATTGGCACCGATGACAGTCCATCCCATGGAACAACCAGCGAATACATGAAGCTCATGAAGACGCCTTCTTCATGCTTACATCGTATCACAATCTTTCACCCCTCCACATTCTCGACTGTCACTTCCAGCCTCTCACAATTAACCTTTGCCGCATACTTCCTAAGCCAGTCCATACCCAAAATAATTCTGAACCCCGCAAAGTTCAGAACAAAACAATCACAAACAAAAGAGCAACCATGACTCGACACAATCAGACCACGGCATAACATACACAAACAAGACGAACCCCCAACTGGATTAGTCACAACCAATGGCCTATGAACGATATCCGGTTCCAAACCTAACCGGCCTACAAGATCACTACAAACAAACGAATGCGACGCCTCAGTATCAAACAACACTCTAACTGGAACACCACATATGGAAAGAGTACCTTGAACCACCACACTCTTTCCTTTCTCTTCAGCGGTAGGAGCTTTCGAAGATGATGGAACAGCCCCCAAAGCATAAGCTTGCACAATCTGCTTGTCCCTCCTCGGTTCTGGACAATTCCTCTTGATGTGTCCCGGCTTGTCACAGTTGTGACACTTCATCGGCACCTTCGGATTCTTACAATCCTTGGTGAAATGGCCCTTCTGCTGACAGTTGTAGCAGGTCACTTCGCCCTTCGGCTTCTTTTGGCCATCCCTACCCTTTTGCTGCTGCTGCTTCCTCTTCTTGTTTCCATCCTGCTGGGGTTTAGACTCTTCCCTGGTCATAGCAACAACAGATCCTTCCTTAGGAAATAGACTCTCATGCCTGAGAGCTTTCTCCACAAGCTTCTCAAATGAATCATCCAAATGATCCACCAACTGCCTCCCAAGATAACTGTCCAAGCCTGTCACAAACTTCTCATTCTTCTGGTATGTAGATTCGATATACGACCGGACATACTTGGACAAAGCTTCGAACTCAGAAACATACTCAAGAACTGGTCTTCCTCCCTGCTTGAGCTCCATAAACTTCTTGAACAGAACAGACTTCTGAGCTGTAGAAATGAACTTAGCTTCAAATCTGGCTTGGAATTGCTCCCAAGTAATCTCTTCCTCCGGAGTATTGATGGTAATAGAGTTCCACCAATCAGAAGCTCTCCCTTGAAGCTGTCTTGATGCTAACTTCCTCTTAGTTGCATCCTCAATTCCCAAATCACCAAAAATCCTTCTACAAGCATCTATCCACCTCTGAACCTCAATGGTTGATTCTGTTCCCAAGAAAACCTTTCCTCCAAGAGTAGTGTAGTCCTTACACAGCTTAGCAAAATCCACCGGTTTTGGAGTTTGAACTTGAACTCCAACATCCACCGATGGCCCCGGAGCTGGCATCCTTCTCATGATCGAAGTCATCATTGCTTCGAACATAGCAGCGCAATCAGCAGCCCCCACAGAAACACGGCCTTCCCTAGCAGCTGGTCTCCCTCTTCGACTCATTCTCAATATCTATAAAAAGGAATGATTTGCACACCTAGTGTTAGCACCAAAATTGGTCACTAACCTCGTAGAAGAAAATTGTGAGGAGATATAAGTGATGAAAGTAAATTAAACAGAGAAGACAATGCTAATTTAAATGCAGAAAGTAAGAACACCAAATTTATAGTGGTTCAACGTAATTGCCTACGTCCACTTTGTTCAACTTTATTGATTTCCTTTATAATTGATTACAAATACAATTCGTGAATCAAATGCTTGAGTGAAGTTGTTAAGTAGAGAAGATGAGTCTTGAAAATGGCAGAGTCTCCCCGGTGTTTTCTCTCCAAAAAAGGATCCCTTTCATTGTGACCCTGCCCCTCTATTTATAGGCAAAGATGGGCTGGACTTCCCAAGTGGGCTGTTGGCCGAACACTCCAGCCCGAGTATAGCGAGCGCTGTACGCCGAACCACAGATGTGCTGAACGCTCTGACGCCGAACGGTCCCTTCTATGCCGAACGAGGTGGTTGATGTTTGGGAAGTGTAGGGTGTTAGTCAGTTGAAGCCGAACGAGGTGGTTGATGTTTGGGAAGTGTAGGGTGTTAGTCAATTGAAGCCGAACGCTCCTCTAGACGTCGAGTGCCCTTACGCCGAGTACTTCTAATCCCACCGGGTACTACGCCGAGTACTCCTGTATGCCGAACCACAGATGCTGCCGAGTTCTCCCTGATGCTGAACAGTCTCGTATGCCGAGCAGTCTCGACGCCGAGCGCTCTCGTTGCCGAGCACTCGTTGGATGTTGGGTGCCTCGCCGAACACCCCTGGTTGTCAAGTGCCTCGCCGAACACCATGGGATGCCAAGTACTCCTGTATGCCGAGCAGCCTTGACGCCGAGTACTCTTGTACGCCGAACATTACTGGACGCCGGACACTAATGGATGCCGAGTACTATGCCTGGTACTTATGGATGTCAGTTGCTTCGCCGAACACTCCGGATGGCCAGTGCTTCGCCGAACACTCCTTGATGCCGGTCACTCTCTGATGCCGAGCACTTATTGCCGAGTACTAGTTGCCTGGTCAAATCCCCAGGAAACACTTGCCCCCCAAAGTGTATTGCGTGGCCGAACGTGATGCGCTTTGAATCTGGTACAATCTACCTCGGAGGTATCTTCTCGAGAATGCTAGCGAAGGAGGTGCAAGACGAACGAGATTTAGATGCCGAACGATACGCTCGAAGCCGAACGTACCTCGTGTGCCGAACGTAGTACTGTTACGATGCTGAACCCTTCGGTGTTGACCGGTTCTACCGGGTATAGCCTCTTCAACTTCTACCTCCCTCTATATAACCAGGTCCTCACCGTCTCTTTTCCCTTTACGCCTTCTTTTCAGCCATTCCTTAGAGACTTTCAACTCTTCCCATCCTACCAGATATAAAGCCTATATAATCCATTCTCAACTTCGATCGTCGAATTAGGTATCAATCCTTCTGTGATTTAGATTACTTCAACACAAGACTTAGGTTGTTTTCATGAGAAACGTGACCTTTCCATGATCGTATAATAAGCGTCGAGCAGAAATGGCTCGCATGCTTGGAGTTGTCTAGTTAGAGCTAGCTCCTTTGCGCCGAACAAGAATGGAAGGAAAAGAAAGATGGGATGTTGAACGGTGTAGTCTTCGCCGAGAGATCTGTCCCTGACGTTCGGCGCAGACGGAGATGGTGTGGGGTGAAGTCGACATCGTGGTGGAGAGCCACTTTTACCCGAATGATAACCCAGACCGAACAGTCGACATGCCGAACATTACTTAAATGCCGACCAATTGGCATGCCGAACAATACAATTGCCGAACACTTGACATGCCGAACAATACAATTGCCGAACACTTGACATGCCGAACAATACATTTGCCGAACACTTGACAAGCCGAACAATACAATTGCCGACCACTTGACATGCCGAACAATACAATTGCCGAACACTTGACATGCCGAACAATACAATTACCGAACACTTGACATGCCGAACAATACAATTGCCGAACACTCTTTAAACCGAGCCAAACACAGCCGAACACTATACTTAGGACGAATAATCTTGAATGCCGAACATTACTTAAATGCCGAATAGTATAAATGTCATACTACACTTAGGCCGGTTACTTTAGAAATCATATGTCTTTTGAATCTGGAACTGTAATCCCCTCAAGGCGGGCTTTTTGAGACGGTCAGCGATGACGGTCTTCGAAGGCGATGATTCGAAGCTAATTATTATATCTTTTAAAACATTCTTATTGTCTGTACACAAGTGCTTGCACTAGTTCACACACCACGTGGGGGGAAAACTCGTGTTGCTAATTCTAACGTTCAACGTTTTTCAAGTATAGCTTTCTCAAGCATTTAGTTATTTATTCGGGATGTCGAGAAAATCTAGCTCCGCCACCATATCCGACAGTCCTGGGCCGTCATCGAGGCAAGGAGTCGCAGATACTTCCAACCCGTCAATCTCTCCCGCTCATAACTTGGCGCCCGATGCTCTGGAGTCAACCATCTTACTGGACAATCCGATCGATTCTCAAGCCTCGAAGATCAACGAGGCCGCTCTGCGACGGATATGTTCCATTCACGGGATTCCCTTTGCTGACGTGTTAGTTCCTTCGAGACACGACCGCCCTCATCTGCCCCCAGTCGGGTACACAGCCTGCAACAAGTTCATGTGTTGGATGGGCAGCGTGCCTCCATTCAATTTATTTCTCCGGGATGTGCTGCAGTATATAGACATAGCTCCGTCGCAGCTGCACCCGAATGGCCATGCGTTTCTATATGGGACTTATTTACTTTTTATGGCCGTCTTCTCCAGACCTCCAACCCCCGGTGATATCCGATACATTTATATGTTCAAGAGACGGAAAGATAGCCCTTCCTTCATGTTCCTCGAGCCATACCACAAGTGCCAGATCTTGACAGGGGCCTGTAGCAAATTTGCCCTGTACAAACAGGAATGGTTCTATGTGCGCTGCCCTTCCGGTTTCGCTAGGAGATGGGTTGAAGGCAGTAAGTCTCTCTGCCGAGTTACTATTCGTATTTAACCCGAGCATGTCTTTCCAAACTTTTCGTTTCATCTTTTCAGGTATTAGCCCACGCCCGGAAGGCCGAGGATATTCTGATGCTGTCGATGCGATTAGAGCTCTTCCGGCCGAGGATCGAGATATCCGAGCTATCATTTCAAATGAATCGCTGTCGGGGTTCGGCTTGCTAGCCCCTGGTCGTCGGATCAGCCTTCTAGAAGGTGTTTCAATTCCCAAACCTCCATCTGGTAAAGGGAAAAAACTTGCCGGACCGTCGTCGCGTCGCGCTCCCGACACGCACGAAGAAGGCGAGCGCAAAGAGGATGATGCCCCCGAAACTCAGGGAGAGAACGTGGGTCCCACTTGGAATCCGGCAATCGAAGTTCAGGATATTGAGACATCATCCTCCCCTTCGAAGGGAAAGGAGAAGTTGAAATACACGGTTCAAAAGGAGAAAGTTGGTGGCACCTCAAAAGTTACGCCTACCCCTCCTGAGAAAGAGGCTTCTTCGCAGCATCTGGAAAGTTCCTTGAGAGGTCTATCGAACCTTTCTATTCCCGAAGGCATACTTAATTACGGGTTCGATGATCCTGAAACTTTCAAATTCTCTTCGCCCGCTAGAGGCAATGTAGGAGTTCAACTCCCGGCTCAAGGAGACAATACTCCGATTAGCAAAGATAAACGAACGGGTCCGTCGGGGGGAACACTAGGACACACACGCACATGCGCTTTCCATAATATACTTCAGGTCTTTTTAATTCGTGAATTCTCCTTAACTCGTTGTTATCTCCCTTCTTTGCAGGTGATATGGGCCGCTCACACGGACTTGATCGCCTTCAGGGGTCTTCTATATTCCATCACTCTGGACGGGATTCCGGTTCAGGCAGACGCCGGGACCGAGGTGATTATGAAGATAGGGACAATCGTCCGCACGAGTCGTCTCACCGCAAGAAAGCACACTCTCAATCTTCTCAGTCCCGCGATCTTCCTCCTCCAACTGAGTCGGATAAAGAGAAATCTTTGCAGAAGGGTTATCAGTCTGATGCTGCTCGAGAACAACATTCCAGTTCATCGAGTACGAGGCAAGTTCGAGAGCAGCGTAAAAGAACGTAATTCTCTAAGCCTCCTCCTCCTACTCCTGCCGTGGACCCAACTGTTGCGGAAAAGATGGTCGACCTTAAGGCCAAGTTTCCGAAAATCTGTTTTGACGGCTTGAAATTCCTCCCAGCCATCCATCACATTCCTGGGCACGTGAAGCAAAGTGCCATTGCCTGCAACAATGACGTCTATGTTCAACATGACGCATTCGTGCACTTGGTGGAGAAGATCTCGGAAGTATCTGTCGAGCGTCAACACGAGATTGACCGTCTGAATCTGGAGGCTGACAGCGATAAGAAAATCATCAAACTCCAAGACGAAGAGCTTGCTTCGTATAAGTCAAAGCTAGAAGCCGCTGAACAAGGTGCGAAAGATACTGCTGAGGCAGTTGCTCGCTTAGAGGTGGCTTACAAAAAGGAGCTTGACGAAGTAGTTCAGCGCAGTGGCGCCCTTGCCCTAGAAAAAGACTCTGTCCAAAAAGAAAGGGACGCGCTCGCTACCCAAGTCAAAGAGCTGAAAGAACAACTCTCCAAGGAGAAAGAAGACAAAATAGCTGCTCAGGAAGAATCGCAGCGATATTGTGATGAGATTGTTGCTACCCGACTCCTGAAGACAAAGCTCGACAACGAACTTGCCGGGGTCGAGAAAATGAAGGATGAGGCCCGTGAGGAGGGCAAAAGAATGGCTGTGGAGGAGCTTGATTCTCGCCTTGAGGCGGCCGCAGAGGCCGGCAGGGAAGAGGTCAAGAGTATGTTTGACCCGCTGATCGCCGAGTACGGAGCTCGCGTCCTTATGCACCGCGACCTAACATTCTTGGGCGACGGCTACCACGAATCCCTGGCTGAGGCATGGGAAACTCTGATAAAGATCAAGAAAGTCGAGTCAGGCTCCGAAGAGATCGACGAGGATGCATTGGTGAAGGAGTTCCTGAGGGGGAATGAGCCATCTGATTTATCCGCAGCATTGGCTCTTTATGGCAAAGGCTCTTCCCCTTCGAAAGAGAAGAACGATGAGGCTGGCCCGTCAGAGGCCGACGCTACTACTCCTCACATCGCCGCTCCTTATGCTGCTCAATCGGCCGGTCGGTCGACGCTTGATCCATTCGAGCAGCATGCCAGTTATGATCCCGAAGATCCCGGGCTCGGCGTTCATGTGCTGTCACCTATCCTAGAGAGTGAAACCCCGCGCGCCACCGATAGCCAACCGGATCCTGGTAGGAAATTCTTCTTTCTCTAGAAGTCGAAGAGATCCCGTCATTTTTCAGCAATGGTTATTCGTTCTAATGCCCATTTCTTATATTTTTGTGCAGGTTGTTCTGACGCCGAGCTAACTCCGAGGAGCGATGACGCTAAGGAGGAAGCAGGGAAAACAAGCGACGTTGCTCACGCAGGGGTAACTCCCGATCCAGACGCTCAAGTGATTGGGGCGCTTGATGATGACAAACTTGATACTTCATCTCCTGCCGAAGGAAGCGATGAAGTTAAAATCACTGGCGCCTCTGAACATACTTCAGAGATGAGCATGAAGGACCGTCTCGCCGACGAGGATAAGAAAAAGGTCAAAGTCAAAGTTGAATCTGAAGTACTGGAACTTACTGACCCGCGGAACAGACCTTTGAAAATCATTCTTCCGGGCAGGTCCAAACCGCTAGTTGTTCCGTCTCCTACTCCTGACTCCGTCTCTCTAGCAAGCAAAAAGTCCAAGAAAAAGCGTGAGGGAGAGGAGTCGTCGGAAACACCAAAGGCAGACAAGAAGAAGAAGTCGAAGAAATAATCGATGCACTTGTTCAACAAGTTTCCTGATTAAGTTTTGTAATTGTTTTTATCTTCCACTACTTGTAGTTTGTATAGGCCTGAATTTTGTAGGAGTGATCTTGTATCTCCATTTTGGACTTATCGAATAAAATTTTAGTTTCTTTTTGCTCGAATGATTCTCTTGTCTTTATTTGGTTTACTGACACTGTGCTCCGAGGACTCGGAGACTTGAGACTGTTCAGGCTCTAGTCCGCGCTCTGGGGACTTAGAGTTCTCCATTCCGCACTCTTGTGATCCGGAGATTGGAAACCGTTTATACTCTAGTCCGCACTCTGGGGACTAAGAGTACTCCGCTCCACATTTTGGGAATTCGGAGATTTTGAAATCGTTTATACTCTAGTCCGCGCTCTGGGGACTTAGAGTACTCCGCTCCGCACTCTGGGGATTTGGAGATTTGAAATCGTTTATACTCTAGTCCGTGCTCTGGGGACTTAGAGTACTACGCTATGCACTCTGGGGATTCGGAGATTTTGAAATCGTTTATACTCTAGTCCGCGCTCGGGGGACTTAGAGTACTCCGTTCCGCACTCTGGGGATTCGGAGATTTAAATCGTTTATACTCTAGTCCGCGCTCTGGGGACTTAGAGTACTCCGCTCCGTACTCTGGGGATTCGGAGATTTTAAATCGTTTATACTCTAGTCCGCGCTCTGGGGACTTAGAGTACTCCGCTCCGCACTCTGGGGATTCAGAGATTTTGAAATCGTTTATACTCTAGTCCGCGCTCTGGGGACTTAGAGTACTCCGCTCCGCACTCTGGGGATTCAGAGATTTTAAATCGTTTATACTCTAGTCCGCGCTCGGGGGACTTAGAGTACTCCGTTCCGCACTCTGGGGATTCGGAGATTTAAATCGTTTATGCTCTAGTCCGCGCTCTGGGGACTTAGAGTACTCCGCTACGCACTCTGGGGATTCAGAGATTTTAAATCGTTTATACTCTAGTCCGCGCTCTGGGGACTTAGAGTACTCCGCTCCGCACTCTGGGGATTCGGAGATTTTGAAATCGTTTATACTCTAGTCCGCGCTCTGGGGACTTAGAGTACTCCGCTCCGCACTCTGGGGATTCGGAGATTTTAAATCGTTTATACTCTAGTCCGCGCTCGGGGGACTTAGAGTACTCCGTTCCGCACTCTGGGGATTCGGAGATTTAAATCATTTATGCTCTAGTCCGCGCTCTGGGGACTTAGAGTACTCCGCTCCGCACTCTGGGGATTCGGAGATTTTAAATCGTTCGTACGAGTCTGCATGTTGTGAATGATAACGTAATTTATTATCCAATTAAGGGATATAGAAACTTCATAGAAAATAGGGCTTCAAGCCTTTATTAACGAAAATCAACTGAATTGCTTGAATACAACTTTCACAAGGAAACTAAGTCATTATTGAATGGAAACATGCAGGAAATAACAGTGCCTACAACAAGAAAGGAAAACATGCTAAATGTAATAGTGCCGCAAATGTTCACTGTTCCATGCTCGGGGGAGTGTCGTGCCATCAACGGTCGCTAGCTTGAATGTTCCTTCTCCAAGCTTCCGTTCAATGGCGTATGGACCTTCCCAGCTGGGATTCATGCGTGATGGTACCGGGAAGACTCGTTTCGGAACGAGATCACCCACATCAAAGATTCTTGGGCGGACTCTGCCGTCGTAGTAACGCTTGACTCGATGTCTGTGCGCCGCCGCCCTCAATTCAGCTTCTTCACGCTTTTCGTCGATGCAGTCCAGTGATTCCAGCAAGAGGTTTTGGTTCGTCTTGGGATCATAGTATGTAACTCGGTTCCGATGGAACTTCAAGTTCCACGGGTATAACGGCTTCAGAGCCGTATGCCAAGGCGAACGGAGTGTGGCCGGTCGCGGACTTGTGGGTAGTTCTATACGCCCATAATGCTGTCGGGAGTTCATCTACCCACTTGCCTCCAACCTTCTCCAGACGCTTCTTTAGTATGGACTTGATTATTTTGTTAACGGCCTCGACTTTTCCGTTAGCTTTTGGGTGTGCAACGGCGGCGAACTTTTTCTCGATGCCGTACTTTAAACAGAACTCTTTGAACTCTCTACTTTCGAATTGCGTTCCGTTGTCTGTAATGATGGTGCGTGGAAGGCCAAAGCGGCATATAATGTTTCGTACAACGAAGTTAATGACCTTCTTAGAGGTGATAGTGGCCAAAGGTTCTGCCTCAGCCCATTTTGTGAAATAGTCGACTGCAACTATTGCGTATTTCGCACCACCTTTGGATAGAGGCAAAGAGCTGATTATGTCGATTCCCCAGATCGCAAATGGCCAAGGACTGATCATTTGTGTGAGTTCCGTTGGTGGAGCCCTCGGGATTTTTGCATATCTTTGACACTTGTCGCATTTTCTTGCGTAGTCCGCGGCATCCCGGTTTACGGTGGGCCAGTAATATCCATAGCGGAGGATCTTTTTTGCTAGCGTTTGCCCCCAGTATGGTCGCCACATTCCCCTTCGTGAACTTCCCTCAAGACTCGCTTTGTTTCATCATGAGCGATGCACCGTAATAATGGGACTGAGAATCCTTTTCGGTACATGGATCCACCCTGCATTACGTACCGCGCAGCCTTTCGAAGGACCTGTCGTCTTTCGCTTCTTTTTTCTGGTAAAGCCCCGGTTGTCAGGTACAGTTTGAATGGGGTTATCCACGAGTCCTTCTCGATCTCTGTTTCCAACACGCAATCGATTTTCATCTCGTCCACGCTCAGGGCATGCAAGACTTCAACGGGATACAATCCCATTTGTTGAGCATCGTCGGTACTTGCGAACTTAGCCAACAAGTCAGCTTCTTTGTTCTGTTCTCGCGGGATATGTGAAATGTCATAACGCTCAAGATTTGATAGTAGTTCTTGGACCTGAACGAGGTACGGAGCAAGCTTTCGTCCTTTTGCTTGGTAGTCTCCTCGTACTTGGTAAACCACCAACTGCGAGTCACAAAAGATTTCGACTGATTCGATCCCGAGTTCTTTGATGAGCTTCAAGCCAGCGATCAGTGCTTCATATTCAGCTTCGTTGTTCGTTGCTGGGAAATCGAGCTTCAGGGCATAACAGATTGATCGATTTTCCGGAGTTATAAGAACTATGCCCGCGCCGGAGCAACGGTCGTTTGATGCACCGTCAGTGTATAATTTCCATCGAATGGGGGGAATGATGTCGTGATCGTCCGGTTTGATGGGTATGGTAAATTCAGCGATGAAGTCTGCTAACGCTTGCCCTCGGATGGCTCTCCATGGTAAGTACGCGATATCGAATTGGCTCAACTCGATGTTCCATTTTAGCAATCTTCTAGAAGTTTCCGGTCGTTGAAGTACCTGCCTCAGGGGTTGATCGGTATAGACACCGATCGAATGCGCTTGAAAGTATGGGCGCAGCTTGCGTGATGCAATCACCAAGCTATAAGCCAATTTCTCGATTTTAGGGTAATTCTTCTCTGCCCCCGTTAAACGCTTGCTAACATAATACACCGGCTTCTGGACTCGATCCTCCTCACGAACCAAAGCCGCGCTTATCGCATGAGGGGATATAGCCAAGTAAACGTACAGCATCTCATGGTCAACTGGTTTAGATAGCATTGGTGGGCTCTCCAGATGTCTTACCAGTTTTCGGAATGCTTCCTCGCAGCTAGACGTCCATTCAAAATTTCTCTTTCCTTTCTTTATTATGTCAAAGAACGGGATGCACTTGTCAGTTGCCTTGGATATAAATCGACTCAGCACAGCTACTTTTCCGTTCAAGCTCTGTACCTGCTTTATAGTCCTGGGCGCTTGTACATCTCGAATAGCTTGGATCTTTTCTGGGTTGGCTTCGATTCCCCTAGCGTTGACGATGAATCCTAAAAACTTCCCTGATGCAACGCCGAAAGAACACTTCAGCGGGTTGATCTTCATTCCATAAAACCTGAGTATGTTAAACATTTCAGCTAAGTCTTGAATGTGGTCGTTTGACCGTCGTGACTTCACGAGCATGTCATCCACATAGACTTCCATGGTTTTGCCTAGCTGGTCCTTGAACATTCGATTCACCAAACGTTGATAAGTCGCTCCAGCATTCTTCAATCCGAAGGGCATCACCATATAGCAATATAGTCCGACATTTGTAATGAAGCTGGTGTGTTCTTGATCCGGAATATGCATTGGGATTTGGTTGTATCCTGAGTACGCGTCCATGAATGACAACAGCTCGTGTCCTGCGGTGGAGTCGACTAGCTGATCGATCCTAGGCAACGGGAAACTGTCCTTTGGGCACGCTTTGTTCAAGTCGGAATAATCTACGCAAGTCCTCCATTTGCCATTCGCCTTCTTTACTAGCACGGGGTTGGATACCCATTCAGGGTAGAGGGCGTCGCGGACGAACCCATTCGCCTTGAGTTTGTCCACCTCCTCTCCAAGAGCGGCGGATCTCTCCGGATCCATTCCTCTCCTTTTTTGCTTGACTGGGACGTATTTCGGGTCTATGTTCAACATATGACTCGTGATGGCGGGAGAAATCCCACACATATCAGAATGCGTCCAGGCGAAAACATCAAGATTCGCCCGGAGGAAGTCGCTAAGGTCTTCAGTCATTGCGGGGCCAAGCTGTGATCCAATCTTCAGTATTCGCGAGGGGTCGTCACGGCTAACTGAAATGTCAATTGTTAATTCAGCCGGTGCCGCCTTCTCTTCCCTGGGTTTCTCATCGTCGTCTCTCGGATCTATATCTCCGTAGATCCGAGAACTATGCCCGAGCCAGGGCTCGGGCACTACTTGTCAACTATCCGCATTGAGGATGCGGACGGGGTTGTCCGCAACCTTTCCTTTCTTCCTCCGGTGGGCCTCTCGGAGCTCGGCCACATAACAAGAACGACCAACTGCTTGGTCACCGTGAACAATGCCTACTCCTTTGTCAGTCGGAAACTTCAAAGTCAAGCACCATGGGGCTAATGCCGCCCTAAATTCAGCCAGGGCCGGTCGACCCAAGAAAACATTATACGGAGAGTCCACATCCAAAACTACAAAGGGTAGAATTCGTACCCTCCGACGCTCGCCTTGTCCCAGTTCAACTGGTAACTCGACATATCCTACTGCATCAGTCGCAGCGCCGTTAAAGCCGTGGATACGAGCTTTGGATGGTTTCAAGTCCTTTGTCTCTAGCTTCATCTGATCATAGGCCTTCTTGAAAATGATGTTGACTGAACTTCCACAATCAATCAAAATTCTTTTTACATATGCTGGTCCGATTGTTGCAGATATGACCATGGGATCGATGGTCGGAGCCTCTACCTGATCAGCGTCTCTGTTCCTGAACACAATATCGTCTGTCATCACGCGCTGCTGCTTAGCAGGGGCCTCGTCCTCTACGTTCGAACAGCACTCAAAATCTGCATGCTTCAAGGAGCTTGCATATCGTTCCATCTCTTGCCAGTTCTTATCTGCGGGATGAGGTCCGCCGATAATTGTATTTATGACCAGTCTTCCAACAGTTCGGGCAGGCTCCTCAGGATGACGTGGAGCTGGTGCACGACCTGGGTTTGACGTTCCCTGTCCTCCTTCCTGTGGATCCTTTACAAATTCTTGCAACTTCTTTTGTCTGATCAATTTCTCGATAGCGTCATGCAGGTGTCTGCATTCTTCCGTGTTGTGTCCATAAGTTTCATGGAAGCGGCAATATTTCCCAGTCCGCTTCTGTTCTTCAGTTGATTCTTTTGGACGTGGTTTTTTGTACTGAAAAGTATTACATGTGGATAGGTAAATGTTCTCAAGTGGGGCGTTTAGCGGAGTGTACTCGCTGTAGCTTGGAATTCTCGACTTCCACTTTCCCGCTTCTTTCCTCTTTCCTTGACTTCTTCCTCCGGACTCTTTGGGCTGCACAGGCTTACTCTGGACATTGACTTGGACCTTTCCCGAATTGTCTCCAGATTGCTTCACAGCAACGTTGCTCTTGATTGACTCTTGGGCAGGTCCTGGTGCCTTATCTCGTCATACCCACCTAGCTTCCTCTCTTCTTATGAACTGGTGTGCCTTGGAGTAGAAACGCTCTAGCGTAGCCGGAGGTTTTCCTGCCAGCCAGTCTCCGAATTCAGAATCCGGATCTACACCTCTCATTACAGCCATTAGAATTGCATGGTCATTGGGATTACTGACTTCAGTTGCCGCAACGTGGAATCTTTGTAAGTGCTCCTTCAGCGACTCTCCGGGATTTTGGATTACACTTGACAGAGACATCACGTCCTTCGGGCGTGTAGTGTGTATCCTGAATTGATCAATAAACTTCTTTGCCAACTCCTCGAAATTTGATACGGATCGCGGAGGAAGTCAGGTGAACCACATAGTAGCGATCCCAGATAGAGTAATCGGAAAGCACCTACACTTGGTGGCGTCATTTGCTCTGGCTGAATCCATCATCCATTCATACCTCATTACATGTTGTCTGGGGTCAGTCTTTCCTTCGTATGCAGGAATAGTTGGCATGCTAAACTTCTTGGGGTACGCCGCTTGCAGCACAACATCCGTGAACGGAGTATGACTTCTTGACACTCCCCAGTCGTCATTTGATAAGCCCTGATTTTCTTTCATCAGTTGCCTGATCATGGCCGTCAGATCGGGTGTCTGTATGGAAGCTGGGAGGTTGGAGTCAGTTCTACGTGCCTGCCCATGCCGTTGCCTCCTTTCCTGGAGATCTGCCAATCGTGCGTCTTGAGGCTCAACATTGTTAGCATTTTGATGATCTGGAGCTCCCTCCTCCATCTGTACTCCGGTTCTGAAGCTTCCAGTTCTGGCTTGGTCGCGGTCTCCAACTGTTCGAACAGCAGCATCCGCCCTTGCAGCTTCAGTCTTGCGGCGTCTACGCCTGGGTGGTTCATCAGAAGAAGTAGAGCTGTCAGATGAGGAATAAGCAGCTGGATTGCCCCCAGCATTCTGTTGCTGCTGTTGAGTGAGTTGTGCCATCAGGTTGGCATTAGCTTGCATCTGTTCTCCCAGTTGTCTCCTGCTTTCCCTAAGTTCTCTCATCAAGTCATTGAACTCCACTCTGGTGACAACTGGAGTCTGTTCTTGAGCGGCAATCCCTGCACTCGGGATCGCTGGTTGATTGCTAGGTCCTGCTTGTTGCACGCTAGCAGTCTCTCGGGCATCCGCATTAAGAGAAGCTGACCTGGTACGTGGTCTTGCCATTGTAGAGTTATTGGTATGAACTCTGAGTAGAATCAACGGATGTCCTATCAGTAAGTCGGATCTTCTTTGGGGGATTTGTTCAATCCAGTAGCTTCAAAGAAGATCCTTGAGGTCTGAGAATTCGATTCTCAGTGAAAGCACCAAAGTGTTAGCACCAAAATTGGTCACTAACCTCGTAGAAGAAAATTTTGAAGAGATATAAGTGATGAAAGTAAATTAAACAGAGAAGACAATGCTAATTTAAATGCAGAAAGTAAGAACACCAAATTTATAGTGGTTCAGCGTAATTGCCTACGTCCACTTTGTTCAACTTTATTGATTTCCTTTATAATTGATTACAAATACAATTCGTGAATCAAATGCTTGAGTGAAGTTGTTAAGTAGAGAAGATGAGTCTTGAAAATGGCAGAGTCTCCCCGGTGTTTTCTCTCCAAAAAAGGATCCCTTTCATTGTGACCCTGCCCCTCTATTTATAGGCAAAGATGGGCTGGACTTCCCAAGTGGGCTGTTGGCCGAACACTCCAGCCCAAGTATAGCGAGCGCTGTACGCCGAACCACAGATGTGCCGAACGCTCTGACGCCGAACGGTCCCTTCTATGCCGAACGAGGTGGTTGATGTTTGGGAAGTGTAGGGTGTTAGTCAGTTGAAGCCGAACGAGGTGGTTGATGTTTGGGAAGTGTAGGGTGTTAGTCAATTAAAGCCGAACGCTCCTCTAGACGTCGAGTGCCCTTACGCCGAGTACTTCTAATCCCACCGGGTACTACGCCGAGTACTCCTGTATGCCGAACCACTGATGCTGCCGAGTTCTCCCTGATGCTGAACAGTCTCGTATGCCGAGCAGTCTCGACGCCGAGCGCTCTCGTTGCCGAGCACTCGTTGGATGTTGGGTGCCTCGCCGAACACCCCTGGTTGTCAAGTGCCTCGCCGAACACCATGGGATGCCGAGTACTCCTATATGCCGAGCAGCCTTGACGCCGAGTACTCTTGTACGCCGAACATTACTGGACGCCGGACACTAATGGATGCCGAGTACTATGCCTGGTACTTATGGATGTCAGTTGCTTCGCCGAACACTCCTGGATGGCCAGTGCTTCGTCGAACACTCCTTGATGCCGGTCACTCTCTGATGCCGAGCACTTATTGTCGAGTACTAGTTGCCTGGTCAAATCCCCAGGAAACACCTAGAGAAACAACTGCATAAAGGACTCAAACTCTACTAAGCTACTATATTATATATAGTAATCATCCATCAAAATACAATTACGTCTCTCTTACGTAGTTACGTCAGCGAGCGTTGGGTAAAATCGATTAACCAATGCTCTGATACCAAATGTAACGACCACCCATAACCCTGCACTGAACCTAGAGAAAGTGCGCTGTAAAGTGTGTCAGGCAGCCATGGACGATTGTCAGGGTAAATTAAAACAACAGAATCTATCGTATTACTCACAACGCATGGACAAAATGCAATAGAACATATATATAGTGAAGCTTCACAGAATAGAATCTCATCAATAAAACTTCATAATAGTTGAATACAAACATCTGAATAGTCAATACAACAAGCCTCACTACATATCACTCAGAGAATACAAAGCAGCGGAACATCCAGTACATATAATAAGAAAATAATATGCAACACTCCAGCTCGTCTTCGATATCAGCACCGTGGGAAGCAAGATCAGCACCTGTCACCTGCTACCTAGTATGCCCATCCCAAAATGGACGAACAGCCCAAGGCAATAAGAGTTAAAACATAAAGCCTTGAGTCAGACAACAGTCTTAGTGAGCAGTAAATTAACTAACAACATACCAAAAGAGCATAAAGGAAAAGGAATAGGAATACAACCCTCCCACTCCAACCTCTTTCTACAGTGATAGGCCCCAGACACACACTAAGTAGAAGCAAACATAGCAAAGCATACAATGTAAAGTAAAGCAATTATCACTCGAGTCAAGGGCGATGTTTTCCAAGTACAAACCCCCAAGGCCTAAACCAAGATCAGATAAGCACCCAGAAAACACTGCTCTTGAGACCGAATGACGATACAACCAAACATCCATGACTCTGGCTATCACTGTTATCATTGCTTCGATATCACCGTTAATTGAATGACCGGCACATTCTTTCAGCCGTCCGTCAAGGGCTAATGGAAACCCCGGTTCTAGACATAACTCCCGCACGTCATCGTGACCCGTGCCTAGGACTATCGAATCTGCCTAGAGTACTTGACTATCAATCATTAGCCTTCAGGGACTATCGAATCTGCCCAACGTACTCTTGCTCTAGAACCTTCAACAACGATGGGATCTCAGCCTTCTAGTCATCCTCCTCGACAATTATTTCCATACTAGCTCAAGCGCCTCTCGAGCATCCATTATCCTCAACTCGAACCATATCACCGAGTTATCAACATGCTTGGAATGATCCCGTCTGGATTAGACCAAGACTATCTCATATCATGCCTCGCTTCATCACATCCTCGCAAAGCTTCATCTCAACATCATCATCATCGAATCTATGCATAAGAGCTTCACTATCCGCTACATATGCCACAAGCAGCTTTTCCAATTCAAGAGCCTTTCCCTTAGCTTTTGAATCATCTTCGGTCTAAATCAAATCATCAATCATCTAATTCATTGCAATCAATCAAATCAAACATTAATCCAAGTAAACAAGCATTCAAATATGATCTAAATAGACAATTATAACAATAATGGCAATTTCGTAATTATAGAGTCAAAAGTCCAAAAAGCATGAAAACATGAGCAATGTCTCTATAATCTTGATGAATGAACTTGCATAGGTTAACATGTAGTAAAATGGATATCAAATCATCATGGACAATGGATCTATATGGATCTACACATATGATTATGAAAATGCATGGAAATCTCTACTTTAACACCAAATCAAGCCAACGATCTGATATACTCCTTTGGATCCGTGTGAGAGATAATCACCACTCACCAAATCACCTAAACAACCCCAAATCAACACGCTTCAGATCTGGACAGCGAAGGATCTATCTCGATCTATCACAAATACGCTTCAAACGATGAAATCTCTCTTCGATGGATGAAGATCTTCAATCTAAGCTCTTCGATCTTCGATTTGATCTTCGATATGGATGGAAGGAATCACTAGATTAGAGTGGAGGAAAGAAGTGAAGAAGGGTAGAAGTCGAGCTCTCAAAATGGCAGCACTTCGTCGCTTTGAAATCCGGATCCCAAAAAGTGAGAAAAACCCTTCTATTTATAAGCTGATTTTTAGGTCGCTCGCCTTAGGTCATCCACGACCTACGACCTAAGAAACTCTTCGACCTAACAATGCGCACGACCTAACAAAAACTGCAGCTTAGCGCACATACGACTCAACTCCTAGGTCGCTCACGACCTAACACCCAGCGACCTATACTTTAAGCCTTCACGCGACCTAAAACATCACGCGACCTACGACTTAGCAAACACGCGACCTAACACCTAAGTCGTCTACGATTTAAGCCAAAACACACGCGCGCGCGAACCAGGACTCAACGAGTTACGACTTAACAACTCACGCGACCTAACTACTCACGCGACCTACCAACTTATGCGACCTAACAACTTATGCGACCTAACATGCTAACCACTAGGTCGCTAAATACTGGGTTGTTAACTCGCTAACTCTTAGGTCGCTTACCCTATAGGTCCCTCCAATATACTAGGTCGCTACATTCTATAAGTCGTTCACTCGACCTAACTAAAAATCCTTAGGTCGCTTTTCCTCCTTAAGACTTCTACCCTGCTCATCTCTTAGGTCGTCTACGACCTAAACTTTAACGACTTACCCCATTAGCCTTAAGTCGCTCGAACGACCTAAACTATAACTCGACCTATTTCCTACGCGACCTAAGCCCTTACCTCGCCCAGACTACTAGGTCGCCAACTTCTACAAGTCATCCCATTCCTTAGGTCGCCCAATACCTTAAGTCGTATACTTCCTAAGTCGGTCATTTCCCTTAAGTCGTTCACTCGACCTAAGCCACCCCATACGACCTAACTTCTCCACGACTTATCAACAATGCCTAGGTCGCTCCAAACCTTCCTACGACCTAAGACTTAGACTCTAGACGACTTATCAACAATGCGACCAATTGTCAACTGTTTTACGATGTTTCGATCCGTAAAATACGGGTCGTTACAATTTTTAACAAACAAAATTGTAAAGTTTATTGATTCGTTCAAGGAGTGAGATAACTCAATTTTACTTCAAATCCAAGCTAACTCTTTCTAACCCATGTAACATCCCCTCCTCTATACCCATACTACCCAAGAGTATTATATAATAATACTACCGGATAATATGAAGAATGCAATATAGGTTGCACATGTGAATTTATCCTTGGACTAGCACCAGTACATATCTTAAATCATATAAAACTTACCATAGATGTACAAGTGTCTCGGTGCAAAAAAATAAACATGTGTGCCTCTAAGACAAAACAATGCACAATATATAAATAATGACAAGGATAACATAGAGTCAAATGCAACAATAATATATAATAAGAATATATACATCATTCCAATCATACATCAAATATACACCAACATCTAATACATGAGTCTATACACAATTCAATATTATACAATGACAATATATAATAACAAAACCTAGCCTCCATCTATGCCCAACATCTAATGATATGGTTATCTCCTTTGAACCTAAAATATCTCAGACTAAACAATGTATTATAAATGACACATGGGTCAAACTATGTCTATAATGATAGGTGATATAAAATATGTAAAATCAATGAAAGATATAATAATAATAATACAAACAATGACATTAACAAGTTCAAATATCTCAAGATAACAACCACTACAATTTTACATAATAACGTGTCATCATCTATACAAAGAATACCACTTAAAAGTCATGAAACAACGTCAAATGGATGAATCATCCATATTCAGAAATCATCATCGAAATCAATATATAAATAATGTGAGATAGCCTATCGAATCATCTAACCCATATCCAACATCGCACAAACCATAAATATAAATCATTCACAAACCAAAGCACCAATAATAAAGTAAGGCTATCTCAAAAATACCAAATCATCAAAGAGTATGGATATATCGGGACTGACTACACTTTAGGCTCAACAGTCACTAGTCTACTCATCTTATTAAGGAATAGGACATACATAGTGTTTGTGCCAAAATTGGTCATAAACCCCAGAAGTAGTGAAAGCACCAATGTTTACACATAGATCCACAATATCCAAACATAGATCTCAGATTTAGATAAAGTAGAGAATAAAAATAAAGAAATAGCAAAATTAAAATGTAAGAAAGCAAGGAAGAACAAAAGATTTATAGTGGTTCGGCTATCTCCGGCCTACGTCCACTTTGAATCAATCCTTTTATTCCTTTTGTATTGAGATTACAAGTACAAGCCTTTGAACATCAACCAACAAAATAGCAGAGTTTCGACGTAAAGAGCAGAAGAAGATCCCCCTTTTAGTTTCCATAGGACCGCTATTTATAGGTGTAGATCCGAAAATATCCGCCCCAAAACCTGGAATGCCTTTTCTCATGCGCAGGTGGGCCAACCAGATCGATCCAGAGTTATATGGGATCGATCCAAGTATAATTCGTATCGATCCAAATTGGCTCCAATCGAGTTGAGATCGATCAAGGACGTTCTTGAGTGAATAAGAAAGCTCTTGTGAAAATTTCATAGCATTTGGACTTGTAGAATGAGAGTTATGATCGATCCAAGTTTGCATTTGCGAGTAGGCTGGAACCTTCGTATCCATCGAACAGTGCGTATCCATCGCTTTCGCCTCCATCAATTCATATCCATCGCCATGCTGTTCGTATCCATCATATTCCATTGCCCCATGTCCATCATTTTATCCATGCTTTTGTTCATATCGATCCCTGAATATTTGCCTTTCGTATCAATCACATGTGCCTTTGTTCGTATCTATCGATCCAAGTCCATTGCCTTCGTATCGATCCTAAACGCCTTTATTTGTATCGATCCAATATCACAGGTCGATACGAAACCCATCGATACGAACTACTATCGGTCCAAAGCCATGCGATTTATCCATATTCGCATCCATCTATCGATACGAAAGAATCAATTTGTAGGCATTGATCTGAAACCCATCACCTTGATCGATATGAAGATGTCGATCCAGGACCATTTCTCATCAATATTGATCCATCCATATCTCGAGCATGCGAACTCCAATTGACCTGAAATTTGAAATGTATCTTCTCCAAGCCTTGTTCATCGTTCCCTATCGATCCCGTCTTGATTGGAGCTCTGTCAAATTTTGACGGTATCGATCATAGCCATGTTTTCCTATCGATCTCTAATCCCCATATCCATCTGTTTTAGTCAATTTTGTTGATATCTCGGCCTCGACCCAAAGGCGGGGTAACATTTTCCCCCTAAAACATGCCTTTCGATAGGAAGGCGTGTTTTGAATAGCTTCAAGTCCAACATCCAAAGTCCATATTCCATCCATAGCCATACCATCCGATCCACAATCCAATCCATGACCAAGCCATCATATCCAAGTGCCATAACCATATCCTTATCCAAATCTATTACTGCTCCGAGTCGATATCCGATTCCAAATTTAGTCACCAAATCCTTAGCCAATTCCATAGCCATCTGAACCCGTCAACCAAGTTTTAATCCATCCATATCCAATAACGAATAACCAAATCCATGACCTCTCCGGGTCGATATCCAAATCCAGGACCAATCCGGGCCCTAAGCCAAATCCTTAGTATTCGTAGCCAATATCCGAATCCATAACCTCTCTGGGTTCTTACCAATCGTAATCTGCACTCGACGACCGGTGTTAAGCAACGCCTTACCCAATGGTAATCGTGGTTCAGTGTCCCTAAACGTTGAGTGATGATGTGGCCTAAGTCCTAAATCAAATCCTAGTCGCTTCGGACCCTTTCCGAGCATAGTCCATATTCGACGACCCGTATAGTGGATAATAGATAATATGGGGCCTAATTCCTAGGTCGAATCCTGGTCTCTTCAGACCCTTGCCGAGTATAGTCCATACTCGACGACATGAATAAGCCGATTCGCCACCTTCGGGCGAAGCGACTAACCCCTTGCCAGGCATAATCCATACCTGACGACCATTTACCAAAAACTAGATAAAAATCAAATCTGAAATCTAGATAAAACCAAAAAACCAGAAACCCATATCAAAAATCCAAACCAATATCCAAACCAAAAAATAAGCATCCAAACCGAAGTCCAAACCAGAAAACAAACAAAACCAGGAGTTCAAACCAAACTCCAAAACCAAACCAGAAAAAAACAAGTGTCCAAATCAAAGAGAAAAAATAGATTTCATAAACTAGGGTATCGTGGTTCGTCATCTTCTCAGAGCATGCCTAGCGGCTATCTCCGTCCTCGTACATGAGTAAGTGACTTGGTCGTTTGCCCAGAGTTTGGTACTTATTCCACACCATCCCTGTCAGTCGATAACCAATCGACCATCATTCCTAGGCCATGCGTCGTCGTTGTTTGAGGTAAATGGTGGCTGCTCCTTTTCCACCGTCGTATTCCGGGCCCCAACATATTGTCACAATTGGTCATTCCTTACATGCTTCTCGACTATATCCTTTAGATGCCTGTTGGTATCAAGCC
Organism: Allium fistulosum; assembly: GCA_030737815.1. NCBI lineage: Eukaryota > Viridiplantae > Streptophyta > Magnoliopsida > Asparagales > Amaryllidaceae > Allium > Allium fistulosum. The sequence goes on along the minus strand of CM060904.1, from coordinate 1,244,912,550 downwards.
CATTCAGGTTATGAAAGAGACAGTGCCTTCTTGATGCCGTCACACATTCCGAGGGTTCTCTGCTTGCTGGCCTTCGATAGAGAAGGCGATCTCGAGTTTCCATGTATATCCGCTCCAACTTTTCGTTCAATCCTGTGTAAGTGGAGAATTTTGGCCCTCCCCACCACTTCCTTCTTGTGCCAAATTCGTTATTCAACTTCCTCTTCCCTTTATCCTTATCCTTACCCGAGCTTTCACTGGATGGTTCTCCATCTTTAACCACGTTTACTTCCATTAGCCTTAAATCTAGACTCGCGTCCTCTTGTCGAAGAAATCTTTCGGCCTCGTGAAAGAATTCCCTGAGATCTTTTGGTGGATCCCGTATCAATGATACTTTGAAATCTGAGTTGTCCCTGACTCCTGACACTGCCGCCATTAAAACCATCGATGGATCCGGCCAATCCATTGAAGCAACCGGTGCACTTAACCGAGTTAAGAAAGTCCTGATTGATTTCCCTGTCCTTTTTTTACCAATGTCAGTGTCATCACATTTTTCAGCCTCTTGATATGAACCCGAAACTACTTCAAAAACTTGTCCAACAATTCCGTTCATGTCCTAATAGATCCATCTTCCAACTGCCTGAACCAGATAGCAGCTATATCCATGAAGTACAGAGGGAAACACCAGGCTATCACTTCCTCTGATGCCCCCGGCACTTCCATGTGTCTCATGTACCTCATCAAATGATCTGTAGGATCAGCCCTGTCATTGTACACTTCCAAAGTAGGGAGCTTGAACTATGGTGGATTCCTAGCCATTCCGATGTCACGGGTAAATGGACTCCTGTTTACTCCCTCCAGATCTCCGTTTGGTAAACCTCTGCGCATAGTTCGCCTGATAATTTCAGCTAATCCGGTGTTGTCCACCAAGAGTTTCCCCCTAAGTCCCCGAGGGAATTCTGATACATACTCTTCACACGTACTCTTGTGCTCCTGCCGGCACCCTATTGTGCGGTGTCACCTGGAATTCCACCATGAGTTGGTCTATCGTTGCATAGTGGTGTGCCCCCGAGTCTGGATCCATCCAAATTGGTAAGTATGTGCTGATTGGGGGCTGCGCCATGTTGAGCTGCTCCATCTGATTTCCTGTTTGGTCCTTATGTTCCAGCTCCGTGGATCTGAACTCCAGCAGCTCCTGTTGGTTCTGCCTAACCAAACTGTCTAAGAAGGTTCTGCATCATTTCCTCCTGCCTTTTCAACAATTTTTCCTGCATAGCTCTCATCATCATCTCCATCTCATCTCTGGCGATGAAAATTGAGGCCTCATTTGCTCCTGAGGAAGCCTCCTGGCTCCCTTCGTGCTGACTCCTTTCCGCTCTGTGTCTCCTTGTTGATTGCTTCATCATAGTTCCTTTTAGATCCAATCCTTTCCAAATCTGAACTCCAAATCCGGTATAGTGGGCGCTGGTCTTTTTTAGTGAAAGCACCAAAGTGTTGGTGCCAAAATTGGTCACAAACCCCAGAAGTAGTGAAAGCACCAATGTTTACACACAAATCCACAATATCCAAACATAGATCTCAGACCCTGATAAAGTAGAGAATAAAAATTAAGAAATAGAAAAAATTAAAATGTAAGAAAGCAAGAAAGAACACAAGATTTATAGTGGTTCGGCTATCTCCGGCCTACACCTACTTTGTATCAATCCCTTTATTCCTTTTGTATTGAGATTACAATTACAAGCCTTTGAACATCGACCAACAAAATAGCAGAGTTTCGGCGTAAAGAGCAGAAGAAGATCCCTCTTTCAATTGCCATAGGACCGCTATTTATAGGTGTAAATCTGAAAATATCCACCCCAAAACCTGGAATGCCTTTCCTCATGCGTAGGTGGGCCCACCAGATCGATCCAGAGTGATCTGGGATCGATCCAAGTATAATTCGTATCGATCCAAATTGGCTCCAATCTAGTTGAGATCGATCATGGACGTTCTTAAGTGAATAAGAAAGCTCTGGTGAAAACTTCATAGCATTTGGACTTGTAGAATGAGAGTTATGATCGATCCAAGTTTGCATCTGCGAGTAGGCTGGAACCTTTGTATCCATCGAACAGTGTGTATCCATCGCTTTTGCCTCCATCAATTCGTATCCATCGCCATGCTGTTCGTATCCATCATATTCCATTGCCCCATGTCCATCATTTCATATACATGCCTCTGTTTGTATCGATCCCTGAATACTTGTCTTTCGTATCCATCACATGTGCCTCTGTTCGTATCCATCGATCCAAGTCCATTGCCTTCGTATCGATCCTAAATGCCTCTATTCGTATCGATCCAATATCACTGGTCGAAACGAAACCCATCGATACGAACTACTATCAGTCCAAAGCCATGCGATTTATCCATATTCGCATCCATCTATCAATACGAAAGCATCAATGTGTAGGTATCGATCCGAAGCCCATCAGCTTGATCGATATGAAGATATCGATCCAGAACCATTTCTCACCAATATTGATCCATCCATATCTCGAGCATGCGAACTCTGATTGACCTGAAATTTAAAATGTAGCTTCTCCAAGCCTTTTTCATCATTACCTATCGATCACGTCTTGATTGAAGCTCGGTAAAATTTTGACAGTATCGACCATAACCATGTTTACTTATCGATCTCTAATCCCCATATCCATCAGTTTTAGTCAATTTTGTTGATATCCCAGCCTCGATCAAAAGACGGGGTAACACATTACAATCCACTGCACACACAATACCCTGAACTAGAAAGGGAGATCGATAGAAAAACATGCTCCAGGATCCCAGGTCTACTCGTTTACTTTAGAGTAACCGTCTATTTTTACATTCTTCAGTTACCTCGAAGGACATCGTGACCCCATCCAACAATGGCTCGTCTACGCATAGCATTGGCCACCACCCTGCTTTTCCCCTAATGGTAACAGACTACTGCTCTATACCACACAATGGGCTATGGGAAACAACCCATCTACTACTACCAATATTGTAATGCACATCGAAGGGACATATAACAATGATGTCCTGATCTGCAGCATAATCCCGAGATCAGGCCACCAAGGTGGATACTGGCCAATCTGGTTTCCTTCCAAAAATTAAAGGAATCTGGACACAATGTGGATGGTCATATAGTACTTATAGCCTATGAGTATGCATATCTCTAATAGTAGGCTGACACGCGGCTCTCATAACCCAACATCCAATAATACGATGCTCCTCACCAAGTATCATGTATACACATGAGTATAATCCCCGTTTGAGTAACATTTACTTATAATGAATATTCAAACAAATGACAGAATGGCGTCCCATACCATCGTATGTTATTCGGATAATTATTCAAAGCTCATAAAATACACTTGATCCACACTGGATATCTCTATATGACAAGTCTAATGAATAACCATAAAAGTGCTACCGAAAGTCTTATACCAGACGATATTACTAATCCGTTTATTCAAATTTCTCATTACACAAAAACAAAATCTCACAAATCAAATAAAAGGATTTCAATATCAACAGTGAATCATTCATAGCAAATAAGTTAATAAGAAAAGAATAAGAAATAATAATGAGGATGTTAACCTAAAAAATGGATCAACACCCAAAATCAAGATGAAAGAACCAGTTCAGATTAAAAGTAAAAGAAAAAGAAGAAAGTAGGTGAGAACACATAGAAGTTTTTATAGTGGTTCAGCATAATCTTCGGCCTACGTCCACTTTAATCTCTTTTATTAGTTGTTCTCTCTTTAAATTACAACTAGTTTTCTTAAGTCTAACCTCAATCTAGTAGATCTCAAATTTACGATGAAGTTTCTAGGTTGTTTATAAGTCACTAGTGCTAAAAATTTGTTGTTCTAAGTCATAGAGCAGTAAATAATTGTTTCCTAGGTGACTTTAATGGAGGAAAGCTTAGAGGTGAAGAAGTAGAAGAGTTTTCACAGTTAGAGAATCCAGATCCTCTTTTGGTTGCTCTATGGATTATATTTATAGGGACAACTATCATATTGGGCTAGGAGAAGAGTTGGAGTACAGTCCATATAGAGGCCCGAAATAGTGTTTGAAGTCGTGAACCCATCTAGGTCGGCACCACATGTCGGCACCGACCTCTCAAGTCGATACCGACATTTGTGGTTAAAACGTGGTGGGTTGATTCTTTTTTCATGCTTCATCCTATATGATTTTAAAGCGTCCTCGCTTATTTCCATCGATCGTTGATCATCCAAAATAAGTCTTCGTCTACTTCTCTCCAAAATAGCTCGGTATTTTCATTTTTGCCTAAGTGGGTGGTGGTGACTTTTTTCCTTAGTTCGGAATGGCTTGTACTTTTTATAACACTCTTTTAATTCTATATAGAGGTGTCCCAAGAAGTCGCAACACCTATGGAGTTAATATGAGAAATTGATACCTACATGAAAGGTCAATACCGACATCTCTCCTTAGTGTACTTTTCATACAAATTTCTTAGGCTCCACTCTTTAGTCATTTTAAGTGTGCCTTTAAGTTTTTAACTCATTTCATCCTTGTTTGAATCTTCTAAGTCTAGTTGAAATATGTTGTGCTAAAAAGCGGGTTAACACTTGCCCTCCAAATTACACCTTTCGAATGTAAGGTGTGCTTTGCTCAATAACAGGTTCCAATAATCAGCCTTCGATAGTCAAACTCTCCGACTAATTTAATCTTGGTGAATCATCTAGTTCCTTGGAGTTCTCTTGTCAATCATGATCCGTTCCAAACCAGTTACAGCCTAGGACTCTAGAATCAGCCTAAATACATCACAATCATTCCGATTTCACTCGGAGTTATTACATCACATATCAAAAATTGTCCCGTATTCATCCGAGACTTATCAGTTTTATTCTGATTATAAGGCGTTCAAATCCTTTTGTCAAATCTGTACCTGTTTTCACGTTCAATCCTTGATAGTCACATGCTAAATCTGATCCACTCGCTCTCTGATAAAGGCATCAGCTCTCCCGTAAGAGGGACTTAACGACTGAGTACGCCCATCCACTCACTCTCCGGTGAAGGGACCTACCCTTGACCTTTCTGGGTCCTTGTCGAACCAATCCGCTTTCTCTGTAGTAAGGGTACTCACACTCCGACACGGGTATCAGTAATAGTAGGCCCATACAATCGCCTAATGACAAATTAACCTACTTTTTGCACTCCAGCCTGCCTCTTTGGGCAATAGCTCTATAGTGACCAAAGAAGTCCATCATTTTCACTCTCCAGTGACGTGGCTCACTCCTCACACTCCGGCCCCATCTCTTCGAATGGTAGCTCTAAGGCATCCAAATTTGTACAAATCCATCCTTGCTTTCCAACAAGGGGACTTGCACTATGCACTCCAGCCCCATCTCTCCGGACAGAAGCTGTAAGGTGAGCCAAATCCATACAAACCCATATGCTTTCTCTTCAGAAAAGAGACTTGCACCTTGCACACTTGTCTCATATCTCCGGACGAGAGAAAAAGCGATAAACATCAATCATCACGTTCCTATGGATTTTTCAAAATTCAAATTCAATTAAAACAAATAAGCAAAACTCATAAATAGTCATTCTGGACATCCAACATAAAAGGTGCCTAAGGTTCAATCCAGTTCACATACACGTGTAAGTGGTCTTAGGTTATCAAAATCCTAAGTGGTCATCCCAGATATCCGACTTAGAGGGTAATTAGGAACCAATCTAGGTTTTGTGCACGTCTAAGCGTTCTGGGTTTATTTTCCTAATTGTGCAAAGCAATAAAAAGCAGAACGCGAGAGACGAATCTGCCATCTATCCTTCCTGATCATGGGATTACAGGTCTCAAATCAGATCCTTGGTGTGATGGCTACAGATGGTGGTTGCTCTGGTCGCACCACTACAGTTCGGTTTCTGGTGTACTGTTGAAACTGGTTGTTTCGAACCAGTTCCTCAATCATGTCATGAAGGTTGCACTCACTCACTTCATGTCCTTCTAGCTCATGGAATATTCATTACCCCTAGATCTTTTCTCTCGATTCGAAGGTTATCTCCTATCTGGCTTCTGATAGAGGATGTGCCACCTAGTTTCCATGCAGATCCTTTCAAGAGTTTCAGTTAGCTCAATTTAAGAAGGGAACTTTGGTCCCATCCTTAACCGCTTAGATTCTTCGCCGTCATCACCAGCTTTCTGTTTCCGTTTATCCTTACCATAATCAGCTCCGGGCAGTCCTTCACCATCCATGGTGTTGACTTAATCGAGTTCAGTGTCTTCAGCTTCAACGTCTTCATGACATAAGTATCTTTCTAGTTCATGATAGAGTTATGTGAGATACATCGGTGGGTTCCTTTCGAAAGCAATGTCGAAATTGGTTTTGCTTGCCACCTCTGAAACCTCGACCATCAAGATTACGATGGATCTGATATATCCACGGTAGTAGTCACTGCATTGAATATTGTCAAGTAGCTCCTCAGGCTCTCTCCGGGCCTTTGCTTCATAGTCAAAAGTGTCATTACATTCTTGGTCATGAGATGTGAACTCTGAACAGCCTCATGAACCAGTCCACCAATTCAATCCAAGTATGAACAGATCCATTTTCCATTTGTCAAAACTACATCGCAGCCAAATCCATCAAGTACAATAGGAAGCATTGTCCCATCACCTCCTCTGAAGCACCCAACACCTCCATGTGTCTGATTTATCTTGTCAAGTAAACCGTTGGAACTGATTTTCCATTGTACATCTCCAATGTCAGAAGCTTGACATCAGGGGGATTCCTTACATTTCATATATTTAAAGTGAATGGGTTCCTATTCACATCCTCTAAGCTTTAATTTGGGGATCCACCTCTAATCAACTTCCATACCAACTCAGCCAGTCAATTTTCACCGTCCAAAGAAGGACTCATCCAAAAAGCAATATTCTTCCCCTTGTTCCATTGGGAGTATTTTAGGATGCACTCTTCTGGCCGTACGCCTGCATTTTGATTCACGACTCTAGCTTCATTTAGTCCTTCGTTTCTTTGAGGAAGCTTTGGAACATACTCCTCTGGAAGCACATTTGCATTCTGATTTGCAGTCCTAATTCTAGCATCATCTGTTCTTTGAATCCTAGCAGTTACACCACGGTTGCCCCCAAGTATCGGTTGTTCTGTTGGTAGGGGTATTACTCCAACTTGCACTGCTCCAATGCATGCAGCTCCTGCATTAAGACTTGGCACTTGGTTCTGAATCCCAGCACTTCTTTCTATTCCCCATTGTCCAATCCTTGGATAAAACCATCTAGTAGTTCTTGTTGTCTGGTCATTAATCCATCTTGCATCTCCTTCATCGTTCTCTCCATCTCTTCCCTGGTGACATAGACTAATTGATTAGAATTTGAAGACACCACCTGGCAACTCCTAGGCTATGGTTGACTTCCTTCAGCCCTAGATCTAGTTTTAGGCCTCTTTGTCTTCTCCAAATCTTAGATTCAAGCTCCAAGTCTTTTGATCTTATTCAAGTCTCTCAGTGAAAGCACCAAAATGCTAACCCAAAAAATGGATCAACACCAAAAATGAAGATGAAAGCACTAGTTTAGATTAAAAGTAAAAAGAAAACGTAGAAAGTAGATAAGGAAATATAGAAATTTATATAGTTGTTAGGCATAATCCCTAGCCTATTTTTACTCTAATTTCTTTTTTTAGTTGTTCTCTCTTTGGATTACAACTAGTTTTCTTAAATCTGACCACAATCTAGTGATCTCAAATTTAAAATAAAGTTTCTAGGTTGTTTGTAAGTCACTAGTACTAAGAATTTGCTGATCTAAGTACTAAAGCAATAAATATGTTTTTTCAAGGTGGCTTTAATGGAGGAGAGGTTAGAGGTGAAAAGTAGAAGAGTCTCCACGTTTAGAGAATCCAGATCTCCTTTTGGTTGCTCTACGGTTTGTATTTAGGGGCAGTAGTCATATTGGGCTAGGGAAAGAGTTGGAGTATGGTCCAGAAAGAGGGCCGAGAGTGTGCTTGAAGTCGTGAACCCATCTGGTTAACACCACATGTCGGTATGGACCACTCAAGTCGGTGCCGGCATTTGTGGTTAAACCTAGGTGGGTAGATTCTTTTTGCATGCTTTATCCTATATGATTTTAAGGTGTTCTATTCCGTGTCCATCGATTGTTGATTATCCACAACAAGTCGTCATTTACTTCTCTCAAAGACACTCTGGTATTAGCCTTTTTGCCTAAGAGGTCAGTGGTGACTTTTTTCCTTAGCTCAGAATGACTTGTACATTTTATAGTACTCTTATAATTTCATATAAAGGTGTCCCAAGAAGTCGCAACGCCTATGTAGTTAATATGAGAAGTCGGTACCTACATGGGAGGTCGGTACTAACATCTCTCCTTAGTGTATTTTTCAACCAAATTTCTTTAGCTCCACTCTCTAAGCATTTTAAGTGTGCCTCTAATTTTTTAAGTTGTTCCATCCTCATTTGAATCGTCAAAGTCCAGTTGAAATCTGCTTTGCTAAAAAGCGGGTTAGCGTAGGATGTAACAGAATATGATCATAAGAATATGGTTAAATAATAGTAAATCTAACATTAGAATAAATACTTAGTTTGGTAATCATTATATAATTCCTTTAAATTATAAAATAAAATAATAATACAAATCCTTATGTATAAACATATGAAACATTCAAAATCGCTTTATATATTAATCTCAGTTTACATAAGTCATTTGCTAATTTTCTACAATTAAATACTTATTTTAAATAATTAATAAATATACTTTTAATAAATTTAAATACTAAGTTTTAAATAAAAAAATTCTACATAAAAATTGTATTTTTATTTTATATAATTATTCACATTTCGTAACGACCTGCTATTTCGAACCATTCAAATCGACAATCATCCATTCATGTCAGACTTGAGTTGCTCAAAACAACAGATTGTTAATTTATATTTGGCAAAACTCAACATATGTGGTAAATAAATCAATCACAGAATCACAGACACAGAGAATACAATAAAAAGCTGTGGAATAGATAAATAGTAGTTCATGAAGCTATTATAAAACATCAGAGTCTGAAACAAAATACAATAGAATCTCAAATACAAATGAAGCTCTAATACATAAGCAACTGACAAGCCTGAACATAAATGACTGGAATAAACTGAAATAACGGAAAGCTGGATAGATAGATCTTCAAATGAAGCTCGAATCTCCAAAGGTGATTCTCAAATACTATGACACTCAGTCTGACCCGAGCATAAAGCAAAACACAAACACTCGAGTCAGGATTAACATTCTTATACCAGTAAATTCAACTCAAGTGAAATGTCAACTGAAATACAAGTAACTTGAAGGATGTTTGGATACCCATCCTCTAAGGATCCATTAAACTATCTACATACATAGTACAATACGCTATATATATAATGTCTATAGTAAAGTAAAATATCAAAATAGCGTTAAGGTGTTACTCATATCTATAACGACCTGAAAATTTTAACAATTTAATAACGTAATTAATTGAATTTTTCTTGAAATTTAAAATAATTGAATTTGGAAATAAAAATTTGATATTTGGTATGCGTCTATTTTAATATAGCAACTGGTAAATTTTTATTGAAAATTATGAAAGTTAATTCAGCTGTGTAATTTTCAATTTCAATATTAAATCAGTTGAAATTAGATAAAAATAAAATGCCTTCGAAACCTGAATATTTTTATATAATAAAATGTAAACTATTTTCTAAGTGATACATTATTTTTCGTTTCATCAAATTTGGACTTCTCTAGCTTCGTTTATCCTGTTTCAGCAATTTTGTAGCAGTTTGGCAGCGGATATCGACTTTTGATAGGATGATCATATCTCTAATATATGTGTACCGTTCTGATCGTCTCGTCGTGCTGATCTCCGCAGTACATTCATTTCTGTATCCCGTTGTCCGGTACGCGGCGAAATCTGTGAAATGATTAACCGTACCGGTACATGTTTTAAACTTTTCGGTTTTCTTGTGTCTATTCATTTATCCACTGGTTCAAATCAAACAGCCGTTGCTTTTATTAATTCCTGAATTCACGTTTGTCTTTCGCTATTCCTACCTGTTGATATTAATGCTTCAATTCATTCCCTTCTTTTCATATTCCTTCCGCCATTCTATTATATATATATAAAGAAGGGAGATATCGGTTTGTTTTCTTTTGCATCGAACTGTTCATTCTGTCTTCTTCAAATAAAAATTTATATATATTTCAAGTCTTCATATATTCCATTGGTTTTGCTCACTTCTATTATGTAGCCTATTCATTTCTTACTCAAGGCACAGCCTCGTATCCTTTATTTTAAACCAACCTACTCATCGTTTGCCTTCCTCCATAGCTTGCCACCCTCTGCCCTTCGCTCCACCAACCACCTAACTGACCGCAATCCTTCACAGCAGCTCCGCCACGTCACCTCCACAACAAGCCTCGCCTGCAAACCTCCCACACACAATCCCCTCAGTCAACCTATCTCCTTCCTCCTATTGAAACCCGACGTACCCCCTCCATGTGTACAGCCCGCTTCTACCCCTCAACAGCGCGCTCCGCCCCTCAAACTCGCTCATTACCATGCTCCGACCAACCTCCCTAACAGCCACTACGCCATTGACCTCCACCACCCAGCGACCCTTCCCTAGCCTACACGCAACAACATAGACGAATAACATAAATTTCACCCAGTTCCGCCACCCTGACTTCCTCATCCCGATCCAATAACCTCACGTCAGCCTGCAACAGTAGATCCACTTCCCACTTTCCTTCTTACCGTCCATTCCCTTGTTTCTTGTAGCCGAACTCCTTGCTTCTTCTTTATATATAGAATACATGTCAGCATAGTTATAAGATCTGCATATATAGGTAAGTTTATATGTTGGTTTATATATATATATATATATATATATATATATCTTAGTATAAGAATTTATATTAGTCTGCTTATGTTACGGTTTGCATATATATATATATGCTCTGTTTAAGTAGCCGCATTTATATTTGTTTTCACACCTATATTGTTTGCATATTATATGAATTTGAAAGATAATATACTGTTTATTTAATTTTGATGTTTAAATTGTATATATATATATATTATAAAGTTGGTTATAATGTATAGGTTTTATAAGTTGCATATAATCTGTTGGTTGTACATATAAGTTATATAAGTTTATATACAATTTGTTGGAATTTATATATATATATATATATGTAATTATCTATAAGGTATAAGATCTATTTGATTATATATATATATATATATTTGTATTAGTTATGTATAATGTGTAGTTTATATATACATACATACATACATATATATATATATATATATCTAAGTATATGAGTTTATGTATTGGTTTGCAAATATTTTTTTTTGGGTAGCATGAATATACACTTGTCTTCATATGTATTGTCTACAAATGTTATATATACAGTTATATATATATATGTTGTTGTGTAGCCGCATATGAATATATATAATTCTGTTGCATATATATATATATATATAGGGTCTGCATATTAGCCTGAATAATATATTTGGTTGAATGTTTTATACAGTGTCTGCACCTATGAGCCTACACATATATTTTGTTTACATATATATAGTGGTCTGCATATAAATCATTTGAATGGCCAGCATATATATTTGTTTGCACATATATATATATAGTATGCATGTAGATTTATTTAAAGCTCCCAATATATGTCAAGTCATATACATTTTGTTAGAATCTGTTATATAACTCAAGTAACATATATAAGGTTTAAGAAATTTGTTTAAATTTATATTAATATTTTAAAGTATTTTATTTAAAACTTATGTTAATATTTTAAATAGATTTTGTGATAATATATATATAAATATTGATTTAGAATTCTGTCCGTATTGATTAGTTTTTCCATTGTCTAAATTTTCACAACGGTTTTCTAGCTTGTCGCTGCACGAATCCGGATTACAACATCAATTTTCTAGCTCTGTCAATTTTTTGTGCTTCTCCGTGTTTGTTCCCATCTTGGTCTCGTGTTTCTCTAGTCCCAAAAGATGAGCAATCACTCACGATTAACATTCTTATATTTAATAAATTTAACTCACATGAAATGATGATTGAAATATGCTGTTAGATTAGAATTGTTAAGTTATTAAATTGTTAATTATGATATGTCATTATCTGCAATTGTTCACCTGTGATATATGACACCACATCCTGTTGTATATATATTTTATTTAGTTTGTTACTAATAATATATGCCTGTTATTGATACGTTATATTTTTATCATATTTGTTCTCACTTTGCAAATTCCCTATTAGTTTAGAATTCCCTATGGGTTGAAATGGTACATACCCGAACGATCTTGTAGAATAAGAGAAAATCATTATGGGTTGAAATGATAAACCCAGGCGATTTTCATTGACTTTGAATTTGGGATTGCGGGTTGAAATGATATATACCCGTAGATATTTAAATTGCGGATTGAAATGATTAATATCTATGTAAAGACCCAAAAACTCGGCCTTCGAAAATCGGCATCCACACTTCACTTGTACTCAAAATGCCGTAGATTCAAACGCCGAATCTGGTTCTCCGGAGCTTATAACACCATTAAATATAACAACACAGTGGAAGAAAAAGAAAAGAATATATCAATATACATAACATTGATACAATGACAGATACAAAGTCTGATACAATATGATACAACAGAATGATACAACCGATATCAATATACATCAGAGATATGATACAAGAAATAGCAGCGGAAAGAAAATAGATAACACCAGCAGTGGATAGAATATCTCCAATAGAATGCTCCAATCCATAGCTAGCGGAAAGCAAGGTCAGTCGTCCAAGGACTGACTAGCTCCAGATAATCTACTCAACCTGAATATCTGAAAACCCCAACTCTAGACTGCTCGTGTAGAAAATTATGAGCACCCAGAGTTTAGGAAAGGAACGATAAACTCCGAGTCAGTCGTGGGACTGGTGTGAGCAAACAAAAACACAGTTTATCTTTAAAACAAAGTAAGATTGAATTTCGCAATGCTTTTGGAAAATGAAACTACCATAAGGCCTCCCGCATACACACAATGCAAACGCAGAATCGGAGGAGATTTCTCATTATGATAGTCAAAGATGCTTACTACGTAAAACAGATTATTTGATATTATGATTAGTGCATAGTGTAGAAAACATTTTGAAAGTAGAATATCAATCTTAGGCAACATAGACATTTCGAACTATGCCTACTATAGCTACCATCCAAACAGTGGGGCGCCACCATAAGTAGATGGCAGGTTCTACAACTAAAACCGTACACGGTTCGTATTGGAAGATGGATTTCCAACAAATGGTCAGGCTAAGGAACTTCCTTTCCTACTGCCGAATGGGATCGCCTCTGGCTGGACGTCCCGAGAGACAAACTGCTCTCTGCCAACACAAGGTTGGGTTACCCCTATAACAGGTAACTCACGAATATGCCATTCCCCGGTCCTTTGGGACCTTTATCTGAGGCGCCTCGATAAACACACAATCACACAATAAATGAGATCGGAGTATCCACATAGGTTAAATACCAGGGCTCCATACCTGATACCACCTTTTTCCAGAAGGAAATGACATACCCTAAAGGGCGCGACCCTCATAACCTTGCCGCATATTCCTGTTTCGACCATTTCTAGGTTGTGAGTTCCGACGAAGTCTCGTCCACAAAGCTACGCTTTGTCACAAAGCCATGCTTTGGGTCAACAGATGATCAAATTAATGATAACAAAGATAAATGATCAAACAAATGATCATATCACAAATGATCAAATAATGATCATCACACAGCAACACTCAGCATGTCACATTACCAAATTGGGAGTATATCGCTGATAACCTTCAACTACATAACCTCTGAGCTCGTACGTCTCAAAGGAGGGTGTTAAGCTAAGAGAATAAATTCTCCGCCACCAACAGAAATGTATTTGAAAGAAATCTGCTTTATATCTCAAAGTGTAATGTCAGACATGTAACCATACAAGTCTGTTCCGGGTTCGAACAAAACCGAAGGCACTTCCAAAGAAGCCCTTACAATCCGGGTATTCACAATCCCGATTGGATTTCCCATCACTTAGGAGATCTCTATACCGGCGCGACTCAGTGCAGAGATAATTGATAGGTCATCCTATCGCTCTCGCAAATACCCGGTCTTCAACACCGGTCTTCAAATGCCATCCGTATACGACGTATCATTATTCGGAATGGGTTATGTGACACAAAGGTCCTCTCCCGGCTAAACCGAATAATGAGCGCGATATTAAAAAACAAATGGATATTGGGATTTCAATTAAGTCACAACTTAAACCCAACTTTCTTTTCAAATGGTTTAACAAATTACCATTTCTAATCTTTTTACAAAAAGATTCATTTTGTAACGACCCACTATTTTGGACCATTCGCATCCATTATAAGTGTATAGGTAGACACTCATGCTGGAGTTGAATTGCTCAAAATACCACGTTGTTAATTTAAATTTGGCAAAACTGAGCATATACAATAAATAAATAATCACAGATCACAGACACAGAGTAATATAACAATAATGCAGCGGAAACAAAAGAATAGTATTTCATGAAGCTACTATATATATAACAGAGTTAAACAAGATACAACAGAGGTCTCGAATACATAGATATCTCAATACAATAGTCAAATACAAGATCTGAATACATCACTGGAATCAACTGAATAACTGAAAGCTGGATAGATAGCTGGATCTCCAAGCGAAGCTCCAACTGCAAAGGTGAGTCTCGAATACTGTATCACTCAGTCTGACCCGAGCGTAAAGAAAACACAAAACACTCGAGTCAGGATTAACATTCTTATATAAAAAAATCCAACTCAAGTGAAATTGCAATTGAAATACAAGTAACTCAAAGGATGTTTGGGATAACCATCCCTTAAGGATCGGTTAAACTATCTACTATGTAGTAGTGTACGCTAAGTAAATAATGTCTAATCAGTAAAGTACGATATCAAAATAGCGTTAAGTCATGGCCCATTCCACCCTTAACACATTTTTATTCCCAAGAGCATATACAAGACCGTAGTTTCCCCAAAACCGGAAGTCACCAGCGGGCAATCCATATACTAAAGGTATAAACCAAAATCGTAGTGGTCGTGAATAGGATAAACAGTATGACAAGGTACATGAGGCGATACCAACTAGGATACTAGTAGTTGCCTAATCCGGACTGATGTTGGGCATAGCAGCTACTATCCCAACACCGCGAAACAACACTCCCAAATCAAGGGGTGCACCCAAATCGAATCACAAAAGTAATAGATATAGTATCGAAGAACTGTGTCCGCTAGAGATGGCGATCCTCAATGGCCCGGCGTGGCTCCTGTTTTAGTCATGTCAGGGGTCATCCAAAATCGTTCTCTTTCTTCAGTCAACGCGTTCACCAAAATCATCCACTTCGTTCTGGATCAACACTCCACGTATATTAGTTATTAAAGTGGTTTTCGGTATCGACAAAGAGTATGTCCATAACCGATCCCGGTCTCTTTAATAACTACGTATTAATTACCCGATGGTCATTTAATATTTAAAGTCCAAACCAAATCAAATCAAAAGTCAACTTCAAATTTACTTTCGATTTTGACTATTTCACAATTCAATTCGTTTCAATGGTTAAATCATATTTCCAAATAAATTTAGTTCAACATTTATTTAGCAAATCAATTCAAGTATTCAATTTCAGTTTAATAAGGTTCCAAATTCACTTATTAAATTTATTTCATATTCAATGGATTTAATTTGATTCTTAATTTAATTCAAAATCATTCGATTCATTCACATTTATGTTTACATTCATTACTTCATTAAATATAGACAAAATATCCCATTTAAATTTATATAAGTTTGAAATATTCATTTAAGCCACTTCTTAATTAATTCAAGTTATAAAACATATCTTAAAATTTCAAATTTAATAGATTTCAAATCAACTTTTTTAAGTATAATTCTTAAATAATTAAGAATTCCAAATCAATTCAAATTTATCCTTCAACCTAAAACATTATAAATTCTATATTTAAAATATAATTTTTACATAAATACTTAAACATATTTCATATCGATTCAAATCAACTTTTTAAATCAACTTTAATAAATCTTTAAAATCATTATTTATTAAAACCATATATTTCTTTCAAAACCGTAGAAATGTTTTTCAAAACATTTATATATAGACCAACGGTGTCTGTATATAATTTTCTATCCTGTGGTCAAGTGATACAGATATTTATCATTTCAATACGCAATTTAAAATATATTCGGGTATATATCTTTTCAACCCGAAATCCCAAATTCAATTTAATTTGAAAATCGCTTGGGTTTATCATTTCAACCCATACCGATTTTCTCCTATTCTAAAGTCTGTTCGGGTATGTATCATTTCAACCCATAGTGATTCTATACTAACAGGGAACTTGCAGAGTGATAACAGATATGATAATAATATAACAACGGTAACAGGTATATATCATCAGTATAAATAACAGATAAGGGTGTCAGATGTCACAGGTGAACAGATAAAGATGATGGCATATATATATATATCAATATAAATAACAGATAATGATGTCAGGTGTCACAGGTGAACAGATACAGATGATGTCATAGATATAGCAATATAAATAACTAACAGCAGCATATTTCAATTGTCGTTTCAATTGAAATCAAATTTAATAAATATAAGAACATTAATCGTGAGTGATTGCTCACCTTTCGAGGCTAGAGAGGATAGATAATGGAATGAGTTACGAATCCAAGCACGGATTCCAAAGCGACACAAGATGGGCACGAATTCAACGATCAAAGCCGATAGATAAGAATTGATGAAAACGAATCAGAACCATCCTGTTATAACTGAAATAAAAAATATATATTATAAATTTTCCCTAAATCAATATTTTAATTTAAGGCAATAAACTTCAAAGTCACTATTTTAAAACTCAAATACACAATCAAAGTATATATAAAATTTATATACAAAAATTATACCTAAACATATTCAATCTTATACATATCAATGTTTTTATTTTTAACACATACTAAACAAAATATCATCATAGATATATTTAAAATTATTATTTCCTAAAATAGAAATATATATATTTATTTGAAAATACACTGTTTCAAATTAAAGCACGCATAGAAAAATCAAACATTTATATACATTATATATATTTATATTCAATACTTATACAAGCAGACAGATATATAGACTAGTATATAGTTCCTACTATATTCAAAACACAATTTTATAAGTCAATATAACTTCAGATACTTTATAATATGTAAACTAAAAAGATACGTACTCATATATGTGCAGGCTAAAATATATATATACACACACACTTTCAAAATAAATATTTATTAACAAATATATTACTTCAGTCGATCATACATATACACGGCCATGCATAGACAAAACACATAGCATGTATAAGAAATTTGTAGAGTTTGACATAGCATATATAAACTCTGAATATAGAACTATATTATAAATTGATTTTATATATATATATATATATATATATATATATATATATAAAAAAACTTAAAATAAACGTTTCATATATATATGCGAAATGCCTAGAAGCATGCTGCAGTATGCTTTATACATTTCAAATATCCACCATAACATTTAATATAAGCATTTTGAACAACTATACCAAAGCAAGTCAGATCTCAAGCCAATAAATTTGTGAACTATATATATGCATATCATTATTTCTTAAGACAAATACATGTTAAAGTCGATATATACATGTCATATTCAAAGACCAGTAAAGCTCCATACTCCTTTATTTATTTTAAAATACCACATACTTACATTCATGTTATATCTTTAACATTAATATTTAAAATAAAATTTTATATAAACTTATATAGTATATAAACAGACCATATTAACAATATACAAATGTAAGCTTGACTATATACTATCTAATAGTAAAACATATGTACGTGAAAAATCAAGTCATGCAAAATATATATACATATATATAACCGATATATATATATAACAAATAGATTATAAAATTATTTAAACCTGTATACATAACTTACTAAAAACAGGGAAGCCGGTTGCAATGAAGGGAGGGGAATAGACAGTGATGGCGGAAAGCTGCGGAGGTGGATGGTCGATCTGGTCTGCCGCGAGCTCTGGCGATTTAGCTTGGTTGCTCGAGTGGTTGTGGCATGCAGGTGTGTAGATGGGCTGGGCTCGGTTTGATGACAACATAGGCGAGTGCAAGGGGCAGGTGAAGTGATGTGGTGGTGGGAGTTGCACTCGGCTGTGCTCGGTGGTTGTCTCGCATGGAAGGTGGAGGCACAGATTAGAGAAAAAAAAGAAAGGAAAGATTCGGTTGCTGATGGGTCTTGGCTTTTGCCAGGAGAAAGAGAGAAAGGAAAATAAGAGGGGAAGGCTGCCGTTCCAATGTTATCAATGTATTTTACTTTTATTTAAAGTAAAACAGGAAATATTTCAACCGACAGGAATAACAAAAGTCACCCATTGAAATTTTATAAAACTTAAAACAAGTAGCCACTTGATTCCACGTGAATAATGAATGGACAAAAGAAATTGGAAAGTTTTACAACGGGTACCGATAAGAAATCATTTTCGCAGATTCCGCTGCGTACCTAACTTCAAAACACAGAATTGAATATACCATAGAGATCAGCACAACAAGACGATCAAAACGGTATAAAAATATCAGTGGTACGATCATTCTATCAAAAGTCGATACGGACACTAATATATGTTGCTATCCCGTATGGAAAAATCCAAACGGAGCTAGAAACGTCCGAATTTCGCGAAACAGATTACGTAGTCTAATTCAGAGTGTTCTAAATAAATTTTCTCATGTTGACATATTTTGGTTTCGGAAAACTTTTAAATCAACTGTTATTAACCGATTTAAATTGAAATAAAATTTCACAGGAAAATAAACTTCAATATTATCAGATGAAAATTTACCAGTTACTATGTTTAACTAGACGTATTTCAAATATCAAATTTATATTTCAAAATTTTATCGTTTAAAATTTCACAAAATTTCAATTAATAACGTTATTAAAACCAGTTAAAATTTACGGGTCGTTACATTCTCCCCCACTCAAAACTTTTCGTCCCCGAAAAGGAACGAGGTAGGAGAATAGAAACAACCAGAAAGAAAACAGATTTGAAATACAAAATAACAATTAATTTAAACCATATAAATTCAAATTTAAATTAATTGATATTCAATAATTGATTTAATCCATCTGATTTCACTAAAATCAATCTCAACTATTTCTAAATTCATTATCTTATTATCCCATTTTCTTAAATTTACAATTTCTAAAACCATAAATTTGAATAGTCTTTTATTATAATCATATATTTTCTTCAACAATTTTAAATTATTCTTTATTCCAAATTACTATTAAATTTATTCTACTTAATATATCTACTCACATATATTTAACCCATATAAATTAATTTAAAACATAAAAGTTTCGATTTAAATTAATTTTCATCTATTAATTTCTTTTGAATTTAAGGTATTTTCATATGTTGATCAAATTTCAATTTATTAATTCTTTCAAAACAAATTTATTAATTTTTTTTCAAAACAATTTATTAATTCTTTCAAAATAATTTATTTCATTATTAACTGAGTTTTATTTATTATCCTATCTAACTCAATTGACATCTTTATAATCAAAATTTAGTGTATAACATTTATTATAAACACTAAAAAAAAAATTTTTTTTTTATAAAATTATTTTATATCGTATATTATCCAATTACATTTCTAACTTATGAATAATTTAGGTAAGTTATATTGAAAAGCAATTCAGTACTATACAAATAAAATTTCAAATTCAATTATTTCAAGTTTAAATATTTATCCAAAATTTAGCTTTATTTATAATTGAAAACATCCTTAACATAATTTTAAGAATTAAATTTCCGTTTAATTTCAAACCCTTTAGAGATAATTATTTGTATACTATATATATATATCACATCAAATTTAATTTAAAATAATATACCCATATATATAATTCAAAACATACTTAAGAAATTCGAATCAAAACATTTTTTCCAAACAAAACCGCAATAAAGCTACATAATGGTTTCTCCACTTCGAAACTCGAAAATGAATGTCGATGATGCGGCCGCCATCACCGAGATTATTTTCCAGCGACAAAGAGAAGAGCACTGATTTCAACATTTTAAAATTCTTTGGAAATGATTTCTATTCGAAAATACTTCCAATAATATATACTTTAAAATTTTTAAACCAAAGTTCGAAATCACCGGAAACTAAATTCTCAAATTTCTGAATTAAATTTATTTCAAATTCCAAATCAATTTACAAACCGTATTTATAAATTTATTTAGAACAATAAATGATAATCAAATATTATCATTTCAACCAAACAATTTAATTTACCTATTAAATCCCAGAAAATTTTTACTTATATTTTCACAATATAATCAAACAAATTTATTTCATTTTCCAAATTTGAAAATAATATTGTGTCAGTTTGCTCTGTTCAAGTGTTTTGGAAATCCTATCGATAGCGTTGATCAGACGAATCGATCGGAAACCCAAATCAACATCAAAAACTCAAACAACACAGCATATATTAAAACATTTATATATTAGTTTACAAATACATTTCTTTGCTCGACGATACAGGAATGAATTTTCAAAATAAGGATAGGGATTCAAATTTTTGTTGACTTAAATCAAAGAGAATTTTGATTCGAAAATAAGTTTGAAACAGAAGATAAGATAATTCAATTACAACAATCGGGAGATGGATGAGTTTATTTAATTCACGGGCAACCTTAACCGGGTCGTCCGTAACTCCAAGAATAAGATCGATGCTGAATTCCGAGGTAAATCAACACTCGATCACAAGAGATGGAATTCAGGTATAGCAGGGAATAGATAGCATCGTAAACTGAGGATACAGAAATCTCCGGTAAATCGATGCCTATTATAAAGGAGTTTTGCTCCTTTACGAATCATTCGAAGATTGGCGAGACCGCCGATCTATTATAGATATCATTCAAAATGGAGTTATGGGGTGCTCCATGATTGAAAGAAGATGGATAGTGAAGGACACGAACGAATTTCGGAACCGAGGGGAACGTTCCAAAATTCAAAAGGAATTGAGTCAAAGGAAGAGATTGAAACTCGAATGAGAGTGATTCTGTAAATACATTTACCCTATATGCTAAGTTTTTCCTAGAGCTACCAAAGCTCTGATACCACTTGTAACGACCCACTATTTTGGACCATTCGCATCCATTATAAGTGTATAGGTAGACACTCATGCTGGAGTTGAATTGCTCAAAATACCACGTTGTTAATTTAAATTTGGCAAAACTGAGCATATACAATAAATAAATAATCACAGATCACAGACACAGAGTAATATAACAATAATGCAGCGGAAACAAAAGAATAGTAGTTCATGAAGCTACTATATATATAACAGAGTTAAACAAGATACAACAGAGGTCTCGAATACATAGATATCTCAATACAATAGTCAAATACAAGATCTGAATACATCACTGGAATCAACTGAATAACTGAAAGCTGGATAGATAGCTGGATCTCCAAGCGAAGCTCCAACTGCAAAGGTGAGTCTCGAATACCGTATCACTCAGTCTGACCTGAGCGTAAAGAAAACACAAAACACTCGAGTCAGGATTAACATTCTTATATAAATAAATCCAACTCAAGTGAAATTGCAATTGAAATACAAGTAACTCAAAGGATGTTTTGGGATAACCATCCCTTAAGGATCGGTTAAACTATCTACTATGTAGTAGTGTACGCTAAGTAAATAATGTCTAATCAGTAAAGTACGATATCAAAATAGCGTTAAGTCATGGCCCATTCCACCCTTAACACATTTTTATTCCCAAGAGCATATACAAGACCGTAGTTTCCCCAAAACCGGAAGTCACCAGCGGGCAATCCATATACTAAAGGTATAAACCAAAATCGTAGTGGTCGTGAATAGGATAAACAGTATGACAAGGTACATGAGGCGATACCAACTAGGATACTAGTAGCAAGGTTTTAAATATCGGATTTCGGTCACGTTTCGTCTCGGAATTTTTACATAGGTTATCTCGTATCGGAGGAGATCTCAGACGAGATGAGTACAAATCGGGTGTACATCTCGGATTGACATCTCGGGTCTTATAATGCATCTCGGGAATATCTCGGATGTATTTATGTGTCTAAAATAGACGTGTCAAAAATTTATTTAACGGCTATAATTTTCTTCGTAAAAATAAAAATAGTAACATACTTGATTTACATGGAAAAATGAATATTTTTAAAAGAGTAGTAGCTTGATTAGCTTAATTGATTTGGTAATGATGGAATAATATCCTTTTATTTGAAAATAATAAAGAAGTGAAACCTTTCGCTATGACTCATTAAGATAAAAAGTAAAGAATATGTTTAAGAAGTTGGTAAATTATAATTGGATTGAGCAGTTTCTTTTGAATCAATATGAAAATAAAAAATAGTATGAAAAATAAGAAAAATGTATAATTTCGGATGAGATCTCGGATTGAGATTTTGATCCATATTTCGGGTGAGATTTGAATATCTCGGACGAGATGAATGTCGAGGGAGATATGAAGGAGATTTGATCTCTCGTCTCGTTTAAGTGTTAAAAGGAGATCTCGGAGGAGATCTCGGGCGATATATAGGAGATTTAAAACCATGACTAGTAGTTGCCTGATCCGGACTGATGTTGGGCATAGCAGCTACTATCCCAACACCGCGAAACAACACTCCCAAATCAAGGGGTGCACCCAAATCGAATCACAAAAGTAATAGATATAGTATCGAAGAACTGTGTCCGCTAGAGATGGCGATCCTCAATGGCCCGGCGTGGCTCCTGTTTTAGTCATGTCAGGGGTCATCCAAAATCGTTCTCTTTCTTCAGTCAACGCGTTAACCAAAATCATCCACTTCGTTCTGGATCAACACTCCACGTATATTAGTTATTAAAGTGGTTTTCGGTATCGACAAAGAGTATGTCCATAACCGATCCCGGTCTCTTTAATAACTACGTATTAATTACCCGATGGTCATTTAATATTTAAAGTCCAAACCAAATCAAATCAAAAGTCAACTTCAAATTTACTTTCGATTTTGACTATTTCACAATTCAATTCGTTTCAATGGTTAAATCATATTTCCAAATAAATTTAGTTCAACATTTATTTAGCAAATCAATTCAAGTATTCAATTTCAGTTTAATAAGGTTCCAAATTCACTTATTAAATTTATTTCATATTCAATGGATTTAATTTGATTCTTAATTTAACTCAAAATCATTCGATTCATTCACATTTATGTTTACATTCATTACTTCATTAAATATAGACAAAATATCCCATTTAAATTTATATAAGTTTGAAATATTCATTTAAGCCACTTCTTAATTAATTCAAGTTATAAAACATATCTTAAAATTTCAAATTTAATAGATTTCAAATCAACTTTTTTAAGTATAATTCTTAAATAATTAAGAATTCCAAATCAATTCAAATTTATCCTTCAACCTAAAACATTATAAATTCTATATTTAAAATATAATTTTTACATAAATACTTAAACATATTTCATATCGATTCAAATCAACTTTTTAAATCAACTTTAATAAATCTTTAAAATCATTATTTATTAAAACCATATATTTCTTTCAAAACCGTAGAAATGTTTTTCAAAACATTTATATATAGACCAACGGTGTCTGTATATAATTTTCTATCCTGTGGTCAAGTGATACAGATATTTATCATTTCAATCCGCAATTTAAAATATATTCGGGTATATATCTTTTCAACCCGAAATCCCAAATTCAATTTAATTTGAAAATCGCTTGGGTTTATCATTTCAACCCATACCGATTTTCTCCTATTCTAAAGTCTGTTCGGGTATGTATCATTTCAACCCATAGTGATTCTATACTAACAGGGAACTTGCAGAGTGATAACAGATATGATAATAATATAACAACGGTAACAGGTATATATCATCAGTATAAATAACAGATAAGGGTGTCAGATGTCACAGGTGAACAGATACAGATGATGGCATATATATATATATCAATATAAATAATAGATAATGATGTCAGGTGTCACAGGTGAATAGATACAGATGATGTCATAGATATAGCAATATAAATAACTAACAGCAGCATATTTCAATTGTCGTTTCAATTGAAATCAAATTTAATAAATATAAGAACATTAATCGTGAGTGATTGCTCACCTTTCGAGGCTAGAGAGGATAGATAATGGAATGAGTTACGAATCCAAGCACGGATTCCAAAGCGACACAAGATGGGCACGAATTCAACGATCAAAGCCGATAGATAAGAATTGATGAAAACGAATCAGAACCATCCTGTTATAACTGAAATAAAAAATATATATTATAAATTTTCCCTAAATCAATATTTTAATTTAAGGCAATAAACTTCAAAGTCACTATTTTAAAACTCAAATACACAATCAAAGTATATATAAAATTTATATACAAAAATTATACCTAAACATATTCAATCTTATACATATCAATGTTTTTATTTTTAACACATACTAAACAAAATATCATCATAGATATATTTAAAATTATTATTTCCTAAAATAGAAATATATATATTTATTTGAAAATACACTGTTTCAAATTAAAGCACGCATAGAAAAATCAAACATTTATATACATTATATATATTTATATTCAATACTTATACAAGCAGACAGATATATAGACTAGTATATAGTTCCTACTATATTCAAAACACAATTTTATAAGTCAATATAACTTCAGATACTTTATAATATGTAAACTAAAAAGATACGTACTCATATATGTGCAGGCTAAAATATATATATACACACACACTTTCAAAATAAATATTTATTAACAAATATATTACTTCAGTCGATCATAGATATACACGGCCATGCATAGACAAAACACATAGCATGTATAAGAAATTTGTAGAGTTTGACATAGCATATATAAACTCTGAATATAGAACTATATTATAAATTGATTTTATAGATATATATATATATATATAAACTTAAAATAAACGTTTCATATATATATGCGAAATGCCTAGAAGCATGCTGCAGTATGCTTTATACATTTCAAATATCCACCATAACATTTAATATAAGCATTTTGAACAACTATACCAAAGCAAGTCAGATCTCAAGCCAATAAATTTGTGAACTATATATATGCATATCATTATTTCTTAAGACAAATACATGTTAAAGTCGATATATACATGTCATATTCAAAGACCAGTAAAGCTCCATACTCCTTTATTTATTTTAAAATACCACATACTTACATTCATGTTATATCTTTAACATTAATATTTAAAATAAAATTTTATATAAACTTATATAGTATATAAACAGACCATATTAACAATATACAAATGTAAGCTTGACTATATACTATCTAATAGTAAAACATATGTACGTGAAAAATCAAGTCATGCAAAATATATATACATATATATAACCGATATATATATATATAACAGATAGATTATAAAATTATTTAAACCTGTATACATAACTTACTAAAAACAGGGAAGCCGGTTGCAATGAAGGGAGGGGAATAGACAGTGATGGCGGAAAGCTGCGGAGGTGGATGGTCGATCTGGTCTGCCGCGAGCTCTGGCGATTTAGCTTGGTTGCTCGAGTGGTTGTGGCATGCAGGTGTGTAGATGGGCTGGGCTCGGTTTGATGACAACATAGGCGAGTGCAAGGGGCAGGTGAAGTGATGTGGTGGTGGGAGTTGCACTCGGCTGTGCTCGGTGGTTGTCTCGCATGGAAGGTGGAGGCACAGATTAGAGAAAAAAAAGAAAGGAAAGATTCGGTTGCTGATGGGTCTTGGCTTTTGCCAGGAGAAAGAGAGAAAGGAAAATAAGAGGGGAAGGCTGCCGTTCCAATGTTATCAATGTATTTTACTTTTATTTAAAGTAAAACAGGAAATATTTCAACCGACAGGAATAACAAAAGTCACCCATTGAAATTTTATAAAACTTAAAACAAGTAGCCACTTGATTCCACGTGAATAATGAATGGACAAAAGAAATTGGAAAGTTTTACAACGGGTACCGATAAGAAATCGTTTTCGCAGATTCCGCTGCGTACCTAACTTCAAAACACAGAATTGAATATACCATAGAGATCAGCACAACAAGACGATCAAAACGGTATAAAAATATCAGTGGTACGATCATTTTATCAAAAGTCGATACGGACACTAATATATGTTGCTATCCCGTATGGAAAAATCCAAACGGAGCTAGAAACGTCCGAATTTCGCGAAACAGATTACGTAGTCTAATTCAGAGTGTTCTAAATAAATTTTCTCCTGTTGACATATTTTGGTTTCGGAAAACTTTTAAATCAACTGTTATTAACCGATTTAAATTGAAATAAAATTTCACAGGAAAATAAACTTCAATATTATCAGATGAAAATTTACCAGTTACTATGTTTAACTAGACGTATTTCAAATATCAAATTTATATTTCAAAATTTTATCGTTTAAAATTTCACAAAATTTCAATTAATAACGTTATTAAAACCAGTTAAAATTTACGGGTCGTTACATTCTCCCCCACTCAAAACTTTTCATCCCCGAAAAGGAACGAGGTAGGAGAATAGAAACAACCAGAAAGAAAACAGATTTGAAATACAAAATAACAATTAATTTAAACCATATAAATTCAAATTTAAATTAATTGATATTCAATAATTGATTTAATCCATTTGATTTCACTAAAATCAATCTCAACTATTTCTAAATTCATTATCTTATTATTCCATTTTCTTAAATTTACAATTTCTAAAACCATAAATTTGAATAGTCTTTTATTATAATCATATATTTTCTTCAACAATTTTAAATTATTCTTTATTCCAAATTACTATTAAATTTATTCTACTTAATATATCTACTCACATATATTTAACCCATATAAATTAATTTAAAACATAAAAGTTTCGATTTAAATTAATTTTCATCTATTAATTTCTTTTGAATTTAAGGTATTTTCATATGTTGATCAAATTTCAATTTATTAATTCTTTCAAAACAAATTTATTAATTTTTTTTCAAAACAATTTATTAATTCTTTCAAAATAATTTATTTCATTATTAACTGAGTTTTATTTATTATCCTATCTAACTCAATTGACATCTTTATAATCAAAATTTAGTGTATAACATTTATTATAAACACTAAAAAATTTTTTTTTTTTTATAAAATTATTTTATATCGTATATTATCCAATTACATTTCTAACTTATGAATAATTTAGGTAAGTTATATTGAAAAGCAATTCAGTACTATACAAATAAAATTTCAAATTCAATTATTTCAAGTTTAAATATTTATCCAAAATTTAGCTTTATTTATAATTGAAAACATCCTTAACATAATTTTAAGAATTAAATTTCCGTTTAATTTCAAACCCTTTAGAGATAATTATTTGTATACTATATATATATCACATCAAATTTAATTTAAAATAATATACCCATATATATAAATCAAAACATACTTAAGAAATTCGAATCAAAACATTTTTTCCAAACAAAACCGCAATAAAGCTACATAATGGTTTCTCCACTTCGAAACTCGAAAATGAATGTCGATGATGCGGCCGCCATCACCGAGATTATTTTCCAGCGACAAAGAGAAGAGCACTGATTTCAACATTTTAAAATTCTTTGGAAATGATTTCTATTCGAAAATACTTCCAATAATATATACTTTAAAATTTTTAAACCAAAGTTCGAAATCACCGGAAACTAAATTCTCAAATTTCTGAATTAAATTTATTTCAAATTCCAAATCAATTTACAAACCGTATTTATAAATTTATTTAGAACAATAAATGATAATCAAATATTATCATTTCAACCAAACAATTTAATTTACCTATTAAATCCCAGAAAATTTTTACTTATATTTTCACAATATAATCAAACAAATTTATTTCATTTTCCAAATTTGAAAATAATATTGTGTCAGTTTGCTCTGTTCAAGTGTTTTGGAAATCCTATCGATAGCGTTGATCAGACGAATCGATCGGAAACCCAAATCAACATCAAAAACTCAAACAACACAGCATATATTAAAACATTTATATATTAGTTTACAAATACATTTCTTTGCTCGACGATACAGGAATGAATTTTCAAAATAAGGATAGGGATTCAAATTTTTGTTGACTTAAATCAAAGAGAATTTTGATTCGAAAATAAGTTTGAAACAGAAGATAAGATAATTCAATTAAAACAATCGGGAGATGGATGAGTTTATTTAATTCACGGGCAACCTTAACCGGGTCGTCCGTAACTCCAAGAATAAGATCGATGCTGAATTCCGAGGTAAATCAACACTCGATCACAAGAGATGGAATTCAGGTATAGCAGGGAATAGATAGCATCGTAAATCGAGGATACAGAAATCTCCGGTAAATCGATGCCTATTATAAAGGAGTTTTGCTCCTTTACGAATCATTCGAAGATTGGCGAGACCGCCGATCTATTATAGATATCATTCAAAATGGAGTTATGGGGTGCTTCATGATTGAAAGAAGATGGATAGTGAAGGACACGAACGAATTTCGGAACCGAGGGGAACGTTCCAAAATTCAAAAGGAATTGAGTCAAAGGAAGAGATTGAAACTCGAATGAGAGTGATTCTGTAAATACATTTACCCTATATGCTAAGTTTTTCCTAGAGCTACCAAAGCTCTGATACCACTTGTAACGACCCACTATTTTGGACCATTCGCATCCATTATAAGTGTATAGGTAGACACTCATGCTGGAGTTGAATTGCTCAAAATACCACGTTGTTAATTTAAATTTGGCAAAACTGAGCATATACAATAAATAAATAATCACAGATCACAGACACAGAGTAATATAACAATAATGCAGCGGAAACAAAAGAATAGTAGTTCATGAAGCTACTATATATATAACAGAGTTAAACAAGATACAACAGAGGTCTCGAATACATAGATATCTCAATACAATAGTCAAATACAAGATCTGAATACATCACTGGAATCAACTGAATAACTGAAAGCTGGATAGATAGCTGGATCTCCAAGCGAAGCTCCAACTGCAAAGGTGAGTCTCGAATACCGTATCACTCAGTCTGACCCGAGCGTAAAGAAAACACAAAACACTCGAGTCAGGATTAACATTCTTATATAAATAAATCCAACTCAAGTGAAATTGCAATTGAAATACAAGTAACTCAAAGGATGTTTGGGATAACCATCCCTTAAGGATCGGTTAAACTATCTACTATGTAGTAGTGTACGCTAAGTAAATAATGTCTAATCAGTAAAGTACGATATCAAAATAGCGTTAAGTCATGGCCCATTCCACCCTTAACACATTTTTATTCCCAAGAGCATATACAAGACCGTAGTTTCCCCAAAACCGGAAGTCACCAGCGGGCAATCCATATACTAAAGGTATAAACCAAAATCGTAGTGGTCGTGAATAGGATAAACAGTATGACAAGGTACATGAGGCGATACCAACTAGGATACTAGTAGTTGCCTGATCCGGACTGATGTTGGGCATAGCAGCTACTATCCCAACACCGCGAAACAACACTCCCAAATCAAGGGGTGCACCCAAATCGAATCACAAAAGTAATAGATATAGTATCGAAGAACTGTGTCCGCTAGAGATGGCGATCCTCAATGGCCCGGCGTGGCTCCTGTTTTAGTCATGTCAGGGGTCATCCAAAATCGTTCTCTTTCTTCAGTCAACGCGTTCACCAAAATCATCCACTTCGTTCTGGATCAACACTCCACGTATATTAGTTATTAAAGTGGTTTTCGGTATCGACAAAGAGTATGTCCATAACCGATCCCGGTCTCTTTAATAACTACGTATTAATTACCCGATGGTCATTTAATATTTAAAGTCCAAACCAAATCAAATCAAAAGTCAACTTCAAATTTACTTTCGATTTTGACTATTTCACAATTCAATTCGTTTCAATGGTTAAATCATATTTCCAAATAAATTTAGTTCAACATTTATTTAGCAAATCAATTCAAGTATTCAATTTCAGTTTAATAAGGTTCCAAATTCACTTATTAAATTTATTTCATATTCAATGGATTTAATTTGATTCTTAATTTAATTCAAAATCATTCGATTCATTCACATTTATGTTTACATTCATTACTTCATTAAATATAGACAAAATATCCCATTTAAATTTATATAAGTTTGAAATATTCATTTAAGCCACTTCTTAATTAATTCAAGTTATAAAACATATCTTAAAATTTCAAATTTAATAGATTTCAAATCAACTTTTTTAAGTATAATTCTTAAATAATTAAGAATTCCAAATCAATTCAAATTTATCCTTCAACCTAAAACATTATAAATTCTATATTTAAAATATAATTTTTACATAAATACTTAAACATATTTCATATCGATTCAAATCAACTTTTTAAATCAACTTTAATAAATCTTTAAAATCATTATTTATTAAAACCATATATTTCTTTCAAAACCGTAGAAATGTTTTTCAAAACATTTATATATAGACCAACGGTGTCTGTATATAATTTTATATCCTGTGGTCAAGTGATACGGATATTTATCATTTCAATCCGCAATTTAAAATATATTCGGGTATATATCTTTTCAACCCGAAATCCCAAATTCAATTTAATTTGAAAATCGCTTGGGTTTATCATTTCAACCCATAACGATTTTCTCCTATTCTAAAGTCCGTTCGGGTATGTATCATTTCAACCCATAGTGATTCTATACTAACAGGGAACTTGCAGAGTGATAACAGATATGATAATAATATAACAACGGTAACAGGTATATATCATCAGTATAAATAATAGATAAGGGTGTCAGATGTCACAGGTGAACAGATACAGATGATGGCATATATATATATATATATATATCAATATAAATAACAGATAATGATGTCAGGTGTCACAGGTGAATAGATACAGATGATGTCATAGATATAGCAATATAAATAACTAACAGCAGCATATTTCAATTGTCGTTTCAATTGAAATCAAATTTAATAAATATAAGAACATTAATCGTGAGTGATTTGTCACCTTTCAAGGCTAGAGAGGATAGATAATGGAATGAGTTACGAATCCAAGCACGGATTCCAAAGCGACACAAGATGGGCACGAATTCAACGATCAAAGCCGATAGATAAGAATTGATGAAAACGAATCAGAACCATCCTGTTATAACTGAAATAAAATATATATATTATAAATTTTCCCTAAATCAATATTTTAATTTAAGGCAATAAACTTCAAAGTCACTATTTTAAAACTCAAATACACAATCAAAGTATATATAAAATTTATATACAAAAATTATACCTAAACATATTCAATCTTATACATATCAATGTTTTTATTTTTAACACATACTAAACAAAATATCATCATAGATATATTTAAAATTATTATTTCCTAAAATAGAAATATATATTTTTATTTGAAAACACACTGTTTCAAATTAAAGCACGCATAGAAAAATCAAACATTTATATACATTATATATATTTATATTCAATACTTATACAAGCAGACAGATATACAGACTAGTATATAGTTCCTACTATATTCAAAACACAATTTTATAAGTCAATATAACTTCAGATACTTTATAATATGTAAACTAAAAAGATACGTACTCATATATGTGCAGGCTAAAATATATATATATATACACACACACTTTCAAAATAAATATTTAATAACAAATATATTACTTCAGTCGATCATACATATACACGGCCATGCATAGACAAAACACATAGCAAGTATAAGAAATTTGTAGAGTTTGACATAGCATATATAAACTCTGCATATAGAACTATATTATAAATTGATTTTATAGATATATATATATATATATATATAAACTTAAAATAAACGTTTCATATATATATGCGAAATGCCTAGAAGCATGCTGCAGTATGCTTTATACATTTCAAATATCCACCATAACATTTAATATAAGCATTTTGAACAACTATACCAAAGCAAGTCAGATCTCAGGCCAATAAATTTGTGAACTATATATATGCATATCATTATTTCTTAAGACAAATACATGTTAAAGTCGATATATACATGTCATATTCAAAGTCCAGTAAAGCTCCATACTCCTTTATTTATTTTTATTAAAATACCACATACTTACATTCATGTTATATCTTTAACATTAATATTTAAAATAAAATTTTATATAAACTTATATAGTATATAAACAGACCATATTAACAATATACAAATGTAAGCTTGACTATATACTATCTAATAGTAAAACATATGTACGTGAAAAATCAAGTCATGCAAAATATATATACATATATATAACCGATATATATATATAACAGATAGATTATAAAATTATTTAAACCTGTATACATAACTTACTAAAAACAGGGAAGCCGGTTGCAATGAAGGGAGGGGAATAGACAGTGATGGCGGAAAGCTGCGGAGGTGGATGGTCGATCTGGTCTGCCGCGAGCTCTGGCGATTTAGCTTGGTTGCTCGAGTGGTTGTGGCATGCAGGTATGTAGATGGGCTGGGCTCGGTTTGATGACAACATAGGCGAGTGCAAGGGGCAGGTGAAGTGATGTGGTGGTGGGAGTTGCACTCGGCTGTGCTCGGTGGTTGTCTCGCATGGAAGGTGGAGGCACAGATTAGAGAAAAAAAAGAAAGGAAAGATTGGGTTGCTGATGGGTCTTGGCTTTTGCCAGGAGAAAGAGAGAAAGGAAAATAAGAGGGGAAGGCTGCCGTTCCAATGTTATCAATGTATTTTACTTTTATTTAAAGTAAAACAAGAAATATTTCAACCGACAGGAATAACAAAAGTCACCCATTGAAATTTTATAAAACTTAAAACAAGTAGCCACTTGATTCCACGTGAATAATGAATGGACAAAAGAAATTGGAAAGTTTTACAACGGGTACCGATAAGAAATCATTTTCACGGATTCCGTTGCGTACATAACTTCAAAACATAGAATTGAATATACCATAGAGATCAGCACGACAAGACGATCAAAACGGTATAAAAATATAAGTGGTACGATCATTCTATCAAAAGTCGATATGGACACTAATATATGTTGTTATCCCGTATGGAAATATCCAAACGGAGCTAGAAACGTCCGAATTTCGCAAAACAGATTACGCAGTCTAATTCAGAGTGTTCTAAATAAATTTTCTCCTGTTGACATATTTAGGTTTCGGAAAACTTTTAAATTCAACTGTTATTAACCGATTTAAATTGAAATAAAATTTCACAGGAAAATAAACTTCAATATTATCAGATGAAAATTTACCAGTTACTTTTTTTAACTAGACGTATTTCAAATATCAAATTTATATTTCAAAATTTTATCATTTAAAATTTCACAAAATTTCAATTAATAACGTTATTAAAACCAGTTAAAATTTACGGGTCGTTACACTTTTAACAACCTTCAACGATTTAAACAATTTCCACATTTTAATCTTTTAAACAAAAGATTAACTAACAGATTTTCCCAAATCAATTTCCATTTCAATTTGATCAACTCGTTAAATCTTTAAATCAAGATTTAACTTATAGCTTTCAAAACAATTTCATTTCGAATGGTTTAAACAAATCACCATTTTAAATATGTTAAAAATAAACAGATTTAATTCATAGCTTTCAAAAAGAATTCACTTATAACTTGGAAAACCATTTTTCAATTCAAACTTGAAATTCCTTTACTTAAATTCGAATTTCATTTCTTATATGAAAGCTTTTATCATTTGAAAAACAACAGTTTTCATTTCGGAAAATCTGATCTCATTATACAAGTTAAAATCTTTGGGTTAGATTCAAATTCTCAAACCAATATCTTTAAAATGGTTTAAATTCATATAAACACACTTATAACATTTTTAACCATAATTTCCAATTATGAAATTCAATTCCAACTCTTGAATTCAAATTCAAATTGAATTATTTAAATTGGAAGCTTTATTAAGTTATTTAAAATAACTTTTATCTTACAAACTCCTTTTCGAAAGTTTTAACATTTGACCCAAATCCATTTCCAAAATCAATTGAAATTAAAATTTCAATTTCAAAAAAAACATTAAATTTAAATCATCTGTGACTTAACCGATTTCCACGTGAAATCCATATTTGTGTGTGTATGGTGTAGTCCAGGGGTTTAACAAAATAGTGCAACATCATTCAATCATCACATCACACATTTAAGCACATCGATATTGATAAGCGGTATAATCTATAACGCTTATCGTTCATCCACAGATACACGGATAAATAATATAAATTTATCACAGATAAATAAATAAACTACATTCATCATAGATCACACCAAAACAATTCATAGTACAAATCATAACATATCAGAATATCAAACAGTTCGACAATCAATAGAATTCAACCATCCGTAAGTAAGCTCAATTAATTATCTGATTAATTTAAATCAGATGGGTCAACCATTATAGTTAATTAACATTAAATTAATTTTCAAATCATTTGATTAATTGTCCTTTAATCATATATTAATTTAAATTAATCAACTTTTAATTAATTATCATTTAATTAATTATTCTTAATTAATTACAATAAGTGATTATTCCTAATTACTTATATTAATAAATTCCAAATTAATTTCAATCACTTGATTAATCAATTTTAATCATTAATTACCTTTGATTAAGTAATTTTCTTTAAGTGATTGAATACCCCTAATTTATTATCCTTAATTTATTACACTCAGTAATTAGCTTTTAAATCAATTACGCAAGCAATTAACTTTAATTTAATCACGCAAAGTAATTATCTTTTAAATAAATTACATCAATAAATTAACCATCAATTAATCACATTAACACATTATTCTTTAAGTAATTAAGTAAGTAACCTTAAATTAATTACCTTAATTTAATCAATCAATTAATTAACCTATCTTTAATTATCCACCTTAATTAATTGAAGATAAGCCATTTTATCTTAATTCATTACTAAATTTCATCATCTAAATTTAATGCTCGAAATTATTTTATACAAAAATATTGATTAATTAAAGTTCAATACGCTTACCATAATCACCTTCTTAATTCAAACATTATTAAACTCCATTTGAAAATACTTATAAATTTATTCATTTTCATCATATCATTTCTAAATCAATTTGTTTTTCAAAACAATTTAAAACATTTAGTCTTATTCAATAATTCTAATTTGGAAACTTATTTGATTTCTTATACTTTAAAATTTTGAATAGAAATTGCTTGAAAACATTGTACACTTTATGTTGTCTTTGAAACTGATCAAAATTTACGTTATAACTTTAAAACTTCTTGTATTTTAAAATGCCTATATAATCACACAAAATTCCCGAGCCTCTCTCGTGCCACTCACGATCCATTCATGCCCAAAATTTCTTTTCGCTGAGACGATTTCTCGAATGCTTCGAGTCCATCCCCCATTCGCACGCGTTTTCTCGACTGACACTCGAGTCTCTCCCCAGGCCTAAACTCGCTGACACAAGATCGACGTCGTGCACGTGCACAACGTCGCGCCGCCATTCTAGTGGCCATCGCGACCTTCGACAGGTCGGAAAACTCACTCGAACTCGAAATTTGAGCTCGATTCAACCCAGGAAACTCGAAATCAAAAATTGAGTGTTTTATTCGATGCTATGACACGGACACCCCCAAACAAAATTGCCTCGCCGCCGATCCTCAGACCACCAGCGATGCCACACCCTCGGCCACGTCTCATCAACACACCAAGCCATCTTCCCTCAGAACCACGCGAAGCTCGACGCCCCCGAGGTGATGAAATCACCTCATTTCTTACTCACTGCAAACCTTGAGCTTAAACCCTAGTTTGGGTTCCATCAACCAATTCACGCATTCGAAATTTTTTTCGACAATTTTCTCATCATCACCGAAGCTCAAACAAGCTTCAATCCAAATTTCAACGTTTATAATTGAATCGTTCATCAGAAATTAAGAAAGATGAAATTTTGGTTTAAATTCAAACTGCTCTTAAACAACTTAAGAAAAAATCATCATATTGTTTTTGAAAATCATAACCTGGCATGTTCATTCAAGTCATGTGATCAAAGCAATGATTTAAAATAGTTGAATTTATCATATGATTCTTCTTTTCACTGTAAACCAAGTTACAGAGTCCATATATTTTTGTTCTCTTCAACTTGAAACAGGATTAACTCATAAAGATGTTTCAAACTAACCTATTTATTAAAGATAAAAATCTATCAAAGATTAGGGAAGTGAGGTTTAAGGTTTTTTTTCTCTTTCTTTTAAACTGTAGTTTGAACAGAGCAATTATATGTATATATATAAACATGCACAGGTAAATCTATATATACATACGCAGGCATTCATACAACAGATTTCACAACAACTTGAAGTATTCAACACAAATCATCAGATATATATAAACAGGTTCAAGTTTTGAAGGTTTGCTCACCGTGGTAGGAAAGAACAGAGTTTTCTTTTATTTGAATAGCCTTATGTAATTTCAAACTGAAGCCTTCATCTTGATTGTCAGGTTGATTTGTTTGTTGTTGTTTTGATTCTTACTTCAGTTTTCTTTTTCTTTTTTTTCTTTCTAAGATGATAGTTTTACTTCAGGTCTTCCAAGCTTGATGAACTAATTAATGGAGATGATTGATATAAAGGAAACAAAGTCACAGGTGATGTTATTTGTACAGGGTAATGTTATATATATTTAAATTTTCTTTTGTACAATTATATCAGAGGAATGGAGGCTGATATGCTTGAACGTGATGGCTTGCATTTATGAGTTTGTACAAATTCTTTTTTTTTCTTTGCTTTCGGCTGTGTACATATATGAAGACATTTGCTTTTGTTTGCTGATATAAATCTTGCTTTGGTGTGTCACATTAATTACTTTGTTCAAATACTTATTTTATTTTATTCTTTATCTCGTTTGTACATGTATGAGTATGATCTAGTGGCTTCTTTTACAAGCTTTTCTCATGTATATGTTTTGTTTTCCCTGTTTCAAGTGGTTCATACTTATACAATATATACTTTGTTTCTTTCTTTTGCAAGTGTTCATGAAAACATATTTTTGTTTTATGATATTTAGATATATATTTCTATGTATATATTATTTATTTCCAACACAAACCATCAATTCTAAATTCAAAAATTATTTATTTTTATACTTGTGTTCAATGTTTATATATTGTTATAATTTATTTTCAACCATTTATTAATATTTAATTCAATTTCAATGTATATATATATATAAATTCATATTTACTCATATATGCACATATACAAATATATTCACACATATATACAATATTTAACTTTAAATGATTCAACACATTTTTATTTGATTCGGGGAAACTCGAATCAATTCATCAATTAATTTTACAATTTTTATTCAAAAATGAAATTAATTATCAATTTAAATTTATATAAAATCCGGGTCGTTACAGACTTCCCCCCTTAAAAGAATTTCGTCCTCGAAATTGCCAAGGAGACAAAAAGATAGATGAAGAATGTTTCATCAAATCAACTGAATATCTATTCTGCATTTGGCTTACCAAATCAGAATATCAATAATAGATACAAGAACGAATCTGTTTAACACTTCACAAAATATTCGGGTTATCCAGATCTACGAAATATGCAGGGGCATCGGTTAGTTCGAAAGGATAACTAACCATTCGTAGAATATACCGGAACCCAAAGAATAGATAGATACATGGATACGATTTCAGAATTTTAGTTTAAAACTAAAGTGTACCTATCAACCATAGCAATCAATTCATCCATACAAACAATTTTGGCTTATCTGGAGTTTATGTCCCTTATTAATATATCGAATCTCTTCCTGGATCTACCAGAAATCATCGAAGAATTGAGAAAAGATGTTGAACAAAAGAGATAGATAGAGAAAATATTTGCTTCCTTGTTGTTACAGAGTATTGACCATTTCATAGTGGTATCCCTCTGTCTCCTATCTCATCCTCTTCTTACACTCATACTTACTATCAGTGGATAGCAAGAGAATTTACTGAGGCATACAGACGGATATCTGAGAATTACTAATTCTAGTGTATACTTCACCCTATCTCTAATGAGCTACTTAATGTGTTATACTCCTGAGCTAAAGTTTTACCCTCGGCTCTAGTACCAAAT
Source organism: Allium fistulosum (assembly GCA_030737815.1). Classification (NCBI taxonomy): domain Eukaryota; kingdom Viridiplantae; phylum Streptophyta; class Magnoliopsida; order Asparagales; family Amaryllidaceae; genus Allium; species Allium fistulosum. The sequence continues at coordinate 1,244,874,138 of CM060904.1, read as the reverse complement.
GTAAAGACCCAAAAACTCGGCCTTCGAAAATCGGCATCCGCACTTCACTTGTACTCAAAATTCCGTAGATTCAAACGCCGAATCTGGTTCTCTGGAGCTTATAACACCATTAAATATAACAACACAGCGGAAGAAAAAGAAAAGAATATATCAATATACATAACATTGATACAATGACAAATACAAAGTCTGATACAATATGATACAACAGAATGATACATCCAATATCAATATACATCAGAGATATGATACAAGAAATAGCAGCGGAAAGAAAATAGATAACACCAGCAGTGGATAGAATATCTCCAATAAAATGCTCCAATCCATAGCTAGCGGAAAGCAAGGTCAGTCGTCCAAGTGTCACGGACGAAATTTTTCGACTTTCGAAAATTCGACATCGATACTCACTTTATCGACTGCCGAGCAATCGAGTGCCGGAAACTCCAATAGTGAGGGTTTTAAGAAAAAGAAAAAAATAGAAGAAGAAGAAGATAGAAGAAAAAGAGAAGAAAGAAAGAAGAAGAACAACAGAAAACACATCAGAACAGAAAACAATATCAGAATCTTACACATCGCAGCGGAACAATATACAATAGATAATTACTAGTCTTTTAAAACAAAGAACTATATCATTTTATGCATACATCAATCATCAGAGTCAACATACAACAATGGACAGTTAAATAAACTTGTCCTTATACAGAATACACAGCGGAATAAATAATATCAGATACAAATACTACGTCTCGTCATCCAGCTTATCTCCAAGCTCCAGAATATCCAGAATATCCTGATAATATAACTCTAGGCTGCCCGTGTGGAAATTGGTGCGCACCCAGAGTTTAGAAGGGAAACAATAAACTCCGAGTCAGTCATGGAGACTGGTGTGAGATCGTAAAACAGTTATTTATCTTTAGAATAAACAACAGAAAAATTTTAAAGTCAATTCGCAATGCTTTTGGAAAATGAAACTACCATAAGACCTCCCACCACACACACAATGCAAACGCAGACTTGGAGGAGATTTCTTCTTATGTTAGTCAAAGATGCTTACTACGCAAAAATCAAAACCTTTTTGATATTATTATTAGTGCATAGTGGAAAACATTTCGAAAGTAGAATATAAATCTTAGCCAGCATAGGTACCATTATATTATGCCTGCTATAGCTGCCTCCTGAGGAGACAGGTTATACAATTGAAATCGTAAAGGCTCGTATTGTTTCTTTGGATTTCCAACAAATGGTCAGGCTAAGGAACTTCCTATCCACGATGGGTACGTCCCTGGAATAGACGACCCGAGAACCTAACTGGATCTCTGCCAACACAAGGCCGGGTTACCTCTGCAAAAATAGGTAACTACTGACACGCGTATGCCATCCCCCGATCGTCACCGATCTTCCCGAGGATCCCCGATTTCCAACAAACCACATAGATAATAATAATGCAGTAACCACAGAGGTTAAGTATCTGGGCTCCATACCATGATACCACCTTTATCCAGAAGGAATGACATACACTAAGGGGCGCTACTCCCTAGAACCTTGCTGCATCCTTCCTGTTTCGACCATTTCCGGGGTGTGAGGCTCGACGAAGTCTCGTCCACAAAGCTATGCTTTCTCAAAAAGCCCTGCTTCGGGTCAAACAAAATGATCAATGTGATAACCCGGATTTTTGGGCATCTGATAATTGGATAATTAAATGGTTTATTCAGTTGAACAGATTAAATTCTGGTATCGGAAAATATAATAAATTTGAATCTATAATAAATATTGAAATATAAATATCTAGGAATAATAAATTTTACAGTAAATTAACATATATATAAATAGATATATGCAAACTCTATAATGATGAAAATCTTAAGTATATACATATATAAATCCATTGTTAATATATAATCACAGTAAACATATTAATATAATAATTCAACAATAAATAAATTAATAAATAAATTAAGTAAAGGCTTTTACTAACATTTTAAAATTAAATATAAATAAGTGTAAGAGAAATTTAAATATTTAATACTTAAGATATTTACATATATATAACTAAATTGAAAATATATATATATAAGATAATATAAAAACATATTAATACATGATAATTACAAATGTAAACAAATTCTCTATACATTATAACAAGTGTAAGGTTATTAACATGCATTTAAACAAGTGTCACAATTTTATAAAATCATAATCAAGGCTATAAATATATCTATACTCTTCTCCTCTCAATTCTTTTATACCTTCAATTTAAAAAAAAAAAACAAGGTCGGTATACTAAATCCAGAGAAGGAATAAAATCAAACTACTTCAACTTTTACAAACTCTCAAACCTGAAGTTAAACAAATTCAATTCAGTTCAACTCAACAAAGAAGTATCAGAATCAAGTAGCAGTTCAACCTGATTCAAAATCAAATTCAAGTACAAATTTCAGATTCGAATCATCAAAAGCATTTCCAGATTTCATAAAGGCTTCTCTGTTCATTTCAGCAGTGAGTAAACCAAGCTTAAAAACTGTTAAATGTGATGCATATGAATGATATTTGAAGGATGAATGTGTTAGTTGCTTTGCATATATGAAAGTATGTTTGCATGCTAATAATTATGAAGTTGTTAAGTATGCATGTACGTATATATCCTCTGTTCTTATTTTACAGGGTATAAACAAAAGAAAATAATTTAAAATCCCCTCATTTAATCTATGGAGGCTGTGAGATTGAAACAAGTTATGTTTGTTTAAACATGAATTAAGTTTTAAAACTATATTAACTAAATTTAGTTAGAATATTACCTGGAAAATCTAGAGGACTGGGAAAAAGGTTAAAACATATAAATTTCAAAATTCTTGATTTTCTGATTCATGTATATATTCTGAATCGGCTTGAAAAACTAGGATTTTTAAATGAAATTTCTCGATTTTTAAGTGAGTAAATTGTGAGAATTTGAAGGTTGATTAGATTATGGGTTTTGGGGTTTTCTGGTGATCGGAGCAAGGAGGGAGGTCGTGATCATGGCTGGAGGTAGTGTGGAGGTTAACGATCGTGGGAAAAATAGTGGTAGAATTTTAAGATGGTCGTGGTGATCGTACGACAATGATTTAGGGTTTAGTGATGGGTTTGTTCGTCATTGTTGACGAGGTGATTGTGGCAACAGTGGTGCATCGGGACAGTTCGCATGGAGGGGGAATCAAGGACTGGAGGTCGAGACAAACTTTGGTGAAGTCGGTGTGGGTTCGCAGGGACGAGTTCGTCAGTGATTGATAGATTCCGATGGGATCGGGTTTGCTACATTACAGCGTGATAGGGGGTTCTCGCTTTGCGTTAGGTGGCGAACGGGAGACTCTTACCCCTACATGTCCCCGGGGGTAGTATAAGGCCTTGCGGGGTTGGTTGCGACTCGAGAGGGTGGCCGTAAAAGCAAACCCGAGGTATCACTGTGAGCCACAGCGGGGCTGGGATGGTTGAAAAGCCTACCGGTCGTGAACCGTTGCTGAAGGTTGAAAAGCCTAGGTCGTTACAGTTGGTATCAGAGCCAGGTTCTCGCTTAACCTGGATATGGATTTTTGATTGGTTCTGGATATTCTCTATCATAGTTGTGACTATGCAAGGAGAATGACGGTTTCTGATCAAGAAACCAGATCTGAGTCCGCACTAGGAAGTCGGGTGGACGATACTAGTTCGGAAGTGAAATTGTGTGATCGATTGAGTGATCAGACTGATATTGCGTACGGATGATATGTGTACATCGTACGAGTTTGAATGAAATTGATATTGAAGTTTGTGGATAAGGATTGTAAAATGATCTTTGAAATGAAAAGTATATTTGTGAAATATAATGGAATTGGATATTTCTTTGGTTGAAATTTACTTTATGGAGATAAGTAAATGGTAAATAAGTTTATAAAAAAAAATCAAACTTGAATATTTGATTTGGCAATAAATAGTTATATTTTGTAATATGAGTAACTTCCCTTATTGAATCTAGCCAGAATAAAAAGGGTTTTGAAATATTTGAAGTATAAAAGAGGTTTATACAAATTTGAAATGATCCAAAGATTTTTAAAGTTATATATATCTATATTTATATATATAAAGGATCTTATGAGAATGATTTTGAAAAAGGTTTTGGGAACCTATGAATTTGGAAAAGGCTTTTGATTTTTGGGAAAATCAATTTTGGATTTTGGAAAGCCTAGTTTGAGAATTATCGATTTTGGTAATCGATTTTGTGTAAAGGAGATTTTGATAAATCATAAAGGGTATGATTTGAAGATACTATAAGTATATAGTATAAAGTGTTTTGAGAATAGCTCTGGGGAAAAAGGCGCTCCCTTAAAATGAACTTCTCAGGAGTGCCACTGGGAGGTACTGCCTTGAACCCCAAGGGGGGATTCTAAAGTTGATCCTGTGAGGAGTCCGGACAAAACTAGTTCCTGAGGATTATTTGTGTAGCGAAAGTCGAGGGGCTGGTGCCCACAGAGGCATTTGAGTTATGCTGTGACAACAATTTAACTCGATGTCACTGCGATCTACTGCAGACCATAGCGGAAGTCATGTGTGCCGCTGAGAGCCAACTGTCTACGTTTGATTTTATATCGGTAGACTGTGACACTATGGTAACATAGCGAAAGTCGTTTGAGCCGCTGAGAGCCAACAGTCTGCGTTTGATTTTATATCGGTAGACTGCGACCTATGTAGAGGAGTTTCATTTTGACAGCGAAATCGTGTGTGCCGCTGAGAGCCAACAGTTACATGGACTTTTGCTGCAACGGCAACGTAACCCTGGAATGTAACTGCGATCTGTTGTGGGTTCCATGCTGTTATCAGTTACATGGACTTTTGCTGCGATGGCAACGTAACCCGTGATGTAACTGTGACCATGGATGGGGGTGATGATTTCCAGAGCATTCTCACCAAAGTTATTTCATCTATTTTCAAAAACGTTTTCAATATTTTCAAATAAAGTATTTTCCAAATATTTTCACTGGGTGTTGAAAATGGGTCTGCTAAGTACTTATAGATTTTCAGTCTTACGCCTGATCAACGTATGAACGAATTTCTGTGAGAACGAGAATGGACTTGTTGAAACATCGAGTTATAAAAGTATTTTTTATAAAAACTAATTTAGTAATATTATAAAGATTTTTTTTAGTGTTTTAAAAAAATATGTTCAAAGAGAAAATTTATCTGATAATAGGTAAATAATAAATTTTGGCTTCGTTCCTTTTCGAGGACGAAAAGATTTTAAGGGGGGAGGAATGTGATAACCCGGATTTTTGGGCATCTGATAATTGGATAATTAAATGGTTTATTCAGTTGAACAGATTAAATTCTGGTATCTGAAAATATAATAAATTTGAATCTATAATAAATATTAAAATATAAATATCTAGGAATAATAAATTTTACAGTAAATTAACATATATATAAATAGATATATGCAAACTCTATAATGATGAAAATCTTAAGTATATACATATATAAATCCATTGTTAATATATAATCACAGTAAACATATTAATATAATAATTCAACAATAAATAAATTAAGTAAAGGCTTTTACTAACATTTTAAAATTAAATATAAATAAGTGTAAGAGAAATTTAAATATTTAATACTTAAGATATTTACATATATATAACTAAATTGAAAATATATATATATAAGATAATATAAAAACATATTAATACATGATAATTACAAATGTAAACAAATTCTCTATACATTATAACAAGTGTAAGGTTATTAACATGCATTTAAACAAGTGTCACAATTTTATAAAATCATAATCAAGGCTATAAATATATCTATACTCTTCTCCTCTCAATTCTTTTATACCTTCAATTTAAAAAAAAAAAAACAAGGTCGGTATACTAAATCCAGAGAAGGAATAAAATCAAACTACTTCAACTTTTACAAACTCTCAAACCTGAAGTTAAACAAATTCAATTCAGTTCAACTCAACAAAGAAGTATCAGAATCAAGTAGCAGTTCAACCTGATTCAAAATCAAATTCAAGTACAAATTTCAGATTCGAATCATCAAAAGCATTTCCAGATTTCATAAAGGCTTCTCTGTTCATTTCAGCAGTGAGTAAACCAAGCTTAAAAACTGTTAAATGTGATGCATATGAATGATATTTGAAGGATGAATGTGTTAGTTGCTTTGCATATATGAAAGTATGTTTGCATGCTAATAATTATGAAGTTGTTAAGTATGCATGTACGTATATATCCTCTGTTCTTATTTTACAGGGTATAAACAAAAGAAAATAATTTAAAATCCCCTCATTTAATCTATGGAGGCTGTGAGATTGAAACAAGTTATGTTTGTTTAAACATGAATTAAGTTTTAAAACTATATTAACTAAATTTAGTTAGAATATTACCTGGAAAATCTAGAGGACTGGGAAAAAGGTTAAAACATATAAATTTCAAAATTCTTGATTTTCTGATTCATGTATATATTCTGAATCGGCTTGAAAAACTAGGATTTTTAAATGAAATTTCTCGATTTTTAAGTGAGTAAATTGTGAGAATTTGAAGGTTGATTAGATTATGGGTTTTGGGGTTTTCTGGTGATCGGAGCAAGGAGGGAGGTCGTGATCATGGCTGGAGGTAGTGTGGAGGTTAACGATCGTGGGAAAAATAGTGGTAGAATTTTAAGATGGTCGTGGTGATCGTACGACAATGATTTAGGGTTTAGTGATGGGTTTGTTCGTCATTGTTGACGAGGTGATTGTGGCAACAGTGGTGCATCGGGACAGTTCGCATGGAGGGGGAATCAAGGACTGGAGGTCGAGACAAACTTTGGTGAAGTCGGTGTGGGTTCGCAGGGACGAGTTCGTCAGTGATTGATAGATTCCGATGGGATCGGGTTTGCTACATTACAGCGTGATAGGGGGTTCTCGCTTTGCGTTAGGTGGCGAACGGGAGACTCTTACCCCTACATGTCCCCGGGGGTAGTATAAGGCCTTGCGGGGTTGGTTGCGACTCGAGAGGGTGGCCGTAAAAGCAAACCCGAGGTATCACTGTGAGCCACAGCGGGGCTGGGATGGTTGAAAAGCCTACCGGTCGTGAACCGTTGCTGAAGGTTGAAAAGCCTAGGTCGTTACAATCAACCTATGATCACAAAGATATAAGATCAAACAAATGATCATATCGCAAATGATCAAACACTGATCATTTCACAGCAACACTCAGTATGCCACGTTACCAAATTGGGATATATCGCTGATAAATTTCAACTACATAACCTCTGAGCTCGTACGTCTCAGAGAAGGGTGTTAAGCTAAGAGAATAAATTCTCCGCCACCAACAGAAATGTATTTGAAAGGAATCAGCTTTATATCTCAATTTGTAACGTCAGACACACAATCCATACAAGTCTGTTCCGGGATCGAACAGAACCGAAGGCACTTCTCACGAAGCCCTTGCACATCCGGATAAATTTCTAATCACGTCCGGACTTCCCATCACTAAGGGTGATAAAACCTCTAAATCGGAGATCAGCCGATGTAGAGTAACTCGACGGTAATCCTTCCGTTTTCAAAAACATCCGGTCTTCAACACCGGTCTTCAAATGCGATTCATAACGACGTATCACATATTCGGAATGGGTTATACGACCCCATGGTCCTTTCCCGGTTAACCCGAATAGTGAGCGATTATTCAAAAATAAGTGTGGCATTCAAATCCATCCAACTCACAACAAATACCTATCTAAAGGTAATTATTGATAGTCGGTTATTTAACTATCAATAAAGATGCGCAACATCATCAGATTCCAAATAATTTTCCAAATTATTTATCTTCAAAAATATCTTCACTAGATATAAAATTTCCACACTTCAAAAATAAATCAATATTTATTTTTAAAACGAATTCCCATTTCTTTTTATAAATTCCATAGTGAATTTATACTTATCGAATATCTACTGATATTCGATTTTTCAAATCGATTTCAATATTCAATTTTGATTTATCTTTAAGAAGATAAATTCTCAAAAACGTTTCATTTCGTTTTGGAAAACATTCCCACACTTATTTAAAAATAAGTCAGTAATTCACAAATCCATTTATTTTCAACATTTGAAAATATTCGATATACTTAAAATCAAATTAAGTATATATTCATTCTTTAAGGAAAACATTTACTATAACAACATTTATTTGAGTCAAAACGAATGTTACGTAAAACATCGTTACAACGACTCAAAATCACTAGTATAGGGATTCGGATTTTAAGATAGATATATGTAAATCCCAATACTACTACATAAAACATTTTCTTCCGAAAATCATTTACTATAACAACAGTGTTATAGTCCATCATTTCCTTATTTCTCGAAAACGTCTATTTCAACAATGAATGTTGAAATCTATGATTTCGATAGTTCACACGTTTTAAAACATCTTTTAAAACAATCAACTTCATTTATAATGTCGCTTTCCCAAACAATATCCATTTTACTTAACAATATATTCACTGTCCAAAATCGTGAATATACTTCACTAATCACATTTCACTATTTAATTCATCAAATTCAATTTATTTCGAATTTATAAAACAACGCTTATAAATTCCATTTCTGTTTTATAACAACTTCGGTTTATAAATCTCCTTTTATTAATTTCTATAATACTTTTATTAAAATAAGTGATTTCAGATTTATAAAACAACGTTTATAAATTCAACCTTATATTTCACAATAACTTTGATTTATAAATCCCCTTTATTAACAAGTTCAATCAATTCTCCCTTTAAAGGCAAAAATCCAGTTTTATAAGTTAATTTCTTATAAATCTTCCATTCTACAATTTCATTCATTTTAACTTCACAATTTATAAATCTATAAATTTCATTCTTTTTAACTTTACAATTTATACATCTATAAATTTCATATCGATTTTCCAAATTCGTTTCAATTTGCCAATTAAATTTCTAATTGGACTTCCCACTTATTTCTTTTTAAATAAATTCCTTTTAAAGAAAATAAATTTCTTTGTCTCTTTCAATCTATTTAAAAATCCAAATTTAAATTAAATTCTTCAATTTAAAATTACTGTTTTACGAAATCCATTTATTTAGCATTTTCACTTTATTCTGGAATTTATTCAATAAGATTATAAAAATCAGCTTTTATACTTTTAAATTCCTTTCTTCGAATTTATTCAATTTCTAAAAATTTATTTACTTAAAAATTTCTATTTTGATTTCAAAAATTCAATTTCATATATTTTTGGAATCCAATGATATCAAACATCCAATCAGCTAAATTTTAGCATTCAAATAATTTCCAGATATCAATATGATTAATAACATCAATATAATCATTCACAGATTCATACCACAGTATAAATAAAATAAATCAATGTGAGGGGTCCAGTTGGATCCCTCCAACCTGTTTCCCTGCATCCAAAGATGTTAGCACAATACCAATTCCGCTCCAGTATGGAATTATCGCGGTATATGGGTTTTATAAAAATCCGCTTACTAACGGCGCAATAGGGTCTCATCCGCTATACGAGGCGGGAAATCATCAATCCAATATATACATATGCCAATATGTATATATTGCTATATATATAGATATATCCTATCATATCTAATAGCACATTCAAACAAATCAATCAATAACTGCAATTCAATTATAAATCTGAGTGAGAAGATCTCACCTTAGCTTTTAAATTTGCCATCCAAATTTCCATCTTGACTCGATTTCTTGATTTTTAATCCTTATATAAATAATTATACAAATCCATTAATATTCGAATCAACTGAACAATAAATTTTCGTTTTCAATTGTTTTATATATATATATATATCTAACTGCGAAATATTATTAGTTTTATCTGTAAAATAAAAACAGTATTTACTGTAAAATTTTAAAGCTGCTTAAAATTAAATTATCTTTCTGAATCAACATTTTTTTAAAAAATTTCTGTTTATTATAAAATTAACCTCCCAAATCAGTAAGCTATTTAACAGCATAGTGTTTCTAGTTAATAAACTTAATCACCCAAATTTTAAATAAATAATTTGGCTAGCCTAATTTACATTCACTGTAAATAAAGTTAACAGAAGTTAATTCGAATACCTCACAACGAACAGGAAGCCATCAACGGGCTTCAGCTCGAAATCCAAACGGCGCCTCGACAAGCTCATCCCCGCGACAATTCACTTCTCCTTCTTGAATGTGCTGCGAAACCACTTCGAGTCCATCGTTCTCGAGCTCGAGATTCCCACGACAAATCGCGATATCCAGCTTCACGAGCGACGCGCTCGTGCCCACGCGACATTTCATGCGACCCCAATAAATCGAGCACCAGCCATCATCGAGACTACCTTCCTCCATCGCCGCGTCTCTCCACGCATACGCGCCTGCCTAACCACTGCTCAATCGAATTGGGGTGGTCGCGAGCGTCGCCCTAAGTCGCAGTCGCCATAACCAATCGCGCCATCGCGAATCGCCTGCCCCACGCGAGTGCGCTTGCCCCTCCTTGAATCGCGATTCGAGTACCAGCCCGCGTCCTCCCTCGTTTTGATTTGGAGTGGATCTGGTATTTGAACGGAATAGAAGAGAAACGAAATTGGAATTTCATTTTTGAGCAGAAGAGGGAAGAATGAGATATTTAAAATTAGAAGGGCATGGGTTACGTGATTTCTTCTGTGTTCTTCGGCGTGATGTAAGGCGTGTTTCTCTACGTGTCTTAAGGGAAGAACGTGTTGACGTTGACAAATTCAAATTTAAATTCAAATCGAATTCGTTTAAAAATTTCAACGCGTTTAATTTCCATGTGCTCACATATCAACTCCGAAAAATACGAAATTTGAAACCCGGTAATAATTCAATATTACGGATCCAATGGAGCTGGTTTCGTCGAATTCCGAGACTGTGCCTCGGACGACTATTTTTAAATATCGATTCGAACGATTTAATTTCAAAACTGAACAGATTGTTTCCAAATCAATTTCTGAAGGTTCTGTTATCTTCCGTATTATCAATACGAATTTTAAAAGCTTTTGAAATATTTTTCCTCATCTTACAATTGAAGATACAAATTTTATTCAACTTACAATAGATTAAATTTTATAAATTTAATCGCCAATTTCAAAGTTATATCGGGAATTCAAATTAAATCATCGTTCAAATATTTAAAATTAATTAAATATTCTCAATTTAATTCGTTCAAAATTCTGGGTCGTTACAGACTTCCCTCCTTAAAAGAATTTCGTCCTCGAAATTACAAGTTAGGAAAAAAGAGTCCTTAACACGTCTACTATTTTTCAACATCTAACAGTTTTATCTAATTTCAAAACAAATCCTTCTATTAAAGATCCGTTAACAATTCAACTAAATTTCCAACTTCAATTTTAAGTTTCAAACAACACTGTTTAACTTCAAAATTCAAATTCGAGTTTAAATTCAAATTTTAAACTTCCAAAATTTCTCTAAAATTTTCTAACGCCCTAAATTCCCGAAAAATTTCGCCAGCGTCTCCTTTGCGCGGCTAATACAGTACGACTACAAAACGTCCCTACGGACTCTCAGATTTCAAAAAGAAAAAGAAAAAGCCAAGCGGCTAGAGAAGAAATCAGCAAAAACTCATATTGGAATTCAAATACGTACCTTTTTCGAACAATTCCAAATTATCTTTGAAAACAGAGTTCCAATTTCCTTTCATAACACCTGTATGTCCTACTAGCCATAATATCTAGTTACACATTCAAACCATTTGCAAATTCTATTACAAAAATTTTCCAATATAAACTGCTTATACCATTTCTAGTTTACTATCGAAGTTATATATATATATATTCATTCAATTTCACATTCCACATTCATTTGAATTTAATTCACAATTCCAATCTAATTTGGATTCAATTCAACTTCTGAATATTGAATTTTTGTCAATTAACTTTAGTTCGCTTCAAACTAATCTCAAAACTTCATTTTATTTTACACAATTCAAATTCGTTTTCAATATTCAGTTTTACTTACTTACAAATTCAAAATAAATCTTAACATTCAACTTCATTTCCTTGCACTTACAATATCAAATTTTTATTTACTCATTCACTAATTCATTCGTTTTCATTTTGAATCTCATTTTATAAGTTATATAACTTATATTCAAAATTACCACTTGGATTTTTATTGATTCACTTATACTTACTTTAATTCAACTTAATTCTTTAAGTTAAATTTATTGCATCAAAATTCAATTTATATAAGTTATTAACTTAATAATATTTCATAAATATTTTAAATAGGATCACAGAGTCTTTTCAACTTTTCAAAAATCATTTTGAAAACAGTTCAAATTATCCTTTGAATTTCAAAAACCAAACCCAAATTTTTCAAACAACTTCCATTTAAAACAATTTGGCAGCAATTTCTCTTTTGGAAACCCGAAAATGAACATCGATAATGCTGCAGTCATTACCGAAGTTATTTTCCAGCGACCGAAAAGAGTTTAGAGCTTTCATCTTTCAAAATACTTTTCAAAACCTTTGAAATTCATTTTGAAATCAAAAAAGATTTAAACTTTCCAAATCTCCAAAATTTTCAAATTCTTTTCAAAACATTTCCAAATACTTCTCTGGAATTCCGTTTTAAATTACAAATCACATTTATAACTTACATTCTTAAATTTCATTTGTACATGGATTTATCTCTTAACTTTGGAGTTACGATTTCAATTTCTTATTTAGTTTCAATAGTAATGATAACATTTCAATATCATCACTTTCCTAACAACCAAACATCCATATATTATGATAATTAATAGAAAATCATTTCTTTTCTATACAAAAATAGTTTTGGGCAAAATTATTTCATTTACCCAATTTAAAAATAATACTGTGCCGAATTGTTCTATTCGAGCGTTTAGAAACCCCTTCGATACAGTTTTGCAGACTGTGCCGACGAAGGTTCATATACCACTCAATAAACCAATCATCACAATATAAAACAATTTTATATTCACTAAAAATACGCGCTCATATCTATTATTACACTGAACTCATTCTAGAGTACTGCTGACTCTATCTCTAATGAGTAACACCCAACAGAGCAGGGTTGTCGCTTAACCATATGCTCTGATACCACGCTGTCACGGACGAAATTTTTCGACTTTCGAAAATTCGACATCGATACTCACTTTATCGACTGCCGAGCAATCGAGTGCCGGAAACTCCAATAGTGAGGGTTTTAAGAAAAAGAAAAAAATAGAAGAAGAAGAAGATAGAAGAAAAAGAGAAGAAAGAAAGAAGAAGAACAACAGAAAACACATCAGAACAGAAAACAATATCAGAATCTTACACATCGCAGCGGAACAATATACAATATATAATTACTAGTCTTTTAAAACAAAGAACTATATCATTTTATACATACATCAATCATCAGAGTCAACATACAACAATGGACAGTTAAATAAACTTGTCCTTATACAGAATACACAGCGGAATAAATAATATCAGATACAAATACTACGTCTCGTCATCCAGCTTATCTCCAAGCTCCAGAATATCCAGAATATCCTGATAATATAACTCTAGGCTGCCCGTGTGGAAATTGGTGGGCACCCAGAGTTTAGAAGGGAAACAATAAACTTCGAGTCAGTCATGGAGACTGGTGTGAGATCGTAAAACAGTTATTTATCTTTAGAATAAACAACAGAAAAATTTTAAAGTCAATTCGCAATGCTTTTGGAAAATGAAACTACCATAAGACCTCCCACCACACACACAATGCAAACGCAGACTTGGAGGAGATTTCTTCTTATGTTAGTCAAAGATGCTTACTACGCAAAAATCAAAACCTTTTTGATATTATTATTAGTGCATAGTGGAAAACATTTCGAAAGTAGAATATAAATCTTAGCCAGCATAGGTACCATTATATTATGCCTGCTATAGCTGCCTCCTGAGGAGACAGGTTATACAATTGAAATCGTAAAGGCTCGTATTGTTTCTTTGGATTTCCAACAAATGGTCAGGCTAAGGAACTTCCTATCCACGATGGGTACGTCCCTGGAATAGACGACCCGAGAACCTAACCGGATCTCTGCCAACACAAGGCCGGGTTACCTCTGCAAAAATAGGTAACTACTGACACGCGTATGCCATCCCCCGATCGTCACCGATCTTCCCGAGGATCCCCGATTTCCAACAAACCACATAGATAATAATAATGCAGTAACCACAGAGGTTAAGTATCTGGGCTCCATACCATGATACCACCTTTATCCAGAAGGAATGACATACACTAAGGGGCGCTACTCCCTAGAACCTTGCTGCATCCTTCATGTTTCGACCATTTCCGGGGTGTGAGGCTCGACGAAGTCTCGTCCACAAAGCTACGCTTTCTCAAAAAGCCCTGCTTCGGGTCAAACAAAATGATCAACCTATGATCACAAAAATATAAGATCAAACAAATGATCATATCACAAATGATCAAACACTGATCATTTCACAGCAACACTCAGTATGCCACGTTACCAAATTGGGATATATCGCTGATAAATTTCAACTACATAACCTCTGAGCTCGTACGTCTCAGAGAAGGGTGTTAAGCTAAGAGAATAAATTCTCCGCCACCAACAGAAATGTATTTGAAAGGAATCAGGTTTATATCTCAATTTGTAACGTCAGACACACAATCCATACAAGTCTGTTCCGGGATCAAACAGAACCGAAGGCACTTCTCACGAAGCCCTTGCACATCCGGATAAATTTCTAATCACATCCGGACTTCCCGTCACTAAGGGTGATAAAACCTCTAAATCGAAGATCAGCCGATGTAGAGTAACTCGACGGTAATCCTTCCGTTTTCAAAAACATCCGGTCTTCAACATCGGTCTTCAAATGCGATTCATAACAACGTATCACATATTCGGAATGGGTTATACGACCCCATGGTCCTTTCCCGGTTAACCCGAATAGTGAGCGATTATTCAAAAATAAGTGTGGCATTCAAATCCATCCAACTCACAACAAATACCTATCTAAAGGTAATTATTGATAGTCGGTTATTTAACTATCAATAAAGATGCGCAACATCATCAGATTCCAAATAATTTTCCAAATTATTTATCTTCAAAAATATCTTCACTAGATATAAAATTTCCACACTTCAAAAATAAATCAATATTTATTTTTAAAACGAATTCCCATTTCTTTTTATAAATTCCATAGTGAATTTATACTTATCGAATATCTACTGATATTCGATTTTTCAAATCGATTTCAATATTCAATTTTGATTTATCTTTAAGAAGATAAATTCTCAAAAATGTTTCATTTCGTTTTGGAAAACATTCCCACACTTATTTAAAAATAAGTCAGTAATTCACAAATCCATTTATTTTCAACATTTGAAAATATTCGATATACTTAAAATCAAATTAAGTATATATTCATTCTTTAAGGAAAACATTTACTATAACAACATTTATTTGAGTCAAAACGAATGTTACGTAAAACATCGTTACAACGACTCAAAATCACTAGTATAGGGATTCGGATTTTAAGATAGATATATGTAAATCCCAATACTACTACATAAAACATTTTCTTCCGAAAATCATTTACTATAACAACAGTGTTATAGTCCATCATTTCCTTATTTCTCGAAAACGTCTATTTCAACAATGAATGTTGAAATCTATGATTTCGATAGTTCACACGTTTTAAAACATCTTTTAAAACAATCAACTTCATTTATAATGTCGCTTTCCCAAACAATATCCATTTTACTTAACAATATATTCACTGTCCAAAATCGTGAATATACTTCACTAATCACATTTCACTATTTAATTCATCAAATTCAATTTATTTCGAATTTATAAAACAACGCTTATAAATTCCATTTCTGTTTTATAACAACTTCGGTTTATAAATCTCCTTTTATTAATTTCTATAATACACTTATTAAAATAAGTGATTTCAGATTTATAAAACAACGTTTATAAATTCAACCTTATATTTCACAATAACTTTGATTTATAAATCCCCTTTATTAACAAGTTCGATCAATTCTCCCTTTAAAGGCAAAAATCCAGTTTTATAAGTTAATTTCTTATAAATCCTCCATTCTACAATTTCATTCATTTTAACTTCACAATTTATAAATCTATAAATTTCATTCTTTTTAACTTTACAATTTATACATCTATAAATTTCATATCGATTTTCCAAATTCGTTTCAATTTGCCAATTAAATTTCTAATTGGACTTCCCACTTATTTCTTTTTAAATAAATTCCTTTTAAAGAAAATAAATTTCTTTGTCTCTTTCAATCTATTTAAAAATCCAAATTTAAATTAAATTCTTCAATTTAAAATCACTGTTTTACGAAATCCATTTATTTAGCATTTTCACTTTATTCTGGAATTTATTCAATAAGATTATAAAAATCAGCTTTTATACTTTTAAATTCCTTTCTTCGAATTTATTCAATTTCTAAAAATTTATTTACTTAAAATTTTCTATTTTGATTTCAAAAATTCAATTTCATATATTTTTGGAATCCAATGATATCAAACATCCAATCAGCTAAATTTTAGCATTCAAATAATTTCCAGATATCAATATGATTAATAACATCAATATAATCATTCACAGATTCATACCACAGTATAAATAAAATAAATCAATGTGAGGGGTCCAGTTGGATCCCTCCAACCTGTTTCCCTGCATCCAAAGATGTTAGCACAATACCAATTCCGCTCCAGTACGGAATTATCGCGGTATATGGGTTTTATAAAAATCCGCTTACTAACGGCGCAATAGGGTCTCATCCGCTATACGAGGCGGGAAATCATCAATCCAATATATACATATGCCAATATGTATATATTGCTATATATATAGATATATCCTATCATATCTAATAGCACATTCAAACAAATCAATCAATAACTTCAATTCAATTATAAATCTGAGTGAGAAGATCTCACCTTAGCTTTTAAATTTGCCATCCAAATTTCCATCTTGACTCGATTTCTTGATTTTTAATCCTTATATAAATAATTATACAAATCCATTAATATTCGAATCAACTGAACAATAAATTTTCGTTTTCAATTGTTTTATATATATATATATCTCTAACTGCGAAATATTATTAGTTTTATCTGTAAAATAAAAACAGTATTTACTGTAAAATTTTAAAGCTGCTTAAAATTAAATTATCTTTCTGAATCAACATTTTTTTTAAAAATTTCTGTTTATTATAAAATTAACCTCCCAAATCAGTAAGCTATTTAACAGCATAGTGTTTCTAGTTAATAAACTTAATCACCCAAATTTTAAATAAATAATTTGGCTAGCCTAATTTACATTCACTGTAAATAAAGTTAACAGAAGTTAATTCAAATACCTCACAACGAACAGGAAGCCATCAACGGGCTTCAGCTCGAAATCCAAACGGCGCCTCGACAAGCTCATCCCCGCGACAATTCAATTCTCCTTCTTGAATGTGCTGCGAAACCACTTCGAGTCCATCGTTCTCGAGCTCGAGATTCCCACGACAAATCGCGATATCCAGCTTCACGAGCGACGCGCTCGTGCCCACGCGACATTTCACACGACCCCAATAAATCGAGCACCAGCCATCATCGAGACTACCTTCCTCCATCGCCGCGTCTCTCCACGCATACGCGCCTGCCTAACCACTGCTCAATCGAATTGGGGTGCTCGCGAGCGTCGCCCTAAGTCGCAGTCGCCATAACCAATCGCGCCATCGCGAATCGCCTGCCCCACGCGAGTGCGCTTGCCCCCCCTTGAATCGCGATTCGAGTACCAGCCCGCGTCCTCCCTCGTTTTGATTTGGAGTGGATCTGGTATTTGAACGGAATAGAAGAGAAACGAAATTGGAATTTCATTTTTGAGCAGAAGAGGGAAGAATGAGATATTTAAAATTAGAAGGGCATGGGTTACGTGATTTCTTCTGTGTTCTTCGGCGTGATGTAAGGCGTGTTTCTCTGCGTGTCTTAAGGGAAGAACGTGTTGACGTTGACAAATTCAAATTTAAATTCAAATCGAATTCGTTTAAAAATTTCAACGCGTTTAATTTCCGTGTGCTCACATATCAACTCCGAAAAATACGAAATTTGAAACCCGGTAATAATTCAATATTACGGATCCAATGGAGCTGGTTTCGTCAAATTCCGAGACTGTGCCTCGGACGGCTATTTTTAAATATCGATTCGAACGATTTAATTTCAAAACTGAACAGATTGTTTCCAAATCAATTTATGAAGGTTCTGTTATCTTCCGTATTATCAATACGAATTTTAAAAGCTTTTGAAATATTTTTCCTCAGCATACAATTGAAGATACAAATTTTATTCAACTTACAATAGATTAAATTTTATAAATTTAATCGCCAATTTCAAAGTTATATCGGGAATTCAAATTAAATCATCGTTCAAATATTTAAAATTAATTAAATATTCTCAATTTAATTCGTTCAAAATTCTGGGTCGTTACACCAAGGACTGACTAGCTCCAGATAATCTACTCAACCTGAGTATCTGAAAACCCCAACTCTAGACTGCTCGTGTAGAAAATTATGAGCACCCAGAGTTTAGGAAAGGAACAATAAACTCCGAGTCAGTCGTGGGACTGGTGTGAGCAAACAAAAACACAGTTTATCTTTAAAACAAAGTAAGATTGAATTTCGCAATGCTTTTGGAAAATGAAACTACCATAAGGCCTCCCGCACACACACACAATGCAAACGCAGAATCAGAGGAGATTTCTCATTATGATAGTCAAAGATGCTTACTACGTAAAACAAATCATTTGATATTATGATTAGTGCATAGTGTAGAAAACATTTCGAAAGTAGAATATCAATCTTAGCCAACATAGACATTTCGAACTATGCCTACTATAGCTACCATCCAAACAGTGGGGCGCCACCATAAGTAGATGGCAGGTTCTACAACTAAAACCGTACACGATTCGTATTGGAAGATGGATTTCAAACAAATGGTCAGGCTAAGGAACTTCCTTTCCTACTGCCGAATGGGATCGCCTCTGGCTGGACGTCCCGAGAGACAAACTGCTCTCTGCCAACACAAGGCCGGGTTACCCCTATAACAGGTAACTCACGAATATGCCATCCCCCGGTCCTTTGGGACCTTTATCCGAGGCGCCTCGATAAACACACAATCACATAATAAATGAGATCGGAGTATCCACATAGGTTAAATACCAGGGCTCCATACATGATACCACCATTTTCCAGAAGGAAATGACATACCCTAAAGGGCGCGACCCTCATAACCTTGCCGCATATTCCTGTTTCGACCATTTCCGGGTTGTGAGGTCCGACGAAGTCTCATCCACAAAGCTACGCTTTGTCACAAAGCCATGCTTTGGGTCAACAGATGATCAAAGTAATGATCACAAAGATAAATGATCAAACAAATGATCATATCACAAATGATCAAATAATGATCATCACACAGCAACACTCAACATGTCACATTACCAAATTGGGAGTATATCGCTGATAAACTTCAACTACAAAACCTTTGAGCTCGTACGTCTTAGAGAAGGGTGTTAAGCTAAGAGAATAAATTCTCCGCCACCAACAGAAATGTATTTGAAAGAAATCTGCTTTATATCTCAAAGTGTAATGTCAGACATGTAACCATACAAGTCAGTTCCGGGTTCGAACAGAACCGAAGGCACTTCCAAAGAAGCCCTTGCAATCCGGGTATTCACAATCCCGATCGGATTTCCCATCACTTAGGAGATCTCTATACCGACGCGACTCAGTGCAGAGACAATCGATAGGTCATCCTATCGCTCTCGCAAATACCCGATCTTCAAATGCCATCCATATACGACGTATCATTATTCAGAATGGGTTATGTGACACAAAAGTCATCTCCCGGCTAAACCGAATAATGAGCGCGATATTAAAAAACAAATGGATATTGGGATTTCAATTAAATCACAACTTAAACCCAACTTTCTTTTCAAATGGTTTAACAAATTACCATTTCTAATCTTTTTACAAAAAGATTCATTTTAACAACCTTCAACGATTTAAACAATTTCCACATTTTAATCTTTTAAACAAAAGATTCATTCACAGATTTTCCCAAATCAATTTCCATTTCAATTTGATCAACTCGTTAAATCTTTAAATCAAGATTTAACTTATAGCTTTCAAAACAATTTCATTTCGAATTGTTTAAACAAATCACCATTTTAAATCTGTTAAAAATAAACAGATTTAATTCATAGCTTTCAAAAAGAATTCACTTATAACTTGGAATACCATTTTTCAATTCAAACTTGAAATTCCTTTACTTAAATTGGAATTGCATTTCTTATATGAAAGCTTTTATCATTTGAAAAACAACAGTTTTCATTTCGGAAAATCTAATCTCATTATACAAGTTAAAATCTTTGGGTTAGATTCAAATTCTCAAACCAATATCTTTAAAATGGTTTAAATTCATATAAACACACTTATAACATTTTTAACCATAATTTCCAATTATGAAATTCAATTCCAACTCTTGAATTCAAATTCAAATTGAATTATTTAAATTGGAAGCTTTATTAAGTTATTTAAAATAACTTTTATCTTACAAACTCCTTTTCGAAAGTTTTAACATTTGACCCAAATCCATTTCCAAAATCAATTGAAATTAAAATTTCAGTTTCAAAAAAAACATTAAATTTAAATCATCTATGACTTAACCGATTTCCACGTGAAATCCATATTTATGTGTGTATGGTGTAGTCCAGGGGTTTAACACAATAGTGCAACATCATTCAATCATCACATCACACATTTAAGCACATCGATATTGATAAGCGGTATAATCTATAACGCTTATCGTTCATCCACAGATAAACGGATAAATAATATAAATTTATCACAGATAAATAAATAAACTACATTCATCATAGATCACACCAAAACAATTCATAGTACAAAGCATAACATATCAGAATATCAAACAGTTCCACAATCAATAGAATTCAACCATCCGTAAGTAAGCTCAATTAATTATCTGATTAATTTAAATCAGATGGGTCAACCATTATAGTTAATTAACATTAAATTAATTTTCAAATCATTTGATTAATTTTCTGTAACGACCCGCCATTTTGGACCATTCGCATCCATTATAAGTGTATAGGTAGACACTCATGCCGGAGTTAAATTGCTCAAAATACCGCGTTGTTAATTTAAATTTGGCAAAACTGAACATATACAGTAAATAAATAATCACAGATCACATACACAGAGTAATAAGTGCAGCGGAAATACAAGAGATAGTAGTTCATGAAGCTACTTTATGAATATACAAGATACATCAGAGTTTACAACGAAAGAGTAATACGATACATCAGATACAACTCAGAATACATCACTGAAATCTTCGAATACTGAAAGCAGGATAGATGGCTGGATCTTCAAGCAAAGCTCCAACTTCAAAGGTGAGTCTCGAATACTGGTACACTCAGTCTGACCCGAGCGTAAAGCAAAACACAAAACACTCGAGTCAGGATTAACATTCTTATATTAATAAATCCAACTCAAGTGAAATAGCAATTGAAATACAAGTAACTCAAAGGATGTTTGGAATAACCATCCTTTAAGGATCCGTTAAACTATCTACTAGGTAGTAATGTACGCTAAGTAGATAAGGTCTATCAGTAATATAAAGATATCAAAATAGTGTTAAGTCATGGCCCATTCCACCCTTAACACATTTTTATTCCCAAAAGCATATACAAGACCGTAGTTTCCCCAAAACCGGAAGTCACCAGAGGGCAATCCATATACTAAAGGTACAAACCAAAATCGTAGTGGTCGCGTATAAATGGAATACAAGTATGACAAGGCACATGAGGCAATACCCAAGGTAGTGATACTACCGTTCGCCTGATCCGGACTGGTGAGAACGCAACGCCACAGCGCCCGCAACACCATGAAACAACACTCCCAAAATCAAGGGTGCACCAATCGACAACAAGTAATGAGTAGTTCGAAGAAGTGTGTCCACTTGAGGTAGCTAATCCTCCATTGGCCCGGCACGGCTCCTGTTTTAGTCATTTCCAATTTGACACAAGTGTCAAGGCTATCCATTATCGTTCTCTTTCTTCAGTCAACACGTACATCATTCCAGCCACTTCATTCTGGATCATCACTCCGCGTATAGTTATTAAAGTGGGTTTCGGTTTAGATAGAGAGTATATCCATAACCGATTCAGTTTCTTTAATAACTTCCGTAATTATTACACCGATTGGTCGTTTAATATATTTCAAAACCAAATCAATTTCAATTCAATTAGAATTCATAAATCAACATTTCGTTTATCTTTCTAAACCAATTTCCAAAATTTACGTTTCAAAACTTCCAATTTACCGTTTCCAAATCTTATAGTTCAATTTCAATCTTTATATTGAAAACAATTCAAATATTGATTCAAGTTCATACAAAAGTTTCATTTCGAAATCATTTAAATCAATTTAGTTTTAACATTCAAATCAATTTACATTCATTTATCGATTTCATTCAATATCGTTAAATTAATTTGTCATTCAAAGCAATTTCTATTAAACTTCTCATTCATTAAATCAATTACTTAAATTCAACTCCATTATATCAAAAACTTACAAATTGAATTAAATTAAATTCGTCAAATCAAATTCTTTAACATTTCAAGCCTTACATTAATTCCAAAAATATCACATTTTCATTTCTTGTTTAAAGAAATTCAATTTCACTTATTTACTTACTTAAATAATTTTCCAAAACTTAATTAATAAAGAAATTCAATTTCAATTATTTACGAAATAAAATTCACTTATTCAAAGGTTCAATTTCTCTTATCAAGAATTCAATTCAATTTAATCATTAAATAATTCAATCTTATTTAATTATTAAATAATTCAAAACTTAATTATTAAATAATTTCAAAGTTTAATAATTTCAAACTTAATTATAATTTCAAACTTAATTATTAAATCATTTCAAAGTTTAATAATTTCAAACTTAATTATAATTTCAAAATTAATTATTAAATCATTTCAAAGTTTAATAATTTCAAACTTAATTATAATTTCAAAATTAATTATTAAATCATTTCAAAGTTTAATAATTTCAAACTTAATTATAATTTCAAAATTAATTATTAAATCATTTCAAAGTTTAATAATTTCAAACTTAATTCAATCATTTCTCAAATTAAACAACATTCTTTCATCGATTATATTGTAAATATTTGTTTCAAATTATTAAATATTACAATTTCCTTTCATTAAAATTCAGATTTCAATTTCATTTCAAAACCATAATATTTATTCAAATAAAATCCTTATTTTATTTTTAAATCAAATTATTGACCAATCGGTTTTATTTAATTTTCTATCCTAGGTCAAAATTCAACTTGGGTATTTATCATTTCAACCCGATTCCAATTCAATTCAAAATCAAAACATAGCAAAGGGAACTTGCAGTGTGGTAACTGGGATGGTGTCAAAGTAAATAAACAAGCAATAACAACAATCAATATCAATCCAATAATCAATTCAAATAATCCCGAAATAACCGTATTAATACGCATTGTTATTTGTACGAATTAATATAATTATTTCTAGAATCTACACTATCATTTCATGTAGATTAAAGATTATTACATTACGGTTTTCACTTGTCATCCAATTTACAATTTCACACATCATCAATTTAACAACATACATTCAGTGGTTCAAAGTGTAATTAAACAAATCCTACGTGTCAATAAATTCAACAGTTAAAGGGGTCATATTATACAAATGTCAGTTAATCAAATTTAACATTTGACTATCCTATATCAAGTCAATTGCATACTATTTATCATTTTAACATTAACAATTTAACGTCCAATATAAACATCAACAATCAATCAATTATCAGCCAAACTGTATTATCATCGCATAAATAATTAACAGATAATAGTGTTAGATGTCACAGGTGAACTGATACAGGTAATAGCATATATAACAGTGTAATTAACTAACAGCAGTATATTTCAATTGTCGTTTCAATTGAAATCAAATTTAATAAATAAAAGAACGTTAATCGTGAGTGAGTGCTCACCTTTCGAGGCTAGAGGAATATAAGGGAATGGAAGCGAATCGTGAATCCAACCACGAATTTCCAAAACGAAAAGATTGGCATGACTCGGAAGAACAGAGCTGATAAATAGAGATTGACAATTCGAATCAGAAGCGGATCGATGAAGATAAATGATATAAGCAAACTTATATAAAATCATATTTACATCCTACGCATATTAAATTAAAACATACATACTTATTCTCAAATCAACAATTTAACTTATAAATTATAGGATAAATCTATATAGATATGTTATAAAAACCAAAGCCCTATGTAACAAACTAAATCCTTATGGTAGACTTGGGAAAAATCTAACATCAAAATATATATCCTTCTTTGAATCAATATTTAATATAAGTATATACTCTGAAATCTCTATATCGCTAACATATATAAAAATTGGATATAAACCAGTACACATACCCACTGTAAACAAAATAAGAACTAATATAACTTACTAGTATAGGCTTTCACAAAACACTAAATATATTATATATAACATCAAAACAGGTTTCAGGCATTTCTTGCATGTTTAACACTTAGATTATATATCAAATAGTATAAATATAAGTATTACATTTTTTTAACAAACAAATATATATATAACTCAAACTACAACCGATCAATATACACAGTGTATATGGGTCTTGTAAACAAATATAACGAGGATAATATAAACAATACCTATAAAATATGTATGGTCGACATCTATATACTACATTACATACTAGTGAAAGCCCTTATATCATTTATATCATACATACGTGGACTTAAAGTTGAAACTAAAATGAATATAATCTACTGGCTAAATATGCAGACCCCATTGCAGATCCAATACAACTCACCCATATAAACTGTACATATTTTTTTTATCCTCTATATAAAAGCAAGCACACGAAAATACATATACCATATGAAAGTATATTAAGACCTGATGTGAAACAAACAAAACAAAATAACTATGCAGACCTGTAAACTACAAGTATCAGATCTATATATACATATTATATATGTACATTTTAAAACCAAACTTGACAACTTTTACACAAATATAACTATATGCTGCACCATAGTTTAAATTTCTTAAGTAAACTTATATGCACAAATATAACTAATAGATTGGTAAGCTCGTATATATAATTAACAATGTATAAAACAAGTATATAAACGCAACTTTATAGAATTCGAGTATATTTACTATCATATATATATAACACTGCTGCCGATAACTTTCAACTTATATATACATTTTACCTAAGAATGAAGGAGGGCAAGAGGCAGCCGATCAGGGGAAGGAAAGAACGGCTCGGGTTGGGTTGAACGCAAGAGCAGGGCGGAGAGACGAGCAGCAACATTGGCTCGAGTTGGGTTGCCAAGGCAGCAGAGATAAAAGTAGAGGCCGAAGGGTGATGCAGGCTTGGAGAACATGTGGCTATGTCGGTTTATGAAAGAGGTTGCGGTTGGTCAGCGATGGTGGGAGGCGAGTGCGGGTTTGCTCGGCCAGAGCTTGGTGGATGTCGGCGTGGAGATTGGGTGATGGGATGGGAATGGTGATGCGGGTGGTTTGCTTGGCACGGTGGGGAGAGTATGGGATGTAGGTTGGTGGGAGGGTACTTGTGTGGCGGAGGAAAAGGGAAGGAGGGGCAGCTCGTGGTGGATCTGACAGTGAGAATACGCGACATTGGCAAAGATCTGGGCGGAAAAGTGTCAACAAGGTGATGCGGGTGGACTATGGCAAGATCTGGGCGGTTGTCAGTTGAGCATGCGGTTGCTTGCAGACGTGAGGCGAAAGGCGTGAGTTTTGGAGGCGGTAGGTGACTGTTTGGGGAGTGGCGGAAGGGTTTTGCTGCGCGCGGTTTGGGTTGGAGGCAGATCAAGCTTGGGTGGCTACTGTTATTGTTTTGGTGTGGATAAAGGGATGAGTTTATGTAACGACCCAGAATTTTTGATAATTAAAATTCGAATCTTTAATTTATTTTAAATATTAATAAATGAATTTAATAAGTCGAATAACTTATTTAAAGGATATTGGATTTAATTTGATAATTAAATCGATAAATTAAATAGTGAAATTCCAGAGATAATTGAAAAACGAGTTTAAAATGATTGAAAATGATTTGTAAAATTTTATTTAATCATACTGGAGTTATAGATATATTTTAGAACTTTTAAAATTGAATTTGGAATTAAATTGTGAAAATTGAATATTTTAATATTTAATTATCGACTGTAAAAATAGCCAATTTTCGAACAGTCTCAGAATTGAACGAGACCAGTTCCATTGGATCCGTAATAGTTAGTTATTATCGAATTTCAATTTTCGTATCCATCGGAGTTGTCATTTGACCGTGGCAGCTCGAAACGCATCGATATCGTTTTAATTTTAAAGCGTCGAGTTAAAATAGTCATTTTTCAAAAAGTCTTGGATTTCGACGAAACCAGTTTCATCGGATCCGTAATGTGATATTATTGTAAGATTTCAAATTTCGTAATTTTTGGATTTACCATTTGTTCGGTACAAATTAAAACGCCTCGAAATCGATTTAAATCGGTTTAATTTAAATTGATCGTTTATTGTCATATCTCACACATACGATCGAATTAGCTTTCGAAACCTGTTCCATTGCGTTCGGAACGCGGGTTAAACCCTAGAAATGTCAGCCGGCACGCTCGAATCGGAGTTCGGAAAAATTCGATGAATAGTAAATCGTGAAATTTTCTATAAAAGCACCTTTAATATTCACTTTTGCAAAATAATCAAGCCCTAGGGTTTCAGGAGCCGGCCGCCACTAAAGAAAACAACGGCCAGGAAATCGCCCCCTTCTCTCTCATTTATCTCCCGATCCGTCAACATCCACGCAAAGTCATCAACTAGAAAGATGTAGAGCATCACGAGCTCTATGTTCTCAACGGGTATGATCGTCTACGGCGCAACGTAGGGGGAGAAATCGAGGCGGAAACGCGCGCCGTTCACCACCGTTTCGCGCACTGGGGGAGCAGCTGGGTGGGGCCGGTCGGGGTGTGATGGTGCGTGGCGACGAGGGCTACGAGATGATGGTCTTTGATCGTTTTCACATGCGGTGTGGTGGTCGCGATAACATGAAGTTGGAGGCGGCTGATGGGTAGGGTTTCACGTATGAAACTGGGTGGAGAAGATGATGGAATTCGCGGCTGAGATTTGTGGAGGCAGAAACGTGTGGCCAGATGTAGCTGAAGGTTTTAAAAAGAAAATAGAAGTTGAAATTGTTATATATATAAATTTGTATAAACTTTAAATCGGCGTATCTTTTTGCTGCGTGATCAGAATTTGACGAAACAAAATGCGTTGGAATCGTCTCGTCATGTACTTCGCAATGCAACTGATTTGGAGTCGTTTGGAGCTAGTTTGAATTTTGGGTAAAATTAAACGCGTGTTTAATTTTATTCGAAATAAACGCTGGAATCAGAATTAAAATCAAGGTGAGATTTTCTCACTCAAATTGGATGTGGAATTTTTACAGTTATTGATTTGATGATTGCTATTCGATGTGATATTAGATATGATAGGATATATATCTATATATAGCAATATATACATATTGGCATATGTATATATTGGATTGATTGATTCCCGCCTCGTATAGCGGATGAGACCCTATTGCGCCGTTAGTAAGCGGATTATTTTTATAAAACCCATATACCGCGATAATTCCGTACTGGAGCGGAATTGGTATTGTGCTAACGTCTTTGGATGCAGGGAAACAGGTTGGAGGGATCCGACTGGATTCCTCACCATATTGATTATTTACAGATATTGATATATATTCTGTTATCATATGATGATATATGATATTTGACTGTTGTGATGGACTAATTGGTGTTGTTGCATCATCGGATTCAGTTTTGAAATGTAAAAATAACGACTGTTATTTTAAAAAGGATTTTTAAAGTGATTTTTGAAAATATACGTTTTATGGAATTTTTGAATCGATTTATAAACGTAAAATTTTAAAGTTATAAAAGTTATAATTTTTAGTGAAATATAACCGAAGTGTCGTTTTTGAAACAAAAGTTGATTTATTTATAAAACGGTTTAAGTTGGGATTTTGAATAAATATAAACGATTTGTATAGAAAGATTTATAAAAATTGATATTTTTGTAAATCAAAATATTGGACTTATAAAACGAATTTTTATAAGTGTTAGAAAGAAGTATAAATGGATTTCATTAGTGAATGAAATTAATAGATTTATAACGTGAAGTTATAAAGTAAATAGATATTGTAGAATAAAAGATTTATAAGAAATTTACTTATAAATTTGACTTTTGCACTTAGATGGGATATAAATAGAAATTGCAAAATGAAATGATTTTATAAGTTGAAATCGTTATAAAGTACAAATGTGATTTATAAACGTTGTTTTATAAATCCGAAATCACTTATTCTTATAAGTGAATTTTTGAAGTTAATAAAATGAGATTTATAAACCGGAGTTGTTATAGAAAATAGAAAATGGAATTTATAAACGTTGTTTTATAAATTCGGAAACCAATCGATTGAATTTGATAAATTAAATATAGAAGATTATCAAAGGAGATATATTCGCGATTTTGGATAGCGAATTATTATTGAAATAAAACGTGTAGAAAATAGTGGAATGTAAATAGTAAAGTATATTCACGATTTTGGATAGTGAATATATCGTTAAGTAAAATGGATAGTTTTGGAAAAGTGATATTAAAAATGAAGTTAAACATTTAGAGATGTTTTTAAAATGTATTATGATATCGAATACATAGATTTCAACATTTTCATTGTTGAAATAGGCGTTTTCGAAAATATAAGGAAATGATGGACTATAACACTGTTGTTATAGTAAATGATTTCCGAAAGGAAATGTTTTGATGTAGTATTGGGATTTACATATCTATCTTAATTTCGAATCCCTATACTAGTGATTTTGAGTCGTCGTAACGATGTTTTACGTAACATTCGTTTTGACTCAAATAAATGTGTTTAAAGAGAATGATTTCCTTAAAGAATGAATATATACTTAATATTGATTTAAGTATATCGAATATTTTCAAATGTGAAAATAAATGATTTATGAAATACTTATTTTTAAATAAGTATGGAATTGCTTTTCCAATATGAAACGAAGGGTTTGAAACTTTATCTTTTTAAGATAAATTGAAAAGTGAATATTTGAAATTTGTTTTCAAATTGTTAAGTGTGGAAATTTTATATCTAGTAAAGATATTTTGGAAGATAAAATAATTTGGGAAAATTATTTGGAATCTGATGATGTCGCGCATCTTTATTGATAGTTAAATAACCGACTATCGATAATTACCTTAAATAGGTATTTGTTGTGAATTGGATGAATTTGAATGCCACACTTATTTTTGAATAATCGCTCACTATTCGGGTTAGCCGGGAAAGGACCATGGGGTCGTATAACCCATTCCGAATATGTGATACGTCGTTATGAATCGCATTTGAAGACCGGTGTTGAAGACCGGATATTTTTGAAAACGGAAGGATTACCGTCGAGTTACTCTACATCGGCTGATCTCCGATTTAGAGGTTTTATCACCCTTAGTGACGGGAAGTCCTGACGTGATTGAAATTATCCGGATTTGCAAGGGCTTCGTGAGAAGTGCCTTCGGTTCTGTTCGATCCCGGAACAGACTTGTATGGATTGTGTGTCTGACGTTACAATTTGAGATATAAAGCTGATTTCTTTCAAATACATATCTGTTGGTGGCGGAGAATTTATTCTCTTAGCTTAACACCCTTCTCTGAGACGTACGAGCTCAGAGGTTATGTAGTTGAAATTTATCAGCGATATATCCCAATTTGGTAACGTGGCATACTGAGTGTTGCTGTGAAATGATCGGTGTTTGATCATTTGTGATATGATCATTTGTTTGATCTTATATCTTTGTGATCATAGGTTGATCATTTTGTTTGACCCGAAGCAGGGCTTTTTGAGAAAGCGTAGCTTTGTGGACGAGACTTCATCGAGCCTCACACCCCGGAAATGGTCGAAACAGGAAGGATGCAGCAAGGTTCTAGGGAGTAGCGCCCCTTAGTGTATGTCATTCCTTCTGGATAAAGGTGGTATCATGGTATGGAGCCCAGATACTTAACCTCTGTGGTTACTGCATTATTATTATCTATGTGGTTTGTTGCGAATCGGGGATCCTCGGGAAGATCGGTGACGATCGGGGGATGGCATACGCGTGTCAGTAGTTACCTATTTTTGCAGAGGTAACCCGGCCTTGTGTTGGCAGAGATCCGGTTAGGTTCTCGGGTCGTCTATTCCAGGGACGTACCCATCGTGGATAGGAAGTTCCTTAGCCTGACCATTTGTTGGAAATCCAAAGAAACAATACGTGACTTGTACGGTTTTAGTTGTAGAACCTATCATTCACTTATGGTGGCGCTCCACTGTTTGGATGGTAGCTATAGTAGGCATAGTTCGAAATGTCTATGCTGGCTAAGATTTATATTATACTTTCGAAATGTTTTCTACACTAGGCACTAATAATAATATCAAAAATGATTTGATTTTGCATAGTAAGCATCTTTGACTATCATAAGAAGAAATCTCCTCCAATTCTGCGTTTGCATTGTGTGTGTGGTGGGAGGTCTTATGGTAGTTTCATTTTCCAAAAGCATTTCGAATTGACTTTAAAATTTTTCTGTTGTTTATTCTAAAGATAAACTGTTTTACGATCTCACACCAGTCACCATGACTGACTCGGAGTTTATTGTTTCCCTTCTAAACTCTGGGTGCCCACCAATTTCCACACGGGCAGCCTAGAGTTATATTATCAGGATATTCTGGATATTCTGGAGCTTTGGAAGCAAGCTGGATGACGAGACGTAGTATTTGTATCTGATAGTATTTATTCCGCTGTGTATTCTGTATGAGGACAAGTTTATATAACTGTCCATTGTTGTATATTGACTCTGATTGATGTATGTATAAACTGATATAGCTCTTTGTTTTAAAAGACTAGTGTTTATCTATTATATATTGTTCCGCTGCGATGTGTAAGATTCTGATATTGTTCTGTTTCTGTTGCTGTTCTCTTGTTCTGTTGTTCTTCTTCTTTCTTTCTTCTCTTTTTCTTCTTCTTCTACTTTTTCTTTTTCTTAAAACCATAACTTTTCGGGTTTCCGGCATTCGATGGCTCAGCAGTCGATAAAGTGAGTATCGATGTTGAATTTTCGAAAGTCGAAAATTTTCGGGATGTTACAGTTTAGCTACCAGTATACGAACAGAAAAGAATGAAGATAAGCTTGTTCTCAAAAAAAATGAAGAGGCAGGAACAAACATCAATGAAACGAAAATAAATGTTGAAACTATGGGAATGTTAAAAGGTCTTGGGAAAATGCAACGGTAAAAGTTGAAATTATTAATAGCTGATTGTTATTCGATTGCACAGGGGGTAATGGGAGGATGCATCAACCAAAATTTCAAATACGGTACCGTTACAGTTACCGTTTATGCGGATTCCGTCAAGTACCGGGCTCCGAAACATACGAACGAATATGCTGCGGAGATCAGCATGGCAAGACGATATAAACGGTATACAGATATTAGTGGTACGATCGAATTATAAGGATTCGAATTTTTCTACTGGCGAAAAATGCAAGAAAAACGCTGAAAAATAAGATCGACGGAGCCAAAAATGTCCGAATTTGGAAAAACGACAAACTGACATCTTGCTCAGAAGATGGTTTAGAATTTTTCTATATAAAAATATTTAGGTTTCGGAAACATTTTATTTCATCGCTTTTTAACTGATTTAAATTGAAGTAAATTTACGCGCGAAATAAACTTTCATATTTTCGGACGAAAATTTACCAGTTGCTATGTTTAACTAGACGTATTCCAAATATTAAATTTTTATTTCAAAATTTTATCGTTTAAAATTTCACAAAATTTCAACTAATTACGTTATTAAAACAGTTGAAATTTACGGGTCGTTACACTCTCCCCCACTCAAAACTATTCGTCCCCGAAAAGGAACAAGGTAGGAGAATAGAAACAACCAGAAAGAAAACAGATTTGAAATACAAAATAACAATAAATTTAAACCATATAAATTTCAAATTTAAATTAATTGATATTCAATAATTGATTTAATCCATTTGATTTCACTAAAATCAATCTCAACTATTTCTAAATTAATTATCTTATTATCCAATTATCTTCAATTTACAATTTCTAAAACCATAAATTTGAATAGTCTTTTATTATAATCATATTTTTCCCAGCAATTTAAATTCTTCTTTATTCCAAATTATTGTTATATTTATTCTACTTAATATATCTACTCACATATATTTAACCCATATAAATTAATTTAAAACATAAAAGTTTCGATTTAAATTAATTTACATCTATTAATTTCTTTTAAATTCAAGGTATTTTCATATGTTGATCAAATTTCAATTTATTAATTCTTTCAAAACAAATTTATTAATTCTTTCAAAACAAATTTATTTCATTATTAACTGAGTTTTACTTATTATCCTATCAAATGCTATTAACATCTTTATAATCAAAATTTAGTGTATAACATTTATTATAAACTGAAATGACCCTCCTATTTCTACCCTAATTTCATAAGGAATTTTTTTTTTACAGAGATGATATATAGATATATCATTCATTACAAATATATTTCCCAGGGTCATTTTGTTTTTTCAATAAACAAAATATATCCAGGATCAAAATAATTAACCAATATAAATATATCAGTACATTCACAAAGATATGCACATACATGTGAGGATGTATATGCCTCTCTTGTTTGAATCAGAGTTCTGGAAAACAAGAGGATATTGGATTGATTGAATTTAATCAATCCACACATAGTTCAGTGTTATATGCAATAAAAATTCCATTCATGCGTGAATACCTATATATATATTTTTAAACTCCTGATTCTTTGCTAAATTCTCTAGGGAGTATAAATTCTAGAAACCAGATAATTGTGATATGATTGTCTATAAATTAATGGTCTGGTGCTTGGGTTCTGAAAAATGATAGAAGTGTTTATCTTTATCCATGTTTGATTGTTTTCTTACAAAATCTGTCTGGAATACAGGCTCTTTTTTTTTGAATAGTTTAAAGTGATCTAACACATTCAACATCTTGATTCTTGGATGTCAGTATGCCTTAAATTAAATGAAGTGCAAACTTGAGTGGGTTTCCTGTAACCATGGATGTCAATCACATGGTTCAACCAGACTCTTTGTTCTGGTGTAACCCATCTGGTCTTAAAATGCATTTGATTAAAATCTGAGTGATATGGAAGTCAGATTCCTATTAAAAATACAAAGGAAAAGGTGTGTTAATATCTGTACAAAACATGTTTATGTGTGTATATAACTGCAACTATTTTGGATCTGGCTTTCAACTCCCATATTACAGATTCTTTCTTTATTTAAAAATAAGGCACGAAACATTTGTACAAAACAAGTTAAATTATGGAAACCTTGCAGTCACATAAAAACATTCAACCTATGTCTATTATCTTTTGTATACATATGCCATGGTAGAAAGATAAAACCATTTAATTTTCTGAGAATCAACTATCCAGGTTTTCCAAAACTTAGATCATTTCTAAAGACTCAAGGTTGACTAATAAATTTTTAAAATATAATCATTTAATTTTAACATGGTGTTCTTACTAAATCCTCTTACAATATTTTGATTAACTTCTTTTATATCAGATATTAACTAGATTTATAAATTCCAGATACAAGTCAATCTCTTAATAAAATACTTAACAAAATATCCATCCCATATTCAACACTTAATACAAGTAACAATTTAAATCATTAATACATGCGGATTTTATCATTTAGGCTCTTATATAACTAAGTTTAGCATGCTATAATCTTCTTCTCAAAGCCTTGCTCCTACTCCTACTTAGTTGCTGCAATCCCTGAAAAAGCATTTGAAACTGCCTCATTTTAAATGAGACACCCCAGATGCCATTAGCACACTAGGGTCAGAAACATGTCTGGTATGAGAAAATTCACAAAAGCAACTAGTTAATTAGGTTAAAATCAAGTTAAGTACATATACATAAAGTTCTGCCCTTTGGAATCAGGTCATACTTGTGTGCATGCTCTGTGTCATTGTGCATGTGCACACTTTGATTTTTCTTTCCAGAGACTACATATATAAATATGGCACATACATTCAAGCATACAATTCAGTCATAGTCAAACAATCATTCACACCAAACAGGAAAATAAACAATATGAGTTAAATCATTTATTCCATCCTCATATTTCAATTCTGGGAAAAACTCTAGTTTTCTCATCATCTCAAATATTTTTCCCTTGGTATATTTATCTATCCCGGTCTCATCTGCAATATTTATGAATAAATGGACACACTGTAATGAACTAATTCACTCCATTACACAAAGATCTCAGGACTTAAACAAGCCATGTGTCAACTTGCATTACTCAGAAACACAAGTCATTCCTGCAGTAATCTTGACCCCATTTTCCTAATCAAGTTTCTCAGGTGTTTTATCCTTTAAATTTTCAGGGTAACCTAGCCAGTGAGTCATTCCACTAAAATAAGCATTCATCTCATAACATTCCTCATCATTCATATAAACAGACAGAGGCAATCAAGCAATTTATTAAAACATGTTCTTGCAATTTAGAAGAGGTATAGACAACTAACATTGGTTTATGGCACTATTTGGAATATTTTGTTGCAAACATCTGTGCTTTAGTTAACTCAGATTGACCAAGCTTCCTAAATCACAAAATCTATCTGCTAGGTGGTTATTGTATATTTTCTTTGAACCAGGAGTATCAGCACATAGGCAAGCCTATTACACTCCTAATTCCTTTTTATAATAAGCCTCCGCACATATACATATGTATATTGCAGCCCATATACTTATCAATTCTTCTGGGTTGAGCCAAAACCAACACTACTTGCTTATATTCAACATCTTATTTTCTGGGTATTTATTATATTTCTATCTAATATCATATCAGAAAGAAATCTGGGTTTTTAAATTACCTATTCATGCATACTAATCATATTAAGAATGAAACAATCAGAACAACTAGCAAGCATTAAAGCGTCCTTAATTTCTAAAGAACAAACACATATACTTTTAAGAAAAATTCATTTATAACTGGCTGCCTTCATTAGGACTTAGTGCCTTAAGTTGTTGAGTGAGTTTCCTCACCTAGCTCTCTTCTTTGCTTCCTTAATTAATTGATGAACTTCTGCCTTTAGCCTCAAACTCTTTTCCTTCCCTTGCCTTATGATTTCTATGGTGTTGTTTCTTTTCTTTTTTCCAAGTTCTTTTTTTTTGAGAAGGAGAGGAGGCTGCTGCATATACATATATATATACAGGGTCTTCCTTAGGGTTTTGGGTATTGGCTAAAGCCATTTTTGCCCACCAGAAAAATTGTGTTATCTGTATTTTATTTAAACCCAAAATTCTACCCTTCCCGGCTTAATTTAGGTGAAGAAAAAAGTGGTTATATTCTTTTTAGAAATTTGCTTTTCAGAAAATACTTTTTCCTTTGTCTACAATCATGCTAAAAATGTGACTTGATTTGTTATTTATCAAATACTCTTCCTAATTCTGCCTATACCAAGCATTTCCCTGTTTTGTCTTATTTTTTTCCTATTTTTAGCTTTCATGTAAATGGTATGTACTTCCTTTATTTATTTACAAGAGGACTACTCCTTTTTCTATCCTCAGTTTTTCTTTCTTTCTGCCTATATACTAAAATATGTCTGTATATTTTATTTTACTAATTTGAACTCTAGTATTTTATTAACACATATATATATTTATATAAGTCTTACTGAAATAATTAGCACATCCATATATATATATTTACACACCATTCTGTATTGACACACACATGCACATGTATACTCAAAAATATTCAGTAGCATCCATATATGTATATTTACTCATGCATACAACTTTTAAGGGTTTAATCTAAATATATATATATATTCCCATACATATCAATATGTATTTATTCTTAGAGTTCAGGGACTTTTAGCTTTATTTCATGTGCATTTCATGTGCACACATGTACACACATACTGATACACTATCAAGCTATATCAATCCCCTTTCAAAATTTATTCAAAAATTATTTTGAATTCATTTATATTTATCAGAATAAATTCCTAAAATCTTGGGTCATTACATACACCCCTCCTTTTAGAAATTGTGTCCCACAATTTTCCTAAGCTTAAAATAAATTTTAATCTTAATTCAGAGAACAAGTACATTCTCAACCAAATAGATTTATAGTTCTATAATAACTAAAAACATATGCATCTAAAAAAAAGAAAACAATCAAAAATCAGAATTACCTTTAATCTGAAAATAGCTTAGGATAATTCATCCTAACTTTGTCTTCTAATTCCCATGTGCAATCACTAGGATCAAGACTCCACTGTACCTTCACAAGTTTCAGAGATTTATTTCTCAACTTCTTCACATCTTTTGCCAAAATTCCCACTGGATCCTTTTCATAAATCAAATTAGAATTTTTCTGCACTTGGGTTGGGGTCTCAAGAATTTCTGCCTTGTCATGGACCCACCTTCTCAATTGTGATACATGAAAAACATCATGTATACCTTGCATGTTTTCTGGTAATTCCAACTTATATGCCTAGGGATCAATTCTTTCCAGAATTTTGTATGGTCCAATATATCTCGGGGTTAACTTGCCTTGTTTTCCAAACCTCAGCACATTTTTCATAGGTGAGATTTTGATGAAAACAAAATTTCCCACTTCATATTCTACCTGCCTCCTTCTCATGTCTGCAAATTTCTTTTGCCTATCTTGAGCTGCTGCCATTCTTCTTCTTATCAACTCAATTTTCTCCTTAGTTTCTTGTATGTACTCAGGTCCTAAAATAGACCTTTCTCCTGCTTCTACCCAACAAACAGGTGACAAACAGGGTTTACCATATAAGGCTTCAAATGGAGCCATTCCTATGGTGCTTTGGTAGCTGTTGTTGTATGTAAATTCAACTAGATGAAGATAATCTTCCCAGTTGCCCCCAAAATCCAGTATACATGCCCTCAACATGTCCTCCAAAACTTTGTTTACTACCTCAGTCTGCCCATCTGATTGAGGATGGTAGGCAGTACTTAAACATAGTTCACTTCCCATTGCTTGTTGAAAGCTTCTCCAGAATTTTGAAGTGAAGATGGTATCCCTATTACTCACAATGGTTTTGGGAATGCCATGTAACTTTACCACTTCCTTTATAAAAATTTGAGCTAATTTTGGTGCTGTCCTTTCTGACTTGACTGGGATGAAGTGTGCTACCTTGGTTAGCCTATCAACTACCACCCATATACTTGTATTACCTCTCTTAGATCTAGGCAGTCCATCTATGAAGTCCATAGATATGTCTTCCCACTTCCACTGTGGTACACTAAGAGGCTGCATCAACCCTGATGGCCTTTGGGTTTCAGCCTTGACTTGTTGGCAAGTCATACATTTGGCAATGTATTTAGCTACATCAGATTTCATCCCCTTCCACCAGAAGTCTCTTTTCAAATTTTGGTACATTTTTGTGTTGCCTGGGTGTATAGAGTATTTACTTCTGTGATATTCATTCAATATCTCTTTCTTCAATTCTGTGTCCTCTGGTACACACATCCTATTTTGGTATCTCATATAACCATTTTTATCAATATGGTGATTCATCACTTCCTCCCCTCTTGAGAGGAGCATTTTCTTCTCTAATAAGTTGGCATCCTAT
This sequence comes from Allium fistulosum, assembly GCA_030737815.1. Lineage (NCBI taxonomy): Eukaryota > Viridiplantae > Streptophyta > Magnoliopsida > Asparagales > Amaryllidaceae > Allium > Allium fistulosum. Next base: position 1,244,836,186 of record CM060904.1, on the reverse strand, counting down.
TCTTGCATTTTTCCTACCTTCAGAATTAAATCTGGTTGAAGTGTCATTAAGCTTAACTTCCCTTTATCTTCTTGTGCACCATGCATCTGCTCATCAATGTGCACACAACCATTCTCCCCAATTTCTAACTCAGTTAGCAAAGACAAGCCCTTAAATTCTTCTATCATCATCATAGCCAATTTAGCATGCTGTCTACTTAGAGCATCTGCAACTTTGTTTGCTTTGCCTGGTGTATAAAGTATGTCAAAGTCATAGGCAGCTAAGAACTCCACCCATCTATGTTGCCTCATGTTCAAATCTTTTTGTGAAAATAAATATTTTAGAGACTTGTGGTCAGTGTAAAGTTCGAACTTTGTGCCTAACAAATAATGTCTCCAAAGTTTTAAAGCATAGATCACAGCTGCTAATTCGAGATCATGTGTGGCATACCTTACTTCATGGGGTTTAAGTTGTCTGGATGCATATGCAATGACTTGGCCTTGTTGCATCAACACTGCACCCAAGCCAAATCCACTAGCATCAGTGTATACAACTAATTCTTCATTTCCATGAGGTACCTTTAAAATTGGAGCATTCACCAATGCCTCCTTCAACTGTTCAAAAGACTTTTCACATTTTTCTGACCAAACAAAAGCTTGGTTCTTCCTGGTTAGGTTGGTGAGTGGTGTAGAAATTTTTGAAAAATCTTTTATAAACCTCCTATAATACCCTGCCATCCCCATAAATGACCTCACTTCACTCACAGTGCTTGGCCTCTTCCATGCTTGAATAGCCACTACTTTATTGGGGTTCACAGAAATCCCTTGAGCAGATATAACATGGCCAAGGAAATGTACTTCCTCTCTCCAAAATACACATTTTGAAAATTTTGCCTTTAAATCTTTTTCCCTTAATCTAGACAAAACCAGGTGCAAATGATGCTTATGTTCTTCCACTGTTTTGGAGTAAATCAAAATGTCATCAATAAAAATAAGCACAAACTTGTCTAAACAATCTCTAAAGGTTCTGTTCATTAAATCTACAAAGTATGATGGTGCATTGGTCAAGCCAAATGGCATAACCAAAAATTCATACAACCCATACCTAGTGTTAAAGGCAGTGTACTTGATGCTTGATTCTTCCACCTTCATTTGATGAAAACCAGATGCTAAATCTAGTCTAGAAAATACTTTTGCCCCTGCTAATTGATCAAAAAGATCATCTATTCTTGGCAATGGGTATTTATTTTTAATAGTTACTTTGTTTAATTCTCTATAATCTATACAGAGTCTTAAGGAGCCATCTTGTTTCTTAACAAATACCACTGGTGCTCCCCAGCAAGAATTACTTGGTCTTATAAAACCCTTTTCTTCCAATTCTTCTAACTGTTTCTTTAATTCTTTTAGTTCATTTGGCCCCATTCTAGTTGGCTTTTTAATCACTGGGCTTGCTCCTGGAACTAGATTGATCTGGAACTCTACTGGTCTATGGTGTGGAACACCCTTGACCTCACCAAACACATCCAAATATTCATTGACTATGGGAATTTCTTCAATGGTTAGTTCACTGAAATCTTTTTCTGAGTCAACTAAATGATATAGTTTTCCTTCCTTAGCTACTTCACGTAAAACTGTGATTCTCTGACCTCTAGAATTTTGCAATGATATGGTGGATGAGTCTAAATTAATTATGGCTTTAAATTGCCTTAACCAGTCTACCCCCAATATAACACCTATATTTGGGTAATTCAAAACGTATAAATTGGAAATAAAAATATTTCCTCCTATGTTTAATTCCACATCCACACAAATCATATTTAAAACACTAGAACTCCCCAGTGGACTTTGTATATGCAATGGGGTTTCAACCAATATGCAATTCATTTTTAGCATTTTAACTAGTTCATAAGAGATTAAAGAGTGAGTTGCCCCAGTATCATATACTACTGCTATGGGTATGGTACAAATAAGTAATGTACCTTCCACTTGGCTATGGTTTTCAGTGTTACTCTCCACTGTGGCTTTGCCTTTTCCTTCCAAATTTGCCAATTTTCCTTGCTGTTTGTACTTAGGACAATTCCTCTACATATGCCCCTCTTTCCCACATAGATAGCACTTGAAAGCTCCTCCCTTCAATTCTGGACACCTAGGCTTGATATGCCCCTCCTTTCCACACTGATGGCACACAATTTTCTTCTTGGTTTCCTTAGCTTTGACATCTCCAGTGCCTTTGTTACTGGCCTCTTCCTTCTTCTTATCATAAGGGTGATACCTCCCCTTACCCTTCTTGGTATTATTGTTCTTAAAATTTCTGAACTTCTCCCTTTCCTTGTCATGTTGTTCCAACCTCAAAGCTAAGTCTATCACATGGTCAAAAGTCCTGTCTGCATAGGGTAACATGGCTCTGCTAAGTCCTGGGTTCAACCCTTTTATGTACCTATCATTTTTGGATGCCTCATCTGCCACAAGCATTGCTCCATATGTGGAAAGCCCCTCAAACTTTTGAGTGTATTCTGTGACAGTCATGGTTCCTTGTCTAAGTCTAATAAATTCTTCTAGCAAGGTAGTCTTTGCTGATGCTGGTACAAACCTTGCTTCCAACATCTCTTTGAATTGATTCCAAGTGATTTCATTCTCATTCCTTCCTGCAATGATTACTTCCCACCAGCCTAAAGCTACTCCTTTTAGCTGTCTTGAAGCCACTTGCCTCTTTCTTTGATCATCAAGTTGCATGTCATTGAAAATTCTTTCCAATGTTCTCAACCATGTTTGAATTTCCATGATACTCTCTGTCCCTTCAAAGCTTTTTCCTCCTAAATGAGTATATGTCTTAAGTAATTTTGAGAGTTCTTAATAGGGATTTTCTTGCCTTTGTCCTGCCCCATCCCTAAATGCTCTCACCAAGTCTTGCAGATTGACCATTGGTGGTGCATGGGAAGATCCTGCTCCCTGATTTGGTGGTCTCCCTACCATAGTTTGCTAATAATAATTTACATAGCTGGTTAGTTTGATTGGTAATTTTATTATTTCAGTGGTTTTTTTTTTCACGCTGAAAACATTGATATATATATTTAGTTCCTTTAAATTTTATTTCTATCTAAGAACTTGATCTTTACTTCTACTATGTTGAATAACATAGCTCTGATACCAAATGAAATGACCCTCCTATTTCTACCCTAATTTCATAAGGATTTTTTTTTACAGAGATGATATATAGATATATCATTCATTACAAATATATTTTCTAGGGTCATTTTCTTTTTCCAATAAACAAAATATATCCAGGATCAAAATAATTAACCAATATAAATATATCAGTACATTCACAAAGATATGCACATACATGTGAGGATGTATATGCCTCTCTTGTTTGAATCAGAGTCCTGGAAAACAAGAGGATATTGGATTGATTGAATTTAATCAATCCACACATAGTTCAGTGTTATATGCAATAAAAATTCCATTCATGCGTGAATACCTATATATATATTTTTAAACTCCTGATTCTTTGCTAAATTCTCTAGGGAGTATAAATTCTAGAAACCAGATAATTGTGATATGATTGTCTATAAATTAATGGTCTGGTGCTTGGGTTCTGAAAAATGATAGAAGTGTTTATCTTTATCCATGTTTGATTGTTTTCTTACAAAATCTGTCTGGAATACAGGCTCTTTTTTTTTGAATAGTTTAAAGTGATCTAACACATTCAACATCTTGATTCTTGGATGTCAGTATGCCTTAAATTAAATGAAGTGCAAACTTGAGTGGGTTTCCTGTAACCATGGATGTCAATCACACGGTTCAACCAGACTCTTTGTTCTGGTGTAACCCATCTGGTCTTAAAATGCATTTGATTAAAATCTGAGTGATATGGAAGTCAGATTCCTGTTAAAAATACAAAGGAAAAGGTGTGTTAATATCTGTACAAAACATGTTTATGTGTGTATATAACTGCAACTATTTTGGATCTGGCTTTCAACTCCCATATTACAGATTCTTTCTTTATTTAAAAATAAGGCATGAAACATTTGTACAAAACAAGTTAAATTATGGAAACCTTGCAGTCACATAAAAACATTCAACCTATGTCTATTATCTTTTGTATACATATGCCATGGTAGAAAGATAAAACATTTAATTTTCTGAGAATCAACTATCCAGGTTTTCCAAAACTTAGATCATTTCTAAAGACTCAAGATTGACTAATACATTTTTAAAATATAATCATTTAATTTTAACATGGTGTTCTTACTAAATCCTCTTACAATATTTTGATTAACTTCTTTTATATCAGGTATTAACTAGATTTATAAATTCCAGATACAAGTCAATCTCTTAATAAAATACTTAACAAAATATCCATCCCATATTCAACACTTAATACAAGTAACAATTTAAATCATTAATACATGCGGATTTTATCATTTAGGCTCTTATCTAACTAAGTTTAGCATGCTATAATCTTCTTCTCAAAGCCTTGCTCCTACTCCTACTTAGTTGCTACAATCCCTGAAAAAGCATTTGAAACTGCCTCATTTTAAATGAGACACCCCAGATGCCATTAGCACACTAGGGTCAGACACATGTCTGGTATGAGAAAATTCACAAAAGCAACTAGTTAATTAGGTTAAAATCAAGTTAAGTACATATACATAAAGTTCTGCCCTTTGGAATCAGGTCATACTTGTGTGCATGCTCTGTGTCATTGTGCATGTGCACACTTTGATTTTTCTTTCCAGAGACTACATATATAAATATGGCACATACATTCAAGCATACAATTCAGTCATAGTCAAACAATCATTCACACCAAACAGGAAAATAAACAATATGAGTTAAATCATTTATTCCATCCTCATATTTCAATTCTGGGAAAAACTCTAGTTTTTTCATCATCTCAAATATTTTTCCCTTGGTATATTTATCTATCCTGGTCTCATCTGCAATATTTATGAATCAATGGACACACTGTAATGAACTAATTCACTCCATTACACAAAGATCTCAGGACTTAAACAAGCCATGTGTCAACTTGCATTACTCAAGAACACAAGTCATTCCTGCAGTAATCTTGACCCCATTTTCCTAATCAAGTTTCTCAGGTGTTTTATCCTTTAAATTTTCAAGGTAACCTAGCCAGTGAGTCATTCCACTAAAATAAGCATTCATCTCATAACATTCCTCATCATTCATATAAACAGACAGAGGCAATCAAGCAATTTATTAAAACATGTTCTTGCAATTTAGAAGAGGTATAGACAACTAACATTGGTTTATGGCTCTATTTGGAATATTTTGATGAAAACATCTGTGCTTTAGTTAACTCAGATTGACCAAGCTTCCTAAATCACAAAATCTATCTGCTAGGTGGTTATTGTATATTTTCTTTGAACCAGGAGTATCAGCACATAGGCAAGCCTATTACACTCCTAATTCCTTTTTATAATAAGCCTCCGCACATATACATATGTATATTGCAGCCCATATACTTATCAATTCTTCTGGGTTGAGCCAAAACCAACACTACTTGCTTATATTCAACATCTTATTTTCTGGGTATTTATTATATTTCTATCTAATATCATATCAGAAAGAAATCTGGGTTTTTAAATTACCTATTCATGCATACTGATCATATTAAGAATGAAACAATCAGAACAACTAGCAAGCATTAAAGCATCCTTAATTTCTAAAGAACAAACACATATACTTTTAAGAAATATTCATTTATAACTGGCTGCCTTCATTAGGACTTAGTGCCTTAAGTTGTTGAGTGAGTTTCCTCACCTAGCTCTCTTCTTTGCTTCCTTAATTAATTGATGAACTTCTGCCTTTAGCCTCAAACTCTTTTCCTTCCCTTGCCTTATGATTTCTATGGTGTTGTTTCTTTTTCTTTTTTTTCCTAGTTCTTTTTTTTTTGAGAAGGAGAGGAGGCTGCTGCATGTACATATATATATACAGGGTCTTCCTTAGGGTTTTGGGTATTGGCTAAAGCCATTTTTGCCCACCAGAAAAATTGTGTTATCTGTATTTTATTTAAACCCAAAATTCTACCCTTCCCGGCTTAATTTAGGTGAAGAAAAAAGTGGTTATATTCTTTTCAGAAATTTGCTTTTCAGAAAATACTTTTTCCTTTGTCTACAATCATGCTAAAAATGTGACTTGATTTGTTATTTATCAAATACTCTTCCTAATTCTGCCTATACCAAGCATTTCCCTGTTTTGTCTTATTTTTTTCCTATTTTTAGCTTTCATGTAAATGGTATGTACTTCCTTTATTTATTTACAAGAGGACTACTCCTTTTTCTATCCTCAGTTTTTCTTTCTTTCTGCCTATATACTAAAATATGTCTGTATATTTTATTTTACTAATTTGAACTCTAGTATTTTATTAACACATATATATATTTATATAAGTCTTACTGAAATAATTAGCACACCCATATATATATTTACACACCATTCTGTATTGACACACACATGCACATGTATACTCAAAAATATTCAGTAGCATCCATATATGTATATTTACTCATGCATACAACTTTTAAGGGTTTAATCTAAATATATATATATATATATATATTCCCATACATATCAATATGTATTTATTCTTAGAGTTTAGGGACTTTTAGCTTTATTTCATGTGCATTTCCTGTGCACACATGTACACACATACTGATACACTATCAAGCTATATCAATCCCCTTTCAAAATTTATTCAAAAATTATTTTGAATTCATTTATATTTATCAGAATAAATTCCTAAAATCTTGGGTTATTACATAAACACTCAAATTTTATTTATAAATTCAATTTATATTATATATTATCCAATTACATATTTTCTTCTGAATAATTTAAGTAAGTTATATTGAAATGCAATTTAGTACTATACAAATAAAATTTTCAAATTCAATTTTTTTTTCAAGTTTAAATATCTATCCAAAATTTAGCTTTATTTTTAATTGAAAACATCTTTTAACATGATTTTTAAGAATTTAAATTTCCGTTTAATTTCAAACCCTTTAGAAATAATTATGTATATATTGTATATATCAAATCAAATTAAATTTAAAATAATATACCCTTATATATATATAAATCAAGTCATACTTAAGAAATTCAAATCAAAAATATTTTTCCAAAACAAAATCGTAGCAAAGCTACAGAATGGTTTCTCCACTTCGAAACTCGAAAATGAATGTCGATGATGCAGCCGCCATCACCGAAAATATTTTCCAGCGACAAAGAGAAGAGCACTGATTAAACATCTAAAATTTCTATGAAATGATTTTTATTCGAAAATACTTTAGATAATACATTTTAAAACCTTTAAAACCAAGGTTTGAAATTTTTGAAAATTAAATTCTCAAATTCTTGATTTAAATACATTTCAAATTTCAAATCAAATTATAGCCAAGTTTTGAATTCATTTATTGATATTGAAATAGTAAATTGTTTACAAAACAATAAATGATAATCAAATATTATCATTCCAATAATCAATTTATTAGCAGTTTGGTTAAAGAAAATTCATACTTGTATATATAGTAAAATCAAACAAACTTTATTTTTATTTTTCCATATTTGAAATCAATATTGTGTCATCTTGCTCTGCTCAAGTGTTTTGGAAATCCTATCGATAGCGTTGATCAGACGAATCGATCGGAAATCCAAATCAACATCAACAACTCAAACAACACAGCATATATTAAAACATTTATATATTAGTTTACAAATACATTTCTTTGCTCGACGATACAGGAATAAATTTTCAAAGCAAGAATAGAGGTTCAAATTTGATTGACTCAAATCAAATAGAATTTTGATTCTAAAATAAGTTTGAAACCGAAGATAAGATAATTCAATTACCACAATCGGGAGGTGGATGAGTTTATTTAATTCACGGGAAACCTTAACCGGGTCGTCCGTAACTTCAAGAATAGGATCGATGCTGAATTCCGAGGTAAATCAACACTCGATCTCAAGAGATAGAATTCAGGTATAGCAGGAGATAGATAGCATCGTAAACTGAGGATACAGAAATCTCCGGTAAATCGATGTCTATTATAAAGAAGTTTTACTCCTTTACGAATCATTCGAAGATTGGTGAGACCGCCGATCTATTATAGATATCATTCAAAATGGAGTTATGGGGTGCTCCAGAATTAAATGAAGACGAATAGTGAAGGACACGAATGAATTTCGGAACCGAGGGGATAGTTCCAAAATTCAAAGGAATTGAGTCAAGGGAAGAGATTGAAACTCGAATGAGAGTGATTCTGTAAATACATTTACCCTATATGTTAAGTTTTACCTAGAGCTACCAAAGCTCTGATACCAACTGTAACGACCCGCCATTTTGGACCATTCGCATCCATTATAAGTGTATAGGTAGACACTCATGCCGGAGTTGAATTGCTCAAAATACCGCGTTGTTAATTTAAATTTGGCAAAACTGAACATATACAGTAAATAAATAATCACAGATCACAGACACAGAGTAATAAGTGCAGCGGAAATACAAGAGATAGTAGTTCATGAAGCTACTATATGAATATACAAGATACATCAGAGTTTACAACGGAAGAGTAATACGATACATCAGATACAACTCAGAATACATCACTGAAATCTTCGAATACTGAAAGCAGGAAAGATGGTTGGATCTTCAAGCAAAGCTCCAACTTCAAAGGTGAGTCTCGAATACTGGTACACTCAGTCTGACCCGAGCGTAAAGCAAAACACAAAACACTCGAGTCAGGATTAACATTCTTATATTAATAAATCCAACTCAAGTGAAATAGCAATTGAAATACAAGTAACTCAAAGGATGTTTGGAATAACCATCCTTTAAGGATCCGTTAAACTATCTACTAGGTAGTAATGTACGCTAAGTAGATAAGGTCTATCAGTAATATAAAGATATCAAAATAGTGTTAAGTCATGGCCCATTCCACCCTTAACACATTTTTATTCCCAAAAGCATATACAAGACCGTAGTTTCCCCAAAACCGGAAGTCACCAGAGGGCAATCCATATACTAAATGTACAAACCAAAATCGTAGTGGTCCGTATAAATGGAATACAAGTATGACAAGGCACATGAGGCAATACCCAAGGTAGTGATACTACCGTTCGCTTGATCCGGACTGGTGAGAACGCAACGCCGCAGCGCCCGCAACACCGTGAAACAAGTAATGAGTAGTTCGAAGAAGTGTGTCCACTTGAGGTAGCTAATCCTCCATTGGCCCGGCACGGCTCCTGTTTTAGTCATTTCCAATTTGACACAAGTGTCAAGGCTATCCATTATCGTTCTCTTTCTTCAGTCAACACGTACATCATTCCAGCCACTTCATTCTGGATCATCACTCCGCGTATAGTTATTAAAGTGGGTTTCGGTTTAGATAGAGAGTATATCCATAACCGATTCCGGTTTCTTTAATAACTTCCGTAATTATTACACCGATTGGTCGTTTAATATATTTCAAAACCAAATCAATTTCAATTCAATTAGAATTCATAAATCAACATTTCGTTTATCTTTCTAAACCAATTTCCAAAATTTACGTTTCAAAACTTCCAATTTACCGTTTCCAAATCTTATAGTTCAATTTCAATCTTTATATTGAAAACAATTCAAATATTAATTCAAGTTCGTACAAAAGTTTCATTTCGAAATCATTTAAATCAATTTAGTTTTTACATTCAAATCAATTTACATTCATTTATCGATTTCATTCAATATCGTTAAATTAATTTGTCATTCAAAGCAATTTCTATTAAACTTCTCATTCATTAAATCAATTACTTAAATTCAACTCCATTATATCAAAAACTTACAAGTTGAATTAAATTAAATTCGTCAAATCAAATTCTTTAACATTTCAAGCCTTACATTAATTCCAAAAATATCACATTTTCATTTCTTGTTTAAAGAAATTCAATTTCACTTATTTACTTACTTAAATAATTTTCCAAAATTTAATTAATAAAGAAATTCAATTTCAATTATTTACTATATAAAATACACTTATTCAAAGGTTCAATTTCTCTTATCAAGAATTCAATTCAATTTAATCATTAAATAATTCAATCTTATTTAATTATTAAATAATTCAAAACTTAATTATTAAATAATTTCAAAGTTTAATAATTTCAAACTTAATTATAATTTCAAACTTAATTATTAAATCATTTCAAAGTTTAATAATTTCAAACTTAATTATAATTTCAAAATTAATTATTAAATCATTTCAAAGTTTAATAATTTCAAACTTAATTATAATTTCAAAATTAATTATTAAATTATTTCAAAGTTTAATAATTTCAAACTTAATTATAATTTCAAAATTAATTATTAAATCATTTCAAAGTTTAATAATTTAAAACTTATTCAATCATTTCTCAAATTAAACAACATTCTTTCATTGATTACATTGTAAATATTTGTTTCAGATTATTAAATATTACAATTTCCTTTCATTAAAATTCAGATTTCAATTTCATTTCAAAACCATAATATTTATTCAAATAAAATCCTTATTTTATTTTTAAATCAAATTATTGACCAATCGGTTTTATTTAATTTTCTATCCTAGGTCAAAGTTCAACTTGGGTATTTATCATTTCAACCCGATTCCAATTCAATTCAAAATCAAAACATAGCAAAGGGAACTTGCAGTGTGATAATTGGGATGGTGTCAAAGTAAATAAACAAGCAATAACAACAATCAATATCAATCCAATAATCAATTCAAATAATCCCGAAATAACCGTATTAATACGCATTGTTATTTGTACGAATTAATATAATTATTTCTAGAATCTACACTATCATTTCATGTAGATTAAAGATTATTACATTACGGTTTTCACTTGTCATCCAATTTACAATTTCATACATCATCAATTTAACAACATACATTCAGTGGTTCAAAGTGTAATTAAACAAATCCTACGTGTCAATAAATTTAACAGTTAAAGGGGTCATATTATACAAATGTCAGTTAATCAAATTTAACATTTGACTATCCTATATCAAGTCAATTGCATACTATTTATCATTTTAACATTAACAATTTAACATCCAATATAAACATCAACAATCAATCAATTATCAGCCAAACCGTATTATCATCGCATAAATAATTAACAGATAATAGTGTCAGATGTCACAGGTGAACTGATACAGGTAATAGCATATATAACAGTGTAATTAACTAACAGCAGTATATTTCAATTGTCGTTTCAATTGAAATCAAATTTAATAAATAAAAGAACGTTAATCGTGAGTGAGTGCTCACCTTTCGAGGCTAGAGGAATATAAGGGAATGGAAGCGAATCGTGAATCCAACCACGAATTTCCAAAACGAAAAGATTGGCATGACTCGGAAGAACAGAGCTGATAAATAGAGATTGACAATTCGAATTACAAGCGGATCGATGAAGATAAATGATATAAGCAAACTTATATAAAATCATATTTACATCCTACACATATTAAATTAAAACATACATACTTATTCTCAAATCAACAATTTAACTTATAAATTATAGGATAAATCTATATAGATATATTATAAATACCAAAGCCCTATGTAACAAACTAAATCCTTATGGTAGACTTGGGAAAAATCTAACATCAAAATATATATCCTTCTTTGAATCAATATTTAATATAAGTATATACTCTGAAATCTCTATATCGCTAACATATATAAAAATTGGATATAAACCAGAACACATACCCACTGTAAACAAAATAAGAACTAATATAACTTACTAGTATAGGCTTTCACAAAACACTAAATATATTATATATAACATCAAAACAGGTTTCAGGCATTTCTTGCATGTTTAACACTTAGATTATATATCAAATAGTATAAATATAAGTATTACATTTTTTTTAACAAACAAATATATATATAACTCAAACTACAACCGATCAATATACACAGTGTATATGGGTCTTGTAAACAAATATAACGAGGATAATATAAACAATACCTATAAAATATGTATGGTCGACATCTATATACTACATTACATACTAGTGAAAGCCCTTATATTATTTATATTATACATACGTGGACTTAAAGGTGAAACTAAAATGAATATAATCTACTGGCTAAATATGCAGACCCCATTGCAGATCCAATACAACTCACCCATATAAACTGTACATATTTTTTTTATCCTCTATATAAAAGCAAGCACACGAAAATACATATACCATATGAAAGTATATTAAGACCTGATGTGAAACAAACAAAATAACTATGCAGACCTGTAAACTACAAGTATCAGATCTATATATACATATTATATATGTACATTTTAAAACCAAACTTGACAACTTTTACACAAATATAACTATATGCTGCACCATAGTTTAAATTTCTTAAGTAAACTTATATGCACAAATATAACTAATAGATTGGTAAGCTCATATATATAATTAACAATGTATAAAACAAGTATATAAACGCAACTTTATAGAATTCGAGTATATTTACTATCATATATATATAACACTGCTGCTGATAACTTTCAACTTATATATACATTTTACCTAAGAATGAAGGAGGGCAAGAGGCAGCCGATCAGGGGAAGGAAAGAACAGCTCGGGTTGGGTTGAACGCAAGAGCGGGGCGGAGAGACGAGCAGCAACATTGGCTCGAGTTGGGTTGCCAAGGCAGCAGAGGGGAGAAGTAGAGGTCGAAGGGTGATGCAGGCTTGGAGAACATGTGGCTATGTCGGTTTATGAAAGAGGTTGCGGTTGGTCAGCGATGGTGGGAGGCGAGTGCGGGTTTGCTCGAACGGAGCTTGGTGGATGTCGGCGTGGAGATTGGGTGATGGGATGGGAATGGTGATGCGGGTGGTTTGCTTGGCACGGTGGGGAGAGTATGGGATGTAGGTTGGTGGGAGGGTATTTGTGTGGTGGAGGAAAAGGAAAGGAGGCGCAGCTCGTGGTGGATCTGACAGTGAGAATACGCGACATTGGCAAAGATCTGGGTGGAAAAGTGTCAACAAGGTGATGCGGGTGGACTATGGCAAGATCTGGGCGGCTGTCAGTTGATCATGCGGTTGCTTGCAGACGTGAGGCGAAAGGCGTGAGTTTTGGAGGCGGTAGGTGACTGTTTGGGGAGTGGCGGAAGGGTTTTGCTGCGCGCGGTTTGGGTTGGAGGCAGATCAAGCTTGGGTGGCTACTGTTATTGTTTTGGTGTGGAGAAAAGGATGAGTTTAGCTACCAGTATACGAACAGAAAAGAATGAAGATAAGCTTGTTCTCAAAAAAATGAAGAGGCAGGAACAAACATCAATGAAACGAAAATAAATGTTGAAACTATGGGAATGTTAAAAGGTCTTGGGAAAATGCAACGGTAAAAGTTGAAATTATTAATAGCTGATTGTTATTCGATTGCACAGGGGGTAATGGGAGGATGCATCAACCAAAAGTTCAAATATGGTACCGTTACAGTTACCGTTTATGCGGATTCCGTCAAGTACCGGGCTCCGAAACATACGAACGAATATGCTATGGAGATCAGCATGGCAAGACGATATAAACGGTATACAGATATTAGTTGTACGATCGAATTATAAGGATTCGAATTTTTCTACTGGCGAAAAATGCAAGAAAAACGCTGAAAAATAAGATCGACGGAGCCAAAGATGTCCGAATTTGGAAAAACGACAAACTGACATCTTGCTTAGAAGATGGTTTAGAATTTTTCTATGTAAAAATATTTAGGTTTCGGAAACATTTTATTTCATCGCTTTTTAACTGATTTAAATTGATGTAAATTTACGCGCGAAATAAACTTTCATATTTTCGGACGAAAATTTACCAGTTGCTATGTTTAACTAGACGTATTCCAAATATTAAATTTTTATTTCAAAATTTTATCGTTTAAAATTTCACAAAATTTCAACTAATTACGTTATTAAAACAGTTGAAATTTACGGGTCGTTACATTTTCCTTTAATCATTTATTAATTTAAATTAATCAACTTTTAATTAATTATCATTTAATTAATTATTCTTAATTAATTATAATAAGTGATTATTCCTAATCACTTATATTAATAAATTCCCAATTAATTTCAATCACTTGATTAATCAATTTTAATCATTAATTTCCTTTGATTAAGTAATTTTCTTTAAGTGATTGAATACCCCTAATTTATTATTCTTAATTTATTACACTCAGTAATTAGCTTTTAAATCAATTACGCAAGCAAATAACTTTAATTTAATCACGCAAAGTAATTATCTTTTAAATAAATTACATCAATAAATTAACCATCAATTAATCACATTAACACATTATTCTTTAAGTAATTAAGTAAGTAACCTTAAATTAATTACCTTAATTTAATCAATCAATTAATTAACCTATCTTTAATTATCCACCTTAATTAATTGAAGATAAGCCATTTTATCTTAATTCATTACTAAATTTCATCATCTAAATTTAATGCTCGAAATTAGTTTATACAAAAATATTGATTAATTAAAGTTCAATACGCTTACCATAATCACCTTCTTAATTCAAACATTATTAAACTCCATTTGAAAATACTTATAAATTTATTCATTTTCATCATATCATTTCTAAATCAATTTGTTTTTCAAAACAATTTAAAACATTTAGTCTTATTCCATAATTCTAATTTGGAAACTTATTAGATTTCTTATACTTTAAAATTTTGAATAGAAATTGCTTGAAAACTTTGTACACTTTATGTTGTCTTTAAAACTGATCAAAATTTACGTTATAACTTTAAAACTTCTTGTATTTTAAAATGCCTATATAATCACACAAAATTCCCGAGCCTCTCTCGTGCCACTCACGATCCATTCATGCCCAAAATTTCTTTTCGCTGAGACGATTTCTCGAATGCTTCGAGTCCATCCCCCATTCGCACGCGTTTTCTCGACTGAAACTCGAGTCTCTCCCTAGGCCTAAACTCGCTGACTCAAGATCGACGTCGTGCACGTGCACGATGTCGCGCCGCCGTTCTGGTGGCCATCGCGACCTTCGACAGGTCGGAAAACTCACTCGAACTCGAAATTTGAGCTCGATTCAACCCAGGAAACTCGAAATCAAAAATTGAGTGTTTTGTTCAATGCTATGACACGGACACCCCCAAACAAAATTGCCTCGTCGCCGCTCCTCAGACCACCAGCGATGCCACACCCTCGGCCACGTCTCATCAACACACCAAGCCATCTTCCCTCAGAACCACGCGAAGCTCGACGCCCCCGAGGTGATGAAATCACCTCATTTCTTACTCACTACAAACCTTGAGCTTAAACCCTAGTTTGGGTTCCATCAACCAATTCATGCATTCGAAAAAAATTTCAACAATTTTCTCATCATCACCGAAGCTCAAACAAGCTTCAATCCAAATTTCAACGTTTATAATTGAATCGTTCATCAGAAATTAAGAAAAATGAAATTTTGGTTTAAATTCAAACTGCTCTTAAACCACTTAAGAAAAAATCATCATATTGTTTTTGAAAATCATAACCTGGCATGTTCATTCAAGTCATGTGATCAAAGCAATGATTTAAAATAGTTGAATTAATCATATGATTCTTCTTTTCACTGTAAACCAAGTTACAGAGTCCATATATTTTTGTTCTCTTCAACTTGAAACAGGATTAACTCATAAAGATGTTCCAAACTAACCTATTTGTTAAAGATAAAAATCTATCAAAGATTAGGGAAGTGAGATTTAAGGTTTTTTCTTTCTTTCTTTTAAACTGTAGTTTGAACAGAGCATTGATATGTATATATATAAACATGCACAGGTAAATCTATATATACATACGCAGGCAATCATACAACAGATTTCACAACAACTTGAAGTATTCAACACAAATCATCAGATATATATAAACAGGTTCAAGTTTTGAAGGTTTGCCCACCGTGGTAGGAAAGAACAGAGTTTGCTTTTATTTGAACAGCCTTATGTAATTTCAAACTGAAGCCTCCATCTTGATTGTCAGGTTGATTTGTTTGTTGTTGTTTTGTTTCTTACTTCAGTTTTTTTTTCTTTTTTTTTCTAAGATGATAGTTTTACTTCAGGTTTTCCAAGCTTGATGAACGAATTAATGGAGATGATTGATATAAAGGAAACAAAGTCACAGGTGATGTTATTTGTGCAGGGTAATGTTATATATATATTTAAATTTTCTTTTGTATAATTATATCAGAGGAATGGAGGCTGATATGCTTGAACGTGATGGCTTGCATTTATGAGTTTGTACAAATTCATTTTTTTTTCTTTGCTTTCGGCTGTGTACATATATGAAGACATTTGCTTTTGTTTGCTGATATAAATCTTGCTTTGGTGTGTCACATTAATTACTTTGTACAAATACTTATTTTATTTTATTCTTTATCTCGTTTGTACATGTATGAGTATGATCTAGTGGCTTCTTTTACAAGCTTTTCTCATGTATATGTTTTGTTTCCCCTGTTTCAAGTGTTTCATACTTATACAATATATACTTTGTTTCTTTCTTTTGCAAGTGTTCATGAAAACATATTTTTGTTTTATGATATTTAGATATATATTTCTATGTATATATTATTTATTTCCAACACAAACCATCAATTCTAAATTCAAAAATTATTTATTTTTATACTTGTGTTCAATGTTTATATATTGTTATAATTTATTTTCAACCATTTATTAAGATTTAATTCAATTTCAATGTATATATATATAAAAAAATTCATATTTACTCATATATGCACATATAAACATATATTCACACATATATACAATATTTAACTTTAAATGATTCAACACATTTTTATTTGATTCGGGGAAACTCGAATCAATTCATCAATTAATTTTACAATTTTTATTCAAAAATGAAATT
The DNA here is from genome assembly GCA_030737815.1 of Allium fistulosum. Classification (NCBI taxonomy): domain Eukaryota; kingdom Viridiplantae; phylum Streptophyta; class Magnoliopsida; order Asparagales; family Amaryllidaceae; genus Allium; species Allium fistulosum. The sequence continues at coordinate 1,244,819,300 of CM060904.1, read as the reverse complement.
AATTATCAATTTAAATTTATATAAAATCCGGGTCGTTACAATCTATATCACTTGACCATATAATAGAAAATTATATACGGACATCGTTGGTCTATATTTTGAAAAAAATGATTTCCAGAGTTTGAAAGAGAATATATGGATTTTATTAAATATTGATTTTTAAATTTATTTTAAAATATGTGTAAGATTTAGATTTTTAAAATTATATGTTTTAAAAATTTAAAATTTATAAGATAATTTTGAAAATATAATTTCTAAGATTTTTCTTATAAGTTTATTATTTTAAAAATATATAAAATAAAATTTAATACAAAAGACATTTAATAATAAGATTTAATTTAATAAAATTTAATTTAAATTGGTTTATAATATGTTTAAGTGTTTATTTAAACTATATTAATATTTTAAAAGTAGATTTTCAATAACTTTAATAATAGTGGTTGGAAAGATAAATTAATGTTAACTTGGAATTTACATTGGTTAATAATTGAATTTAAATAAGAATTGATATAACTTATTGATTTTGAGGTTTTGTAAGATATAATTTATAACTTGACTGATAAAAAGCGATTAAATGAATATTCTCAACTTTAAATAAAGTTTAGATTGAATATTTAATATTGATTTAAATTTATAAATTTGGATTTTAATAAATTGTTATTAAAAAGGATTAAGTGAATAATTTCCAATTTTAAAAAAATAAAGGTTATATGTTGAAATATAAATGAAACTTATATTGTAAATGTTTGAATATTTAAACTTGAATCTTATTAGAATTGAAGTGATAGTTCAAACTTGGATTTGGAATCGATATAAATTGGAATGGTTTATTGAGAATTTGAATTGAATCTTGACCTTTAAATTGAAATGGTTAAACTGGAATTGATTTAAATTGGATTTTTTGAATATAAAATGATTTGAATCGACTTGCGAAATTGGAGGAAACTATTTTGATTATACAAAGTATTTTAATATATAAATTATTTTAATATATAAACTATTTTAATCTATAACTATTTTAATTTATATACTATTTTCAATATCTAAACTGTTTAAGTCGAAAATGTTATGATTTCAAAAGTGTTATGATTTCCAAAGTGTTATGATTTCAAAAGTGTTATGATTTTGAAAGTGTTACGATTCTGGAAATGAATATTATTTAAAATGAATAATGTTATCGAATTGATATGGTTTCGAAATGAATATGATATTTTGATATGAAGTGATAACTATTTGAAATGAAATGACCACGGTCTGAAATAAGCGTTTGGTTGTTAAAGAGATCGGGATCAGATATTGTCATACTCTCTGCCAATACCGAAAACCACTTTAACAACTGTGTACGTGGTGGAGATTCCAAAATGAAGTAGGATGGTTGGCGACGATTCTATATGGTATTTACGTAGCCCTGACTCCCATGAGTCAGCTTGATGTGGCTAAAACAGGAGCTATACTGGGCCAAGTGGGGTCATTCCCCCTATCGGACACATTTCTTCGATACCATTCTATTGCTTTTGTGATTTGATTGGATGCACCTTTGATTTGGGAGTGTGTCACGAGGTGGGCGGTAGTAGCTGCTATGCGTTACCACCAGTCCGGGAGTGCAAATGGTATATCTACCATGGAATTGCCTCGAGTGTCGTGTCGCATGCCCTATCGCGCCTTCTACGAGTTTGGTTTGTAGCATAACTATGGAGTGCCCTCTGATAGTGTAACAACCCGTATTTTCACGGATCGAAAAGTTCGTCAAATCTGGAGTTTTAGCATTTTTGATCCATTTCAGAATTTAGGCAAATTTTGCCTAAGTCCTAAGTCTTTTACGACTTAGCATAAGTCGTGAGTCGTATACGACTTAGGAGATAGGAGTGACCCAGGGTTTGGCGACCTAAGGAATAGACTTAAGTTGGTGAGGACTTAAGGGTTAGATCGGTTGGTAACTTAGGACGTGGAGGAAGTAAGTCGTGGGATAGGATAGGTCGTGTGACCGACTTAAGAAATTGGGCGACTCAAGTAAGTGACCGACCTAGGGATTTACGACATAAGAGCTGACCGAGTTAAGTGATAAGTCGTCTAACCAGTTAAGTCGTATCCTTTAAGTCGTAGCCTATAGGTTAAGTCGTAGCCTAGTTGAGTCATGGCCGTGTTAAGGAGTGCTGTGTTAAGTCGCACACTGTTAAGTCGTAGAATGGGTTATCTCGTCTAACTAGTTAAGTCGTGGACGAGTTAAGGTATTGAGTCGTAGGATGTGTTGACTTGCTAAGTCGTAACCCAGTTAAGTTAGTAAGTCGTAGATGCATAGCTATCGTTAAGTCGTGACTAGTGGTAAGTCGCTAGGTGCGCATGAGCTTAAGTCTTAGACGACTTAGGTGTTTGTTTGTTGAGTCGTATCCCAGCAAGTTGTTAAGTCGTGAGCTCTGTTTTAGTTAGGTCGCGTGTTGGCTTAAGCGTTAGGTCGTATACGACTTAAGGAGTTAAGTCGTATGATTTAAGTCGAAAGTCGTGACCAGTGGTAAGTCGCTGGGTGTGCATGGGCTTAAGTCGTAGACTGCTGAGCACGTTAAGTCGTAGGAGACTTAGTGGTTGAGTCGTAGACAGTTAGGTTGAAGGCTTTGTTAAGTCGTATGCTCTTATGTTAGGTCGCTGAGGAGTTAAGTTGTGGCATTGTTATGTCGAAAACCACCCTTGTTGGTTAAGTCGTCCAGAAAAGTGTTAGCTCGTTGCATGTGTTTCGATAAGTCGTAAGTCGTCTAACCAGTTAAGGCGCGTGCGCATTAAGTCGTAGACAGGGTTCGTATATGCGCATGTGTTGAGTCGGAGGTTGCTAGGTCGGCAGAGGCTTAGGTCGTAAGTCGGAGACGACTTAAGGAGATAGCTGAATTTCGACTTAAGGAATTTCTGCTATAAATAGGGGGGGTTGTTCCCACTTTTTGGGATCCGGATTTTGAAGCGACGAAGTGCTGCCATTTTGAGAGCTCGACTTCTACACTTCTTCACTTCTTTTCTCCACTCTAATCTAGTGCTTCCATCCATCCAAATCGAAGATCAAGATTGAAGATTCAAGAGCTTAGATTGAAGATCTTCATCTTTTCAAGAGAGATTTCTTCGTTTGAAGCGGATTCGTGATAGATCAAGCTTGATCCTTCGCTGTCCAGATCTGAAGCGTGTTGATTTGGGTTTGTTTAGGTGATTTGGTGAGTGGTGATTATCTCTCACACGGATCCAAAGGAGTATATCGGATTGTTGGCTCGTTTTGGTGTTAAAATAGTGATTTCCATGCATTTTCTTCATCCTAAGTGTAGATCCATATAGATCCATTGTTCATGATGATGTTACATCAATTTTATCATATGTTAACCTATGCAAGTTCATTCATCAAGTTTGTAGAGATATAATTCATGTTTTCATGCTTATTGGACTTTCAACTCTTTAATTACGAAAATGCCATTATTGTTTTAATTGTCTACTTAGATCATATCTGAATGATTGATTGCTTGGATAGATGTTTGATTTGATTGATTATTATGGACTAGATGATTAATGATTAGATTTAGATCGAAGATGATTCAGAAGCTATGGGAAAGGCTCTTGAATTGGGAAAGCTGCTCGTGGCATATGTAGCGGGATGATGAGGCTCTTATGCATAGATTTGATGATGTAATGTTGATATGAGGCTTTGCGAGGATGTGATGAAGTGAAGCATCATGTGATGAAGACTTGGTCTAATCCAGATGGGATCATTTCAAGCATGTTGGTAACTTGGCCATATGATTCGAGTTAGTCTTGGTCTAATCCAAACGGGATCATTCCAAGCAGGTTGATAACTCGGTGATATGGTTTGAGTTTGAGGATAATGGATGCTCGAGAGGCGCTTGAGCTAGTATGGAAATAGTCGTCGAGGAGGATGACTAGAAGGCTGAGATCTCATCGTTGTTGAAGGTTCTTGCATACTCTAAGCAAGAGTACATGGGGACGCCCAAAAGACTAACTGTTGATGGTCGAGTACTCTGGGTAGTTGCGAAAATCCTTGGCACGGGCTGTGACGACGTGCGGGAGTTATATCTAGAACCGGGGTTACCATTAGCCCTTGACTGACGGATGAAAGAAGGAGCCGTTCATTCAACAAACGGTGATATCGAAGCAAGGATAACAGTGATAGCCAGAGTCATGGATGTTTGGTTGTATCGTCATTCGGTCTTAAGAGCGGTATTTCCTGAGTGCTTATCTGACCTTGGTATAGACCTTGGGATTTGTACTTAGAAAACATCGCCCTTGACTCGAGTAATAATTGCTTTACTTTAGATTGTATGCTTTGCTATGTTTACTTCTTCTTAGTGTGTGTCTGGGGGCTATCACTGTAGAAAGAGGTGGGGTGGGAGGGTTGTATTCCTATTCCTTTTCCTTTATGCTCTTTTGGTATGTTGTTAGTTAATTTACTGCTCACTAAGACTGTTGTCTGACTCAAGGCTTTATGTTTTAATTCTTATTGCCTTGGGCTGTTCGTCCATTTTGGGACGGGCAGACTAGGTAGCAGGTGACAGGTGTTGTTCTCTTCTCACGATGCTGATATCGAAGACGAGCTGGAGGGTTGCATATTATCTTCTTATTATATGTACTGGATATTCCGCTGTTTTGTATTCTCTGAGAGATATGTAGTGAGGCTTGATGTATTGACTATTTGGATGCTTGTATTCAACTATTATGGAGTTTTATATGATGTCATTTTGTTCTGTAAAGCTTCACTATACATATGATTCTATTGTATTTTGTCCATGCGCTGTGAGTAATACGATAGATTCTGTTGTTTTATTTTACCCTGACAATCGTCCATGGTCGCCTGGCACACTTTACAGCGCACTATCTCTAGATTCGGTGCAGGGGTCATGGGCGGTCGTCACATTTGGTATCAGAGCATTGGTTAATCGATTTTACCCAACGTTCGCTGAAGTAACTACGTATGAGAGACGTAATTGTATTTTGATGGATGAATACTATATATAATATAGTAGCTTGGTAGAGTTTGAGTCCTTTATGCAGTTGTTTCTCTAGATGTTCTAATCATTCCTTTTTATAGATATTGAGAATGAGTCGAAGAGGGAGACCAGCTGCTAGGGAAGGCCGTGCTACTGAAGGGGCTGCTGATTATGTTGCTATGTTCGAAACCATGATGACTTCGATCAGGAGAAGGATGTCAGCCCCGGGGCCATCAGTAGATGTTGGAGATCAAGTTCAGGCTCCAAGATTGATGGATCACTTGGACGATTCATTTAGGAAGCTTGTGGAGGAAGCTCTCAGACCCGAGAATCTTTTTCCTAAGGAAGGATCTGTTGTTGATATGACCAGGGAAGAGTCTAAACCCCAGCAGGGTGGAAACAAGAAAAGGAAGCAGTAGCAGAAAAAGGGGAAGGGTGGCCATAAGAAGCAGAAGGGCGAAGTGACCTGCTACAATTGTCAGCAGAAGGGCCATTTCTCCAAAGATTGCAAGAATCCAAAGGTGCCGATGAAGTGTCATAACTGTGGCAAGCCGGGGCACATCAAGAAGTATTGTCCAGAACCGCAGAAGGACATGTAGATCGTGCAGGCTTATGCTTGGGGAGCTGTTCCGTCGTCTTCAAAAGCTCCTACCGCTGAAGAGAAGGGAAAGAGTGTGGTAGTTCAAGGTACTCTTTTGCTATGTGGTGTTCCAGTTAGAGTTCTGTTTGATACTGGAGCGTCGCATTCGTTTGTTTGTAATGAACTCGTAGGCCGGTTAGGTTTGGAACCGGATATTGTTGATAGGCCATTGGTTGTGACTACTCCAGTCGGGGGTTCGTCTTGTTTGTGTATGTTATGTCGTGGTCTGATTGTGTCGAGTCATGGTTGCTCTTTTGTTTGTGATTGTTTTGTTCTGAACTTTGCGGGGTTCGGAATTATTTTGGGTATGGACTGGCTTAGGAAGTATGCGGCTAAGGTTGATTGTGAGAGGCTGGAGGTGACAGTCGAGAATGTGGAGGGGCGAAAGATTGTGATACGATGTAAGCATGAGGAAGGCGTCTTCATGAGCTTCATGTATTCGCTAGTTGTTCCACGGGATGGACTGTCTTTAGTGCCAATCGCAAATGGATTCGAGGATGTCTTTGACGAAGTCAAAGGGTTGCCACCGCATAGAGAGATCGAGTTTCGTATAGATCTAGTTGAAGGAGCCAGACCTGTTGTGATGCCTCTTAGGCGGATGGCGCCTAGGGAACAGCAAGAGTTGAGGGTGCAAGTTGATGATCTTTTGCAGAAAGGATTCATTCGGCGTAGTGTGTCCGAGTGGGGTGCATCGGTTGTGTTGCAACCAAGTGTTCAGTTGGGATGCTAAGTGTGAGCAAGCTTTCGGAATCCTGAAAGAGAGATTGAAAAGTGCTCCTGTTTTGACTATTCCAAGTGGGAATGATGAGATGGTGGTTTTCACCGACGCATGTGATACTGGACTTGGAGCAGTGCTAATGCAGAGAGATAAAGTTGTTGCGTATGCCAGTCGACAACTGAAGCCGCATGAAGGAATTACCTGACTCATGATTTGGAGTTAGCGGCGATTGTTTTTGCTCTGAAGATGTGGAGACATTATCTATTGGGAGTTCGATTCGAGTTGTTTACAGATCATAATCATTGAAGTATCTTTTCTCCCAAAAGGATTTGAATCTTCGGCAGCAACGGTGGCTAGAGTTTTTGGCATCGTATGATTTTGGTATAGCTTATACTCCGGGAAAAGGTAACGCGGTGGCAGATGCGTTAAGTCGAAGACATGCAGGATTGGGAGCCATGTTTTCAGAATGGAAGAGTCTCGAGTATTTAGCTGGATTTGACTTCAGGCCTAGATGTGAATTGGAACCTGAGATGTTGGCAAACTTATCGATAAGACCTTCTCTTGTGGAAAGGATTGGTGAGAGCCAAAAGCGAGATGATAAGCTTGTCAGGATCATCCGTGATTTGGAATCTGGATTGGATCCAGAAAAGGATAAAAGATTCAAGGTCGATCGAGAGGGTTGGCTTCGGAAACAAGGACGACTAGTTGTTCCCGATATAGATGAATTGAGGAGTGAAGTTCTGAAGGAAAGTCATCACTCGAAGTTGACAATTCATCCAGGTGGAAATAAGATGTATCGGGATATGAAGAGAACCTACTACTGGGAAGGTATGAAGAAGGATGTTGGAAATTTTATTTCCAAGTGTATGAACTGCCAGTTGGTTAAAGCCGAACAGAAGAAGCCTAGTGGATTGCTTCAGCCATTAGAAGTTCCTACGTGGAAGTGGGAACAAGTGTCGATGGATTTTATCGATGGATTGCCTAGAACAAGAACGGGAAATGAAGGGATTTGGGTCATTGTAGATCGTCTGACCAAGAGTGCGAGGTTCATTCCTGTTCGATCAACTAGGACTGGATCAAAGTTGGCTGAGTTGTATGTTAAGTGGATAGTTCGGTTCCATGGTATTCCGAAGAGTATAGTGAGCGATCGAGATCCATTGTTCACTAGTGGATTTTGGAAGAGCTTCCAGGAAGTTTTGGGAACCGAGTTGTGTTTGAGTACAGCTTATCACCCTCAAACTGATGGTCAGACCGAGAGAGTCAACCGAGTTTTGGAAGATCTCCTCAGAGCTTGTGTTTTGGATTTCGGAGGATCATGGGAAGATCACCTTCATTTGGTGGAGTTTGCGTACAACAACAGTTACCAGTCAAGCATTGGTATGGCACCGTATGAGGCATTGTATGAAGACCGTGTAACTCTCCGACATGTTGGTTGGAAACTGGAGAAAAGCTGATGCTTGGGCCAGAGATGATTCGACAGACTACGGAATGTATAGAGATCATTCGGCAACAAATGAAGGCAGCCCAAGATCGTCAGAAAAGTTATGCCGATAAGCGTCGTAAGGATTTGGAATTCGATGTTGGTAATATGGTTTTTGTGAAGATTTCTCCACTGAAGAATGTTATTCGATTCGGGAAGAAAGGAAAATTGACTCCGAGATTTGTTGGACCATTCCCGATCATCGAGCGAATTGGAAAGCTCGCCTATAGATTGGAGTTACCGGAAAAGATGTCGAGCGTGCACAATGTTTTTCATGTATCATATCTACGGAAGTATATGCACGACTCGAATTCAGTGGTTTCTACTGATAGCTGTGAAGATTTCGAAGTTGATCCAGTCGATCGAAGACCTCGTAAGCCGCTTCGTGTTGTTGAAACCGACACGAAACAGCTTAGGAGGAAGGTAGTTAAGTTGCTCAAGATACAATGGAGTGAAGATGGTAACGACTGTACGTGGGAGGTGGAAGAGAGGATGAAAGCAGCTCATCCTGAACTCTTCGAGGTATGGCCCTAAGGTGTCGTCTCATCTCACGATATTGTAACTTGTTCTAAGTCTTAGAATTCTGTACGCTAAGCTAGAATTGGATGCATGGTTTGCTGATTGTTATGGATGGTAGGCGTACAGAATAGTTTTGATTGCTTTGTTTGCTTGGAATTTCGGGGGCGAAATTCCTAAGGGGGAGAGAATGTAACGACCCGTATTTTCACGGATCGAAAAGTTCGTCAAATCTGGAGTTATAGCATTTTTGAGCCATTTCAGAATTTAGGCAAATTTTGCCTAAGTCCTAAGTCTTTTACGACTTAGCATAAGTCGTGAGTCGTATACGACTTAGGAGATAGGAGTGACCCAGGGTTTGGCGACCTAAGGAATAGACTTAAGTTGGTGAGGACTTAAGGGTTAGATCGGTTGGTAACTTAGGACGTGGAGGAAGTAAGTCGTGGGATAGGATAGGTCGTGTGACCGACTTAAGAAATTGGGCGACTCAAGTAAGTGACCGACCTAGGGATTTACGACATAAGAGCTGACCGAGTTAAGTGATAAGTCGTCTAACCAGTTAAGTCGTATCCTTTAAGTCGTAGCCTATAGGTTAAGTCGTAGCCTAGTTGAGTCGTGGCCGTGTTAAGGAGTGCTGTGTTAAGTCGCACACTGTTAAGTCGTAGAATGGGTTATCTCGTCTAACTAGTTAAGTCGTGGACGAGTTAAGGTATTGAGTCGTAGGATGTGTTGACTTGCTAAGTCGTAACCCAGTTAAGTTAGTAAGTCGTAGATGCATAGCTATCGTTAAGTCGTGACTAGTGGTAAGTCGCTAGGTGCGCATGAGCTTAAGTCTTAGACGACTTAGGTGTTTGTTTGTTGAGTCGTATCCCAGCAAGTTGTTAAGTCGTGAGCTCTGTTTTAGTTAGGTCGCATGTTGGCTTAAGCGTTAGGTCGTATATGACTTAAGGAGTTAAGTCGTATGATTTAAGTCGAAAGTCGTGACCAATGGTAAGTCGCTGGGTGTGCATGGGCTTAAGTCGTAGACTGCTGAGCACGTTAAGTCGTAGGAGACTTAGTGGTTGAGTCGTAGACTGTTAGGTTGAAGGCTTTGTTAAGTCGTATGCTCTTATGTTAGGTCGCTGAGGAGTTAAGTTGTGGCATTGTTAGGTCAAAAACCACCCTTGTTGGTTAAGTCGTCCAGACAAGTGTTAGCTCGTTGCATGTGTTTCGATAAGTCGTAAGTCGTCTAACCAGTTAAGGCACGTGCGCATTAAGTCGTAGACAGGGTTCGTATATGCGCATGTGTTGAGTCGGAGGTTGCTAGGTCGGCAGAGGCTTAGGTCGTAAGTCGGAGACGACTTAAGGAGATAGCTGAATTTCGACTTAAGGAATTTCTGCTATAAATAGGGGGGTTGTTCTCACTTTTTGGGATTCGGATTTTGAAGCGACGAAGTACTGCCATTTTGAGAGCTCGACTTCTACACTTCTTCACTTCTTTTCTCCACTCTAATCTAGTGCTTCCATCCATCCAAATCGAAGATCAAGATTGAAGATTCAAGAGCTTAGATTGAAGATCTTCATCTTTTCAAGAGAGATTTCTTCGTTTGAAGCGGATTCGTGATAGATCAAGCTTGATCGTTCGCTGTCCAGATCTGAAGCATGTTGATTTGGGTTTGTTTAGGTGATTTGGTGAGTGGTGATTATCTCTCACACGGATCCAAAGGAGTATATCGGATTGTTGGCTCGTTTTGGTGTTAAAATAGTGATTTCCATGCATTTTCTTCATCCTAAGTGTAGATCCATATAGATCCATTGTTCATGATGATGTTACATCAATTTTATCATATGTTAACCTATGCAAGTTCATTCATCAAGTTTGTAGAGATATAATTCATGTTTTCATGCTTATTGGACTTTCAACTCTTTAATTACGAAAATGCCATTATTGTTTTAATTGTCTACTTAGATCATATCTGAATGATTGATTGCTTGGATAGATGTTTGATTTGATTGATTGTTATGGACTAGATGATTGATGATTAGATTTAGATCGAAGATGATTCAGAAGCTAAGGGAAAGGCTCTTGAATTGGGAAAGCTGCTCGTGGCATATGTAGCGGGATGATGAGGCTCTTATGCATAGATTTGATGATGTAATGTTGAGATGAGGCTTTGCGAGGATGTGATGAAGCGAAGCATCATGTGATGAAGACTTCGTCTAATCCAGATGGGATCATTTCAAGCATGTTGGTAACTTGGCCATATGATTCGAGTTAGTCTTGGTCTAATCCAGACGGGATCATTCCAAGCAGGTTGATAACTCGGTGATATGGTTTGAGTTTGAGGATAATGGATGCTCGAGAGGCGCTTGAGCTAGTATGGAAATAGTCGTCGAGGAGGATGACTAGAAGGCTGAGATCTCATCGTTGTTGAAGGTTCTAGCATGCTCTAAGCAAGAGTACATGGGGACGCCCAAAAGACTAACTGTTGATGGTCGAGTACTCTGGGTAGTTGCGAAAATCCTTGGCACGGGCTGTGACGACGTGCGGGAGTTATGTCTAGAACCGGGGTTACCATTAGCCCTTGACTGACGGATGAAAGAAGGAGCCGTTCATTCAACAAACGGTGATATCGAAGCAAGGATAACAGTGATAGCTAGAGTCATGGATGTTTGGTTGTATCGTCATTCGGTCTTAAGAGCGGTATTTCCTGAGTGCTTATCTGACCTTGGTATAGACCTTGGGATTTGTACTTAGAAAACATCGCCCTTGACTCGAGTAATAATTGCTTTACTTTAGATTGTATGCTTTGCTATGTTTACTTCTTCTTAGTGTGTGTCTGGGGGCTATCACTGTAGAAAGAGGTGGGGTGGGAGGGTTGTATTCCTATTCCTTTTCCTTTATGCTCTTTTGGTATGTTTTTAGTTAATTTACTGCTCACTAAGACTGTTGTCTGACTCAAGGCTTTATGTTTTAATTCTTATTGCCTTGGGCTGTTCGTCCATTTTGGGACGGGCAGACTAGGTAGCAGGTGACAGGTGTTGTTCTCTTCTCACGATGCTGATATCGAAGACGAGCTGGAGGGTTGCATATTATCTTCTTATTATATGTACTGGATATTCCGCTGTTTTGTATTCTCTGAGAGATATGTAGTGAGGCTTGATGTATTGACTATTTGGATGCTTGTATTCAACTATTATGGAGTTTTATATGATGTCATTTTGTTCTGTAAAGCTTCACTATACATATGATTCTATTGTATTTTGTCCATGCGCTGTGAGTAATACGATAGATTCTGTTGTTTTATTTTACCCTGACAATCGTCCATGGTCGCCTGGCACACTTTACAGCGCACTATCTCTAGATTCGGTGCAGGGGTCATGGGCGGTCGTCACATTTGGTATCTGAGCATTGGTTAATCGATTTTACCCAACGCTCGCTGAAGTAACTACGTATGAGAGACGTAATTGTATTTTGATGGATGAATACTATATATAATATAGTAGCTTGGTAGAGTTTGAGTCCTTTATGCAGTTGTTTCTCTAGATGTTCTAATCATTCCTTTTTATAGATATTGAGAATGAGTCGAAGAGGGAGACCAGCTGCTAGGGAAGGCCGTGCTACTGAAGGGGCTACTGATTATGTTGCTATGTTCGAAACCATGATGACTTCGATCAGGAGAAGGATGTCAGCCCCGGGGCCATCAGTAGATGTTGGAGATCAAGTTCAGGCTCCAAGATTGATGGATCACTTGGACGATTCATTTAGGAAGCTTGTGGAGGAAGCTCTCAGACCCGAGAATCTTTTTCCTAAGGAAGGATCTGTTGTAGATATGACCAGGGAAGAGTCTAAACCCCAGCAGGGTGGAAACAAGAAAAGGAAGCAGCGGCAGAAAAAGGGGAAGGGTGGCCATAAGAAGCAGAAGGGCGAAGTGACCTGCTACAATTGTCAGCAGAAGGGCCATTTCTCCAAAGATTGCAAGAATCCAAAGGTGCCGATGAAGTGTCATGACTGTGGCAAGCCGTGGCACATCAAGAAGTATTGTCCAGAACCGCAGAAGGACATGCAGATCGTGCAGGCTTTTGCTTGGGGAGCTGTTCCATCGTCTTCAAAAGCTCCTACCGCTGAAGAGAAGGGAAAGAGTGTGGTAGTTCAAGGTACTCTTTTCCTATGTGGTGTTCCAGTTAGAGTTCTGTTTGATACTGGAGCGTCGCATTCGTTTGTTTGTAATGAACTCGTAGGCCGGTTAGGTTTGGAACCGGATATTGTTGATAGGCCATTGGTTGTGACTAATCCAGTCGGGGGTTCGTCTTGTTTGTGTACGTTATGACGTGGTCTGATTGTGTCGAGTCATGGTTGCTCTTTTGTTTGTGATTGTTTTGTTCTGAACTTTGCGGGGTTCGGAATTATTTTGGGTATGGACTGGCTTAGGAAGTATGCGGCTAAGGTTGATTGTGAGAGGCTGGAGGTGACAGTCGAGAATGTGGAGGGGCGAAAGATTGTGATACGATTAAGCATGAGGAAGGCGTCTTCATGAGCTTCATGTATTCGCTAGTTGTTCAACGGGATGGACTGTCTTTAGTGCCAATCGCAAATGGATTCGAGGATGTCTTTGACGAAGTCAAAGGGTTGCCACCGCATAGAGAGATCGAGTTTCGTATAGATCTAGTTGAAGGAGCCATACCTGTTGTGATGCCTCTTAGGCGGATGGCGCCTAGGGAACAGCAAGAGTTGAGGGTGCAAGTTGATGATCTTTTGCAGAAAGGATTCATTCGGCGTAGTGTGTCCGAGTGGGGTGCATCAGTTGTGTTGCAACCAAGTGTTCAGTTGGGATGCTAAGTGTGAGCAAGCTTTCGGAATCCTGAAAGAGAGATTGACAAGTGCTCCTGTTTTGACTATTCCAAGTGGGAATGATGAGATGGTGGTTTACACCGACGCATGTGATACTGGACTTGGAGCAGTGCTGATGCAGAGAGATAAAGTTGTTGCGTATGCCAGTCGACAACTGAAGCCGCATGAAAGGAATTACCCGACTCATGATTTGGAGTTAGCGGCGATTGTTTTTGCTCTGAAGATGTGGAGACATTATCTATTGGGAGTTCGATTCGAGTTGTTTACAGATCATAAGTCATTGAAGTATCTTTTCTCATGTATATGTTTTGTTTTCCCTGTTTCAAGTGTTTCATACTTATACAATATATACTTTGTTTCTTTCTTTTGCAAGTGTTCATGAAAACATATTTTTGTTTTATGATATTTAGATATATATTTCTATGTATATATTATTTATTTCCAACATAAACCATCAATTCTAAATTCAAAAATTATTTATTTTTATACTTGTGTTCAATGTTTATATATTGTTATAATTTATTTTCAACCATTTATTAAGATTTAATTCAATTTCAATGTATATATATATATATAAATTCATATTTACTCATATATGCACATATACACATATATTCACACATATATACAATATTTAACTTTAAATGATTCAACACATTTTTATTTGATTCGGGGAAACTCGAATCAATTCATCAATTAATTTTACAATTTTTATTCAAAAATGAAATTAATTATCAATTTAAATTTATATAAAATCCGGGTTGTTACAATCTATATCACTTGACCATAGAATAGAAAATTATATACGGACATCGTTGGTCTATATTTTGAAAAAAATGATTTCCAGAGTTTGAAAGAGAATATATGGATTTTATTAAATATTGATTTTTAAATTTATTTTAAAATATGTGTAAGATTTAGATTTTTAAAATTATATGTTTTAAAAATTTTAAATTTATAAGTTAATTTTGAAAATATAATTTCTAAGATTTTTCTTATAAGTTTATTATTTTAAAAATATATAAAATAAAATTTAATACAAAAGACATTTAATAATAAGATTTAATTTAATAAAATTTAATTTAAATTGGTTTATAATATGTTTAAGTGTTTATTTAAACTATATTAATATTTTAAAAGTAGATTTTCAATAACTTGAATAATAGTGGTTGGAAAGATAAATTAATGTTAACTTGGAATTTACATTGGTTAATAATTGAATTTAAATAAGAATTGATATAACTTATTGATTTTGAGGTTTTGTAAGATATAATTTATAACTTGACTAATAAAAAGCGATTAAATGAATATTCTCAACTTTAAATAAAGTTTAGATTGAATATTTAATATTGATTTAAATTTATAAATTTGGATTTTAATAAATTGTTATTAAAAAGGATTAAGTGAATAATTTCCAATTTTAACAAAATAAAGGTTATATGTTGAAATATAAATGAAACTTATATTGTAAATGTTTGAATATTTAAACTTGAATCTTATTAGAATTGAAGTGATAGTTCAAACTTGGATTTGGAATCGATATAAAATTGGAATGGTTTATTGAGAATTTGAATTGAATCTTGACCTTTAAATTGAAATGGTTAAACTGGAATTGATTTAAATTGGATTTTTTGAATATAAAATGATTTGAATCGACTTGCGAAATTGGAGGAAACTATTTTGATTATACAAAGTATTTTAATATATAAATTATTTTAATATATAAACTATTTTAATCTATAACTATTTTAATTTATATACTATTTTCAATATCTAAACTGTTTAAGTCGAAAATGTTATGATTTCAAAAGTGTTATGATTTCCAAAGTGTTATGATTTCAAAAGTGTTATGATTTTGAAAGTGTTACGATTCTGGAAATGAATATTATTTAAAATGAATAATGTTATCGAATTGATATGGTTTCGAAATGAATATGATATTTTGATATGAAGTGATAACTATTTGAAATGAAATGACCACGGTCTGAAATAAGCATTTGGTTGTTAAAGAGATCGGGATCAGATATTGTCATACTCTCTGCCAATACCGAAAACCACTTTAACAACTGTGTACGTGGTGGAGATTCCAAAATGAAGTAGGATGGTTGGCGACGATTCTATATGGTATTTACGTAGCCCTGACTCCCATGAGTCAGCTTGATGTGGCTAAAACAGGAGCTATACTGGGCCAAGTGGGGTCATTCCCCCTATCGGACACATTTCTTCGATACCATTCTATTGCTTTTGTGATTTGATTGGATGCACCTTTGATTTGGGAGTGTGTCACGAGGTGGGCGGTAGTAGCTGCTATGCGTTACCACCAGTCCGGGAGTGCAAATGGTATATCTACCATGGAATTGCCTCGAGTGCCGTGTCGCATGCCCTATCGCGCCTTCTACGAGTTTGGTTTGTAGCATACCTATGGAGTGCCCTCTGATAGCCTCCGGTTTACGGAGGAGTTACGGTACTGTATAGATTATGGGAATATATAAAATGTGTTAAGGGGGATAGGGGTAACGCCTTAACGCTATTTTAATAGATTACTTCACTATAGACATATTATAATAACGTATATTACTACATAGTAGATAGTTCCACGGGTCCTTAGAGGATGGAAATCCCAAACATCCTTTAAGTTACTTGTATTTCAGTTGACATTTCACTTGATTTGAATTTACTATATAAGAATGATAATCCTGACTCGAGTGTTTTGTGTTTTTCTTTATGCTCGGGTCAGACTGAGTAACACAGCATTTGAGACTCACCTTCGGAGTTGGAGCTTTACTTGAAGAACTAACTTATGTATAGTCAGCTTTCAGTTGTTTCTAGTTATTTGTATTCAGTCTTGTAGTTACTTTTGTATTAGAGATTCATTTGTATTTGAGATTCTGCTATATTTTGTTTCAGACTCTGATGTTTATATAGTAGCTTCATGAACTACTATTTATCTATTCCGCTGCTTATTGTTGTAATTCTCTGTGATTCTGTGATTGATTTATGTACTGTATATGCTAATTTTTTCTTAATATAAATTAACAATCTGTTGTTTTGAACAATTCAAGTCTGACATGTGTGGATGCGAATGGTTCGAAATACCGGGTCGTTACAATATCCGCCTTAACACATTTTATATATTCCCGTAGTCTATACAGATAATGTAAGCTCCACCAAACCCGTGGTTTACTCATAGGGCACTCCATAGGTATGGTATAAACCAAACGCGTAGAAGGCGCGATAAGGCATGTGACAAGGCACGCGAGGCAATGCCCAGGTAGGATTCTACCGTTTGCACTCCAGGATTGTTGGTAATGCATAGCAGCTACTACCGCCCATCTCGAGACAAACTCCCAAATCAAAGGTGCAAGCAATCGAATCACAAAACAAATAAAATGGTATCGCAGAAATGTGCACGATAGGGGGAGCGACCCCACTTGGCCCGGTATAGCTCCTGTTTTAGCCACATCAAGCTGACTCGCGAGAGTCAGGGTTGCGTTCACACCTCATATAGATGTCGCCAAACCATCCTACTTCATTCTGGATTCTCCACCACATACACAGTTGTTAAAGTAGTTTTTGGTATTGGCAGAGAGTATGACAATATCTGATCCCGGTCTCTTTAACAACCAAACGCTTATTTCACACCGTGGTCATTTCATTTCAAACAATTCATACTTCATATCAAAATATCATATTTATTTCAAAACCTTATCACTTTCGAAATCATATTCACTTTCAAAATCATATTTACATTCAAAATCATTTTTGCTTTCGAAATCATTACCACAAAATAGTTTAAACCGTCATATCAAAGTATTCGGATTTAAATCCATTAGATCTAAATTATAACAGTTCCAACTTAAACAGTTTAAATCTTGAAAATAGTTTTGATATATATATTGAAATAGTTATAAATTGAAAATAGTTTATATATTTATAAATAGGTTATAAATTAAAATGGTTTATATATTAAAAAGAGTTTATATATTAAAAAGAATTTATATATAAAAAGAATTTATACCGAAAATATTTTCAAATTAGAATTATTTTTCCAATTTCACAAATCAATTCAAATCAACTTTAGTTCTAAATTCAATTTAAACCAATCCGTGTTCAACAATTTCAATTAAAAAGGGTTAAAGGTTCACTTTAAATTCTTATTAAAAACCATCTTAATTCATATCGATTTCAAATCCAGGTTTGGGCTACAAAATTTAAACCACTTCTAATTCAATAGGTTTCAAAGTTAAATATTCAAACATTTACAATAACTCAATTTAATATATTTCAATATTTCAAAAGTCAACATTAGTTTTATTTAAAATTTGAAAATATTCACTTAATCATTTTTTATAACATTTAAATAGAATCTCAAATTACTAATTTAAATAAAATTAATAATTAAATATCTAACTTCAATTATATTTAATTCTAAAATATTCACCTAATCCCTCTTATAAACATTTAAATAAAATCTCAATTTACAAATTTAAATCAAAATTTAAATATCCAATTTTATTTAATTTGAAAATATTCATTCAATCACTTTTAATTAAATCAAGTTATAAAATCATACCTTTCAAAATCTCAAAATCAATATGTTTCAAATCAATTCTTATATATATTCAATTCTCTAACAAATTAAATTACAAATTAATTTAATCTATCATTCCAACCTTTATTTTATTAAAGTTATTACAAAATCTATTTTCAAAATATTAATATAAATTTTAAATAAATATTTTAAACATATTATATATAATAATTAAATTAAATTTTATTAAATTAAATCTTATTATTAAATTTTTTTATATTAAATCTTATTATATATATTAAAAAATAATAAAATTATAAGTAAAATCTTAAAATTTACATTTTCAAAACTAACTTATAAATTTAAAATTTCCCAATATATAATTTTAAAAAACTAAATTTTACACATATATAAAATAATTTATATATTATATTTTAAAAATCAATATTTATTAAAACCCACATATTTCCTTTCAAAACCTTAGAAATGATTTTTCAAAAATAGACAACGGTGTCCGTATATAATTTTCTATCCTATGGTCAAGTGATATAGATATTTATCATTTCAATCCGTAATAATTTTATATTTACGGGTATATATCATTTCAACCTGCAATCCCAAAATTTAAAATCAATGAAAATCGCTTGGGTTTATCATTTCAACCCATAACGATTTTTCCCAAATCTATAAGATCGTTTGGGTATGTATCATTTCAACCCATAGGGAATTTCTAAACTAACAGGGAACTTGCAGTATGAGTACAAATAAAATAATAATATAAATTGACATAGCATATCAATGGAAACAATGATCATAATTAACAATTTAAATATATTATATTCTGGTGTCATATGTCAATTAATATAGGTAAACAATTGTAGATAATCACATATCATATTTTACAATTAATTTCTAACCAATTCAAAATTTAACAACATATTTCAATAGTCATTTCATATGAATTAAATTTACTAAATATAAGAATGTTAATTGTGAGTGATCGCTCACCTTTCAAGGCTAGAGAAAACAACAAGAATGAGGAGCACGGACACGGATACGCACGGACAAGCTAGAGTTACGAAAATAATCTCCGAACAACAACGGAAACAAGCAAAGCAAGGTGGACTAGAGATTGAGGAAAACAATATATATAAATTTTAAAAATCAGAATGTTACACGCCTATTTAAAAATAAAATCTTTATATCATGTCTTTAAAACCAATATTTAGTTTAAAACCCAAATTAAATTAAAATCTTCACATTATATTATATAAAATAATCAACATTTATGAAAACACATATAATAAAATCAAAATATATATATTTTATATTTTAAAGTCAATATTTAAAAATCAATATATATATATATACACATATATTATTTTAAAAATCCACACATATAATATTTATGGAACAGAATAAAAGAAATAACTGTATATTATATATATATATAATATGAAATAGCAAAGCAAGCTTTGGCAAAGTACAAAAGCAAGGTAGCAGGCTTTAGAGTAAAACATATATATACTGTCACAAAATCTATTTCAAATCTTATTTCATATATAAAAAAATAATAAAGTTATAAATAAAAAATTTATAATTTACATTTTAGACTCAACTCATAATTTAAATTTTAAATCATATAATTTAGAAATCGACATATACACACATATTAGAATAAATATATATATGTTATTTTACAAAATCAAATTTAGAAAACACATAAAAAAATATAGAAGCTGTTGCTCTCACTGGCGGAGAGAGGGAGGAAATGGCGGCAGGTCTGGTTGCCAGTTGGAGCAAGGGGAAAGAACAATGGTCGGAGCTGCTGAGTCTATGGTGGTTGATGGCTTTGTGGCTGCTCCCAGGTGGGATTGGTGCTGGAACAAGGAGAGGGTGCCACGGTTCCGGTTGACAAGGCGGTAGGACAGGCATGGGGAGGAGAAGCAAGTCAAAGTCGGACACGGGCTGAGGAGGGCGATGTGGTGCTCGGTTTTGGAGGCTGTGACAGTCAAGAAAGTAGGTCTTGGTCGGAGGTAGTGTGGTGGCTCGGAAGCGGTGATGAACTGCTGACATGGTAAAGGAAGATTGGGCTATGGTCGGCAGGAAGATGGGGTGGTGGTCGAGGTGGACCAGCCGCATGGAAAAGGTGGGTGCGGGTCTGAAAATAAAAAAGGAGTAGGAGTAGTCTTTCGAAATGAAGGGGACGAATAGGTTTTTGGAGGAATATGCGTAGCTTGCTTCGGGAATTTCGGTTGAATGCTTTGGGAAATGAAAATGGACAAGCCAGATTCTAGGTGGGTTCAGAGAAATGGAAGGAAGCAGAAGGGTTTCATATGCGAACTTGCTTTATATCAGTATTTATTATTTTTTTAACTTGATTGTGGCAGACGAACGAAAAGGCGGACCAAAGAAAACCATCAAATATATATTGGAACCAGTGGAAAAGAAAAGGTCATAACAGTTGAATTTAAAAATATAAATGCTAGAGGCTATTGGTTTTCTCACAGGAAAAACGAATGGACACGGGAAATAAGAGGACTCGAACGAGCATTGATACGGCTAACCATTTCGCATATTTCACCATGCACCGGACGCCGAAATACAGGAATGAATATACTACGGAGATTAGCACGATGAGACGAACATAATGGTACACATATACCAGCGATACGACCATCCTATCAAAAGTTGATATTTTATGCCAAAAATACTGCTAAAACGCCGAAAATTAGATAAATGGAGCTGGAGCGGTCCAAATTTGGCGAAACGAAATATGACGTCTCACTCCGAAAATGATTTACAGTTTTATTATATAAATATTCAGATTTTGAAAATGTTTTATTTTCAACAAATTAACTGATTTTAAATTGAAATTGGGAATTACACAACAGAACTAACTTACATATTTACCAATGAAAATCTGCCATTTGCTATGTTTAAATAGACGCATACCAAATATCAAATTTTCATTGCTAAATTTTAATTGTTTAATTTAAAGAAAAATTTAGTTAATTACGTTATACAATCGTTAAAATTTTCGGGTCGTTACACTCTCCCCCTCTCAAAACTTTTCATCCCCAAAATGGAATGAGATAGGTGAATAGAAACAACAGAAAAGAAAGATAGATTCGAAATACACGCTATATACAACAATTAATTTGAAATCATATAAACTTCATTTTTTGACATCTTATTTCTTACATTTATATTGTATATTATTCAATTACATTCAAACCTTTCCAGGTAAGTTTTATTAATGTTTTCGAATGTAATTGAGCACTATACAAATCACATTTTATTTACAACATTTCTACTAAACAAAATTTAGTTTGAACATTTTTATTACCTAAGTTATCTCTTGTATAATCTTCAATTACATATTCATATAAACATTTACTTTTTGAATATTTCAGGTAAATTATATATATGTTAGAATGCAATTGAGTATTATACAAATTAATTCTATCCTACTTCAACTGTTCCAAGTTGTTTCAATTTCATTTTTGATTTTAGACACTCCAATTATTCAAAAAAAATTCTTCATTTCAATAATTGAAAATCATTACTTAACATAAAACTTAAGAGTTAAATTTCCGAATTCACTTCAAACTATTTTAAAATAAATATATGCATATATTTGTTTTATACATCAAATCATACTCCAGAAATTCAAATCAAACCTATTTTCCAAAACAAAAATGTAGCAAAGCTACTAAGTATTCTCTCCACCTTGAGACTCGAAAATGAATGTCGATGATGCTGCAGTCATCAACGAAACTATTTTCCAACGACAAAAGAGGAGAGACAGACTTACTTCTTTTAAAATTCTTTAGAAACAAATTTCATTCGAGAATAATTTCAAATAATATTTTTTTTCAAACCTTGAAAACCAAAAAAAAATTTGAGAGACACCGGAAATTTAATTTCTCAAATTCAGCTAACTTTCTAATTCCAGAAAATTATACTATTATATATATAGTATAATCATACATAAAATTATTTCATTTACCAATTTCGAAAACAATATTGTGTCAGTTTGCTCTGTTCAAGTGTTTTGGAATTCCTATCGATAGCGTTGGTCAAACGAATCGATTGAAACCCAAAATTCAAACCTAACAACTCAAACAACACAATATAAAACATTTTTATATCAATTACAAATACACTCCCTCATAGGATGATTCAAGAATGGATCTTAGGACAAAGATAGAGATTTAAAGCTAGAGGAGCCCTGATCAAAGAGAATTCTGACTAAGAAGATAGACTCGAAAGGAAGATAAGATAATTAAATTACAATAGAGAAAATATGGACAGACTTACATTAATCGCGGCGACCTTAACCGGGTCAACTGAGACTCAAAAAAAGACGAGAATATCATCAATGAAAACCAGGACAAACTGGTTGAGAACATGATGGAAAACGCGATTCATGAGATCGATGAAGAAGGCAGGAGAATTGCTTAATCCATAGGGCATGACTAACCATTCATAGAAACCATTCGTCTAGGAGGAAGGACAGTAGTTCGAGCTCTAGGAATAAGGTCGATGCGAAATTCAATTTCCCACTAGGGAGGAAAATAAGTGACTTTATCAAAACATCAGGATAATCCCTGACTATCTGGGTGGAGGCAAGATCACTATACTGAGAATCAATTGAGAAGATAAAACTGCCTATATAATCCTGAGGCAAACGACATTCGATCACAAGAGAATTACCCTGGTCGTCTACTAGAGAAACGGTTCGGGCTTTGCAAGAAATAACAGCATCAAAACCAAGGAAATAGAAATCTCAGGTTAGTCGATGCCTGTTGTAATGGAGTTTCACCCCTTTATAGGTCATACTAAGGTTGGTTGGACCATCGAGGGGATTAGTCACTCATAAGGACGAAGTTTCCAATTGAGGTTGCAAGATGTGCTCGGATTCATTACAGAGATCCATAGAAATAAAGCTATGGGATGCTCTAGTATCAAAAGAACACGAACAGGAAAGGCCAATAATGGATTTCAGAACAAAAAGAAAGTTCCAAAAATTCAAAAGAAATCCAAATCAACGAGGATCCTAGCAAATAATTTCAAGCTCGAAAGAAAGTGATTCTCTAATTGATTCTACATTCTAGGCTATCACTACCCTATCTCTAATGAGTTTTTACTCCATATGCTAAGTTTTGTCTAAACCAGAGCTCTGATACCACTTGTAACGACCCACTATTTTGAACCATTCAAATCGACAATCATCCACTCATGTCAGATTTGAATTGCTCAAAACAACAGATTGTTAATTTATATTTGGCAAAACTCAACATATACAGTAAATAAATCAATCACATAATCACAGACACAGAGAATATAATAATAAGCGGCGGAATAGATAAATAGTAGATCATGAAGCTACTATAAAACATCAGAGTCTGAAACAAAATACAACAGAATCACAAATACAAAGGAATCTCTAATACATAAGCAACTGACAAGCCTGAACATAAATGACTGGAATAAACTGAAATAACCGAAAGCTGGATAGATAGATTTTCAAACGAAGCTCCAATGTCCAAAGGTGAGTCTTAAATGCTGTGACACTCAGTCTGACCCGAGCATAAAGCAAAACACAAAACACTCGAGTCAGGATTAACATTCTTATACCAGTAAATTCAAATCAAGTGAAATGTCAACTGAAATACAAGTAACTTAAAGGATGTTTGGGATACCCATCCTCTAAGGATCCGTTAAACTATCTGCATACATAGTACAATACGCTATATATAATGTCTATAGTAAAGTAAAATATAAAAATAGTGTTAAGGCGCTACCCATATCCCCCTTAACACATTTTATATATTCCCATAGTCTATAAAGATATTGTAAGCTCCACCAAACCGGTGGTTTACTTAAAGGGCACTCTATAGGTACGGTACAAACCAAACTCGTAGAAGACGTGATAAGGCATGTGACAAGGCATGCGAGGCATTGCCAGGGCATGATTCTATCCTTCGCACTCAAGGACTGGTGGTAACACATAGCAGCTACTACCGCCCACCTCGAGACACACTCCCAAATCAAAGGTGCACCCAATCGAATCACAAAAGCAGTAGAATGGTATCGAAGAAATGTGCCCGATAGGGGGAGCGACGCCACTTGGCCCAGTATAGCTACTGTTTTAGCCACATCAAACTGACTCATGGGAGTCAGGGCTGCGTTCATACTGCATATAGACGTCGCCAAACCAACCTACTTTGTTCTAGATTCTCCACCACGTTCACAGTTGTTAAAGTGGTTTTCGATATTGGTAGAGAGTATGACAATATCTGATCCCGGTCTCTTTAACAACCAAACGCTTATTTCACACCATGGTCATTTCATTTCAAACAGTTCATACTTCATATCAAAATATCATATTTATTTCAAAATCTTATCACTTTCGAAATCATATTCACTTTCGAAATCATATTTACTTTCAAAATCATTTTCACTTTCGAAATCATTACCACAAAATAGTTTAAACCATCATATCAAAGTATTCGCATTTAAATCCATTAAATCTAAATTATAATAGTTCCAACTTAAACAGTTTAAATCTTGAAAATAGTTTTTATATATATATATATTGAAATAGTTTTGAATTAAAAATAGTTTATATATTTATAAATAGATTATAAATTAAAATAGTTTATATATTAAAAAGAGTTTATATATTAAAAATAGTTTATATACAAAAAGAATTTATACCGAAAATAGTTTTAAATTTGAATTGTTTCTTCCAATTTCACAAATCAATTCAAATCAACTTTAGTTCTAAATTAAACTTAAACCAATCCCAGTTCAACAATTTCAATTAAAAAGGGTTAAAGGTTCACTTCAAATTCTTATTAAAAACCATCTTAATTCATATCGATTTCAAATCCAGGTTTGGGCTACAAATTTAAACCACTTCTAATTCAATAGGTTTCAAAGTTAAATATTCAAACATTTACAATAACTAAATTTGATAAATTTCATTTATATTTCAAAATTCAACTTTAGTTTTTTATTTAAAATTTGAAATATTCACTTAATCATTTTTTTATAACATTTAAATAGAGTCTCAAATTACAAATTTAAATAAAATCAATAATTAAATATCTAACTTCAATTATATATAATTCTAAAATATTCACCTAATCCCTTTTATAAACATTTAAATAAAATCTTAATTTGCAAATTTAAATCAAAATTTAAATATCCAATTTTATTTAATTTGAAAATGTTCATTCAATCACTTTTAATTAAATCAAGTTATAAAATCATACCATTCAAAATCTCAAAATCAATAAGTTTCAAATCAATTCTTATTTATATTCAATTCTCAAACAAATTAAATTACAAATTAATTTAACCTATCATTCCAACCTTTATTTTATTAAAGTTATTACAAAATCTATTTTCAAAAGATTAATATAAATTTTAAATTAAATATTTTAAACATATTATATATAATAATTAAATTAAATCTTATTATTAAATTTATTTTATATTAAATCTTATTATATATATTTAAAAATAATAAAATTATAAGTAAAATCTTAAAATTTACATTTTTCAAAACTAACTTATAAATTTAAAATTTCCAAATATATAGTTTTAAAAATCTAAATTTTACTTATATATAAAATAAATTTATATATTATATTTTAAAAATCAATATTTATGAAAACCCATATATTTCCTTTCAAAACCTTGGAAATGATTTTTGAAAAATAGACCAACGGTGTCCGTATATATTTTCTATCCTATGGTCAAGTGATACTAATATTTACTAGTATATATCATTTCAACCCGCAATCGCAAAGTTTAGAATCAATGAAAATCGCTTGGGTTTATCACTTCAACCCATAACTATTTTCCCCTAATCTATAAGATCATTCGGGTATGTATCATTTCAACCCATAAGGAATTTCTAAACTAACAGGGAACTTGCAATGTGAGAACAAATAAAAAATAATATAAATTGACATAGCATATCAATGGAAACAATGATCATAATTAAAAATTTAAATATAATATATTCTGGTGTCATATGTCAATTAATGTAGGAAAACAATTGCAGATAATCACATATCATATTTAATAATTAATTTCTAACCAATTCAAAATTTAACAACATATTTCAATCTTCGTATGAATTAAATTTACTAAATATAAGAATGTTAATCGTAAGTGATCGCCCACCTTTCGAGGCTAGAGAAAACAACAAGAATGAGGATCACGGACATAGATACGCACGGACAAGCTAGAGTTGCGGAAATAATCTCCGAACAACAACGGAAACAAGCGAAGCAAGGTGGACTAGAGATCGATGAAAACAATATATGTAAATTTTAAAATTCAAAATTTTACTCACCTATTTAAAAATAAAATCTTTATATCATGTCTTTAAAACCAATATTTAGTTTAAAACCCAAATTAAAGTAAAATCTTCACATTATATTATATATAAAAAATCAGGATTTATGAAAACATATATAAAAAACTCAAAATATCTATATTTTATATTTTAAAGTCAATATTAAAAAATCAATATATATATATATATATATATTATTTTAAAAATCCACACATATAATATTTATAGAAAATAATAAAAGAAATAATTTATATTATATATATATAATATGAAATAGCAAAGCAAGCTTAGGCAAAGTACGAAAGCAAGGTTGCAGGTTTCAAAGTAAAACATATATATATATATATTGTCACAAAATCTATTTCAAATCTTATTTCATATAAAAAAATAAAGTTATAAATAAAAAATTTATAATTTACATTTTAGACTTAACTCATAATTTAGATTTTAAATCATATAATTTAGAAATCGACATATACACAAATATTAAAATAAATCTATTTATATATATATATATGTTATTTTATAAAATCAAATTAAGAAAACACATAAAAAATATAGAAGCTGTTGCCCTCACAGGTGGAGAGAGGGAGGAAATGGCGGCATGTCCGGTTGTTAGTTGGAGCAAGGGGAAAGAACAGTGGTCGGAGCTGCTAAGTCCATGGTGGCTGATGGCTTTGCGGCTGCTCTCAGGTGGGATTGGTGCTGGAACAAGGAGAGGGTGGCATCGTTCCGGTTGACAAGGCGGCAGGACAGGCATGGGGAGGGGAAGCAAGTCAAAGTCGGACACTGGCTGAGGAGGGTGATGTGGTGCTCGGTTTTGGCAACTGTGACAGTCGGGGAAGGAGGTCTTGGTCGGAAGTAGTGTGGTGGCTCGAAGGTGGTGATTAAATGCTGATGTGCAAAAGGAAGACTGGGCTATGTCGGTAGGACGATGGGGTGGTGGTCGAGGCGGACCTGCCGCGTGGAATAGGTGGGTGCGGGTCTGAAAATAGAAAAGAAGGAGAAGGAGCAGTCTTTCGAAATGAAGGGGACGAACAGGTTTTTGGAGGAATATGCGTAGCTTGCTTCGGGAATTTCGTTTGAATGCTTTGGGAAATGAAAATGGATGAGCTAGCTTCTGGGTGGGTTCAGAGAAATGGAAGGAAGCAGGAAGGTTTCATATGCGAACTTGCTTTATATCAGTATTTATTATTATTTTACTTAAGTGTGGCAGACGAACGAAAAGGCAGGTCAAAGCAAACCATCAAATATATATATTAGAACCAGTGAAAAAGCAAAAGTCATAATAGTTGAATTTCAAAATATAAATGCTAGTGGCTACTAGTTTTTTCACGGGAACAAACGAATGGACACAGGAAATAAGAGGACTCGAATGGGCATCGATACGGCTAACCGTTTCGCAGATTTCACCGTGTACCGGATGCCGAAATAGAGGAATGAATATACTGCAGAGATCGGCATAATGAGACGAACAGAATGGTGCATAGATACCAGCGGTATGACCAGCCTATCAAAAGTCGATATTTGCTGCCAATAATGCTGTTAAAACGTCGAAAATAAGATAAACGGAGCTAGAGCGGTCCAAATTTGGCGAAATGAAATATGACGTCTCACTCAGAAAATGATTTACAATTTTATTATATAAAAATATTTAGATTTCGAAAATGTTTTATTTTCAACAAATTAACTGATTTTAAATTGAAATTGGAAATTACACAACTGAACTAACTTACATATTTACCAATGAAAATCTGCCATTTGGTATGTTTAAATAGACGCATACCAAATATCAAATTTTCATTGCTAAGTTTTAATTGTTTAATTTCAAGAAAAATTTAGTTAATTACGTTATAAAATCGTTAAAATTTCTGGGTCATTACATGTTTATTTCCATCAAAAGTAAAATGTATTTACTATTGAAACATACACTAATAAAAATAAGATGGCGTGGGACTCAAACCTGGGTGGTTTGGTAGAAATGTACAAGTCTAACCACTAAGCAGCTCTTGTTTTTGATGTAGTAGGTACATCAGTCGACTGAACTATAACCTAAGTCGAATGAACCTACTTGCTAAACAACAAAAATGAAGTTGTTCGAATTGGGTTTATCACATGGGTTTATATTTTACACTAGTTCTATCGATTGGATGTTTCTTTCAATTAGCTAAAGCTATTCGACGGAAACTAATAAAATAAGTTGTTTAAATTTGATTGTTGCATTCAGGTTTGAAGTTTATATTAGTTCGGTCGACTGAAATTTTAGCCTAGTCGACTCAGTTATTGAAATCCAAAAAATTGATCATTTGAAATCAATTCAAATCCTATACATACTTCAATATAATCCAAATTCAATCGAAGCAAACCAATATATTTTAAATGAAAGTATGTATACCTGAAATCTATACTCAACTACATGCACATAAGATGAAAATTAAATATAAACATAATTGTGAGTGCTAGTAACACTCCTTAGCCATATGGAGCTACAAAGCATTACTACTCAAACATTAGCTCTAATTTGGAAATCATGACAGACCCAAAACTTGATCAAGATGCAAAAAAATTTTATAAGAGTAGGTGTAGTTTGGTGATGAGAACACCATATATTAATATTGAAATATAATTGATTTTATTTTATTTTTATTTTTGATTAAAATGGAGAAGAGGGTTTTGATATTTCATGAAGCCAAATGGAAATATATGAGTCCCCTAGCTGTTTTGTACGTGAATTTTATTTAGGAAATGTGGGAGGAATTCTTTTCAATTCAAAGCATTATAAACTTCAAATAAAAATCATATTCTCATTACTATATGTTTATTTGTCATTATGAAACTTTATTGAATTTATTTTCCATAAATCCCTTTATTTTATTTAATAAAAGCAAAACCACTATCTTGAACCACATTAATAAAAATCCTTTTTATTAACCAAAAATCACATCAACCTTTTAAATAGAAATTATTACTAACACAAAACTTTATTCCTTATTCATGTATAGGTTTGTAAAATATTATTTCCATAATTTACTAATTTTATTTTAAATCATTTTCTAATTACATTTCAAACTCAAATGTCAAATAATTGCCAAAACCATTTATTTGAATAAAATAAAACTTCTTATCCTTCAAAATATATTCCTAATCACATTTACAAGTAATTGAAGATATTATAAAATATATAATGAACTTTATCATCTCAAAATCATTTTAAATTCATAAATATACAAATAAACTCAAATTATTGTTAACAAATCTTAAAAAGAGTCATTTTAATCAAACGAATCGCTATTATTATCTTTGATTAGTTACTGCTCACCGGTAGGTTGTTACAGACCCCCCCATAAGAAAATTGCATCGTCCTTGCAATTTCCAATAGGTAAAATCCATAAGAGGCTAAAATAATTAGCTTTACTACACCTTCTTAGTTTAAAACTTTATATACAATTATCAAAATAATACAAACTCATATAAAACATCCTTAATTAATAAATTCTTCGGTGGCCTCAAAATACAATGACTTATCATCCCGTGCCTAACATGCGGTCATGGGCTATAAGTTAAATAACTCAATTGGGACAATAAGAATGAATTACAATTAGAATATAATTCAATTATTGAAATTCCCAAAAAAATTGGAGTAAATTTCATAGTACAAAAAATTTCTGAAAATTCACGACACTCAATAAAATTTACAAATATATACTTTTATGGATTACTTCAACGAATAAATCTTTACTATACTATTTCATAATACTTTTCCAAGTATTTAAAACATTATATTATTATCTACATTTCTAAAAATGATATAAAACAATTTGTAAGACTACCTTGTTTAAAGCTTTTCGCATTGTATAAAAGTTTTCACAAAATCTATCACAGATACATGAAAGTAACATATACAATATAAAAATCCAAATATCGATAAACATTAAAATTTCAAACTCTAGAAAACCAATAACTTTTCAGACTAAATGTTGTACTTCAAATTCTAGTTTCACAAAGTACTTTCAAAATGCACTAAATACATGAAACAAGATTGTTTTTATACTTCCATGTTCGAAAAAAATTTCTAAAACCATAAATGATCAAAACATGGTACAATTTGTACTTTATAATCAATGATTTTAAAACTTTATATTTGTAACAAATCTTTTCAAACAATTTTACAATTTTCAAAATATTAAAACATCTCACAGTATATCATTTTCAAGGATAAAGATAAAATATAACTTATAAATCTCCTTACCATAGAATTTCTCCATAATTTACTTCACAAAACCTTTTAAAACATTACTACTACATTCAGAAAATATTAAAAACTCAAAATATTTGGAAACTTAATATTTTTTATCAAAACACAACTCATCTCTAAAACCTTTCTAACCATATATAATCAAGCTATAGTATGATTTCTAAGACTACAATCAAGAACTTAATTTGGATAATTCACAAACATTCTCAAACCAACTTTTTATTTCAAAAATCCAATTTCCCAAACCTTGTTTTATTTAAGAAAATTAATTACATTTGTTTTCACACATTTCTTAAATCATAAATATTTTAAAACCATAATTTCTCAAAATAGTAGTTACTTCCTTCTAACACAATATAATTTTTAATAACACTAATTATAAAATCCAATTCTTTATTTAATATGCCCCAAAATATTTGAAAAACTTAATTTTCCACTATTCCTATTTTCGCACCCCTTTAAAATTTGAAACCAATTTTAATAAAAACCGACAACAATAAGTCTTTCTAAATTATTCACAAAACAACACATAATTCTTGAAAAAAATTATACACAAATCACTTTTGAATATTAATTTCAAAATTCAAATTCCGTTTTCCTAAAATATTTATCACTTTGCTTAATTCAAAACATTACTTTAAATATACATAAAAAGTTACTAAAAGTCTTAAAATTTACTTCTACTAACTTTATGATATTTGCATAAGATATTTGTATAAATTCACTTTTAAAGACTTATTCTCAAAATGCTTGTTAATCACAAAATAATTTTTTTTAAAGCTTTAACTTTTTTCATAGTAAAACTATAATGGTAGTTCGAAAAAAAAAACTATTTTAAATTTAAGAATTTTCATAAAATAATTTATATACATCACAAAATATTATAACGTAAAAATATTCACGCCAAATGATAAATATACGTAACATTAAATATAATTATATTACAAATACGAAACTGTGTATATATAAGGAATTTAAATATTAATATTAATAACAAAAATGATTTTACTAATAAAAGACATCTACATATATATATATTTATAATTATATATTTTTCAAACATCATAATGGTTCACAAAAGGACTACAATATATTATAGAATAAATATATATAATCATTGGTTAAGTATAAATAAATAATATAAAATACACAAAATAAATATTTTTGGAAAACCAAAATATTCAGTCGACTAAAATATCCCCTCAGTCGACTAAACAATAAAAAAGTCAACTGAAATAGGACGTTGCTCTCGAATTTTAAATCTACACCGGTTTAGTCAACTAAATACCTAACTCAGTCGACAGAATTACTAGCAGAGCAACGTATAAATTTTGGACATCAATATTTATCAAGTTAATCCGAAATCAATCAACAAAAATCAATAAATACATCATTAGTGGCAAACATGCATGAAATCCTTTCAAAATATCCAGTCTAGCTTTCTTTAAAATATTATTACGAAATATTAATTCAAAAATATTTTCCTTCTTCATAAAATGTCTCACTTTTTCACAATAAAACATTTGAAACATTAAATTAATCTTTCTTCGAAATAAAATATTTTACTTCTTTTTAAAGTGCTACTTCATTTTTCAAAACATTACAAAGTATTAAGAATTTTCAAAGCTATTCAAAACTTCTTAAAACTTTCCAAAATTTTATCAAACTTTTCAAAACTCTGTGTCCATATGTCTTATCGTAGCGTTTAGGAATCCATATCGATAACGCTGGCTAAGCGCAACGACCAGAATTCTTAGTGTACTCAACGGAGCAATTAACACAATTCAATTTCAATTTTTTTTAAATATTCTATGTATTTACCTTTGTATAAAATCATACTTTAGATAAACATATATTTCATGGAAATATTTTTTCCTAATGAAAACATTTCTTACTTATATTCAATTACTTGCCAAAACCCTTTTCAATAATAAATAACCTCCAACAATTCAAAGAATATCAAGAAAAGCTTAAATTTGAAAATTACTTCATAAAATAGATAATATAAACACATTATCATATTATAAAAATACATTCTCAAAATTTTCTAGCGGCAACTTCAATATTAACATTACTGGAAGGACATAATATGAATATTTACAAATTTAACATATATATAATCATCAACCAATCAAATACAAATATATCCAATATGCTCGGCGAAAAGCAATCAATACATTCTTGTTGCGCACTCTGATCAGTAACAGACCAGAATATAACAATTCTTATCAAGTCATCGAAGGTAAATCAATTTGCATTTCATAAGTAATGTTAGTAGAATAATTTATATAAAAAATACAAATACGCTTCCGAATGATTACCCCAGTAATCATCATATACTAAGTAATATACACACACACACTCTTCTACTATAAACTAAACTCCCAACACACCCAAGGGACAGGGACTCTAAATCTCATCTAGGAAATGACTCATGTCTCTTATATATGATGTATTGTTTTAAACTTGCTTTGATACCAAATGTAACACCCCCACCTCTATACCCATATTGGCGAAGAGTATTATATAATAATACTATCGGATAATATGTAGAATAAGGCGATATGGGGCATACACATGAATATTCTCTTGGACTAACACCGGTACATATCTCAAATCATATAAAACTCACCACAAAGGTACACGGTCTCAGTACCAAACAATAAATATTGTGCCGCCAGGACAGAATAATACACAATATATAAATAATGCCAAGGAGAATGTAGAGTCAAATGTAGCGATAATATATAGTAAGAATCTATACATCATTCCAATTATACATCAAATATACACCAACGTCAAAACATCTACTAAATGAGTCTATATACAACTCAATGTTATACTATGACAATATATAATAACAAATCCTAGCCTCCATCTATGCCCAACATCCAATGATATGGCCATCTCATCCCTTGAACCTAGAATATCTTGGACTGGCCCAAGTATTATAAATAAGACACGGGTCAAACTATATTTATAATTATGGGTGATATGAAATATGTAAAATCGATGAAAGATATAATAATAATACTGACATTAACAAGTTCAATATCTCAAGATAACAACCACTACAATATCACATAATAAAGTGTCATTACCCATATAAAGAACACCACTTAGAAATCACGAAATTAATGTAAAACGGGTGAATCATCCATGTTCAAAAATCATCATCAAAATTAATATATAAATAATGTGATATAACTTGTCAAATCATCCAAACCATATCCAAAATCACACAAACCATAAATATAAATCATCGACAAACCAAAGCACCAACAATAAAGTAAGGCTATCTCAAAAATACCAAATCATCAAAGAGTAAGGATATACATGGACTAACTACACTTTAGACTCAACCAGTCTCTAGTTTAGTCAACTCATTATAGGAATGAGACATATATGCCAATCCACTAAACATAAAATATCCCAAACCAGAAAGGGAGACTGATAAAACAACATGCTCCAGGAACCCAAGTCTACTCGCTTACCGTAGAGTAACCGTTTATTCCTACAGTCTTTAGTTACCTCTCCAAACATCGTGACCCCATCCACCAATGGCTCGTCTATGCGTAGCCACGGTCACGACCCTTCTTTGCCCCTAATGGTAACAGATTGTTGGCATATGCGGTACAAGGGGTTATATGCAACAACTCATCTGCTACTGCCAATACTATGATGCACACTAAAGGGACATATAACTATGGTGTCATGGATCTTGAGCGTGACCCAATGATCAGGTTGCTAGGGTGGATACTGGCTAATCTGGTTCACTCCCGAAAAATCAAGGAAGCTGGACACAATGTGGATTATCATATAGTACTCATACCCTGTGAATCTGCATATCTCTAATAGTAGGCCGATACATGGCTCTCATAAGCCAACATCCAACAGTACGATAATCCTGATCAAATATCACATATACACATAGGTGTAATCCCCATTGAATGACATTTACTTACAATGAATAATCAAATAAATAACCTAACGGTGTTCCATACCACTGCATATTATTCGGATAATTATTCATGGCATATAAAATACACTCGATCTACACTGGATATCTCTATATGATAAGTTCGATGAATAATCGGAAAAGTGCTAAAGTCTCATACTAAACGGTATCATTAATCCGTTTATTTAAATTTCTCGTCACATAGGTTTGAAATCTCACAGATCAAATAGAAGGATGTCATCACCATATCATCTTAAAATATAATTCAAATCAATATGAACGGTGAATCATTCATAGCAAAATAGTTAATGAGAAAATAATATGAAATAATAATGAGAATGTAATAAAATAAGATCACAAGAATATGGTGAAATAATATTAAATCTAGTATTAGAATAAATACTTTGTTTGCTAATCATTATATAATATCTTTAAATTATAAAATAAAATAATAATTCAAATCCTAACTTATAAACATATAAAACAATCAAAATCGCTTTATAGATTAATCTCAATTTATTACAGTCATTTCCTAACGTTCTATAATTAAATTTCATTAATATGATTAAAAAATATACTTTTAATAAGTTTAAATACTAAGTTTTAAATAAAACTTTTCTACATAAAAATTATATTTTTACTTTATATAATTATTCACATTTATTTACATCAAAAATAAAATTTATTTACTATTGAAATATGCACTAACATTAATAAGACGACGCGATACTCGAACCTGAGTGGATTGATAGAAATGTACAAGCCTTACCACCAAACCACTCTTGTTTTTAATCTAGCAAATACACCAGTTGACATAACTATAACCTCACTCGACTGAACCTGCTTGCTAAACAACAAAAGTGAAGTTGTTCGAATTGGGTTTATCACACAAGTTTATATTTTACACTAGTTTAGTCGACTGAAGCTAGTCGACTGAAACCAATAATATAAGTTGTTTGAATTTACATTCGGGTTTGAAGTTTACACTGGTTCACTCGATAGAAATTTAGCCCAATTGACTGAATTGTTGAAACCTAGAAAAATGATCATTTGAAATCAATTCAAATCCTATCCATACTTCAATATAACCCAAATTCAATCGAAGCAAAACAATGTATGTTAAATGAAAGTATGTATACATGAAATCTAAACTCAAAAGCATGTACATAAGATGAAAATTAAATATAAACATAGCTGTAAGTGCTAGTAACACTCACTTTGGCCATATGGAGCTTCAAAACATTACTGGTCAAATATTAGTTCTAATTTGGAAATCATGACACACCCAAAATTTGATCAAGATGCAAACGTCTTCATAAGAGTATGTGTAGCTTGGTGTTGAGAACATCATATATTAATATTGGAATTTATTTTATTTTTAATTTTGATTAAAATGGAGAAGAGGGTTTTGATATTTTGAAGCCAAAAGGAAAATATATGAATCCCCTAGAAGTTTTGTACGTGAATTATATTTAGGAAATTAGAGAAGAAATCTCTTAGAGAAGTCTAGATTCATATTTCATGAAACAAGGTTTGGGTTTTGGGCCTTACACGCTACTATGCCCATTCTATATTTTTTTCTTTTCTTCTTTATAAAACCATTTTCTTTTCAATTCAAATAATCATAAAACTTCAAATAAAAATCATATTCTCATTACCAAATATTTATTTATCATTATGATACTTTATTGAATTTATATTCCATAAATCCCTTTATTTTATTTAATAAAAGAAAAACTACTATCTTGGACCACTTTAATAAAAATACTTTTTATCAACCAAAAATCACATCAAACCTTTGCATAGAAATTATTACCAACACAAAACTTTATATTTTATTCATATACAAGTTTATAAAATATTACTTTCATAATTTACCAATTTTATTTTAAATTGTTTCTTAATTACATATCAAACTCAATTATCAAATAATTCCCAAAACCATTTATTTAAATAAAATTAAATTTCTTTCCTTCAAAATATATTCCTAGTCACATTTACAAACAATACAAGATATTATAAAACATATAATGAACTTTATCATCTCAAAATCATTTTAAATTCATAAATATACAAATAAACCTAAATTATTGTTATTAAATCTAAAAAAAATCATTTTAATCACATAAATCACTATTATTATATTTGATTGGTTACTGCTCAACACCGGGTTGTTACATCCCAACCTTGTAACAACACAACAACTTCATATCTTCAACCCTTAAGCAAATGAATAGGGCTAAGCATTAATATAGCATGAGCAAGAGAGGAATGGACCTAGATGGGCACAACCAAGCAAGAAATGGCCTAATAGGGTATGGCCTTGATGAATGGAGGGAGATGAGCTCCTTTTCTTCAACTTCCAAGAATATGGAGTGATGTTATATGCTATATAATGATGGCAACATGAGTTTAAAGAAGAGTTGGCTTTGTTTGAGTTATTTGATTAATGAAATTTGGGAAGAGATAAGAGTGAGAGAGTAATAGCTTAAGTTTTGAGAATTAGCAAACAAATGAAGAGGGCCTTGCATATCCATGTATAAACTTGTAAATGAGTGGCTAAATAACCCAAATAACCCCCCCCCCCCCCGGGCCGGCCCTAAAGAATCTCCACCTTACCAAGCCCATGCCTCCACTCACTTCACACAATACTTTGAAAAAGTCTCTCCTTAATTTACTCCTTCATGTCCTTCTTTTAGTAGCTATTTGCTAATTAATTTTCTCTTAGGAAGATAGAAGATTTAAATACTTATTAACGTGTTCATATGTTTATTACATAAGTCCAAAGAATTTAAATAACTTTTATTGAATAAAAAGTTGATTTTTTAATAAAACGTTTTTCGATCACATTTGTAACGACCCGTATTTTTACGGGTCGAAACATCGTAAAAACTGTTGTCATTAGATCGATAGTATTGTTAAGTCGTTCGAAGCTTGAGTCGTGTAGTAGCTTAGGTCGTATAGAAGTTTGGGACGACTTAAGAGATTGGAGCGACCTAAGGAGTTTGGTCATGTTGGGACTTAGGTCGTGAAGAAGGATAGGTCGTGGAGCGACTTAAGGGGTTTAGCGACCTAAGGAGTTTGGTTGTGTTGGGACTTAGGTCGTGAAGAAGGATAGGTCGTGGAGCGACTTAAGGGGTAGACGACTTAAGGGGTTTAGCGACCTATAGGATTTGACCGACCTAAGGATTGGAACGACTTAGGAGTTAACGGCTTAAGTTAGTAGGCAACTTAAGGAATTGGCGACTTAAGGGAAGTCGGCGACTTAAGGGTTAGCGGCATAGGAGTAGCGATCTAGTAGACTGTGCGAGTTAACGACTTAAGGAGGATAGGTCGGCAACGACCTAAGGAAGTGGGTGGTAGCAGTTGGCGACTTAAGGTAGTTAGGTCATCCAGACGACTTAGGTGTTAGGTCGTAAGACCCTGTGTGTATAGTTAAGTTGCGTGCGTGTGTGTTAGGTCGTAGACGACTTATGATAGGTCGCGTGGATGCTTAAGTCGTTAGGTTGCTTCTGTAGTAGGTCGCGTAAGGACTTAAGGGTTAAGTCGTTAGGTCGTATCTGTGCTAGGTCGTATATGTACTAAGTCGTTAAGTCGCATCTCTGTTGGGTCGTAAGTCGCGCACGGGTGTTATGGCTTAGGTTGTTGAACTGTTAGGTCGTTAGGTCGCGCATATGTGTTAAGTCGCGCAAGTGTTAGGTCAGGAGGAGCTGCTAGGTCGTAAGTCGTGGTGTTCTTAAGTCGTAAGTCGTGGAGTTTTCTTACGTCGTGGACGAATTAAGGGGGCGAACGACTTATGGATCAGCCTATAAATACACGTCCTCGCCTCACTTTTTGGGATCCGGATTTTGAAGCGACGAAGTCCTGCCATTTTGAGAGCTCGAGTTCAACACTTCTTCACTTCTTTTCTCGACTCTAATCTTGTGATTCCTTCCATCCAAATCGAAGATCAAATCGAAGATCCAAGAGCTTAGATTGAAGATCTACATTCTTCGAAGAGAGATTTCATCGTTTGAAGCGGAATTTTGATAGATCGAGTTAGATCCTTCGCTGTCCAGATCTGAAGTGTGTTGCTTTTGAGGTGTTTAAGTGATTTGGTGAGTGGTGGTTATCTCTCACACGGATCCAAAGGAGTATATCGGATTGATGGCTTGATTTTGTGTTAAATAGTGATTTCCATGCATTCTCGTAAACTTAAGTATAGATCCATTGTTCATGATGATTTGACATCCATTTTACTACATGTTAATCTATGCAAGTTCATTCATCAAGTTGTAGAGATAGTGCTCATGTTTCATGCTTGTTAGATTTGGACTCTTTATTTACAAAATTGCAATTATTGTTATAATTGTTTATTAGATCATGTTTGAATGCTTGATTACTTGGATTAATGATGGACTTGATTGATTGTTATAAATTAGTTGATTGATGATTTGATTTGGAAAAGATGGCCGAAGATGATTCAAA
This sequence comes from Allium fistulosum, assembly GCA_030737815.1. Classification (NCBI taxonomy): domain Eukaryota; kingdom Viridiplantae; phylum Streptophyta; class Magnoliopsida; order Asparagales; family Amaryllidaceae; genus Allium; species Allium fistulosum. Next base: position 1,244,780,554 of record CM060904.1, on the reverse strand, counting down.
AGCTAAGGGAAAGGCTCTTGAATTGGAAAAGCTGCTCGTGGCATATGTGGCGGATGATGAAGCTCATATGGATAGATTTGATGATGTTGATGTTGAGATGAGGCTTTGCTATGATGAGATGAAGCGAGGCATGGTATGAGATAGCCTTGGTTTAATCTAGACGGGATCATTCCATGCATGTTGATAACTCGGTGAAATGGTTCGGGTTTGAGGATAATGGTTTGCTCGAGAGGCGCTTGAGCTAGTATGGAAATAGTCGTCGAGGAGGATGACTAGAAGGCTGAGGTTTCATCGTTATTGAAGGTTCTAGCAGACTCAAAGCAAGAGTACGCTGGGCAGATTCGATTGTCCCTAAAGACTATGATTGTAGTCGAGTACTCTGGGCAGATTCGATAGTCCTAGGCACGGGCTGCGACGACATGCGGAGTTCTGTCTAGAACCGGGGTTGCCATTAACCCTTGACGGACGGCTGAAAGAATGTGCCGGTCATTCAATTAATGGTGGTATTGAAGCAATGATAACAGTGATAGCCAGAGTCATGGATGTTTGGTTGTATCGTCATTTGGTCTCAAGAGCAATGTTTTCTGGGTGCTTATCTGATCTTGGTTTAGGCCTTGGGGGTTTGTACTTGGAAAATGTTGACCTTGACTCGAGTGATAATTGCTTTACTTTAAATGTCTGCTTTTCTATGTTTACTTCTGCTTAGTGTGTCTGGGGGCTATCACTGTAGAAAGAGGTGGAGTGGGAGGGTTGAATTCCTATTCCTTTTACCTTTATGCTCTTTTGGTATGTTGTTAGTTAATTTACCGCTCACTAAGACTGTTGACTGACTCAAGGTTTTATGTTCAACTCTTATTACCTTGGGCTGTTCATCCATTTTGGGATGGGCAGACTAGGTAGCAGGTGACAGGTGTTGTTCTTAGTTTCCAACGATGCTGATGACGAAGACGAGCTGGAGGTTTGCATGTTATTTTCTTACTATATGTACTGGATGTTCCGCTGCTTGTATAATTCTCTGAGTGATATGTAGTGAGGCTTGATGTATTGACTATTCGGATGTTTGTATTCAACTATTATGAAGTTTAATTGATGAGATTCTATTTTGTGAAGCTTCACTATATATATTCTCTATTGTATTTTATCCATGCGCTGTGAGTAATACGATAGATTCGGCTGCTTTAACTTTACCTTGGCGATCGTCCATGGCTGCCTGGCACACTTTACAGCGCACTATTTCTATGTTCAGTGCAGGAGTCATGGGCGGTCGTCACATTTGGTATCAGAGCTTTGGTTAATCGATTTTACCCAATGCTCGCTGACGTAACTACGTATGAGAGACGTAATTGTATTTTGATTGATGATTACTATATATAATATAGTAGCTTAGAAGTATGTGAGTCCTTTATGCGGTTGTTCTCAAGGTGTATTGATCATTCCTTTTTATAGATATTAAGAATGAGTCGAAGAGGGAGACCAGCTGCTAGGGAAGGCCGTGCTACTGAGGGGGCTGCTGATTATACTACTATGTTCGAGGCTATGATGACTTCGATCATGAGAAGGATGCCAGCTCCGGGGCCATCAGTAGATGTTGGAGTTCAAGTTCAAACTCCAAAACCGGTGGATTTTGCTAAGCTGTGTAAAGATTATACTGCTCTTGGAGGAAAGGTTTTCTTGGGAATAGAGTCAACTATTGAAGTCCAGAGGTGGATAGATGCTTGTAGAAGAATCTTTGGTGACTTGGGAATCGAAGATGCAACCAAAAGGAAGCTCGCATCAAGACAGCTTCAAGGAGAGCTTCTGACTGGTGGAACTCTATCACCATTGATACTCCGGAGGAAGAAATTACTTGGGAGCAATTCCAAGCCAGATTTGAAGCTAAGTTCATTTCTACAGCTCAGAAATCTGTTATGTTCAAGAAGTTTGTGAAGCTCAAGCAAGGTGGAAGACCAGTTCTTGAGTATGTTTCTGAGTTTGAAGCTTTGTCCAAGTATGCCCGGTCGTATATTGAATCTCCATATCAGAAAAACGAGAAGTTTGTGACAGGCTTGGACAGTTATCTTGGGAAGCAGTTGGTGGATCATTTAAACGATCCATTTGAGAAGCTTGTGGAGAAAGCTCTCAGGCACGAGAATCTGTTTCCTAAAGAGGGATCTGTTGTTGCTGTAACCAAGGAAGAGTCTAAACCACAGCAGGGTGGAAACAAGAAGAGGAAGCTACAGCAGCAAAAGGGTAAGGATGGCCAGAAGAAGCCGAAGGGCGAAGTGACCTGCTACAATTGTCATCAGAAGGGCCATTTCTCCAGAGATTTCAAGAATCCAAAGGTGTCGGTGAAGTGCCACAACTGTGACAAGCCGGGGCATATTAAGAGGAATTGTCCAGAACCGCGGAAGGACAAGCAGATTGTGTAAGCTTATGCTTTGGGGGCTGTTCCATCATCTTCAAAAGCTCCTACCGCTGAAGAGAAAGGAAAGAGTGTGGTGGTTCAAGGTACTCTTTCCATATGTGGTGTTCCAGTTAGAGTGTTATTTGATACTGGGGCGTCACATTCTTTTGTTTGTAATGAACTTGTAGGCCGGTTGGGTTTAGAACCGGATATTGTTGATAGGCCATTGGTTGTGACAAATCCAGTTGGGGGTTCGTCCTATCTATGTATGCTATGTCATGGTCTGATTGTATCGAGTCATGATTGCTCTTTTGTTTGTGATTGTTTTGTTCTGAACTTTGCGGGGTTCGGAATTATTTTGGGTATGGACTGGCTTAGGAAGTATGCGGCAAAGGTTGATTGTGAAAGGTTGGAGGTGACAGTCGAGAATGTGGAGGGGCGAAAGGTTGTGATACGATGTAAGCATGAGGAAGGCGTCTTCATGAGCTTCATGTATTCGCTGGTTGTTCCACGGGATGGACTGTCATCGCTGCCAATCGCTAATGGATTCGAGGATGTCTTTGATGAGGTCAAAGGGTTACCGCCGCATAGAGAGATCGAGTTTCGTATCGATCTAGTTGAAGGAGCCAGACCTGTTGTGATGCCTCTTAGGCGAATGGCGCCTAGAGAACAACAAGAGTTGAGGGTGCAAGTTGATGATCTTTTGCAGAAAGGATTAATTCGGCGTAGTGTGTCCGAATGGGGTGCACCAGTTGTGTTTGTAACCAAAGCGGATGGATCGTTGAGGTTGTGTGTGGATTATCGTGAGCTGAATAAAGTGACTAAGAAGAACAAGTATCCATTGCCGAGAATAGATGACTTGTTTGATCAGCTTCACGAAGCTAAGGTGTTTTCTCAGATGGATTTGGCAACAGGATTTCACCAGTTAAGAGTGGCTAAGGATAGTGTGCCAAAGACTGCTTTCAGGACACCATCCGGTTTCTTTGAGTGGCTGGTAATGCCGTTTGGATTGACCAATGCACCAGCATATTTTGTGGATCTTATGAATAGAGTGTTCAGAGATCAGTTGAACAAGTTCGTACTAGTGTTCGTGGATGATATTTTGATTTATTCCAGAACAGAAGAAGAGCACAAGACGCACTTGCATATAGTTTTGGAAATCTTACGGAAACATCAACTGAAGGCTAAGTTTTCGAAGTGTCACTTCTGGAAGAGCGAAGTGAGGTTCTTAGGCCATATTATCTTTGGAAGCGGAATAGCGGTTGATCCCGCCAAGATAGCAGCAATCCAGGATTGGGGTAGACCTAAGAATGCATCTGATGTGAGAAGTTTTCTTGGATTAGAAGGATATTATCACCGATTTATCAAAGACTTTTCCAAGGTGGTTGCACCATTGACAGGATTGACGAAAAAGAATCAAGTATTCAGATGGGATGCTAAGTGTGAGCAAGCTTTCGGAATCCTGAAAGAGCGATTGACAAGTGTTCCTGTTTTGACTATTCCAAGTGGAAATGATGAGATGGTGGTTTACACCGACGCATGTGGTACTGGACTTGGAACAGTGCTGATGCAGAAGGGTAAAGTTGTTGCGTATTCAAGTCGACAACTGAAGCCGCATGAAAGGAATTATCCGACTCATGATTTAGAGTTAGCGGCGATTGTTTTTGCTTTGAAGATGTGGAGACATTATCTATTGGGAGTTCGATTCGAGTTGTTTACAGATCATAAGTCGTTGAAGTATCTTTTCTCCCAAAAGGATTTGAATCTTCGGCAGCAACGATGGCTAGAGTTTTTTGGCATCATATGATTTTGGTATAGCCTATACTCTGGGAAAGGGTAACGCAGTGGCAGATGCGTAAAGTCGAAGACATGTAGGATTGGGAGCCATGTTTTCGGAATGGAAGAGTCTCGAGTATTTGGCTGGATTTGACTTCAGGCCTAGATGTGAATTGGAACCTGAGATGTTGGCAAACTTATCGATAAGACCGACTCTTGTGGAAAGAATTGGCGAGAGCCAAAAGCGAGACGATAAGCTTGTCAAGATTATCCGTGATTTGGAATCTGGATTGGATCCAGAAAAGGATAAAGGATTCGAGGTCGATCGAGAGGGTTGGCTTCGGAAGCAAGGACGACTAGTTGTTCCCGATAGAGATGAATTGAGAAATGAAGTTCTGAAGGAAAGTCATCACTCGAAGCTGACAATTCATCCAGGTGGAAATAAGATGTATCGGGATATGAAAAGAACCTATTACTGGGAAGGTATGAAGAAGGATGTTGGAAATTTTATTTCCAAGTGCATGAACTGCCAGTTGGTAAAAGCCGAACAGAAGAAGCCAAGTGGATTGCTTCATCCATTAGAAGTTCCTACATGGAAGTGGGAGCAAATATCGATGGATTTTATTGATGGGCTACCTAGAACAAGAACGGGAAATGAAGGGATTTGGGTCATCATAGATCGTTTGACTAAGAGCGCAAGATTCATTCCTGTTCGATCAACCAGGACTGCATCAAAGTTGGCTGAGCTGTATGTTAAGTGGATAGTCCGATTCCATGGTATTCCGAAGAGTATAGTGAGCGATCGAGACCCATTGTTCACTAGTGGATTTTGGAAGAGCTTCCAGGAAGTTTTGGGAATCGAGTTGTGTTTGAGTACAGCTTATCACCCCCAAACAGATGGTCAGATCGAGAGAGTCAATCGAGTTTTGGAAGATCTCCTTAGAGCTTGTGTTTTGGATTTCGGAGGATCATGGGAAGATCACCTTCATTTGGTGGAATTTTCGTATAATAACAGTTACCAGTCAAGCATTGGTATGGCACCGTATGAGGCATTGTATGGAAGACCGTGTAACTCTCCGACATGTTGGTTAGAAACAGGAGAAAAGCTGATACTTGGGCCAGAAATGATTCGACAGACTATGGATTGCATAGAGATCATTCGGCAACGAATGAAGGCAGCCCAAGACCGTCAGAAAAGTTATGCCGATAAGCGTCGTAAGGATTTGGAATTCGACGTGGGTGATATGGTTTTTGTGAATATTTCTCCACTGAAGAATGTTATTCAATTCGGGAGGAAAGTAAAATTGACTCTGAGATTTGTTGGACCATTCCCGATCATCGAGCGAATTGGAAAGCTCGCCTATAAATTGGAGTTACCAGAAAAGATGTCGAGTGTGCATAATGATTTTTATGTATCGTATCTACGGAAGTATGTGCACGACTCGAATACAGTGGTTTCTGCAGATAGCTGTGAAGATTTTGAGATTTATCCAGTCGAGAAGAGACCTCGTAAGCCATTTCGTGTTGTGGAAACTGACACGAAATAACTTAGGAGGAAGGTAGTTAGGTTGCTCAAGATACAATGAAGTGATGATGTTAACGACTCTACATGGGAGGTGGAAGAGAGGATGAAGGCAGCTCATCCTGAACTCTTCGAGGTATGGCCATAAGGTGTCGTGTCATCTCACGATATTGTAACTTGTTCTAGTTTTAGAATTCTACATGCTAGGCTAGAATTGGACGCATGGTTTGTGGATTGCTATGGATGGTAGGCATGTGGAATAGTTTTTGATTGCTCTTGTTTGTTTGGAATTTCGGGGGCGAAATTTCTAAGGGGGAGAGAATGTAACGACCCGTATTTTTACGGATCGAAACATCGTAAAAACTGTTGTCATTAGATCGATAGTATTGTTAAGTCGTTCGAAGCTTGAGTCGTGTAGTAGCTTAGGTCGTATAGAAGTTTGGGACGACTTAAGAGATTGGAACGACCTAAAGAGTTTGGTCGTGTTGGGACTTAGGTCGTGAAGAAGGATAGGTCGTGGAGCGACTTAAGGGGTAGACGACTTAAGGGGTTTAGCGACCTAAGGAGTTTGGTCGTGTTGGGACTTAGGTCGTGAAGAAGGATAGGTCGTGGAGCGACTTAAGGGGTAGACGACTTAAGGGGTTTAGCGACCTATAGGATTTGACCGACCTAAGGATTGGAACGACTTAGGAGTTAACGGCTTAAGTTAGTAGGCGACTTAAGGAATTGGCGACTTAAGGGAAGTCGGCGACTTAAGGGTTAGCGGCATAGGAGTAGCGATCTAGTAGACTGTGTGAGTTAACGACTTAAGGAGGATAGGTCGGCAACGACCTAAGGAAGTGGGTGGTAGCAGTTGGCGACTTAAGGTAGTTAGGTCGTCTAGAAGACTTAGGTGTTAGGTCGTAAGACCCTGTGTGTATAGTTAAGTCGCGTGCGTGTGTGTTAGGTCGTAGACGACTTATGATAGGTCGCGTGGATGCTTAAGTCGTTAGGTTGCTTCTGTAGTAGGTCGCGTAAGGGCTTAAGGGTTAATTCGTTAGGTCGAATCTGTGCTAGGTCGTATATGTACTAAGTCGTTAAGTCGCATCTCTGTTGGGTCATAAGTCGCGCACGTGTGTTATGGCTTAGCTTGTTGAACCGTTAGGTCGTTAGGTCGCGCATATGTGTTAAGTCGCGCAAGTGTTAGGTCAGGAGGAGCTGCTAGGTCGTAAGTCGTGGTGTTCTTAAGTCGTAAGTCGTGGAGTTTTCTTACGTCGTGGACGAATTAAGGGGGCGAACGACTTATGGATCAGCCTATAAATACACGTCCTCGCCTCACTTTTTGGGATCCGGATTTTGAAGCGACGAAGTCCTGCCATTTTGAGAGCTCGAGTTCAACACTTCCTCACTTCTTTTCTCGACTCTAATCTTGTGATTCCTTCCATCCAAATCGAAGATCAAATCGAAGATCCAAGAGCTTAGACTGAAGATCTACATTCTTCGAAGAGAGATTTCATCGTTTGAAGCGGAATTTTGATAGATCGAGTTAGATCCTTCGCTATCCAGATCTGAAGTGTGTTGCTTTTGAGGTGTTTAGGTGATTTGGTGAGTGGTGGTTATCTCTCACACGGATCCAAAGGAGTATATCGGATTGATGGCTTGATTTTGTGTTAAATAGTGATTTCCATGCATTCTCGTAAACTTAAGTATAGATCCATTGTTCATGATGATTTGACATCCATTTTACTACATGTTAATCTATGCAAGTTCATTCATCATGTTGTAGAGATAGTGCTCATGTTTCATGCTTGTTAGATTTGGACTCTTTATTTACAAAATTGCAATTATTGTTATAATTGTTTATTAGATCATGTTTGAATGCTTGATTACTTGGATTAATGATTGACTTGATTGATTGTTATAAATTAGTTGATTGATGATTTGATTTGGACAAGATGGTCGAAGATGATTCAAAAGCTAAGGGAAAGGCTCTTGATTTGGAAAAGCTGCTCGTGGCATATGTGGCGGATGATGAAGCTCATATGGATAGATTTGATGATGTTGATGTTGAGATGAGGCTTTGCTATGATGAGATGAAGCGAGGCATGGTATGAGATAGCCTTGGTTTAATCCAGACGGGATCATTCCAAGCATGTTGATAACTCGGTGAAATGGTTCGGGTTTGAGGATAATGGTTTGCTCGAGAGGCGCTTGAGCTAGTATGGAAATAGTCGTCGAGGAGGATGACTAGAAGGCTGAGGTTTCATCGTTATTGAAGGTTTTAGCAGACTCAAAGCAAGAGTACGCTGGGCAGATTCGATAGTCCCTAAAGACTATGATTGTAGTCGAGTACTCTGGGCAGATTCGATAGTCCTAGGCATGGGATGCGACGATGTGCGGAGTTCTGTCTAGAACCGGGGTTGCCATTAACCCTTGATGGACGGCTGAAAGAATGTGCCGGTCATTCAATTAATGGTGGTATCGAAGCAATGCTAACAGTGATAGCCAGAGTCATGGATGTTTGGTTGTATCGTCATTCGGTCTCAAGTGCAATGTTTTCTGGGTGCTTATCTGATCTTGGTTTAGGCCTTGGGGGTTTGTACTTGGAAAATGTTGACCTTGACTCGAGTGATAATTGCTTTACTTTAAATGTCTGCTTTGCTATGTTTACTTCTGCTTAGTGTGTCTGGGGGCTATCACTGTAGAAAGAGGTGGAGTGGGTGGGTTGGATTCCTATTCCTTTTACCTTTATGCTCTTTTGGTATGTTGTTAGTTAATTTACCGTTCACTAAGACTGTTGTCTGACTCAAGGTTTTATGTTCAACTCTTATTACCTTGGGTTGTTCATCCATTTTGGGATCGGCAGACTAGGTAGCAGGTGACAGGTGCTGTTCTTAGTTTCCAACGATGCTAATGACGAAGATGAGCTGGAGGCTTGCATGTTATTTTCTTACTATATGTACTGGATGTTCCGCTGCTTGTATAATTCTCTGAGTGATATGTAGTGAGGCTTGATGTATTGACTATTCAGATGTTTGTATTCAACTATTATGAAGTTTAATTGATGAGATTCTATTTTGTGAAGCTTCACTATATATATTCTCTATTGTATTTTATCCATGCGCTGTGAGTAATACGATAGATTCTGCTACTTTAACTTTACCTTGGTGATCGTCCATGGCTGCCTGGCACACTTTACAGCGCACTATTTCTATGTTTAGTGCAGGAGTCATGGGCGGTCGTCACAACATTTTCAATATTTCTTAAAAGTGTATATTTTTTTCAACACATTTCATAAATAAGTTTTCTATCAATAATTATTAATTAAAAAGTATTTAACAAGCTTATAAAATCACATTTTTAATACTTAATCATTTTTCAAAAGTTTAAATATTCGAAGATGAACTGTCCGAAATTATAGGTAGTTACAAAACTTAACTAAAATATTCTTCACTTTTGAAAATAAAAGCTTTAGTCTTCCTTTATCTTTGTTTCTCTTCTTCTCCCTTGTTAATGGTGTTTGATCAAGCTTGGGATTCTTTTCTTTTATTTGGTTTTTAAAATGAAAATGAAAGCAAAATAAAGAGAATGATATGGTTATGTATATATGTATTAATAATTTTTACTAGGGCTTTAATCCTTTCTTTCCTAATCGCATATATTCTTTTCCTTAATCCCCTTCATTCAAACATTAGATTTATTCATTTTATCTTCTGGTGAAATTTACTTACTAGTTACTCTTGGTCCATTTAGATAACCATGTTTAAGAGTGTTGTTTTTTATTAATCAAATTTCTCTTTAGTAATTATTTTAATTGACTGCTCTTAATTTATTATTTAATAAATTCTATTGTTAATTTAATCCTATACTTCTGGCAGAATTTAATTATTAACTACTCTTGGTCCATTTAGATAACCATGTTTAAGTGTCCTGCACTTTACTAATCAAATTTCTCTTTAGTAATTCTTTTAATTGAATTCTCTTTATTTATTACTTAATAATCTATTGTTAATTTAATCCTATATTATGACACTTTAAATTATGGGTTGTTACATCCAACACAATATGTTTGATATTGGCAATGAAAAAAACACTTGAATTTTGACAAAATTACAGTGGTTCCACCACTCAAACGACATGGCAATCCAATTTAACCCGCTCATACATAATTAGATCAAACTAGACCTAAATGCCCAAAATTCTATAATGGTTGAACCCAAGTGTTTGGGTTCAAAAGATTTTAAGAATGAAAAGAATGATGCTAATTTTGAATTCAAACATGAACAAGGTATAAAATGATTACCTAATGATTGTTTGAAGATATGGAAGGATTGGGTAGATGTAGAAGCAAAACTAGAGAAGCAAGAAGCTGGAAGGTAAATGGTCGAATAAGTGGCTAAGAAGAGGGAAACGTTGAAAAATGCCCAAGTCCCAATAATTATAAGAGTGAGAAATTTTCCTGATACTGGATAGAGTGGTACTGGAAAGAATAATTCTAGGCATAATTATAATAGACAAATGCGTCAAACAAAATTATTTTGCTATGCATATTTGTTTCTCGAGTCTCAAACGATGCTTGTACCCTCAGATACTATATTCTTAGACTTGTAATGTTCCTAAGGAAGTTCCTTTTCTAAGGAGATGCAAGATTTAGTGGAAAACTAGTTGTTGGTGTTTTACCGAATAAGACATGACTAAATAACAGTCGTTTAACATATGAGGCAACCACTACTTAAAGGATGGGGCTCTCCTCGGAAGGAATAGAGCACTGTACTTAGGAAAGTATGCTTTGTGACGATAAGCATTGTGGGTTTTCACACACAACATGTTGAATACAAAAAAATATCAAGAGACGCGGAAATAATAAAGAGGGCTGTGATATGTCTACTACCTGGTAATCGATTGGCTAGGAAGAAGAAATGAGAAACACAAGTTTAGACAAAGAAACAAGAAGAAAAGAGAGATTTTCATTAATTTTTGAATTTGGTCCACTATTAAATCAGAATCAATATACAGTACCAAACAGAATATATTCGAATCATGAAAACGGTTTGGTAGTTGAAGCCGATGCAAGGCTTCTCCTATCTTATTCTACAATCAAGGAAAAGAAACAAAATTCCAAGGACGAGCGAAGTATTGAGCTGTTTACGCGGTTCGATATATACTGGTTAGGAAATGCTTGATATGGAAAACCCAGGTTCCTCGCCTCCTTATTATGAGAGACGCCTCATCAGAAAGACACAACTAAATATAGGTAAGGACTTCCTCCTCCATCTCTTTCAACCCAGCACTCGCTTTTCTAATGGTCTTCTTAGGGTTTGGAACTATCTTAATTAATGGTGTTTTATTTCTTTAACGTCGCCTCCATATTCGATCACCATGTCCCAAAATCTCTTTTTTCATTAAATCTGGTGACTACGTAACAGAAACTTCTAATTCTACTCTTTGAAGAACTAATGGTGAATGACTAATCTAAAAAAACTAATATATCGGATCCCAAACGATTAAAAAAATACACGGAATACTCAAGATTTAGCTTGTAAATTAATTTCAGACAACAATGTAGAAAGTGATACCAACCAATTACCATAATGAAACCACAATGGAAAAATATTAGATTGGAACGCTCAAAAACTCCAGTTTGATTTTTATACTAACAATGAGGGTTTAATTTTAAGAAGATTAATGGTGAAATGTCTCGTAAAAGATGGAAGATGGGTTAACTGGTACTAGCCTAGATTAATCTCAACCGTTAGATCAAACGTCAAATAGATCAGCATCGTCGAAAATACAAAGCCTTCAACAGTCGGCCTCTGGGTTATGAGTGCTCGCATTGGAGGCTCAATGTGAATGCATTGCATTTCAGCCCTACCTCATCCAACTACAAACCTTCATATTTTTTTAACCGTTCCATTTCGAAGCACTCGTTCTCCTCTTCGACTTTACATATATATAATTAACATTATTTCAAATACTCCACTATTTTAGCCATTAATTTCAATTTTAACTGATTTTAGCTTCCAGCTGTAACCTTTGTGTTGGTTGGAAATAAATTAATTTTTTGATCCATGGACGTGGGTCATTATTAACTCTGAAGTCTGAACCATGTTATATTTTTTCAATTTTTATCTTATGTTGTGTTTAATGATTGGATAGATTGTGATTATCTTTGCTGGAATGCAACGGTGGTTACCTAATAGGCAATATCATAATTTTCACATTGCTGTGGTGGAACCTCGAATCATAAAGATAAAGATAAGCCTCTTTGCTACGTTATTGATGCATATTTCGTCAGAAGTTTAGAAAAAATGTCCAGATCTATCTATTAATTAAACTTAAAAACAAGATGTATAATTGCTTATGTGGAAAAGTGTGTCCTTGGCATTTCAAAATGAAGAAAGCCCGTTCCTCTCCTTTTTTTTCAGTAACTCCCTTATTTTCCTAACATAAATCATGTATCATCTTTTAAATAGTTAGTTTACTGTTTGAAGTTGCAACGTAGTATATTTTGCAGTCATATGTTACATTTTTTAACCCTGGTATTAGCTTATGTTCATTTCCCACTCAAAAATGTCGATGGCCTATTGATAATACTGGGCAGATGTTTCTGCGAAAAATTTCTTTCATGCAAAATATGGCACTACAATTATTTCCTTCCACCTAATACACTTATAACTGATACGGTTCTACATTTTCTTACTTACATTTGTTGTTCATTGAACCTAGGCTGAGCAAGGTAGACATCATAGACATTACCACAGTTGTAATCATTCGTTGTATATGGTTTGCTGCTGTATCCGGTGGTCTGGTAAAATTTTCTTTAAATTCCAGTTATTTTATTGTTTGGCTTGTGCTCGCCACTTCCAATACACCTGTCTATACTGGAAATCTAGATGTTTTTTTTTTCTTCAATTCCATTTTTGTACCATGTTCTGATTATGTTGCATTTACATATGGATATCACTTGTATTCCATTAGCATACGTATGTTTATTGTGATAAGAAAACAAGTGAGCAATAGTTTTAACATATACCTATTGTTTTCCACCTTGTTTTTGTTAAATGGTTATACTAGTTATAAAAGTTTCTCTTTACAAAATTTAATTGTGCTATCTAGATTAATTAGTGCTCGAGCTTCATTAAATCATTCTTTAGTGATATATTTTGATACCATCTTTTTACTACACCGAGCATATATCAGTGTGGGTATTCAAATCAGGTAATAACCCCTAGTCATGTGTTATTTGTGTTAACGCTAAAAAGTGAACGCTAACACCCGGTGTGTGTAATAGAATCGTGAAAGCACCACCCGTGTGACGGGAACAGAATTTAAGCAGTAAACTGGCAGAAAAGCAGTAAAAAACAACAATTTATAATGGTTCAGCTTGAGATTAAGCCTACGTCCACTTTGAATCTCTTTATTACTGAATTCGATTACAAATCGATACAAATCTCTTATCAAAACAATACAACTTGATCAAAAGAAACAATCTTGACTACTAGCTCAATCTTTGTCGATGAAATTCGATGAATCCATGTTGGATGTAAGGAATTATCTCTTGAAGATTGTTGTAGCGTCTTGAATGTTTGAGGATCTTTGATTGCTGGATGAATGGAGATTTCGACAGAGTAACGGCGCTTGAAGAAATGAATCGCCAAAAGTCCCCTTCATGTTGGAAGTGGTGGGGTATTTATAGGAGCTGATTTGGACTCTGGAAATTTTCCTAAGTCCTAAGTCGTAGCCGACTTAGTATAAGTCGCGGTCGACTTATGATAGGTCGCTACCGGTTCATTATCTTCAATACTTCCTGAGTAGTTCACCTCCTCTTCTGGTTTTATGCTTTAAGTCCTAAGTCGCCGAAGACTTAAGGCAAGTCGGTGACGAGGTAAAGGTGTATAAGGTGTCCTGAGATTGCACACTTAGTATAAGTCGTAGGTCGGCGACGACTTAAAAGATAGGTCGTAGGTCTTAAGTTATCAACAATTGCCTTAGGTCCAAGAGCCCCTTATCTCGTAGACTCTTAAGTCGTAGTACTTCTTAGCTCGGTGTTGTTAGGTCGGAGCAGAGTTAACTCGCAAACTCGGAAGCCCTTGCTAACTCGCAGTTTGTTAAGTCGGTTGGCTTCCTTAAGTCGGTAGGCACCTAGGTCGGCACACATCTTAAGTCGGCAGCTCTTCTCAGTAGTTAGATCGGCAACTGTTGGGTCAGAGCTTTCTTAGGTCGTGGCTTGTTAAGCCGGAGACCTTTTTAAGTCGAAGTCTTCCTTGAGTCGGCTACTGTTAAGTCGGACCTGTAGCTTAGGTCGTATGTTGCCTTAAGTCAGATCTGTTAGGTCGGTCTTCGTCTTGAGTGGGTCGCGTCTTTAACTCATTAGGTTATGAACTGAAAGGGGGTTAACATTTGCCCCTCGAAGCATACGCCTAAGTCGTAGGTCGTGTGCTTCGATTTACTTAGCTCGCTTCTTGATGAGTGCGTTAGATCGTGACCGACTTAAAATGAGTCGTAAGTCGTTTGTGCCGATTCACATCTCACCGATGTTGTAGGGTCAGTCAGCAAGTCGGCACTTGCCCCAATTATCAAAGAGGAAGAAAATCCTCTAATCACTGAAAAGTCAGCCGATGTAGAAGCTGAAAAAGAAAACTCTGCCGGGCACCATGATGATGACACCTTCGATGGTTTAAGTGATATAATGATAACCTCCCGGGAGCTTTTTAAAGATGACATAACTAAAGTCACTTCTCCTGTAACAGAAGCAACATCTACTCTGCAGCAAACTTTGCCAGCTCAAGAATCAACTCCCGTTTCCCAATCTGCTATCACTCCCCAACCAAAGAGTGGTTTGTAGTTCGACGCGCGTAGTTTGCACATCACACACACTTAGGATGCTTAGTACTTATATGAACTTAGCCCCCTTTAATTTGAAGATTCCTAAGACTTGTCTTTTCTTCAATTTCAGGCTCTACAATGGGACGAACTGGCTCGTATTATGACAACTTTCGGCGCTACGGAGGGCGTGATTCTTACGATTATGGACGTTATCTTCCCTCCCGCAAAGAATCTGACGAAGAGCGTGCAGCTAGAAAAGCTCAAGAAAGGCGTGCTTACGAAGAGCAGCAAAGAAGGAGAGACGATGACTCTCATAAAAGAAAATATCATGATGACAAAGGGAAGAAGCATGCTACCGATGACCCAAGTAAACGGGTTAAACTTGATGAGAAGGACGCGTCTGAAATTTCTGAGAAAACTGACGCTCCTATCCCTTCTGATACTCCGGCCGGCTCTCCTCCTCTAAAGAAGTCTGATATTCAAACAATCATTAACAGGCCACAATATCACGTTAAAGACGGCCCTCCAACGCTTCAGAGTCGATTTCCAAATTGGTGCCTAAAAGGAGTGCGCTTTGACTTGGATTTGGTTCTGATTGATAAGCAAGATATGCTTAAAAGTCTTGACGCGGTCAGGCTTAATATCGAGAGGATGTCGCAATGGCAGAAACTTGTCGACGAACTTCAAAGGGTCAACCACCTGAATCTTGAGGCGATGATGACCATGGAGAACGATAAATCAGAATGGGACAAATGGCGTATGCAACATGATGCGGAGATGACGAGCATTGCAGATGACAACGCCAAGCTTGCATCTGAAGTCAAGCGACTAAAGGAAGATCTGGCCTCATCTTCTGCATCGCACACTCAAAAGGAAGAAGTCTTTCAGAAGCAAGTGCAGGACGCACATGCTGCGCAAAGGGACGCCGAAATGAAGCTTGCAGCTGAGCAGCACATAACTGAGAAATATCGCACAGAAAATACTGAGCTGCGGGGAACAATTGTGTCTCAAAATGCAGAGATTGAGATGCTGAAAGCTAAGCTTCTTAAAGTTGAGAAGGAGCGTGATGACGCGGTCGCTGGACAGGTTGCGGCCGAAGAGTCTCACGACGCCACTAAAGCTAGCATCGATTCTACTCTATTTGACTTCTACACGCACAGCGTTTTGGGCCGCGGCAGCCTTTCATTCTTGGGTCCCAAATATGAGATTACACTTGCTGAAGTTTGGGAGACCATACTTGATACATTTGCCGGCTACGCGGAGGCAGACCTTGTAGCGCTTTATCTGGATGATGAAGCACGCGATGCGCTTATTAGAGGTAAAGAGCAACTTGCCGAAGCTAGAGCCGGGACAGTGGCAGAGGAGCATTCAGAAAAAACAATACCTCTCATTGCCCCTGTCCATACTTCGACTTTGAATGATGTTGATATCATCGGTTCTAGCTCTCAATCTCCACTCACTGCAAAAGATGCTGAAGCTAAACTCGATACTTCCGAGACTCCTCTTTCCCAAATTGAAGAGAAGAGCTAGGAAGAAACTGAGGCTGATAAGTATGAAATTGAACTTGCGAAGCCAACTCCTCCAGGTAATTTTGGCGAAGTCCCGGGTCTAATGAACCAGTTATTTGACTTAACCGAGTTTGATGACCTTCTTACTTGTTACTTGAACTTTGGTGAACCGATACCCTCTCTATTTTCGGGAGATGTTGATTTTAACTTCTTTTCTTCTACAGCGGAGGCACCAAACACTACACAAGTTTCCACTCCTTCAGTTGCCGTCCCTCCATCTTTACAGATTACTCCTCCTTCTGCTTCCCAACCGGGATCACAAGCAGAGAAAATCGAAGCTCTTCAAGGCCTGGATGATCCGGCTGTTTCGCAGGAGCAGAAGGCGGAGGATCTTGAAGACGTCGAGAAGACCCCGGAGCGATCTCTAGATGATGACACGAAGCTTTCAACACTGCTCGCTACTCCGGGGAGCGAATCTTCCTCGAAGAGGAAGGGGAAGCGTGCCATAAGGAAGAAGAAGAGAGGTGCTTCGACTGGGGAAGACAAGACAGAAGAAGACCCAACCACTCCTCCTTCTCCGTCCCGCCCACATCGGATTCCGAAGTTAACTATTAGGCCAAGCAAAGGCTCCAAGGGTGGCGGAAAGAAGGAGTGACAAGTTGAACTTTCTACTTCTTATTTTGCTTTTTACATGTATAGATCGGAGATTGTGCGGGTACCGATCCCTGCTTTTGCTTTTTGAGATATCTGCACATGTAAAGAATTTTCATAGTATTAAATAAAACAATTATTTTACTCGTACAAACTCTTGTGTATGTGAGAATGCATCTGTTTCTCTTTTTTATTGTAGGATAAACGATTCCTTTTACTTGTACAAACTTTTTGTCTGTGTTTGGGAATGCATTTATTCCACATCTATTTTTTCGTGATATTGCAACGAACTTGTGGCATGTTGCTTTTATTAATATAATTGAATTGTACAGTATTGCCCCCATGCCGTAAGTGCATTGCAATATTCCTAGCTTTTTCAAGACTAATACTCTTATTTCAGAGGATAATTACTCCGCTTTTAAGGGGAGAATTATTCTGCTTTTAATAGGGCATATCTAGTCTTTTAGAAGAATTTTTATTTTCTCTTTCTGAAGAACGCTTCGACTTTCGGGGATAATCACTTTTATTTATTAAGAAGTGAATTTCCCTATGAAGTGAAATGAACTTTTCTGAAAGAATTTTGTAGTATTTCAACTTTTTTAGGAGGAACTTTTTGAGATGAACAAGTTAATCCTTCCTTTGAGAGTTGAACTGTGCTTCCAGAGAATGCTTTTCGTTCGAGTATTTTATTTTGGGACATGTCTCCGGAGAGGGCTCCTCTTAAAGAGTTGTGCCTCCGAAGAGGTCTTGTGCCTCCGAAAAGGGCTTGTGCCTCCGAAGAGGGCTTGTGCCTCCGAAGAGGGCTTGCGGTGCCTTGGGAAAGGGCTTTTGCCTCCGAAGAGGTCATGTGCCTTCGAAGAGGGCTTGTGGTGCCTTGGGAAAGGGCTTTTGCCTCCGAAGAGGTCATATGCCTCCGAAAAGGGCTTGTGCCTCTGAAAAGGGCTTTTTGATTGCCTGGAAGTTACTTTCTCATGGTTGAGTGGATCCACGGGGCGGACGCAAGTTGCTTGATTGGATGCTCGTTTGCACAAACGATCGCAATTAAGTAACAAGGGCCCTGTTCCTTCAGCTTGGGAAGGTGCCCCTCCGGTGGTTCCACCAATCTTTTTTGATTGAGAGAAGTACTTTCATTTTTTGGCGTGCCTCGTCAGAGGGCTTTGTTGGACTTTGAGAAGGAACGTTGGGTGGTTGGTGTGCCAGGAAGGTTGCGTCTCAGGGGCAAGTAGATCCACGGGACGGACGCAAGCTGCCTGATCGGATGCATCACGATCCGTCAGCAAGGGCCCTGTTCCTTCTGCTTGGGAAGGTGTCCCTTCGGTGGTTCTTACTGGCCCTTTTATTGAGAAGCATACCTCCTTTTGGCTGCTCCTTTGTTTGCTTGGCAATGTTCTCTTATCATCTGCTCATGAGCGATCTTTTATTGTTGTTTCCAAGCGCATATTTTTTCCTTACATTGCTATGTTCGAAGAAATGGACTTCACTGTTGAACGACTTCACGGGACAAACGCAAGTTATCTAGTTGGATGTTTGTTTATATCGACAATCTCAACCAATTAACAAAGGTTTGTCACAGTGGAGTCGCCAACTTTTTATGTGAAGTTCACTTTGTATAGGATTTGTATTTGGAATTTCGTGTCGCTTGGTATTTGCATAACAGGTGATTTATAGAGGTCGCTTGTTTTTGTGACGAGCAAGCATTGTTTTGATGTCCTGCAATTTTGAATCGACATTTTAGCAATACATTTAAAGTATTTACATATCGAAATAAAACAGGCATTATGAAATAGTAAAGAACACAAGATTTATAGTGGTTCGGCCAAGAATCGGGCCTACATCCACTTTATAGCTGTCATTCATTCACACTGATTTACAATGTTTTACAATACAACTGATACATTCATCATTATTTTACAATTTTGAACAAAGCTTTTTCTTTCAAGTAAAATAAGGACGTAAGTGGTTGCTGTTCCAGGCTCTTGGAATTGGATCTCCTTCAACAGTTACGAGCTTGAAAGTGCCATCAAGAAGTTTACTGCCAATGGCATATGGTCCTTCCCAGTTTGGTCCGAACACACCAGTTGCCGTCATGATCCTTTTCAAAACTAAGTCCCCGACCTCAAAGCTGCGCTGGCGGACTTTAGAGTTGAAGTGCCTGGCTATCCTTTGCTGATAAGCTGAAACTCTGAGCCTAGCTTCTTCTCTTTTCTCATCAAGAAAATCAAGTGCTTCAAGTTGTAGCTTTTCATTTTCAGTTTCGTTGAAATGAATTCTCATATGTGAAGGAACTTCTACTTCCACTGGAATCATTGCCTCTGATCCGTATGCCAGTGAAAATGGAGTGTGCCCAGTTGCAGTTTTGTGAGTAGTCCTGTATGCCCATAGTGCTAATGGAAGCTTATCAACCCAACCACCTTTTGCTCTTTCGAGTTGCTTTTTGATGGTTGACTTGATGATTTTATTCACTGCTTCCACTTGCCCGTTTGCCTGCGGATGAGCCACTGCTGAGAAGCTTTTCCGAATTCTGAATCGTTTGCAGAAATCCTGGAACTCTTCACTTTCAAACTGAGTACCGTTGTCTGTGATTATTTCTGTGGCACACCATATCTGCAAATGATATTTTTCGTTACAAAATTTATCATCTTTTTAGAAGTAATGGTGGCCAAAGGTTCAGCCTCAGCCCACTTGGTGAAATAATCAACGGCTACGATAGCATATTTGATTCCTGATTTGGCAACTGGTAATGGTCCGATTAGATCTATCCCCCAAATGGCGAACGGCCATGGGCTGACCATCTGTGAGAGTTCGGTGGAAGGTGCTCTTGGGATTTTTGCAAATCTCTGGCACTTGTCGCACTTTCTAGAGTAGATAGCAGCATCTCGGTTAATGTCAGGCCAGAAATACCCATATCGGAGTACTTTCTTGGCTAAAGTTTGACCAGCTGAATGATCTCCACATTCTCCTCCGTGTACCTCGGCTAGAATTATCTTGGCTTCTTCCTTAGTTACACATCGGAGCAGGGGCATTGAAAATCCCCGTCTGTATAATCGGCCACCTTGAAGTATATATCTTGATGCTTTTCTCAATAATTTTCGACGTTCCTTAGAACTTTCTGGCAGGGAACCACTGAGTAAGTATTCTTTGATTGGAGTCATCCATGATTCATGCTCTTGAGACGTAGCCATAATCCAATCAATATCCATTTCATCAATGCTTGGAGCTGACAGAACTTCTACAGGAACTAATCCCAATAATTGAGCTTCTCCGGAACTTGAGTACTTTGCTAAAGAATCTGCCTTCATATTTTCCTCTCGGGGTATGTGGCTTATTGAGTAGTGGTCGAAATCATTGAGGAGTTCGGAAGTTTTTGTCAAATATGCAGGCAAATTTCCTCCTTTGGCTTGAAATTCTTTCTTCACTTGGCAAACAATAAGCTGAGAATCACTGAAAATCTGTAACACTTTGATGTTTAGTTCCTTGGCGATTTTTAAACCGGCAATAAGTGCTTCATATTCTGCTTCATTGTTTGTTGAAGGAAATTCTAGTCTCAATGCATAACACAATGATCGTCCTTCGGGGGTTTCAAGCACAACCCCTGCCCCAGAACAGTAATCATTTCTTGATCCGTCAACATACAACTTCCACTGGATTGGAATGCCGTCAGTTGTTTCATCTTCACCATCGCCTTTGTCAGTAGATTCTGCGATGAAATCTGCTAAAGCTTGTCCGTTGATTGCTCTTCGGGGGTGATAAGTGATGTCATACTGGCTAAGTTCAATGTTCCATTTCAAAAGACGACCCGAAGTTTCAGGACGATACAGGACTTGCTTTAGAGGTTGATCAGTAAGAACTTTGATAGGGTGAGCTTGAAAATATGGTCTCAATTTCCTGGAAGCGATTAGCAAACAGTAGGCGAGCTTTTCTATCTTTGAATAATTCATCTCTGCCCCAGTGAACCGTTTACTGATGTAATAGACTGGACGCTGTATTTTCATATCTTCCCGCACAAGTGCTGCGCTGAGGGCGTGAGATGAAATTGCTAAATAGATGAAAAGATCTTCACCGTCAGTAGGCTTGGAAAGAACCGGGGGTGTTTCCATGTGATGAATTAGTTCATTGAAAGCATTCTGGCATTCTGGAGTCCACTCAAAATTTTTCTTTCCTTTCTTTAGAGCGTCAAAGAAGGGAATGCATTTGTCTGTGGCCTTGGAAATGAAGCGACTCAGGGCAGCGACTTTTCCATTGAGACTTTGCATTTCTTTCTTTGTTTTAGGGGCTTTGACTTCCCTTAGAGCTGTGATTTGAGTAGGATTGGCTTCAATGCCCCTGGCGCTCACAATGAAACCCAAAAATTTCCCAGATTCAACTCCGAATGAACATTTCAATGGATTGAGCTTCATTCCGTACTTTCGAAGAATTGCGAACATTTCCTCCAAGTGTCCCATGTGATCTACAGCTTTCTTTGATTTTACCAACATATCGTCGACATAAACTTCCATGGTTCTACCAATCTGAGGCTTGAACATTGCATTGACGAGTCTTTGGTAGGTTGCCCCAGCATTTTTCAATCCGAAAGGCATAACTTTGTAGCAGTAGAGACCCACATCTGTAATAAAGCTTGTGTCTTCCTGATCCGGCTCATGCATCATAATCTGATTGTATCCGGAGTAAGCATCCATAAACGATAACAACTCATGCCCAGCTGTTCCATCCACCAATTGATCAATTCTGGGCAGCGGGAAGCAATCTTTGGGGCATGCTTTGTTTAGATCTGAGAAATCTATGCATACTCTCCACTTTCCATTTGCCTTCTTGACCAATACTGGATTTGAAACCCAATTTGGATAAGTGGAGTTTCTGATAAAGCCGTTCTCCATGAGCCGATCGACTTCTTCCTTTAGTGCTGTCGATCTTTCTGGGCCTTGAGTTCTTCTCTTCTGTTTCACTGGTGTGAATTTCGGATCTATGTTCAGAGTATGTACAGCAACTTCCGGGGAGATCCCACACATATCAGCGTGACACCAAGCGAACACATCTAGATTGGCTTTTAAGAATGATATCAGTGTGTTTTGAACTGTTATACTTAGCTGTGAACCCACATTGAGTACTTTGTTCGGGTCTTTCGAGTCTACAGATACTGGTACCGTCACCTCCACGGGTACCACTCTATTCTCCCCTGTACTGGCTTTCCTGGGATCCATTTCTTTTCTTGCATTGCTGTGTTCGCCAGTATAGGGGCAGCTCCGTAATTGCTACAGGGTCGGTTCCTTGATGCGGAGCGGAGCTGCCGCATCTTTCCCCATTTCTCTTTTCCTGGCCTCTCGGAGTTCTACAAGATAACATTCTCGTCCTGCGTTCTGATCTCCTTTAATAACAGCAATCCCATTATCAGTAGGAAATTTCATTGTTAAGCACCAAGGAGCGAGGACGGCCCTGAAAGCAGCAAGAGTAGGCCGACCCAAGAAAGCGTTATAGGCGGAGAATCCATCAACAATTACAAAAGTTTGCTTCCGAACCAACTTCTTCTGCCCTTCGCCCATTTCAACAAACAAGTCCACCGTTCCAATTGGCTGTTTCAGCTCTCCTGTGAATCCGGCAATTTTGTGTGAAGAGGCTTGTACATCTGTCATAGGGATTTTCATTTGGTCGAATGTCCTTTTAAAGAGTATGTTGCACGAAGCACCACTATCAACCAGAACTCTTCTGACAATAGCCGGCCCAATACCGACAGAAACAACTAAAGGGTCCTCAGTAGGAGCTTCCACATCAATAGAATCCCTGGTCCTGAACATAATATCATCGTGAAAAGTCTTCTGCTGCTTTAGAGGTGCAGCATCTTCCAAGATCAAGACACTTTCTTCAGTCGGAGCATACTTCAAAGCTCTAGCATACCTTTCCATTTCACCCCAACTCCTGCCAGCTGGATGAGGTCCTCCTGTGATCACATTGATAACAGGTCTTTCTTTTTCAGCAGGCCTTTCTCCTGAACCAGATGAATGAGCTGGGGGTAGTTGCCTCTGGTTAGATGAAGACGGGTCTTTTCTATTCCTCTTGACGTATTGCTGCAACTTATTCTCCCTTAACAATTCCTCAATCAGGCTTTTCAAATGGTGGCACTCATTGGTATCATGCCCTGGTTGGTTATGAAACTTGCAAAATCTTCCGCTTTGAACAGCATTCTTCCCAACTTTCACGGCCGGTGGTTTTGGAAATTCAACTGCATCCTTAGTGGCGATGAAAATATTCTCCGGGGTATCGGTCAGAGGAGTAAAGTCTAAAGGTTTAAGGAAGCGGGGCTTTTTGAAGTCTTTCTGCCTTTTCCCACCATTACTTTCCCTTTTTTGATCTGCAGGTTCTTTCTTACTTTGAACGGTAGCATTATTTTCCACCACTGTTGTCGCAACTTTAGCTGGTGCGGAAAGATTCTCTAGGCGTATAAATTCGTCAGCCTTTTTGTAGAATTTCTCAAGCGAATTTGGCTCCTTCATCTTTAGCCATTTTCCAAATTCGCTCGATTTGTCGATAGCACGCATCAAATAGGTCAAGATCATTCGTGGCTCTACGTTATCGACTTCTGCCAGAGCTAAGTTGAAGCGGCTCAAGAATGACTTAATAGGCTCTCCCGGATTCTGTTCAAGACTGGATAATGACATTATGTCCTTTGCCTTTGAAGCGTATAGCCTGAATTGCTCTTTGAATTTTCGGGTCAGATCGGAAAACTGATCTACAGATCGGACAGGAAGCTTGGTAAACCAGAGAAGTGCCACTCCTTCTAAATAAACTGGGAAATATCGGCACTTTATTTCGTCGGTTGCTCTTGCACCGGTCATGTGCCAGTCGTATTTATACAAAAACTGATTTGGATCACTTGTTCCCCGATAAGCAGGAATGGTGGGGGGAACAAATTTTCTAGGAAATTCAGCCTTTAGAATCTTCTCGGTAAACGGAGTTCTACTTGGTGCGAATCCCCATTCGCTCTCATCTTCATCTCTTTGCATGCTCTCTTTCATTATTTGCTTGATCATACCAGAAAGATATTCCTCATTGTTCAGAGATTTCGCAGAATAGACCTCGGCCATCTTTTCGGGGGTTTGTCCAGGTAAATGCTCACGAAGAACTGGTGACGGCCTGGATCCTTCGGCTTGGAGAGGTGCCCCTTCGGCAGCACCTGATCCTCCGTGAGGAATATTTCTCCCCTCGGAATTGGGAGCAGCATTAGCAAAGTTTCCCTCATTACTTACTGGTCTTTGATTCGTACCAAGTAGAGCATTCAGCTTTTCCATCATCAGATTATTTTGAGTTTCAATCTGCTGGTACAGTCCGGATACAGCAGCATCTAACTCTTGTCGCGTCACACCGACGCTTGGAGCTGTCTGATTTGGAGAGAGAGAAGTGGTAGTATTATCACGGTCATCATCAGTTCTGACAGACTTTCGTTTCCTTCCAAGAGCCATTATGTCTGATAAACTTCTGGTTTTGTAGGAAATTCTTTCAGCAAACTTCTGTGAAGCAATGGTGAGTAGTAGCCTGAGTTGGGTTCTCAGTGAAAGCACCAAAATGTTAACGCTAAAAAGTGAACGCTAACACCCGGTGTGTGTAATAGAATCGTGAAAGCACCACCCGTGTGACGGGAACAGAATTTAAGCAGTAAACTGGCAGAAAAGCAGTAAAAAACAGCAATTTATAGTGGTTCAGCTTGAGATTAAGCCTACGTCCACTTTGAATCTCTTTATTACTGAATTCGATTACAAATCGATACAAATCTCTTATCAAAACAATACAACTTGATCAAAAGAAACAATCTTGACTACTAGCTCAATCTTTGTCGATGAAATTCGATGAATCCATGTTGGATGTAAGGAATTATCTCTTGAAGATTGTTGTAGCGTCTTGAATGTTTGAGGATCTTTGATTGCTGGATGAATGGAGATTTCGACAGAGTAACGGCGCTTGAAGAAATGAATGGCCAAAAGTCCCCTTCATGTTGGAAGTGGTGGGGTATTTATAGGAGCTGATTTGGACTCTGGAAATTTTCCTAAGTCCTAAGTCGTAGCCGACTTAGTATAAGTCGCGGTCGACTTATGATAGGTCGCTACCGACTCATTATCTTCAATACTTCCTGAGTAGTTCACCTCCTCTTCTGGTTTTATGCTTTAAGTCCTAAGTCACCGAAGACTTAAGGCAAGTCGGTGATGAGGTAAAGGTGTATAAGGTGTCCTGAGATTGCACACTTAGTATAAGTCGTAGGTCGGCGACGACTTAAAAGATAGGTCGTAGGTCTTAAGTTATCAACAATTGCCTTAGGTCCAAGACTCCCTTATCTCGTAGACTCTTAAGTCGTAGTACTTCTTAGCTCGGTGTTGTTAGGTCAGAGCAGAGTTAACTCGCAAACTCGGAAGCCCTTGCTAACTCGCTGTTTGTTAAGTCGGTTGGCTTCCTTAAGTCGGTAGGCACCTAGGTCGGCACACATCTTAAGTCGGCAGCTCTTCTCAGTAGTTAGATCGGCAACTGTTAGGTCAGAGCTTTCTTAGGTCGTGGCTTGTTAAGCCAGAGACCTTTTTAAGTCGAAGCCTTCCTTGAGTCGGCTACTGTTAAGTCGGACCTGTAGCTTAGGTCGTATGTTGCCTTAAGTCAGATCTGTTAGGTCGGTCTTCGTCTTGAGTGGGTCGCGTCTTTAACTCATTAGGTTATGAACTGAAAGGGGATTAACAATTTGTATGCCATATAAATTCTCTAACATTTGCACAACATTGCTACCTTAGTATGAAAGGATTTTCAAGCACTATGTTCTTTTATTAATTTAAATAACTTTTACCACTAACAAATTTAGATCGTTGGTACTATACTTTACGGACATCATATGTTAAATTTCAAGTAAAAATTATTTATTTTTTGCGAATTTTAAGGTATTTGCTACCTTAAAGATATGTGGTTATTATCATTGGAAACTATTTTGATTTTATTGATACTCAATTGGTTGGAAACTAATAATTCATTAGAATTTTTTTTATTGCCGACTTTTCGGTATTCATTCTGTTTTCCTATGATATGATTACCCATTGGTATCACGTATATTAGCTATAGTTACAACAACTGGAGAGTCATTACAAAATTTCTCTATACAAAATTCGAATGTGCTATCCGATTAAACTT
Organism: Allium fistulosum; assembly: GCA_030737815.1. Classification (NCBI taxonomy): domain Eukaryota; kingdom Viridiplantae; phylum Streptophyta; class Magnoliopsida; order Asparagales; family Amaryllidaceae; genus Allium; species Allium fistulosum. The sequence goes on along the minus strand of CM060904.1, from coordinate 1,244,754,759 downwards.
GTGCGTGAACTTGTTTCAAATGTTCCATCTGGTATGAAATAAATTAGTGAAAGCTTTTCCTGATTTTTTTTACTACTTAGAATTCATATTGATCTTCCACTGTTTAAGTATTATTATTATTCACAATGAGTACGTCGATATCTTTACTGAAAATTGTTTTGTTTTTATTGGTATTCAATCAGTTAGAAAATCAATTTTCATACGATTTTCTTAACTGGATTCATTTCAGTATTCATGCTCCACTAAGATTACCTATCTACCTGGCATATGGATATTATATTCTAGCTATAGTTTTTATTTTTGAAATTGGGTACCTAGCTTTGTAGTACATAATTGTGCTATGAGTCTTAGGTAGTATATAGTATACTATATGTCAACATATGTCCAATGATTTGAATCATGTGCTATGTAAAATTCGAATCTATGAGCATATAAACCAAAGCCAAAGCGCTTAACCACTGAGATAGTAGGGCTGTGATAATCCGTCTTTTCAACCCTCAAAATTCGACACTAATACATTCATGATATTCATGTGCGCAGCATCCGAGTATTGGAAAGACAGATTGTTGGGGTGAAAAAAAAACAGAACATAATCTCACATCCTAACAAGTATTATATAATATTCCAATGATCTTTACAAAATAAAACTTTAATATTCATACAACAATAAGAGTCTAACCTATCATCATACTGGACAGTTATAATAGCATATCCTTATAAATGCTAATAAATACAAACAGGTAATGCCATGGAAAATAAAAGTACGAAAACATGTCTTAGAGGCATCCAACTCGTCTCCGAAAGCTCTAAAATATCCAAAGCTTATTGTAGAAAAATACTCGAGTCTGACCCGAGCATTATATGAAAATAATAATATGATCAGTTTGGCAAACTAGCGTGAGAAACTCGAATCATCTGGATTGTTATATTTTTAAAAAAATTTCAAATATAAAGGTATCTCATAAGTACATGCCGCAAATAAACACGCACGAGTTTTTACTTTACAATAACCAAACCATTTTATAGGAAATTCCGTATATAATATTGTCTAGGGTTTAAAATAAATAAAGAATCATAGCCGGAATGGTTACATTACTTACATTCAACAGCATATTTAGTATAAAACTAAGTTCGTAAAAGATCGTATAGGAAAATGGATTTCATACAATGAAAAGGCTACGGGAGTATCGCCTGCCATAGTATAACTCTAGAAAAATGTACCGAGCGCCTCACATGGAACCTCTGCCAATACAGAACTGGCACACCCCTTCTTGAATAGTATCGAATATGTCATCACCCTACTTGCCGCATACAGCCGTACTGGGCCCTTATCATACATAAATCCATATATATCGATCTAGATTAGGTGATGATCATACTCTAATGGTAGCGAACCACATAGCTCTGCTGCATATCTCATATTTTAGTCATTAGAGAGTGTGATGCTTGAGGCTATATTTTATCTTTTTAGCAGATGCCATTTGGAATGCTAACACCGCCGTCCAAGCAATAATGTAATGTCGGCATTCATCCATACAAGTTGTTTAGGATATGAACAAACCGAAGGTACTACTTCTACTACATTCTTTTTGCAATCACCCTTAGGATTAGTATCAATTAGCCATTGCACTTCAATACTTCGTCTTTAATTTCCATCATCTTCAAGGTGTCCCAAATTTGAACGCTTATGCCGGTTCGAAGTGGTTTTCAGATAACTTATGATTATCCGATCCTAGTCTCTTCGGACCAACAACCGATAGCTCTTCAGTTGACACAATCTCAGTTCTTTCAAAAGTAAGTGGACGATATAAGAGACCCAAGGAAATCTCGAATATCCACCCTTAAAGCGAGAGATGTTTTACCGAAATGAGTTCTCCTAAAGGAACCTCAAACCGTGTGAAATCACGAAGCTTTCCTATTCTTCGCAAGTCAAAATAGGTCAAGTTATCGATAGTAGACAAACTACTATTTGGTGTAAGTATATAAGTTTCATATCGAAAATCGGACATCATGTTCTTATTACCACTTTTCGATTTCAACCACGTATTATCCCTCGGTTGACAATGAAGTCGGATAAGTTAGAGAACCACCCTTGCCTCGACGTACATTCTTAAACTGTCACGGATAGAAATGAACTTCCATACCTTGAAATTTAGTGTTATTACCTTCCATATACAAAATTAATCATGACTTATTTATAGAAATTAACCCTCTATACTTTTCACATTTCTGACATTTCGAGTTCCCTATCCCTCCTCCAGAATCGAAGTTAGATAAGTTAGGGCACTGGTTGCTCCTAGCCTTGCCTTGACAGTTTGATTCTAGATCTCACAGATAGAGAAAAGTCTACTCATTGGTTTAGTGATAGATATAAGATGACATTGTGAGGAATGCGGAATATGGATCTTAAGGCTAGGAATAACACTAGAGGGGGGGTGAATAGTGTTTTTAAGAAATTACTAAATCTTTTTGAGTTTATGTTAATTTTAACACAAATGTATGAATATTCAGACATAGATATAATCACAGAAACAAACACAGATGGAGAAATAAAGTAAATGCAGTAAAGGAAAGAACACACCGGATTTTATACTGGTTCGAAGTTACCCTACATCCAGTCCCGCACAACTAAGTACGGATTTCCTTTCAAAAGCAATTCAACAATTACAACCCTCGGTTTCAAGGCTACGAGGTACACCCTCCAGAATCACAATCCTCTGGGTACAGATACTTGATTTTCGGTGCAACAAGTTCACCCAATTGATTTCCAAGGCTGCAATCACACCTTTTCTCGCTTGATTGATTTCCAAGGCTACAATCACACCTTTTCTCGCTAGATAGATTACAAAGAAGCCTATAACTCTGAATAGCACTTGGATCTTGTTGAGATAGTGATAGAGAATCAAACCAGAGATAATCTAGTTAAATTCAATATTGATTTCGGCAGAGTAATGATAGGATTTTGAATATGAAAATGTGGAAGAAGAAGAGAAGTGAAAAACCAGAAAATCTGATATAAAATTCATTGAAACTAACCTCTATTTATAGAAGAACAACAGTCATGTCCATTTGTGAAAGGTTATGGCGAATAGACACTTCTTTTGAAATTCAAACTTTTGAATCTAACTATCACTATGTCGACATGGGGTACTAGGACAGGTCGACATCCCAAAGGAAATTTTGATGTTTTGTTTTTCTTTGAAAATAACCTTTATCTTATATTAAAACTATTTTAAACTTTATAAATATATTTGACTATAGATAAAATACATAGATAAATATAGAGAATAATATATATATAATTTTTCTATAATTTTATATTTAAATCTAAGTATAAAGATAGTTTAAACAAACGAAGTTTAAAAACACGAGTTTATTAAAAACAAAAACAAAGAATATTTTAAGGCTAAAACATCTTTTTGAAAAGCATTTGAAAAGATAATTTTTAAGGCGAAAACATTTTGAAAAGCAGTTTTGAAAATCATTCTGAAGTAGTTTTGAAAATCATTTTGAAGTAGTTTTGCAAGCTTCTTCCTGCAAAATATCTCATCATTTCAAAATTCGAGAACTTGTACAAAACCAGGATGTTCGTGGGTTTGTAAATCACTTGTCGTGGGTTTGTAAGCCACTTGTCGTGGGTTTGTAAGCCACTAAAAAGGTAGAAATGGGTTCCATCTCAAAAGAAAAATGGAGTGAAGATTTCAGTGCTATTGTGAAGTTTTAACATAATTCTAGACTCAATACTTATCTTGAAATCTTGAACTCTTGATAATCTTGATACTCATGAGTCTTCAATCTTGATATCTTGAATCTCTATACTGTACAGTCTTCATTCTTGGTACCTGCATGGTTAAATCCTGCATATACATATATATCTAAACTATAATGTTAGTATTTATATTTTATAATCTTATTCTAAGGTTGTTGTCATCAAAACCATCAACTCATGGACTAACAAACATACGTTCGATAAACGTATCAATATTTTAGCGCTACTTATCATATTTATTTTATGTTACTTAATGACATCGACAAAAAAAATCCTTGTATAAAAATAAGTCTTTTTAAAACAATATGAAAAACCCAACTCTATAAACTTATTACTACTCTTCGATTATAAATTAGTACTTTTCAATGGTTAGAAATGAAGCCGTTTAAGTTGGGGTATTATTACCTCTCAAAACTTGACCCGACATTCACTTTTAACTCCAAATACAACGAGTTTCTTTTTTTTTAACCTCGAAATCTAGAAATTAAAATAGGATCCAAGAGTTCCAATGTACTTGTTATTAAAAAAATTTCTAAAACATGAAATTATTGTCAAGGACAAAATTTTTCAGCATTTTAGCCTTAAGGACAGACCTTCAATATTTTAGCCTGAAGGACAACTTTCTGTAGGCATCAGTTTTTACATTTTTTAGGTATCAGTTTATAGTTATCGATAGCAGTTTTTAGGTATCAGTTTTTAGTTCGGTAGCAGTTTTGGAAGAATGTTTGTCCTTATGAATAATTTTGAAAGAATGCTTGTCCTTATGAATAAATTTTAGAAGAATGTTTGTCCTTGTGGTTAAAATATTGAGATCGTGTCCTTAAGGCTAAAAATATACAAATTTTTGTCCTTTAAACTAATTCCCCCTTTCTAAAATCACTTATTTAAACCAAAGTTTTATTTAAAAAGGCAATATCTTTCCTTTTTATAAAGGTAAACAACTTATTTAATAATAACAAGGTGTTATAAAACAAACTTCCTTTCCAGTTTTGGTCTGTTTAACTTTGCTTGTTCCTTCGTGAGCCCTTGCAAAGTTTTCCAGATTTCAAATGCAGACTTACAAACTGACACTTTATTAAATTCATTTCTTTCAAGTGAACAAAACAGAATATTCATTGCTTTAGAATTATTTTGTGTAACAGTCTTTTTCTCAGTGGTCCACTGTGCAAAATTAGTTGTGGGTTTAGAATATTTAGTTTGTGTGATATTCCAAGTATCTAATCCTACAGATTGTAAATATATTTTCATCCTACATGCCCAATATGCATAGTTACTGCCATTAAAAAGTGGTGGTCTGGCAGTAGACCGACCTTCTACAAATGAACTTGTGATAGGGATACTAGTGTTAATAACAGTACCAATGTTGGTAGCCATTTTGAAAACATTTCAAAATTTAGATTATGAAACTTTTGGAAACCTTGCTCTAATACCAAATGTGAGGAATGCGGAATATGGATCTTAAGGCTAGGAATAACACTAAATGGGGTGAATAGTGTTTTTAAGAAAATACTAAATCTTTTTGAGTTTATGTTAATTTGAACACAAATGTATGCAATATTCAAACACAGATATAATCACAGAAACAAACACAGAAGCAGAAATAAAGTAAATGCAGTAAAGAAAAGAACACACTAGATTTTATACTAGTTTGGAGTTATCCTACATCCAGTCCCGCACAACTAAGTACCGATTTCCTTTCAAAAGCAATTCAATAATTACAACCCTCGGTTTCAAGGCTACGAGGTACACCCTCTAGAATCACAATCCTCTTGGTAGAGAAACTTGATTTCTGGGGCAACAAGTTCACCCAATTGATTTCCAAGGCTACAATCACACCTTTTCTCGCTTGATTGATTTCCAAGGCTACAATTACACCTTTTCTCGCTAGATAGATTACAAAGAAGCCTATAACTCTGAATAGCACTTGGATCTTGTTGAGATAGTGATAAAGAATCAAACCAGAGCTAATCTAGTTAAATTCAATATTGATTTCGGCAGAGTAATGATAGGATTTTGAATAAGAAAATGTGGAAGAAGAAGAGAAGTGAAAAACCAGAAAATCTGATATAAAATTCATTGAAACTAACCCCTATTTATAGAAGAACAACAGTCATGTCCATTCGTGAAAGGTTATGGCGAATAGACACTTCTTTTGAAATTCTAACTTTTGAATCTAACTATCACTATGTCGACATGGGGTACTAGGACATGTCGACATCCCAAAGGAAATTTTGATGTTTTGTTTTTCTTTGAAAATAACCTTTATCTTATATTAAAACTATTTTAAACTTTATAAATATACTTGACTATAGATAAAATACATAGATAAATATAGAGAATAATATATATATAATTTTTCTATAATTTTATATTTAAATCTAAGTATAAAGATAGTTTAAACAAACGAAGTTTAAAAACACGAGTTAATTAAAAACAAAAACAGAGAATATTTTAAGGCTAAAACATCTTCTTGAAAATCATTTGAAAAGATAATTTTTAAGGCTAAAACATTTTGAAAAGAAGTTTTGAAAATCATTCTGAAGTAGTTTTGAAAATCATTTTGAAGTAGTTTTGCAAGCTTCTTCTTGCAGAATATCTCATCATGTCAGGACTCGAGAACTTGTACAAAACCAGGATGTTCGTGGGTTTGTAAGCCACTTGTCGTGGGTTTGTAAGCCACTTGTCGTGGGTTTGTAAGCCACTAAAAAGGTAGAAATGGGTTCCATCCCAAAAGAAAATTGGAGTGAAGATTTCAGTGCTATTGTGAATTTTTAACATAATTCTAGACTCAATACTTATCTTGAAATCTTGAACTCTTGATAATCTTGATACTCATGAGTCTTCAATCTTGATATCTTGAATCTCTATACTGTACAGTCTTCATTCTTGGTACCTGCATGGTTAAATCCTGCAAATACATATATATCTAAACTATAATGTTAGTATTTATATTTTATAATCTTATTCTAAGGTTGTTGTCATCGAAATCATCAACTCATGGACTAACAATCTCCCCTTTTTTGATGATGACAACCTTTGTTTATAAAATATTACTTCTATCCTATTGACTCCCCCTAAATCTAATAACTCCCCCTTAATCTATGCCTAACTCTCCTATTTTATATTTCTCCACCTTTGTCATCAACAAAAACAAACAAACTCTAAACTATACAACTCCCCCTCATTCTTATACTCAAGTACCTGCATTAATAAACTATATAATATAGTATATTAAGAAATAACTATACTTATAGACATGATATTCAATCAACGATTATAAATATATTAATGTATATTTATACAATCATCAAACAACACCAAGTATAAATCAAATCAATCAAAACAACCAATTTCAATCAAAACAATCAATTCAAACAAAGTAATTAAATAAAGCAAACAAATTAAACGTTACGGGGAACTTCCACCCATCCTTCTTCTCCGAAAATAGGGTCTGCTTTGATGGCATCCCAATTTTCATTGTCATTTGTGAGAGAGACAGGAGGATGTGCTTCGTTATCATCCTTGTGCAGGGAAGAAATCATCCATCGAATTGGTTCGTCGACGGAAATTCTATCGGTTTAGAAAACCGTCGAACGAATTTAGAAATAAAATATAACTGCAAGCGCACGGTGTACGAATGTAGCACGTGGCGAATACGGGTCGATCCGCAGGGAATTGATGATTTTAAAATTCTATTCAATCAAATTATACCAAAGTCGAGTGATTGTTAACTAACTAAAAGAAAGTAAAAACAAACTTAAACTAAGGAGAATAAAAAGATGAGATTAAAGGACAATTTAGAGGCAAATCCTCTCTAATGATCACATAAATCAACATAATGAAATTATGATCTCTTGTTGGTCATTTGTGACATTAGTTGATGCATTTATCATAAGCATGGCCTAATTGTGTTATTAATTAACACACTTAAACCATCAAACTTTAATGCACCCTCTAACCCACTTACTAACTTCAATGAAAATGATATGAAATTAAAAGTAGAATCTATTTTAAGCATGGTTTATTAACTATTGAATTAGAAACATAAACCATCAAATTTTGATTCTAAATCCACTTCCATTACCATGTTCATATGTAGATGAAGAGGTAATTAGTGATTCATATGACTAAGCATAGCCTATTTGTTTTGAACACCATAAGCTATCAAACTCAATATTAAACACAAAATCACACACACATCCAACTTTCCATTAAGCACAAAAGAGACATAAATGAGAAATTATGTTGCATCTACATAATTCAAGGGAGCATCATTACCCCTAAATTGTAGGGATTAGCCACTCATTTGTGTTATTATGTCAACACTAGTAGAAAGCAACATGAAATAAACAAAAATAAAAAGAAGAGGAAAATGAAAGCTAATGGAAAAGAGAACTAATTAACAAGAATTAAACTAATCTACTTTCCATGAATGTAAATCTACACTACCAACATTAAAGTAAATGAACAAGGAAAGAAAATGAACAAGTAATTAAATTGCATAAGAAAAAAAAGGAAATTACATGAAAATAAAAATGGCTAAGTAGCCATGAAAAGAAAAAAGAAGCTTTCTTTTATTTGATCTAAAACTAACTAAGAGAGACTAAGAGAGAGGAGGTTACATGAAGATATAAGGTATTTATACAAGTGTTAAACCCTAATTCATTTTTTTGGGGAATGCCCAAAATACCCTCTTAGGAAGTGTGGAGGCCAAGTAATCATTAGCTTCAAATAATCCTCATTTAAGTGTACATGAAGCCATTAATTCCATAAGCATGTGCATTAGCCTCTAATTTGTACATTAAGGTAGGTGGGTAGGTGGGGTCCTCCATTATCTTCACTTTGAATTATTTCCATCTTCATTTGTTCTCTATACTCTTATGCATGCATATATCATCATGTAACCACTTGTAAAACTCACCAAATTTCCTACAAAACAACATAGAAAATTCCAAGTAAATTTTCACAATTTAATAAATGCATAAAAATGACCATTTTGCCCCTATATAAAGATGAATATGTGATAATTTCGAATAATTTGAATTTTGGTTTAAACAACTTAAAATACCCGATATGATCATTTATTTAATTTAAATAGATTAAATATGGTGGTAAAAATATGCACATTTACGTGCACATCAAATACCCCCACACTTATCTTTTTATTCGTCCTCGAATAAAGGAAAACTAAGATAAATCCATTTTCGTAGGGAGCACGATTGCATTGAGCATATGCAACTAGCCATTAAACCACTGGGTGTCTCCAGTAGGACGAGTGTTGTCTCGTGAGGGTTTTCAGCGGATACTACCCACAAAATCCAAATGCAAGATGAAAATATTTACAAAATGCAAGATTTATTTACAAAGATGTGAATGCAAGTTTTTGAAAATATTTACAAATGAAGGATTTACTTTTAAATTAACACAAATAAGTTAAATATAGGTTTGGTCATTATCTTGAAATTTAAGTCATTTACTCGTCAAAATTTCCAACAAAAATTAAGTTATCATAACAAATAGACTATAGTTTTAACTCGTTGTTTCGGTTGATAACAAAGTGTAACCATGAAATAGATCCTTAGTTGATTATCAAAGTTTATCAAAGTGGTATTTTCATTTCTTTTCAATAACAAATCAAATCAATAAGTAAGAATAATGCTATCATTTCAATTGCTTGCTCTCTCATTATTTGCAAGAAAAACTACACACCTAGCTCAGGTAAACTGAGGCCAGATATACCACTCATGCACTGCCTTTCGGGCTTACGTGAGGGGAGTACAGAGCATGGCGAGTGCACACACTTTCGTGCATACACCTATCGACCGTAGGTGGTTTTTATTAAGTCTGTTCCTTTTTTTTACATGTGTTCCATACATGCATAACCGTGAGGACTTTTAAATGAGTATGAAAGCACATAATCAAAGATTCCAAGTAATTCACCCATGCATAACCGTGAGGACTTTTAAATGAGAGTGAATACTTTGGATGTTGTTATTTTTATTATTTTTATTATTTTTTTCTTAAGAGAGAGAGAGAGTTTTGCAAAATCATCTTAGCACCATTTAACTTAGAAGACAAAAAAAATGTTATATCCTTTACTTTAAATAAACCACTTTTTAAAACAAAGATTTTCAATTAGGACGTATTTCATAATTAACACGTATGAATCTTCCTATATACTAGTTAAACCATTATTATTTGTAATCAAACTTCATTTTTATTTTTGTTAAGATGAATAAATTTTCAAAAATTTCCATTTAATAAACCAAAACCATATATTTATCCTATAGTGTTTCTTTAAAAATAAATCAAAATGGTTTTAAAAAAAAATCTTTTTTTTTTTTTTTTTTAGATTTTTTTTTTAATTTTGGAAAGAAAAATTGAAAAATGATGATGAGTCTCCCCCCCACACTTGATTTTGATTGTGTCCCCACAGTCAACCCAAGTGGAAGGAGAAAAAATAAAAATAAAAACGGCCTTTATTTATATGAAAATGAATGGTATTTACACGAGATCAGAAAGTATATCGTCAAAGCGTAAATGAAACGGTCTTCCAAACACCGATTCATTTGTCTCATCAAGTATACGAGACACAGTTTAAGCTCGAAAAACCAAACCGTAAAAGATTTCATAGTTGAATGTTGATTTGGAAAAACGAATGTCATTTTATTGAAAATCGTACGAGTTGTTTCCTTTTCGATGGTTTTTGGGGTTGATAATACGATTGATTGAAGTTCAAGTTTATTTTCACCAAATTGAAATTCAAGCTGTTCATTGAAAAATTCTTCAAAGTTATTGAATTCAAAATCAAAATGGTGATTTAAATCATCCCTGTCAGAGTTTAACGACTTGTTTTCAAAAGTCCATAAAACTCGTGTTCGTTAAATTCGACTTCCTTTGTTGGATTATCAACAACTTCATCGCATATATCCATTTCAAAATCCATAGTTGTTGTATTCAAATTTTCAGAAAAAGGAAGATCGAAATTTAAATCGAGTTTCTCACCCTCAAAAGAATTGAAATCCAACTCAATTACCGTGTTTTCAACAACTTCATTAAGATTGTTATTTTCAATTTCAAAAGTTGTTATTTGAAAATCATCGATTTGGGTAAAAGATGGATTATTGTTTAATTCGTCACACATTGGGATTTGGTTTTGTTGTTCACGCTGTTTCATTTAAGTTTCGAACAACGAATCCGTGTGATCATCGTATATTTCGTTCATTTGCTCAACAAAATCCAATTTATACTTATTAACTTGAGAATTTTCGATTTGGATTTGTTGAGAACAAAGATTTTCAATCGTAAAATGGTTAAGATTATTCCCATTGCCAAAGTCGTTTGAAAAGTGGATCACATTTTCGTTTTGAAATTCATTTTGGAGTTCAAAATTGAATTGGCATGGGTTATACTCGAAATCGTTTGAACTTTGAAGTGAATTCAAATTTTGATTATTTTGAAAACTTTGATTTGGATCATTGCCCAAATATGAATTACACAAATCATTTATCATTTGATTTTGTTGTGTAGAGATTTCGAGTAAAGACAAAATGCTCTTTTCGAGATTCGAGGGTGGTTCGTCATTTTGAAAATTTTGTGGTTCAAAACTCAAATCGTTTAAACAATAGTTGTTGTTAAAATATCCATACGGATTTTGAGTGAAATCATATGGATTATATTGATTTTCACAACCATTGTAAAATTCACGTAAGTGGGGAAACTCGGACATTTTCAAGAATGTTTTTGGTTTTTTTTAGGAAAAATATTTACAAATAAAATTTATTTATCAAATGGGAAATTGATTTTTGTTTTGTTTTTTTGGTTTTTCAATTTTTTTTGGATTTTTGAAATTTCAAAGAAAAAGGATTTAAAAATTTCAAAGAAAAAGGAATATATACAAAAAATTTTAGTTTTGGATTTTGGATTTTTTTTTAAATATGCATGAACTAATCAACTAAATGAATGCAAGGGTTAATTACAAATGATTTATCCTAAATTAACTCAAAATTGTATAATCACACTTTGTCTTAAATCAACAAGATAGTTCTCAGCCAGGTAACGGGCAGGGGTTATCGGTGCACTACGAATCACCCTAGCAATGCAGCCGAAGGTTTAAGTACCTTCAGAGGAACAACCACTATAATATTTACGAATCACCGTAATATTTATAAATGGTTATTACTCCGCCGTAGCCTAGACACCAAGAAATTAAATTGTTCAAAGAAGACAACTTGTCAATATACAATTAAAAGTTATCGATGTCTAATCGTTATTATTAATCAAAATCTAGGATGAAGTGCAAAGCAGAAATTAAACGTGTATTAACAATGCAACTACGAATGAAATTTTGGTTTTTTTTGATGAATTTTTCTTTTATAAAATGCAGGCAAACAACAATGCAAGACAAATAAAAACAATATATATAGCAACTAAGCAATTTATTTTTTGGCAAGCAAAGCGAAGCAGTTATTTTTAGCAAGCAGCTCCTTTCCTTTTCTGCTTTTGCAACCTGAAAATAAAAACAAGATATATATATATATATACAGTTTTTTTATATCGAAAAAGAAACTAAAATAAATGAAAAACAAAACAAATTCAAAACAACCCCCGTTTTTTTGGAGGAGATTCTTTGGGTTTTTTTTTAATTATTTTTTTGAAATTTTATTTTTTTTTGAAATTTTTTTTTTAAAGGAAAGAAAATTTAAAAGTAACGTTTTACTTTAAAAAAAAAATTAAAAAAATCGAAGTCAAAAGACGCAAATCAAAACAAAACAAATGTGAGAAAAATCAGAAGAAGAAAAAAAAATTAAAAACATCAACAACAAAAAATAAAACTTGTATGTTTATAAACCACCCTCCAATTTCTCAATCAAAACTAATAAAAAACTTAGCCACAACTCCACCTGGTCCACAAAATTGAACAGCCTATTTGCCCCCTTTTTTTTTGCGAAAATCCACAATTTCAACTCAATCAATTCTCAATTCAGATAATTTTGCTAATTCAATTATCGAAATAAAATTTCAGTGCGACTGTGGTTAATAGTGCGCGATTTTGGGAATTGGAGGAGGCTGCTTATTTCAGGTCGAGTGTATGGCAGTGGTGTAGGCGACTATTGCGCGATGCCTGAAAGCTTGGATTCGCGGAGTTTTTGTTGATTTCGAATGGAGTTCAATTGGGGGAATTGAAACTGCGAATTAGAGAGGGAGACTGTCAGTTTGATTTGCGGTTGGAGTTGCTGATTCGTGGATTTGCGTGGAGATAGCTGCTGTCAGTAGTTGAGGTAAGATGCTTGAGCAAGCAGTTGGTTGTCTGATGAAGATGTATGATCTGAAGTTGTTGATTGCGGAAGATGGCAAGGCAGGGAGGTGTATGCAGTTTGGTTGAGTAGCTTTAATGGTGAAGTGCAGCTTCAAGGGCTTATGCAACTGAAATGGTTGAAGACAGTCTGGTTCGATGTTGTTTGAATAGGCCGCGAGTTGCACTGGATCTGCGATTGGGTTGTTGATTCGATCGAATTGGAGATTCAAGGTTGGGTTTTTTTGGTTTGTATGGGGAGGAGGCGATGGTCACTGTATGATTGTTCAGGGGGGTCGAAGCTTGATGTCTTGACGGTGGTTGGCACTGTGGGTTACTTGGTGGCAGATTGTGGGTTACTTGGTGGCAGTGTTTTGGTACTTGTTTGATGGTACGTGGTGATGGTCAGAGGGTACAGAAAGTTGTGAAGTGCAGTTGCACGGGTAGTGGTTTGTGGAGCATCCGCAGTGTATTGTAGGAGATGGCAATAGTTTTCAGGTGGGTTAGGATGTTGCACTGCTAGTTTGGAGGTGGAGGATGTTATGGTTGTAGAAGAGTGTTGTTGATGTTATGAGAAGTGCTTTAGTTGTTGTAGAAGAGCGTCAATGATGGTTGAAGTAAGTGCTTTGGTGGAATCAGAGACGAGATGGTCAGCAGCGTGATAGCTGTAGTGAAGAGAAGAGTGTGAATGTCAGGCAGTGTTTGATGTTGAAGAAGTATGACTATCAGAGATGTGTTGAAGGCTATTCTGTTGTTTGAATGGTTGTCAGGAGTGGTATGAAGTTTGACGAATGAAGTCGTATTTTGTATGGTGGTTGTGGAGTTGAATGTCTGATGGCAGTGAGCAAGTGACTGTCTTGGTAGTGTGAAGTCAGTGTTGAAGTATGGTGATGGGGTGTGAACTGTCAAAATGAATGAAGTTGAGGTAGAAGAAAGTTGTTTATGTGGGAGATGGCTGGTAATTAAATGCTGGTTGATGGTAGGAGTTCGACAGAAGGAGTGACGGTTGTTTGAGTGGATGCAATAGTTGAAATGATTGAGGTATGTCAGAGGATGGATGAAGCAATGGTGTTGACTGTTGTTGTAGTGGTCTGTAGTTGTATGAGAGTAGAAGTGGTCGGGATGTTGTAGGCAGATGTATGCTACTGGGTGGTGGTATAATGATGGTGAATGTGAGAAGGAGGAAGTTTGTTTGGATGTTGTAGCTGTGGTTCATATTGTCAGAGGTCAGTAAGTGGTTCAAGCAAATGTAGAGATGTTTGGGGAGGTTGGTTTTGCTGCTGTTTAGTGAGGTTGTTTGCTGCAGTAAGTGTGTATCGGCACGCAGAGGGGAATAACAGTGATTTGGTGGTTTGCTTGCTGTAGCAGTGAAGTGGATATGAATGCAGTAAGGTGGAAATGTAGAGGCAGGTTGATGGTCGGATTGAAAGTGATGAAGTTTGAGTAGATTGGAGTTTATATGTGCACAGTGCACAGATGGAAATGGAACAGGCAGAGAGAGGCAGAGAGCAATGAAAGTTTTCTTTTATAACAGTGTTTTTTTTTAAATTCTAAAATGTAAATGCAATGTAAAGTCTAGAAAAAAGAAAAATGTAAAAAGAAGAAAAAGGAGTGGAATAAAAGATTTTTTTTTCTTTTTGAATGATATTGTGTATTTTTTTTTCTTTTATATGCAAATGCAATGCAAGCTAAAAAAAATCAAATGCTAACACAAAGCAAACACAAACACACAATTTTTTTAATGCAACGCACACCAATAAAAACACACAAAAATCAAAGAAAAATAATTCGAAGAATAGAAAATTAAAATTAAAAGCAAATCCCCGGCAACGGCGCCAAAAACTTGTTCGTCGACAGAAATTCTATCGGTTTAGAAAACCGTCGAACGAATTTAGAAATAAAATATAACCGCAAGCGCACGGTGTACGAATGTAGCACGTGGCGAATACAGGTCGATCCGTAGGGAATTGTTGATTTTAAAATTCTATTCAATCAAATTATACCAAAGTCGAGTGATTGTTAACTAACTAAAAGAAAGTAAAAACAAACTTAAACTAAGGAGAATAAAAAGATGAGATTAAAGGACAATTTAGAGGCAAATCCTCCCTAATGATCACATAAATCAACATAATGAAATTATGATCTCTTGTTGGTCATTTGTGACATTAGTTGATGCATTTATCATAAGCATGGCCTAATTGTGTTATTAATTAACACACTTAAACCATCGAACTTTAATGCACCCTCTAACCCACTTACTAACTTCAATGAAAATGATATGAAATTAAAAGTAGAATCTATTTTAAGCATGGTTTTTTAACTATTGAATTAGAAACATAAACCATCAAATTTTGATTCTAAATCCACTTCCATTACCATGTTCATATGTAGATGAAGATGTAATTAGTGATTCATATGACTAAGCATAGCTTATTTGTTTTGAACAACATAAGCTATCAAACTCAATATTAAACACAAAATCACACACACATCCAACTTTCCATTAAGCACAAAAGAGACATAAATGAGAAATTATGTTGCATCTACATAATTCAAGAGAGCATCATTACCCCTAAATTGTAGGGATTAGCCACTCATTTGTGTTATTATGTCAACACTAGTAGAAAGCAACATGAAATAAACAAAAATAAAAAGAAGAGGAAAATGAAAGCTAATGGAAAAGAGAACTAATTAACAAGAATTAAACTAATCTACTTTCCATGAATGTAAATCTACACTACCAACATGATGTAGGCCAAGCTATAATTTCCCAAGGCATAAGTCGTAGCCGACTTATCAGAGCAAAAGACATAAGTCGTGACCGACTTATGGAAGGCGAAGGTATAAGTCGTGACCGACTTAAGGAAGGTGCGATGAGTCATCAACGACTTATAGAAACAGGCATGAGTCGTGACCGACTTAACTGGAGAGAAGACATAAGTAGTGACCGACTCAACTCGAAGGAGCTACGACCTAAAACTACAGGAGGAGCAACACGAGGTGGAAAATGTGAAGGCATAAGTCGGCAACGACTTAAGGGAAGTGTTTTGATTAATATACGACTTAAGGAAAGTGTTAGGTCGGCACCGAGTTACGACTTATTTAAGTCGGTCGAAATTTTAAGTCGCGAAAGCCCTGATGCCGTTGGATGTTCTGCCGAGTTAATCTCCACCATTGGTTCCTTTGAGTCGGCGCATGTTTTTAAGTCGTAGTAGCTGTTGCCGTTGTTTTCTCTGCCGCTTAAATCTGGACCGTTGATGATGAAGTCACTGCTATTGATAAGTTGTGAGAAGATGTTAAGTCGGCAACGACTTAAGTAAGTCATAAGTCGGTTGTAATGCACATGTATGTTGAGTCGCATCATTTATAAGTCGTATGTCGTCTGTATTCATAAGTCGTTCTGTTTGAAGGCAAGTGTTGTAACGGTTGTACCTTAAGTCGTCACCGAGTTAGGCTAAGTCGTAGGTCGGAAGTTATAACTCGGAACCGACTTAGTACTTGTAATTTTTGTTGTTTTTTTGTGTGAGTTGTAAAGTGCCTATAAATAGGCCGAGACTCTCATTTGTAAAGGTTGTTGATTTTTGAATAAAATTCTCTTTTGATTGCTTTGTGCTTTCATCCAAATTGGTAGTTGAGTGTAATCTCCTATCTCCTCTTTCGGATAATCGAGTGCGCTCGATTCAACGATTGTAGAAGCCGATTCGCGGAATCAAGTGCGCTTGATCAACGCTTAAAGAATTGAAGATCTTTGAACCCGGTATCGTGCGCGATCAACGAGTTCGAGATAGCTAGAGTTCGGTATCTTCGGATCAACGAATTCGGGCAATTCAGCATTCATCAATCCATCGACTGCTACTTTCACCGATTTACATTGTTTTGATTAATCCGCTGCGTCAGTTTTTGGTATCGGAGCTTGTTCTAACCAATCTTAGTTAGATCGAGACTTGGAGCCTATTCATTTGAAGATTTGAAGTTTCATTATTCACGGCCGAGAATTTGAAGAAGTGGGTCGTGCATACTTTTGAAGTTTGATGTTTGGATTTGTGATTTGGAGAAGTCGTGTTCATCGAGATTTGCAACAAAGTGGAAGATTTCGATCCGTTTCATTTCGGATCAAAGTTCGAAAAGTGTTGGAATTTGAAGTGTTGAAGAATTTGTGAAGTTTTCAAGTATGCCGCCAAGAAGGGCTAATCGCCACCAAAACGTAGAAGCTTTGTATCGAAGAGAAGAAGCTGATGAGATGGAACAAAGAATCAATGAGAATTTTAGTGAAAAGCTTAACGAAGGAATTGGCCGGTTAGAGAGGCTTATGACAGAGATGAATCAAAATCGGAGAAGGGTTTCACCTGAATCTAACCATGGGGGTAGTAGAGTCTCACCGCATTCTAATCGAGACCGAAGTGTTGAAAATGACCAAGGGCGTGGGAGGAACGTGAATGATCGTGAACGGAGGAATGTCGATAGAAGGGATGAAGGTGGAAGACGCAATGGTAGTAGAGATGTTGGTGGTCAGAATCGACATCATTATGCATCTGATTTTGAAGAGGAGTATGATGGTGGTAGTGTTCAAGGAAGAGGTCAAGGAAGAAACTATTCTGAGTATGATCACAAGTGGGAATCGGGGATGAAGACAGAAATTCCTGAATTCAAAGGTGGTATGCAAGCGGAGGAGTTTCTAGATTGGGTAGCTAATGTCGAGGAGATTTTTGACTTCAAAGAGGTGCCAGGACATCGTAGAGTGAAGTTGGTTGCTACGAGGCTGAGGGGTAGAGCTTTGGCATGGTGGCAGCAGACCAAACTTACACGTGATCGGATGGGAAAGTCAAAAGTTGAATCTTGGGAGAAGATAAAGAAATTGATGAAAGCAACGTTCTTACCATACAATTATCAATCTTTGATGTATCAACATTTGCAGAACTTGAGGCAGGGCACAAAGACAGTTAATGACTATGCTGATGAATTCTATCAACTTATTGCCAGGAACGATATTATGGAAACAGAAGAGCAGTTGACATTTAGATTCATTGGGGGATTGAGAATGCAGATTCAGGATATGGTTAATATGTTCGATCCAAGATCTGTGGCGGAAGCACATCAGAAAGCGTTGGCTTGGGAGAAGCAGGGACGACGAGGAGGTGGTGTGTTTACGAATTCCAATAATCAAGTGAAGGGTGTTGGTGGAAGTTCTAATGTTTCTAAACCTATCAGTAGACCAGTGTTGAAGGAGGTTGAGAAGGCAAAGGTTAACAATGGTTTCAAATGTTACAATTGTCAGGAATTGGGTCATAAAAGCAGTGAGTGTCCAAAGCCAAAGAAGAGAACCATGATTGCAGAAGTTGACGATGAGGATGTTGATGGAGATTGTTCTAATCCAGCTAAGGAGGATGAGCAGGATATTGCGTCAGGAGATGAAGGTTGTAACCTAATGCTGAGGAGATCGTGTTTAACACCGAAGCAGGAAGAAGCTAGTTGGTTGAGGAGTAATATCTTTCAGTCAACATGTACTATTCTGGGGAAGGTGTGTAAGTTTGTAATTGACGCAGGAAGCTGTGATAATATTATTTCAACCGAGGCTGTGACAAAGTTGAAATTGAAAACAGAGAAACATCCGAGTCCATACAAGTTAGCATGGTTGAGAAAAGGAGGAGAAGTGAAAGTGGATAGACGAGTTCGTGTTCCATTCTCTATTGGGAAGAAATACAAAGACGAAATCTGGTGTGATGTAGTAGAGATGGATGTTTGCCACTTATTATTGGGAAGACCATGGCAATATGATCGAGCAGTACTACATGACGGTCGGACCAATAGCTACAGTTTTATGTTTAAAGGCACGAAGATTATCTTAGTTCCAAAGAAGAGACCACAAGGAGAAAGTAAGTCAGAAGAAATTGAAGAGCTGAAAACTTTATTGACTTTAAAGGAGTTTGTTAAAGAAGTTGAAGAAGAGCCGGAAGTGTTCTTGTTGATTGGGCGTGAGAGCCGTGAAGAGGTTGAAATTCCAGAAGAAGTTAAACCAGTTTTGAAAGAATTTGACGATGTATTTCCAGAGGAATTACCAACGGAGTTGCCACCGTTGAGAGATATACAACATCAGATAGATCTTGTTCCAAGTGCTGTGTTGCCACACCGACCACATTATCGAATGAGTCCGAAGGAACATGAAGAGTTGCGGAGGCAGGTAGAGGAATTGCTTGAGCAGGGGCGTGTGCAGGAGAGTCTGAGTCCTTGTGCTGTACCAGCTTTATTGGTCCCAAGAAGGATGGGACGTGGAGGATGTGCACTGACAGTCGAGCATTGAATAAGATTACCGTGAGATATAGATTTCCAATGCCGAGGTTGGATGACTTGTTAGATCAAATAAGTGGAGCTACTATCTTTTCGAAGATTGATTTGAAGAGTGGATATCATCAAATTCGTATCAGACCAAGAGACGAGTGGAAAACTGCTTTTAAAACCAGGGAGGGTCTATACGAGTGGTTGGTCATGCCGTTTGGCTTATCAAATGCACCAAGTACTTTCATGAGGGTGATGAATCAGATTTTTCGACCATTCATTGGAAAATTCATGGTGGTGTATTTCGATGATATTCTAATTTACAGTGGGAGTCCAGAGGAACATTTGAATCATCTTAGAGAAGTGCTGATGGTACTGAGACAAGAGCAATTCTATGCTGCAACGAAGAAATGCGTGTTCATGACGCATAGTGTTTTATTTCTGGGGTATATTGTTTCAGAGAAAGGAATACAGGTTGACCAAAGTAAAGTCGAGGCGATCAGAAATTGGCCGCAGCCCAAGACGATAACGGAAGTTCGTAGTTTTCACGGGTTGGCTTCATTCTATCGAAGGTTTATACCACACTTTAGTAGTGTGATGGCGCCTGTTACAGATTGCATGAAAGGTAAACAGTTTACATGGACAAAGGAAGCAGGGAGTGCTTTTGGGAAGATCAAGGAATTGCTGACGTCCGCACCAATTCTAGTGCTACCTGATTTTCAGTTGGTGTTTGAACTACATACTGATGCATCCAAGGTTGGGATTGGAGGGGTGTTGAGTCAGAAGGGGCGTCCTATTGCCTATTTCAGTGAGAAATTGTCAGGAGCGAAGATGCGTTACAGTACATATGATGTGGAATTCTATGCTGTTGTACAATCTATTAAACACTGGAGACACTATCTATTTCAGAAGGAGTTTGTTCTTTACACTGATCATGAAGCATTGAAGCATTTGCAAGGGCAAGACAAGATTTCAGCGAGACATGCATCGTGGATTACATATCTGCAACAGTTTACTTTTGTTGTGAAACACAAGTCAGGGGTGACAAATCGTGTGGCTGATGCTTTGAGTAGGAGGAGTCATTTGTTGACTACACTAAAGGTTGAAGTGACGGGGTTTGAAATATTGCCAGAATTACTTACTGAAGATCCTTACTTTGCAAAATTTGTTGATAAAGTCAAGGAGGGAGAGACGGATGACTTCGTGATGGTAGATGGTTTTCTGTTCAAAGGAAATCGATTGTGCATTCCGGAGGGTAGTTTGAGAATGAAGATTATCAAGGAATTACATGAAGAAGGACATGTTGGAAGAGACCGTACCTTACAGTTGATCTCACAGTCCTACTTTTGGCCATCGATGAGGAAAGAAGTGGAGAGGTTTGTTGAGAGATGTCATATCTGTCAAGTTTCGAAAGGAACTGCGACTAATGCGGGTTTATATATGCCGTTACCGGTACCAACTAAACCATGGGTTGATGTGAGTATGGACTTTGTGCTGGGGTTGCCGAGAACGCAGCGTGGTAATGATTCCATTTATGTGGTGGTTGACAGATTTTCAAAAATGGCACATTTTATTGCTTGTAAGAAGACGACGGATGCTGTTCATGTTGCTCAATTGTTTTTCAAGGAGATCTATCGACTTCATGGATTGCCAGAATCTATTGTGTCGGATAGAGATACTCGATTTCTGAGTCACTTTTGGTTGAGTTTGTGGAAAATGGTGGGAACAAAGCTGAAGTTTAGTAGTGCTTATCACCCGCAAACTGATGGACAAACGGAGGTGGTTAATCGATCGTTGGGAAACTTGTTGAGGTGTCTTGTTCAAGATAATCTGAAGAGTTGGGATGTGAAGTTAAGCCAGGCAGAGTTTGCCCATAATCATGCTGTGAATCGAAGTACTGGGTTCAGTCCATTTCAGATAGTATATTCAAGTTTACCCAAGGGACCGTTGGATCTAACAGTAGTGCCACAATCAAAGAAGACAGTTAAGAAAGCTGCTGATTTTGTTGAAGAGTTGACGGACTGTCATAGAATCGTTCAGGAACGATTGGAGAAAGCAAATGAGAAATATAAACGATCTGCAAATTTGAAACGAAGGTGTGTTGAATTTCATGAAGGTGATTTGGTTTATGCAGTGTTAACAAAAGATCGTTTTCCAGTAGGCGCTTACAATAAACTGAAAGCACGAAAAATTGGTCCGGTAGAAATTTTGAAACGAATCAATGAAAATGCTTATAAATTGAAACTACCAGATGATGTGTATACGTCTGACGTATTCAATGTTAAGCATCTCGTACCATATCACGGGAATGAGAGTATTACGGGGGAAGAAAGTGCAAATTCGAGGACGAATTTCTTTCAACCTGGGAAGGATGATGTAGGCCAAGCTATAATTTCCCAAGGCATAAGTCGTAGCCGACTTATCAGAGCAAAAGACATAAGTCGTGACCGACTTATGGAAGGCGAAGGTATAAGTCATGACCGACTTAAGGAAGGTGCGTTGAGTCATCAACGACTTATAGAAACAGGCATGAGTCGTGACCGACTTAACTGGAGAGAAGACATAAGTAGTGACCGACTCAACTCGAACGAGCTACGACCTAAAACTACAGGAGGAGCAACACGAGGTGGAAAATGTGAAGGCTTAAGTCGGCAACGACTTAAGGGAAGTGTTTTGATTAATATACGACTTAAGGAAAGTGTTAGGTCGGCACCGAGTTACGACTTATTTAAGTCGGTCGAAATTTTAAGTCGCGAAAGCCCTGATGCCGTTGGATGTTCTGCCGAGTTAATCTCCACCATTGGTTCCTTTGAGTCGCCGCATGTTTTTAAGTCGTAGTAGCTGTTGCCGTTGTTTTCTCTGCCGCTTAAATCTGGACCGTTGATGATGAAGTCACTGCTATTGATAAGTTGTGAGAAGATGTTAAGTCGGCAACGACTTAAGTAAGTCATAAGTCGGTTGTAATGCACATGTATGTTGAGTCGCATCATTTATAAGTCGTATGTCGTCTGTATTCATAAGTCGTTCTGTTTGAAGGCAAGTGTTGTAACGGTTGTACCTTAAGTCGTCACCGAGTTAGGCTAAGTCGTAGGTCGGAAGTTATAACTCGGAACCGACTTAGTACTTGTAATTTTTGTTGTTTTTTTGTGTGAGTTGTAAAATGCCTATAAATAGGCCGAGACTCTCATTTGTAAAGGTTGTTGATTTTTGAATAAAATTCTCTTTTGATTGCTTTGTGCTTTCATCCAAATTGGTAGTTGAGTGTAATCTCCTATCTCCTCTTTTGGATAATCGAGTGCGCTCGATTCAACGATTGTAGAAGCCGATTCGCGGAATCAAGTGCGCTTGATCAACGCTTGAAGAATTGAAGATCTTTGAACCCGGTATCGTGCGCGATCAACGAGTTCGAGATAGCTAGAGTTCGGTATCTTCGGATCAACGAATTCGGGCAATTCAGCATTCATCAATCCATCGACTGCTACTTTCACCGATTTACATTGTTTTGATTAATCCGCTGCGTCACAACATTAAAGTAAATGAACAAGGAAAGAAAATGAACAAGTAATTAAATTGCATAAGAAAAAAAAGGAAATTACATGAAAATAAAAATGGCTAAGTAGCCATGAAAAGAAAAAAGAAGCTTTCTTTTATTTGATCTAAAACTAACTAAGAGAGACTAAGAGAGAGAGGAGGTTACATGAAGATATGAGGTATTTATACAAGTGTTAAACCCTAATTCATTTTTTTGGGGAATGCCCAAAATACCCTCGTAGGAAGTGTGGAGGCCAAGTAATCATTAGCTTCAAATAATCCTCATTTAAGTGTACATGAAGCCATTAATTCCATAAGCATGTGCATTAGCCTCTAATTTGTACATTAAGGTAGGTGGGTAGGTGGGGTCCTCCATTATCTTCACTTTGAATTATTTCCATCTTCATTTGTTCTCTATACTCTTATGCATGCATATATCATCATGTAACCACTTGTAAAATTCACCAAATTTCCTACAAAACAACATAGAAAATTCCATGTAAATTTTCACAATTTAATAAATGCATAAAAATGACCATTTTGCCCCTATATGAAGATGAATATGTGATAATTTCAAATAATTTGAATTTTGGTTTAAACAAGTTAAAATACCCGATATGATCATTTATTTAATTTAAATAGATTAAATATGGTGGTAAAAATATGCACATTTACGTGCACATCAGAATTCCATCGAAATGCCTTTCTTGCTCCTTGATCATCTACATTTGACTCAACTCTAAGTGTCGCTGGTTACGAAGAATGAACGAGAGAATATTCTTGAATGAATTAAGAGTTTCTTCAAGAATCTCGGATAACTTTTGAATTGGATTAGCCATTTTTGAAATTGTGAGAAGAATGAGAGATAGAATAGATAAGAGATAATATTCAGTAATGAATTTTGAAAGAAATGGGTATTTATAGGTGTAGAAATTCGTTTGAAATAAATAGACATATGGTAGTTATTCAAATTTCAATTTCAAAATGAAGTGTCATTTCTGACTAGTACATGTCGACATGGTCAAGCGGGGGGGGGGGGGGTTGTCGACATGAGGTAGTGAAATTTGATGGCGATTTTGATTTTGTGAATAATTGTGTATATATATATATATATATTTATATAATATACTAACATTTATTCAAGAGATAAGATAAGCTAGATAACAGAAAGGAAATTCAATTTCATTGCATAGAAGAGTGATACAATGATTAATCATAAACAACTACATAAGCACTCAAAAAAAACAAACTTAAACTAATTAGACATGATATGAAAATATAGAACTAGTTAGAAGATGATGAAGATGAAGATAATCCAAGTTTCTTGCTGACTTTGGGGAAAAACTTGTTCATCTTGGATGATATTTTGTCCAACTTCTTACTAACGGATCTTTTAAGAACCCCATGATTCTCAACAATAATATTTTGGTTTTTGAGAAGGGTTTTGTTGGTAGGATTGGAGGGATATTCAATACTTTCTAGGGATGTTTCACCTTCTTCTTCTATTTCAATTTCATCCCCTTTTTGTTCCTCTTCCTCTTCCATTTCTTCATGAGCCAAGTGCTCTTCCTTTTCGGCAAGAGTTTCATAAGGTTGAAAAACATATGGGATTTTCATGAGAGAAATGTTTGAGATATTAAAAACTTTTCTTGAAATAAATTCTTCTCCTTTGAAATTTACTCCAAAATAGTTGAAAATCCGAGTAAGGTAAATTCCATGTTATAAAGTGTTTTCTCCCATTTCAAAATATTTAGGACGAAGTTCATCCAAAGTAACTTGCGCCCAATTGATATCATAATTTCCGAAAATAGCAAAAAGTGCTTTGCGCACTTTTGAAGTAGGATTGTTAAAATTTCCCGATCTTAGGGTCAAATTATGTTGTAAAAGAAGATTGACAATTCTTGCTTTAGGACGAAAGTTTCGGTTTTTAAATTCAAAGTTTTCTTCTCCTTCAAAAATATGATGAAATGTCTCACGATCATGTTCATCGATTTGAAAACTAGAAAGATCCATTCCCGTGCTTTTGCAATTGGGAATGGTACCCAAAAGATCACAATTTAAAACAATTCTAGTGCCTTTGACACTACTCCAAATTTCATTATCATTTCCTTCATAAAATTCTCAATTTAGATTTGCATAGAAAATTTTAACAAGATTTGGGTAAAAAACAAAATCATTTTGAGAAGAATAAACAAAACTAAGAATTTGATTGTTTGCAAAAAGAGTATCAATTTCATAAGAAGCAAAATCTTGAAAAATAGCAAACTTTCTAGGATGGACGTTTCCATAATTAGCATAATTGATGTATGCTTTTATTGACTCCGGATTATTAAGGAGTTGCTCTTTCAAGTTTCTGGAAAGTCTCATGGTGGAGGGGTTGCTTGAAGAAGCCATTAAAGTAGAGAGTAGAGAGCTTGAAGTTTTGAAGAGAGAGTTTGAATTTGAAAATGAAAGTGAAAAGTTGTGATAAAAGATAGTGAATAAATAGATTTTTGAAAGACATGTTCTCTGGTCAAAAGATGCTTTTTCAGAGTATTGAATGAAGTGAAAAGGTGGAGGGAAATTCAACCATTTGAATTCAAATTTTGAATTTCAAATTCTGGTACCTATGTCGACATCAGGGTAGGGACCATGTCGACATATGCCTATGAATTTCTATGATTTATTTTTCCTAAGTATTCTAATATATATATATATACTTATTATTTTAATGTCTATATATATCTGGAGTATTCTTATAGTATATTCCAGAAAATATTATTATATTATTAAAAAAATAATAAAATTATAATAAAAAAAATTTAAAATTCAATCAACACACCAATTCAAAATCAATCAATCATCTAATTCTAAGCATGCAATTTCAATCAATTGTATTGTAAATGTGTACCTTTTTCTTAGTCCGTTTCCTTGAATTTGTTGATGTAGTGAACTGCCGTGAAACAAAAATTTGAGTTATCTGTCTTCTGATCATCATCGCTTGAGGACGAGTCTGAGTCATCTAGAGTAGCAGTAAATGCACGCTTCCGTTTCTTTACTAAATCATTGTTTATAGGAGGATTCTACCTTTCTGGATACGGACAGTCTCTTTTGATATGACCTGGTTCATCACAGTTGAAGCATTTGACATTGTTTGGCACTACATTCTGATTTCTAGAATTCTTATAGTTGTTTCTCTTGAGATTATTCATCTTTCTGTATTTCGGGAATTTTTGAAAATTCCTGGTCATAAATGCTATCTCTTCATCATTATCACTGTTTGAGTCTGATCCGCCGGTTAATGCATTGAATGCCATTGATTTTTTTTAGATGCTTTGCTTTATCTTCTCCCGATCATTTGGACTTCAAATGACATTAGATTTCCAATCAATTCTTCTATCTTTAAGGTACTGATGTCATTTGCCTCTTCAATTGCAAGTGTCTTTTGATCCCATTCTGGAGTGAGAGAATTTAGAATTTTCCTGACTTGATCTTCTTCCGAAAATTCCTTTCCCAAGGATATTAAAGAATGCACAATATCTTGAAATCGACTATACATATTTGAAATAGACTGATTAGTATTCATTTTAAATAACTAAAACTGATTTGTGAGCATGGAAATTTTGG
Organism: Allium fistulosum; assembly: GCA_030737815.1. NCBI lineage: Eukaryota > Viridiplantae > Streptophyta > Magnoliopsida > Asparagales > Amaryllidaceae > Allium > Allium fistulosum. The sequence goes on along the minus strand of CM060904.1, from coordinate 1,244,728,285 downwards.
TCTGTTTAACTTTGCTTGTTCCTTCGTGAGTCCTTGCAAAGTTTTCCAGATTTCATATGCAGACTTACAAACTGACACTTTATTAAATTCATTTCTTTCAAGTGAACAAAACAGAATATTCATTGCTTTAGAATTATTTTGTGCAACAGTCTTTTTCTCAGTGGTCCACTGTGCAAAATTAGTTGTGGGTTTAGAATATTCAGTTTGTGTGATATTCCAAGTATCTAATCCTACAGATTGTAAATATATTTTCATCCTACATGCCCAATATGCATAGTTACTGCCATTAAAAAGTGGTGGTCTGGCAGCAGACCGACCTTCTACAAATGAACTTGTGATAGGGATACTAGTGTTAATAACAGTACCAATGTTGGTAGCCATTTTGAAAACTTTTCAAAATTCAGATTATGAAACTTTTGGAAACCTTGCTCTAATACCAAATGTGAGGAATGCGGAATATGGATCTTAAGGCTAGGAATAACACTAGAGGGGGTGAATAGTGTTTTTAAGAAAATACTAAATCTTTTTGAGTTTATGTTAATTTGAACACAAATGTATGCAATATTCAGACACAGATATAATCACAGAAACAAACACAGATGCAGAAATAAAGTAAATGCAGTAAAGGAAAGAACACACTAAATTTTATACTAGTTCGGAGTTATCCTACATCCAGTCCCGCACAACTAAGTACAGATTTCCTTTCAAAAGCAATTCAACAATTACAACCCTCGGTTTCAAGGCTACGAGGTACACCCTCTAGAATCACAATCCTCTTGGTAGAGAAACTTGATTTCCGGGGCAACAAGTTCACCCAATTGATTTCCAAGGCTACAATCACACCTTTTCTCGCTTGATTGATTTCCAAGGCTACAATCACACCTTTTCTCGCTAGATAGATTACAAAGAAGCCTATAACTCTGAATAGCACTTGGATCTTATTGAGATAGTGATAGAGAATCAAACCAGAGATAATCTAGTTAAATTCAATATTGATTTCGGCAGAGTAATGATAGGATTTTGAATATGAAAATGTGGAAGAAGAAGAGAAGTCAAAAACCAGAAAATCTGATATAAAATTCATTGAAACTAACCCCTATTTATAGAAGAACAACAGTCATGTCCATTTGTGAAAGGTTATGGCGAATAGACACTTCTTTTGAAATTCAAACTTTTGAATCTAACTATCACTATGTCGACATGGGGTACTAGGACATGTCGACATCCCAAAGGAAATTTTGATGTTTTGTTTTTCTTTGAAAATAACCTTTATCTTATATTAAAACTATTTTATACTTTATAAATATACTTGACTATAGATAAAATACATAGATAAATATAAAGAATAATATATATATAATTTTTCTATAATTTTATATTTAAATCTAAGTATAAAGATAGTTTAAACAAACGAAGTTTAAAAACACGAGTTTATTAAAAACAAAAACAAAGAATATTTTAAGGCTAAAACATCTTTTTGAAAAGCATTTGAAAAGATAATTTTTAAGGCGAAAACATTTTGAAAAGCAGTTTTGAAAATCATTCTGAAGTAGTTTTGAAAATCATTTTGAAGTAGTTTTGCAAGCTTCTTCCTGCAGAATATCTCATCATGTCAAAATTCGAGAACTTGTACAAAACCAGGATGTTCGTGGGTTTGTAAGCCACTTGTCATGGGTTTGTAAGCCACTTGTCGTGGGTTTGTAAGCCACTAAAAAGGTTGAAATGGGTTCCATCCCAAAAGAAAAATGGAGTGAAGATTTCAGTGCTATTGTGAAGTTTTAACATAATTCTATACTAAATACTTATCTTGAAATCTTGAACTCTTGATAATCTTGATACTCATGAGTCTTCAATCTTGATATCTTGAATCTCTATACTGTACAGTCTTCATTCTTGGTACCTGCATGGTTAAATCCTGCATATACATATATATCTAAACTATAATGTTAGTATTTATATTTTATAATCTTATTCTAAGGTTGTTGTCATCAAAACCATCAACTCATGGACTAACAAACATACGTTCGATAAACGTATCAATATTTTAGCGCTACTTATCATATTTATTTTATGTTACTTAATGACATCGACAAAAAAATCCTTGTATAAAAATAAGTCTTTTTAAAACAATATGAAAACCCAACTCTATAAACTTATTACTACTCTTCGATTATAAATTAGTACTTTTCAATGGTTAGAAATGAAGCCGTTTAAGTTGGGGTATTATTACCTCTCAAAACTTGACCGACATTCACTTTTAACTTCAAATACAACGAGTTTCTTTTTTTTTAACCTCGAAATCTAGAAATTAAAATAGGATCCAAGAGTTCCAATGTACTTGTTATTAAAACAATTTCTAAAACATGAAATTATTGTCAAGGACAAAATTTCTCAGCATTTTAGCCTTAAGGACAGACCTTCAATATTTTAGCCTGAAGGACAACTTTCTGTAGGCATCAGTTTTTACATTTTTTAGGTATCAGTTTATAGTTATCGATAGCAGTTTTTAGGTATCAGTTTTTAGTTCGGTAGTAGTTTTGGAAGAATGTTTGTCCTTATGAATAATTTTGAAAGAATGCTTGTCCTTATGAATAAATTTTAGAAGAATGTTTGTCCTTATGGTTAAAATATTGAGATCGTGTCCTTAAGGCTAAAAATATACAAATTTTTGTCCTTTAAACTAATTCCCCCTTTCTAAAATCACTTATTTAAACCAAAGTTTTATTTAAAAAGGCAATATCTTTCCTTTTTATATAGGTAAACAACTTATTTAATAATAACAAGGTGTTATAAAACAAACTTCCTTTCCAGTTTTACGAAACTGTTACTATAACAAAAATGTTATAGTCCGTGATCTCTTTCTTTTTCTCAGAAACATTTATTACCACAGTACTGTTGTAATCCATGCTTTCTTCCTCTTTTAAATATACTTTTAAAACTCTTTGAAACATGGTTTCAAATTTGTATTTAAAACATCCCTTAAAGATGGTCGCTTTTTAAACAGAACTTGACTTTTGAAACAAAGCAGTTTCCTTTATAAAATTTAAACCTCTTGTTTAAATAACTAAAATAAATTCTTAAAAATATATTTAAATATTCAATCTCCTTTTAAATACTTATATTACTTTTACAAAACACATTTGAAAATAATTTACAAAATATCTAAAGTAGATAACTCTTTTGTTTTACAAAAATCATAAATTCCAAAATACATCCATAGCGACTATCGCTATATAGACCATAACTTTTAAAACTTAATTTTGTAAATTAAATAGCTTTTAAACTCCATTTTCTTTATATATTTCAACCCACTTTAAATACGTATGCCAACAAGGTTTGAAAAATAAAAGTCAAGTCGGAAGCCATTTCAAAACACTTTTAGAAAAATAAAGTGGTAAACCACTTAAAAAAGAGCACATGATTTCAATGTCGCAAAACCAGCAATAAGAAGGTCGACTATACTAAGTAACATTAACTTTCCATACACATAAGCAGTTTCATAACCAATAATGTATGTAAATAAAAACCAACAAGGTGATGAATCCTTTAGGATCTCTCTACAATTTCAATTCTTCGAAGTTCTTCCATGGTGACCTATTTGCTACGAAACACTCCGACTTTCTTTTGCTTTAGTCCCCTACAAATCAAAGTTACATATGTCATCCGCTTCCAAGCAGAAATCAAATCCAAACAACAAAATATAAGCAATACACAACCACCAAAGCAAGCGATTATTTTTACAACAATTTTCACAATATCAATATGACTTTTAAAGTTAGCATTTCCACTTCCAATGCCAAAGCTTCCACCTTGCTTCACGTCCAAGCCTCCTAGCTCATGCTCTTTCTGCCTTATGCTCATGGCCATGGCATCCTTCACCTTAGCTCACGGCCCAAGGCCTCCCTCTCCTTAAATGCTCATGCCCCAAGGCCTTTTAGGGGTGTTTTGGGTTCGACTTTGGTATTTTATGATGATGGTGGTGTCATAAATGTTGATATAAGGTTGCATTGGATGTTTAAGGAGAAAAGAGGAGTTTTGAGATGGTTTCTTTTTATAGAAGAAGTGAAAATGAAGAAGAAGAGAGAAAATGGAAAAGAAGGAGTAAAAGAAAGCGAAGATGTAAAATGAATTTATAAAGTAGTGGTGCACATATATAAAAGTGTGAAAAGTGGTAAAAGACCTTCCATACCCTTAGCCAAAAGACCCAATTACCCCTCCTTACCCTTCCGTGTTAAGCTTCCCTCCATGTGCCAAAGTATTAGAAGTCATGTGTATATCTTTTATCAGACAATGCACACAAATTTATCTATTTAAAAGTCCACTTTCATTATTTAAAAAGCAAAAATCACATCACTTAATTAATTATTTTTATAAAACACTTAAGGAGTCTTAACTTTAATTAATCCATTTTAATACTTTTTAACTTCTTATTAAATGTTTATGTATTTTACAAAAGTGTGCATATGTATGCAACAATGTTGCGACAACTTCCATTGGATAAAATGTCAAAAATCCAAAAAACAATTTTCGGCCACATTTTCAATATTTCGTCGAACATATTAATTTTTAAACAAAATTTCAAAATGAGTTACTATCATTATTAAATACTAAAAATTATTTATTTAAGCTTTTGAAATCAATTATTTAAATATTTAGAATTAATTAAATATTCCCAATCAAAGCGATAAAATTTCGGATCGATACATCCTTCCCCCTTAATAGGACTTTGACCTCGAAATTTCATCACAAAATTTAAACCAAGAAAAAAGTCATACTAGTTCTTAACATTTCCCAAAATGTTAAATGACTAACAAACCAACTTAGAGTTTGTCCCGGTTTACAACATTCTCAACACACAAGGATGATAAACAATCTACCGAGCATAACTCATACTCAACAACCATAGGTTATTACTTAATTGATTATTCACGCTACTTCATGACAAATAGAAGAGTCATATATCCAACTCCTCATAAACCATAAAACATTAATGGAAAATATACTTAAGCCTGTACGATGTGCATAATCATCCGTACACAATATCTGATCCGATCGCTTGCTCGGATACATAAATCTCTTATCCAAATTAGTATGGATCACTTAACTTCTTCATTCTAGAACCCTGATCTGGTTCTTTGATTCAATATTTATGTTTTCTTTACATAATTCTAAACTATGATAGAAAACACTTGCATCATCCCAAGAATCCATCTCAAGTACTCTCATACAAGAATCAAGTGAAAATGCCTAGTTCGGACTGGTGTATGACACCTAGAAATCATGTGCCCGAACGTTGGATCAAGAATTGATATGCCAGTAAAATAATCCAAGTCCAACTTATAGTTTTTATCCCTTTAGGATAACTTAATAATTATACTACTCCAATTTTTTTTACTTCCCAAAATTATTCATGAAAGCATTTCATAAAAACATAACTTTAAATTTTAAACTTGTATAATAACCAATTACATCCTGAAAGTATACACAACTATCTGGTTTAATCTTTTATCCTTTCAGATGCAGACCCAAAATAAATCTGTGTCTTAAAACTAAGTCGACCTCTTCAACCTCTTTAACTATCTAGTTCGGCAAGTTGCTAAGAAGAGAAGGATGCTGGTATCCAAACTCGGTACTAGAATCTATTTTTCCTTAAATACCTCTAAGGTAAAGATGTTTATTTGCCGGTCCAATAACATCAAATAGTTTATACAACTTAGATGTTAAAACAAGAGATATGGTTTTAATAAAAGAAAGTTTATTAAAACCTTCTTATTAAATTTAACCCATTTAGAAACTCATGTTAAATTATTTCTTCTCTAATCAAGAGTGATATAAATCCCTAAAAACATTTCATTTATCAACACATTCTTTATCCAAAATACAATTTTATTTTAAATCCATTTTCAAGAAGGAAACCTAAGCAATAAATACTCGATTTTTATTTCAAAACCTTTTTTCAAATGATACTATATATTTTAACATAGAATGTATATATATATATATATATATATATATATATATAGACACACACACACTAACTAACACCAAAATGATACCAAGGAACTAGGTCCTACCAAATAGTATCATACATCCCCTTACCAAAAGGGTAATATTTAAGAGAAGTGCTAACCATCTGAACACAACTTTTGCCCATTTTTTGACGTTTTTTAGCCACTCAAACTAGTTAGCATAAAAATACTTCTCCTCTTTTGAATCCCATTTTGAAACAATACTATATTTATTTCTCAATAAATAGTTTTAACAAAAATATCTACTACCAAATTGCTTTGGATTTGTTTGGATTTGAACTCTTTTCGATCATACAATGACAAAGGGAATAATTTACTCTGTGCACTGCAAAGTTCACCTAAACAAATATTCGACCATCACTTAGAAGATTATTCGCACTACCACAAGACCAATCGAGACGTTTTCTTCGAGCTATCCAAAGAAAATGTACCTTAAAATTCTCTTTGAAATATTTATACTTATAAATACATTCAAGTAATACTATTATTACCCTTTTTCCAAATATCACTTGAAATCCTTTTCAAAGACACCAGAATTTAAATTCTCAAAAATCCTCTTTATTTTATAAGACATATCTTATAAATCAAATTTATATAAAATTATCTTCATATAATATTTCCCTTTATTATAGTAACCCTCTTAACAAAGTAAACTTGTTAACCCTACATTATTTACAAATGCCTTATAGTCAAATTATGAAACTGAATTCATAAGATGTTCGTATATCTTTAACCAAACAACAAATGCTCATAAACTAACTGCGCATAAATAATCAATTAACAAATGATGATAAATATATATCATTATTTCCTAACAAATAATCACAAAAAAAATATCTCTATTAATTTTTGAAAATTATTCTTTCATATATAAAATATAAAATCCAGAAAAAATTATTTTATTTACCAATTTCAACATAATATAAAATATTTATATAGCACTAACGAATATGCGCTCTCATATATAACACGCTCAAACTCATTCTAGGGTGTCATTTACCGTATCTCAAATGAGATTACCCCACCAAGGCCAAGGTTCTCGCTTAACCTTAAGCTCTGATACCACTATGACGACCTGGCTTTTCGACCTTCAAAAGTCAACACTAATACATCCACGGTATTCACGTGCCAAGCATCTGAGTGCTGGAAAGACAAACGGTTGGGGTGAAAGAAAAGAAAAGACAGAACATAATCTCACATCGTGACGGGTAATATAAAATATTCCAATGATCTTTACAAAAGAAAACTTTACTATTCATACAATAATTAGAGTCAAACCTATCATCAGCCTAGACAGTTATAACAGTCTATCCTTATAAATGCTGATAGATTCAAATTAATGCAACGGAAATAAAAGTATGGAAATACACCTTGGAGAAATCGAGGTCGTCTCGTGAAGCTCCAAAGCATTCAAAGCTAACTCTAGAAAAGTACTTGGTCTGACCCGAGCATTATAAGAAACTAACACCTGGATCAATCTGGTAAACCAGTGTAAGAAACTCAAATCATTTGGATTGTTATATTTGTAAAAAACTTTCAAAAATAAAGGTATCTTGTAAGACAACGCCACACATACACAAGGACAGGTTTTACTAATGATAACCAAACCATTTTATAGGAAATCCTGTGATATTATAATAATGTTTTGGGTTTAAAATAAATAAAGAATCATAATCGAAATGGTTACATTAATTATATTCAATAATATATTTAGTATACAACTATCTATAAAGGAACGTATTGGAAAATGGATTTCATACAATGACAAGGATATTAGGGTACCGGCTGCCACGGTATACCTTTTTGATAAATGTACCGAGGGACTTATATGGACCCCGCCACCACAGAACCGGCCTACTCCTTCTTGGATAGTACCAAATATATCATCACCTCGGTTGATGCATATAACCTTATTAGGCCCCTAGCATATATAACTCCATAAATACCAATCAAGATTGGAATATTATCATACCTAATGGTAGCAAACCACATAGCCCAGCCACATATCCTCTGTTGTAGTCATTACCAAATGTGAGGCTTGAGGCTACGTTTTACCTTTTTAGCAAATAGTGCTTGGAATGTTAACATAGCCCTCCAAGCAACAATGCAATGCCAAGATTCATCCATACAAGTTGTTCTGGATATGAACAAACTGAAGGCACTACTTCTACTACATCCTTTTTGGAATTACCCTCAGGACTAATAGCATGTAGCCCTTGCACTTCAAAGAACTTCATCTTTGATTTCCATCATCTTTAAGATGTTTCAAATCCAAACACTTATGCCAGTTCGAAGTGATTTTTGGATAACTCATGCTTATCCGATACCGGTCTCTTCGAATCAACAACTGATAGCTTTCTGGTTGACTCAATCATAGTTCTTTCAGAAGTTAGCGGGCGATATAAGATTCTCAAAGAGATCTCGAATATCCACCCTTAAAACGAGAGATGTTTCGCTAGAATAAGTTCTCCTAAAGAAATCTCAAACCACATAAAATCGTGAAGCTTTCATATACTTCCTAAATCAAAATTGGTTAAGTTATCGATAGTGGACAAACCACTATCTAGTGTAGGTATATAATTTGGATATGAAAAATCGGACATCATATACTTATCACCGCCTTTTGATTTCAACCCTGCACTATCCATCGGTTAATAATGAACTCGGACAAGTTAGAGAACCACCATTGCCTTGACGTGCACTCTTCAACTCTCACAGATGAACTTGGCTTCCATAGCTTGAAATTTAGTGTTAAATATAAGGTGAAGTACCTTTCGTATACTTAAATAATCATGACCAATTTATAGAAATCAACCAACTATATTTATCATACTTCCGACATTTCGACTTCTCTATCCCTCGCCCAAAATCAATGCTACGTAAGTCAGGGCGCTGGTTGCTCCTAGCTTTACCTAGACACTCCGAGTCTAGGTCTCACATATAGAGGAAAGTCTACCCATCAATTTAGTACTAAATATAAGATGACTTACTTTCTATAAACGTGTCAACATTTTAGAACTATTTACCATATTTGTTTTATGGTTTGAGGTTTCGACCGAAACACCGAGATTCCGGTCGTTCCATTTAGGTTTCAGTAGGGGCCGAAACGAAACCGAACCGAAATTCCGCTTCAACAAAAAACATATTGAACTTCAAGTTATACAGAAAAAACTCAAAAATGGAATTAATTTGAATTTTCAAATATAGGAATATTCAAAATCCGAAATTTTAATTTAGAAAACATACAAATTCACAAAATATATAAATGATGTAACTAAAAAATTTGAAAATGAAGTAATGAATGAACATTTTTTAGTGTTTTAAATATTTATAATTAACTGGTGTTGTTTGTGTATATCGTATTTTTCAATTAAGTTTAAATTATACGTTTTGTTCAATAAATTAAATGAATATATGTATAAATATATGCACAAGAAATAACAAGATCCAAAATCGAAACTGGGATCGAAATTTGCGAAATTTACGAATGAAGTCAAAATTTCTAAAATTACAAAAGATCGAAACCGAGATCTCGAACCTTGGACTTTTATGTTACTTAGTGGCACCGACAAATAAATCCCTTCCATAAAATAAAGTCTTTTTAAAACAATCTGAAAACCCAACTCCCTAAAGTTATTACTTGTCTTCAATTTCAGACTAGTACTTTTCATCGGTTAGAAAAGAAGCCATTCAATTTAGGGTATTATTACCTCTTTAACCTTAACTCGGCATTCACTTCTAACTTCAAAATAGAAACATTTTTCCATACCTCAGAGTCTCGAAATTAAAATAAGATCCAAGAGTTCCAATATATTTGTTATTAAACAGTTTCCAAAATCACTTACTTGAACCAACATTTGATTTAAAAATCCAGCATCTTTCTTTTTTATAAAGTAAACAACTTATTTAATAATAACAAAGTGTTATCAACCAAGCTTCTTTTTTCCGAAACTATTTACAATAACAAAATTTTGATAGTCCACGATCTCTTTAGGTTTCTCAGAAATATTTATTACAACAATAGTGTTATAATCCATGCTTTCTTCCTCTTTTAAAAATATTTCTAAAACTCTCTAAAATATAATTTGAAACTTGCATTTAAAATATCCTATAAAGATGGTCGCTTTTTAAACTAAACTTGACCTTTGAAACAATGTTGTTTCCTTTATAAAATTTAAACCTCTTATTTTAATAACTCAAATAAAATTTTAAAAATATATTTAAATCTTCAATCTACTTTTTAAATAACTATGCTACTTTTATCAAACATATTCAAAAAGAATTCACAAAAATCTAAAGTAGAGAACTCTTTCACTTTGCAAAAATCATAGATTTTTGAACTGCATCCATAGTGACTACCGGTATATGGACCATAACCGTAACTTTTAAAATTTTGTTTTGTAAATCAAATAGCTTTTAAACTCCATTTTCTTTTTATATTTTAAATTACTTTAAATACTTTTGCCAAAAGGTTTAGAAAAACAAAAGTCAAGTCGGAAACCATTTCAAAACACTATTAGAAAACAAAGTGGTTAACCACTTAAAAGAGAGCATAGGATTGCAATGTCGCAAAACTAGCAACAAGAAGGTCAACTATACTAAGCAACGTTCACTTTCCATGTACACAAGCATTTACATAACTAAGAATTAATGTAAATAAAAATCAACAAATTGAGTAATCTTTTAGGATCTCTCTATAAATTTCTATTCTTCGAAGTGCTTCCATAGCGATCTATTCGCTAGTATACACTCCGACTTCCTTTTTCTTTAGTACCCTGCAAATCAAAGTTACATGTATCATCTGCTTCTAAGCGGGAATCAAATCCAAAAAAAACATATAAGCAATACATAGCAACTAAAGCAAGCGATCATTTTTATAACAATTTTCACAATATTAATATATGACTTTTAAAGTAAGTATTTTCCCTTCCAAAGCCAAAGCTTCCATGTTCCTTCAAGTCTAAGCTCCTAGCTTCTCCCTTAGCTTCCTTATACTCAAAACCATGGTCTCCTTCCCCTAAGCACACGGCCCAATGTCTCCCTGTCCTTTAATGCTCACGGCCCAAGGCCTTTAGGGGTGTTTTGGGTTCGACTTTGGCATTTTGCGATAGAGCTGATGTTATAAATATTGTTATAAAGTTCCATTGGAAGTTTAAGGAGAAAAGGAGGAGTTTTGAGATGGTTTCTTTTTCTATAAGAATGAAAATGAAGAAGAAGAAAGAAGAGAGAAAATGCAAAAGACCGAGTAATAGAAAGTGAAGATGTAAAATGAATTTGTAAAGTGGATGTGCATTTATATAGAAGTAAAATAGTGGTAAAAGACCTTCCATAGTCTTTAGCCAAAAGACCCAGCTACCCCTCCGTACCCTTCCATGATAAGCTTCCTCCATGTGCCAAAGTATAATAAGCCATGTGTGCATCTTTTCATTGTACTAATGTTCACAAATATATGTCTTTAAAAGTCCACTTTCATTATTTAAAAAGCAAAAGTCACATCACTTAATTAACTATTATTTTTAAAAGCACTTAAGGAGTCTTAACTTTAGTTAATCCATTTTTGTACCTTTTAACCTCTTATTAAATGTTCATGAATGTTATAAAAGTGTGTATATGTGTGAAACAATGTTGCGACAATTTCTGTTCAATAAAAAGTCGTAAATCCGAAAAACGATTTTCGATCACATTTTGATTTTTCATTAAACTATTTAATTTTGTAAACAAAATTTAAAATTTTGTTTGTTATCATTATTAAATAATAAAAATAGGTTATTTAAGCTTTTAAAATCAATTATTTAAATATTTAAAATTAATTAAATATTCCTAAACAAAGCGATAAAATAACGGATCATTACAGGTGTTGAGCTCTAGTTGTAGATTAATAACAAGTAGAGACTTATTGAAAGGTTTCTATTTACAACACTAACATGTGTTGTTATATTAAATTAGTGCATTAACTTAGTCCGAATCCAATGCGGTATATACAATATCAATTTTTTCCTTTATTTAACACAGTTAATCAGTTTACAAATTTTTGTGAGCAATGAAGTAATTATTGAGTTTATTTAGTTATTATAAAATTCCATCACACTTCACAAAATATGTATTTACATATTAATATTTGGAAAATTTGTATATTTTTGCATTTTCAAATGAAACAATTTGGTTATAGTTCTTTCAACCTTTTGACTGTATATAGTTTGTGATGATGTGGAGCTATTTAAATAACAATTTCAGTCGGGAAACTTTTGAATTTATGTACTATACTTAGCTTCCTAAAGTATGTGTTGTTCATCTACTAATATTTAAAATGACTACATGATTATTTCTATTGAAAATAGTTTTGATTTTATTGGTACTCAGATAGCTTTAAAACCCACTATTCATACGGTTACCTTATTCTAATTTTTTCATTATTCATGCTCTCTTCTTATGATATGATTGTTGTTTTTATGCGATTCAAATGTGTTGAAGAGTGTTCGAATTGAAGATATGGTGTAGAGCTTTGTATTGGAGAAGTCGGGAGTCGATTAGAGGAAGTGGAGATTCAAAGAAGACAGTGTGGAGACGAAGTATGCTGCCTACAGGAGGTCAGACGTCTAACATCACCTATTAGACGTCTGATGAGGTTCAGGCAAAGTTCTCGAAAATATTGTCAAACGCCTGGCAACTTTGGCAAGATGTCTGAGCTTTTGCAGAAGTGTTTCCCAAGTTTTGTCTCAGACGCTTGGCTTCTCCTATCAGACGTCTGGGATGACAAATTTCAATTTTATCAGGGTTTTGCTGATACGTTGGTTGATGGGCAGTTTCATTGTTTCCATGCTTAATTCTTCTTCGTTGACGGTACAGATTCTTTTGACATGATCGGATGACCAAGGGTGATTAGTGCATCTGTAAATAGCCTCCTAATCATCTTCCTAATTAAGAGAATAAGAGATTAAATGTAAGATCAGATTTCCAATCAATATAAACCCTAGTTAAATCAAATTGGGGGTTTTCTATTTTGAGTGCTCTATTTTGTAATCTCTTCAATTGTGTGTTTGATTAGATAAAGTCTCCAAACATTGTAGCTCCCTAATTATAGAATTAGCTTGTACTCTCTGATGATTGAATAAAAAGGGGTTGTTGGGTCTCTGTGAACGTAGGATACTCATACCCGAACCACGTTATATTCTGTATCTCTTATTTCTGTTAGTTTGTTTGTATGATTGCATAATTGAATTTGAGTTGCATTGGTATCCAAATAGGCAATACTTGGTCATGATCTTAGAATTGCTTTCGCTCATGAATTTCTCACTACAGTTTGGTATTGGAGCTTGTGTTATTGTTCTGTTCAGGTATTAATGGCTACTTCTAAAAAGTCTGATGGTTGATCTAGTGTCAATTATGGAGTTAAACCTTTTGATGGAAAAGGAGATTTTGGTACTTAGAAGATGAAAATAGAGACCGTGTTGAAGAAGGAGAAGACTTTTAAGGTTGTTTTCTGCGTTTGAGAAATTGAAAGACACTGAAGCGGATGTTTTGGAGGAGATGGAAGATGAAACCCTCACAATTATCCAATTGAGTCTTTCAGATGATGTTCTTTAAGAGTTCTCTTAGAAGAAGACGATGAAGGAATTATGGGATGCACTATTGGATGCATATCAAGACATGTCTCTCACTAATCAGATTATTCTTCAGTAACAACTCTGTTCATTTAAGATGAAGCCTGGAGCCGATCTTATGGAGCTTGTAGATACTTTGCCCACTTTTATTATAAACCTAAAGGCAACAATGGTTGAAATTACTGATGAGGCTAAAGCAGTGATCCTCTTATGTTCCTTTCCTAAGGAGTATACTTCTTTTGTTAATTCCATGAGATATGGTCGCAGTAAGATTAGCCTATCAAATGTAAAGCAGGATCTTCATAATTAAGTGTTGAGAGATAGATTGGCGAGCACTATTTTGGATAGTGATACGAAGGGCTTATCTGTTCAAAGAGGTAGAAGCCTAAGCAAGTCAAAGATAGGTGGAGGTCGAAATAATTCAAGGTCTCAGTCTAAGGGGCCTAAGTGATGGACTTGCCATTATTATAATAAACAAGGGCACTTATAGCTCAATGCCCCAAGCTCGAAGGAAGACGAAAAGACCCAAAGCAAGCTTTAGCATCTACTGTAGAGAAATCAGATATAGAGAGTGATACTGATGTATTTACAACTTTCGGCTCTTCTGGGAAGAGCCACTTATGGCTGATTGATTATGGTGCATCCTATCTTATGACACCTAATAGGAACTACTTTTCCACTTTCCATGAGATTGATAGAGGAGAAGTTCTGATGGGCAATGGTGCTTCTTGCCATATGGTTGGTGTTGGTAGTGTGAAGGTCGGGATGTTTGAAGGTGTTGTTTGTACTATTATTGATGTTTGGCATCTACCTGATTTGAGAAGAAGCTTGATTTTTGTTGGGGCTTTGAGTAGGCTTGGATTGAAGAATGTAGTCGAGGGAGAGAAAATGAAGATATAGAAGGGTTTCATGATTGTTATGAAAGGTTAGAGGGCTAGAAATCTTTATATATTGAAGGGCACTGCTGTAGTTGGTGAATCAACTTCTACTACTTCTATTGATTTAGATTCTTCCAGATTGAGGCACTTGCAGATGGGTCACATTAGCGAACGCAGTTTGGATGGGTTGAGAAAGCGAGGTTTGATTAACGAAGTTCAGTATTCAAAGTTTGGCATTTGTGAAGAGTGTGTTCTTGAAGAGTAGACAAAGATTTCTTTTGGTACAGAGATCATAAAGCAAAAGCTATCTTGGAGTATGTTCACACTGATATGTGGGGTCCCTTCCCTTGTCCATCCTTGGGTGGAGCCAGGTATTTCATTTCATTTATAGATGATTTCTCTCGTAAAGTATGTGTATACTTCTTACAGTCAAAGAGTGAAACCTTTGCCAGGTTTCGAAAGTGGAAATCTATAGTTGAGAAGCAGTCAGGAAAGAAGCTGAAAGTTCTCCGTTCGGATAATGACGGTGAATTTTTATCACAGGAATTAATTGATTGTTGTGAGTTCGAAGGCATGAAGAGGCATTACACCACACCAGGCGACCCTCAGTCCAATGGAGTTGCTGAAAGGATAAATCAGACATTATTGGAGAGAACTCGTTCCTCGGACTGACTGCTTAAGTTGAAGAAGGGATTTTGGGTTGAAGCTTTATCTATTGGTGGCTTTCCTTATCAACGGCACACCTTCTACTACTGTAGATATGAAAATCCCTGAGGAAGTATGGAAAGGAGAGTCTGTTAGTTATTCATTTCTAAGAGTGTTTGGTTGTCCAGCTTATGTACATGAGAGTAGAGAAAAGCTGGAACCTAGAGCTCGCAAGTTTATCTTTCTGGGTTATAGAAGAGGAGTGAAGGGATATAATTTATGGTCCCCTATTAGTAAGAAGATATTTTGAGCGGGCATGTGACTTTTGAAGAGAAGGCTATGTTGAAGGTGGAGCCTTCCTCATCCTATGACAATGAGAGGAAAAATGAAGAATACCAAACACAAGGTAAGTCATCTACAGATTCTTTCCATGACGGTGTTCCCGATTGCACCGTGGTTGATGAGGACAGTACAGTTAGTATAGAAGATTGGACTCAAGGTGGGGCTCATTGAGAGATTAGGCTTGTCGGACAGAGAAGGAAGCCTAACTGGCTTGATGAGTTTGTTGGATTGAGTGTCGAAGACATCGACTTCGATGACAAGGAAACATATGCATTGAATATTTTCCATGACGAGCCCAGTGATTATAGAGAAACTATTGCATTATTTGATAGTTCCAGTTGGTTAGTTGCTATGAAGGAGGAGATTAAATCTTTACAGAAAAATCATACTAGAATTTGGTGCCTCTTCTTACCGACAAGAGAGTTATTGGATGTAAGTATCTCTATAGAATGAAAGACGGCGGTAATGGTGATTCTAGATACAAAGTAAGGTTAGTAGCAAAAGGGTATGTTCAGAAGAAATGAGTGGAGTATCATGATATCTTTGCTCTAGTTGTAAGGCATACATCTATTCGTATTCTTTTGGCATTAGTTTTTCATTATGATATGGAACTTGAGCAACTAGATGTCAAAACCGTATTCTTGCATGGTGATTTGGATGAAGAGATTTATTTGAAGCAACTGGAGGGGTTCATTGGTAGTAGCAGGCCAGATTATGTTTGTAAACTTAATAAATCTCTAAATGGACCGAAGCAGTCTCCTAGACTACAATATAAGAGATTTGATAAATTTATGCTTTCATAGGGATACTCTAGAAGCTTCAAAGACAAATGTGTGTATTTAAGGAGGTGTGATAGTGATATGATATGTCTAGGATTGATGATATGTTGATTACATCTCGAAGTACGGTAAGAATTAAGGAATTTTAAGCGGAGCTTAACAAGGAATTTGACATGAAGGATTTGGGAAAAGCACAAAGAATTTTGAGAATGGATATATATAGAGGTAGAAAACAGAGAGTGTTGAGACTCATTCAAGCGCAGTACATCGAGAAGGTCCTCGCTTGATTTGGTATGGAGAAAGCTAAATTAGTTGACACTACATCAAGCACTCATTTCAAGTTGTCGAAGGGCTTATCTCCTTCATCAGATAAAGTGTGGTGTCCCTCACTTTAAAACACATAGATTTTTTTTTTGTAAACATTCAAAAGGAATTCACCACTAACCCCATTTCTTTTATATTTGAATATTTATACAATTTCCAAATATTTTTCCCAAGACCCTGGATTTACTAATATAATCATATCAGTGCATAACCCAATTAAGACAATTATATATTTGAAGATACATAATTGTTTCCCTTTGCCTTTCAGAGCTAACAAGTTTGCAAAGAGAGTTTGAATCAAACAGGAAACCAAATTATCATATATGTTGACAACATAACCTTTTAATTTTTCTCTAAATTTATATTGTTCTTCTTCCAGAGATAGAGATTTTTTTTTAATATTGCAGTGCACAGTGCACTTTTCTTAAGCTTTCTAGGCTTTCTGCCTAAATAACTTTATTAACACTGAAATGGTATTTAATTGACCTTAAGGTAGTTATCAAGTACTTGTATGAATTTACAACAAAAATTATAATTGCAGGCATGGATATTGGAACTAATTTCCATTTATCATTTCAGGTTGAATAGTTGAGGACTTTTAGCATTTTTAAGTTTAACATGGTGCAGACTTACATACTTGGTGTTTTATTAGATATGCTTGGTGTTATTTGAGGGCTGCTTGGTGTTTTCTTTTGTTTTGTCCCGGAAGCACTTATACTTCATTAATTGAAATGAAGTGGTTCCAAGCTCCAAGAGTTTGACCCATGGCCATCTAGGCCGGCCATAGTCCCTCTTTTACCACTTGCAAACCCATATCCCTCATTTTAACAAACTTATACAAAGTCCTACTCCTAATCCCAAGCATGTTTATGCCTAGTTTAAGTTTTCTGGAAATGCATCCTTATATGTATTCAATCAATTATTCAAAATACAGTATCTTCCAGGTTTACTTCTCTCATAGTTTTACTTGAAATTTAAATACACAAATACATGTAAATCTCCAGAATTCATGCACATGCCTGTATCACTTACCTGCCATGCACAAATCCATTTCTTTTGAATACCCCTACTCAAATCTTAAGAGTTCATTCCTAAAATCAACCCCCTTAGCTCTTTAATTTCCATAAGTCAAAATATAAATTCAAGCAATAAAAATCAGAGATCATCACATGCACATATCATATTTATATGATATGTCTATCCCTTATTATTTATTTTTCAAATTAGACATTCATGAAATCAGCAATTACCCAAACATCATCAATAATCTTTCATAGCAGGTTGACTTTAGTACATATTTTTAATCCTAATACTTAGTAATCTCCCTACAAGAAACTTCAGTTACAACATAAAATTTGACTAATAAATTCATTACAAAGCAACTACAAATTTTTAGAACCGGTTTCTTTTATTTATACTAGCAGCTAATTGCCATCTTCATCCATCAAGCCAACTTCAACTTCCTACAAGCAAATCACTGAGCTGCCCCAATTTTAATGAGACACCCAGATGATTGCAAGGGCAACCAAAAGGGTCAGTTTTCACTGGTATGAGCATTTATCAAATTTGTATACACATTCATAATTTTTGGTAATCTTGCAGTGTCTTCCTAGTTTAACAGATTTTTATACTTAGCATGTTTTGGTTCATACCAAGTGATACAAAGACACATTCATTTATTTAAACAATACACAGCAAACAGTTAAAATAAATATATGTACAATTCTTAATTCATTTTTTTCATTTCTAGATAAGTAAACTCAGGTTTTATACTCCCAATTTCACCCAGCAATTAATCAATGCACAATATTTATCTTGATTAATTTAACACCATATCTGGATATTTATAATCCAGATTTTTAAACCCCAGCCCCCATTTATTTTATGGTCTTTAACTCCTTGTCTAATGAACACCATGTATGCATTGTGAAGGAAACTCCCAGATTATTTAATTTAATTCCAACACACAAAGGCCTCAGGGTGCAGTTGCACCATGCATATACTTGCTCCCACCTGAAGCAAGCAGATCATTGACTAACTCCCAAATGACCAGTTTAGTTCTTCTTTGATAAATCCCCCTCTAGTTTCAGCTTGTTTTATTAAGCTCCTACTTATGAATTCAATCATAAAAACTCATAGTTCATTCATGTTTCAGAAAGGCTATCTTCTTTAATACTTTCTGGTTCAACCCCATGTTCCCCTATTTATTTTCCTTATTACAGAAAATACCCCAGTTTGCTTATAATAAATTTCTTTCCTAAGAATAGTTTAAGCATCATTGTCCTACTACCCAGAATTTCTCCTCCAACTTATGATATGAACATTTAGTTTCATGCTTCATTATCCATGAAATAAACATGAGCTAGATCACTGTCTTGCTGCCTATCCCCTAAATAATCTATATCCATTTTTAATGATGATAAGATAGAACAAAAATCCTCAAACCATTTTAACTCCAAAAGCCCACATACAGATTAAAACTCCAAACAAGAATGCACAAACAAACATCCATATCACCCATAACAAATCATTTCAGAGATTTAAATGACTTATAATATTTTAGGCTACCTGCAAGAGGACTTAATGCCATTGCATACAAAGGATAAATACTCACTTAATGTTCTCCTTTTACTGCCTTAATCCCTTGAACAGCAAATCCTTCAAAGTCTCAAGCTAATGTTTTTCCTATTTTATTTTATTTTGATCCCGAGAGAATGGTGGATATGGTTATGTGCAGTTATTTATAAAACCATTCTAGGGTTTAAGAAATATGGGTAATTTCCTTGATACCCTTAGATGTTTATGCACAAGTCATTTCCCTGTGTGGCCCTTAACTGGAAATGTACATTGTTGGTTTCCTTAATTATTTATTTCGGGAATCAAGCATTTTTAAACACTCCATACTATTTTCATGACTCTATTCTACTCATGCCATAAGCATGTGACCCTTGGTTTATTATTATTTTTTTATAAGTTTAAGGAATCTGAAAATCTCCTTTGTATTTTCTACCTATCTATCATCTCCATTCAATCATCCATACTATCATACCTAATCATGTAATGTAAAATCATTCACCCATGTTATTTGCTTGAAATAAATATAAGATATGGAAATTTTTATTTGATCCTGTATGTATATATATATATTTCTGCCTTTTTGTCAAAACAGTAACTCCTCCTATATCTAAAAAAAATCACATATATTATGCTAATTATTTCTAGCACAAATATAAGACATATAAACCTTTTTATTAAACTTCATTTTATTCTATCTTTAAATAAAACAGAAAACACCCCATATATATTAAATGTATGTATTTATATAATTCTTTGGACATAGAGCTATATTTATTTTGAGTTCCAATTTTCTTTTAATCACCTTAACTCCTTGCATTTTATCAAACAGAAGCTCCCATGCAATTTTATTTATTGCCAATTTTTCTTTTCTGTTTTAATGCATCATATATATATATATATATATATATTTTATAATTTCAGAATTTCTTAATATAAATGTATTTTTCATTTTTTTTTGTTTTTTTTATCTTATTTTATTTTAGAGTCATTACATAAAGACAAAAGGTATATTGCTGATGTACCTTATTTAGTGCTATTGGTAGTCTCATGTATGCTATGGTATGAACAAGACTAAATTTGGTCCATGTAGTGGGTATTGTGAGTCGATATATGTCTAGCCTAAGCAAAGAGCATTGGCAAGCTGTGAAGTGGATACTCAGATATCTTCGTGGCACTTTGTCAGTTGGCTTGTTGTATGGTGGAGTAGATGACGACATCTCTTGTAGAGGCTATTGTGATTCAGATTATGACAAGGATAGAGATGCACAGAAGTCAGTATCGGGTTATGTTTTTAAACTTGGCATAGACACGATTTCATTGAGATCAATGCTCCAATCTATAGTAGTTTTATTGAATACCAAGGCTGAGTTGATATCGATTGTGGAAGCGACTAAGGAAGGATTCTATTTACTTCAGTTGTTGGATGATCTTTCGATGGTGTAGTGGACAGTAGAGCTATTTTCAGATAGTCAGTGTGCGATTCATCTAGTGGAGAATCAAGCCTATAGTTGTCGGACGAATCACATTGATGTCATATGATTCTTTCTTATGCATGTGGAAGAACAAAGTAAGATCAAGTTGGTGAAGGCGAGTACTTCGGATAACCCCTCAGATACGATGCCGAAGTCCCTTCTAAGGACAAGTTTGAGTATTGCTTAAACTTGGTCCATTTGATTTTAGTTGCTTGAGTGTGATGGGGCGCTATACCCAATGACCCCTATGTTGATTGATGATGAGACCTATATATTTTTAATCGAGGTGGAGTGTCATTTTTATACGATTCAAATATGTGCTGAAGAGTGTTCGAATTGAAGATATGGTGTAGAGCTATGTATTGAAGAAGTCGGGAGTCAATTAGAGGAAGTGGAGATCAAAAGAAGATGGACTAGAGGAGTATGCTGCCTACAGGAGGTCAGATGTCTGACATCACCTGTCAACCGGCTGACGTGGTTCAGGAGAAGTTCTTGATAATATTGCCAGACGTCTGGAAACTTCGGCCAGACGTCTGAGCCTTTCGGAAGTGTTTCCTGAGTTTTGTCTCAAACGTCTAGCTTCACTTGTCAAATGTCTGGGACGACAAATTTCAATTTTGTCAGGGTTTTGCTGATACATTAGTTGATGATCAGTTCATCGTTTCAGTGTTTGATTCTCCTTCATTGACGGTACAGATTCTTTTTATAT
Source organism: Allium fistulosum (assembly GCA_030737815.1). Taxonomy (NCBI): domain Eukaryota; kingdom Viridiplantae; phylum Streptophyta; class Magnoliopsida; order Asparagales; family Amaryllidaceae; genus Allium; species Allium fistulosum. The sequence goes on along the minus strand of CM060904.1, from coordinate 1,244,706,929 downwards.
GATCGGATGGCCTAGAGTGATTAGTGCATCTATAAATAGCCTCCTAATCATCTTCATAATTAAGAGACTAAGAGATTAATTGTAAGATCAGATTTCTAATCAATATAAACCATAGCTAAATCAAATTGGGTGTTTTCTATTTCAAGTGCTCTATTTTGTAATCTCTTCAATTCGTGTGTTAAAGAGAGTCTCTGCAGCTTGTCACTCTCTAACCATAGAATTGGTTTGCAACCTCTGGTGATTGAATAAAAAGTGGTTGTTGGGTCTCCGTGAGTAGGATACTCATATCCAAACCACATTATCTTTTGTGTCTCTTATTTTTGTTATTTTGTTTATGTCATTGCATAATTGAGTTTGAGTTGCATTGTTATCCAAATATGCAATACTAGATTCTAACCTGAAAACCGATTCCGCTCGTGAATTTCTCACTACAATGGTTAGCCATCATGTGGATATTATTTTCTACCTACAGTTTTAAAATAATGAAAATTTTACTACTAAAATGTCTGATGATAAAATTAGCATCCGTTGCCCAATTTAATTAGTTATTGAACTTATTTTAAGTCAATCTTAAGAGACATATTTATAAATTTTTTTTAGTTCCATTGATCATTGGTCAATAATTTACAATTTTTTGCAAGTTTGAAGGAGTTGTGGAGTTTACTTGATTATCAGTTGATTTTATCACTGTACAAATATAGTATTTTCATGATCATTTTTGTAACAATTGTATACTGTTGCATCTTCTAGAAATAAATTAACCAAAGGCTCTTCAAATTTTCCACTTTGTATGCTTCTTGGTGATGATGCACTATTTAAGTAGTAGTTACAATCCTTAAAATTTTGAATTTACATATCAAGTTTAGAATCATGAAGTATGTGTTGTTTGTGTAATTTTATTTAGAATGATTGTTTATTTCATTAGCCAGTGCTAGTTAAAAAATTTATGGTTGTTACTACATTTTCAATCGGCATTTAGAAATTTGAATTAATCATCTTCTTTTGTGCAAAATATTAACTATTTTCTACCAAAAGGAAGTCATGGTTATTATTTTAATATTTTACTAATCTTATTGCTATTCAATGAAGCTAAAAACCACTTTTAATACACTTTTCTTTAGTGGATTTTCGAATACTCATTCTTTTTTCAGACGAAATGACTAGCTATTTGCATCTAGATATGGATAATAGAAAATGTTTCTGATGGAAGTGAACTTAATAAGGTCATTTATTTATACCTTGACTATTTGTATGTTAATTTTGCTTGGAATCACGTTTACTAATTGACTATTGTAATATATTCTTATGGCATTCTTCCTAAAAGTAGGTTGTGTAATTAAACAAAGTATGAATTTGTTAGAGTTGTGCTTTGTACAATTTAATTAGTCATAAGTTGGCATTTTTACTGCGCAGCCGTCTTAGTACAAAAGCATTTTGCCACCATTTTTGTCTTTCTTTTCTTAACATACCTTCTGTTTAGCCAATTTCGTTTAATCATTGTTAATGGTTGATAATAAATTTTATATGAACATCAAATTGGTAAATTCAAACTGCAAAAGCGGTTTGTTTATGGGTAATAGTTTTGGGGTGTTGATAGTCTAATTAGAATGCTTGTCAAACATGTTACGTATTTTCGTAAACTGAACCAAAATTGACTGTTATGTAGTCAAAGTTTGCAAACATATTTATCTTATAGCATAAAATCTAAGACATATATAACTACTGTAAAAATCATGTAAATTTTTTATATACATGTCTAAATATATTTTGGTATGAGTTATCCATGTGAATTGATTTTGGTTTTAACACTAATTTTACATTGTCAGCCTATTGGGTAAGATTTGCTCCTCAAGCGTGTCATTGGATTTGTCTACATCACTTCAAATAAATATTATTTGTTAACGGTTGGTGAATACACAATTATGCATCTTGAATACATACCTAAGATCTACCCGACAACACCTCTAGATAAACTCTGTGTCCTTGGTGGTGGAATCTCAATTGGTAAAATAAAAAAGTACTTCTACTTTCTTCAACTTTACATGCACAACTTATATTATAGATTGCTTTTGTCCCCTATCTTTTAGGTCATGAAGCTATGTTGAATGTTCCTAAGCTTGCATAGGGATCAATTGTGGTCATTTTCAGTTTAGCGGTTGTTGGCCTTCCTACACGTATCCACATTGAGAATAATGAAATAAAGCAGCCATATATTTCTTTATATTATACAAGGTTCGGGTATATTGGGTAACAATAGCCCATTAACTCATCTAGTGATTGTACTATAAATACAGAAGTAAAACGCAATGTGCATGTGTCAAAAACATATCAATACAATTCAGTTTTCTACTTTCAATACTTGGTTCAATTTCTTATTCTTTGAAATTTACAAATCATCACAAATTCAAACATGGTACCAGAGCCTCTTTTTGCTTGATAGAAGATAATCTATGTTAGAAAATACTCATCTGAGAATCGAATCTCATCATCTGAGAATACTCATCAGATAATCAATCTCATCATCTAAGTTTTAGAAATTTTTCTTGCAAATCTGTCAAAAGAACAGGTGCCTTGCCAGGAATTCATCAACTTCTGGCTGCATCAAATTCTCTATCATAATAGAAGCAAATTGACAAAAAAAATTCGGAAAACAGAATTTAGAAATCAAGAAGATAATCATTAAAGCATCAAGAAAGTAAATGTGGTGCTAAGAACTCATCAGGAAAGTTTTAACACTTGAGTTCAAATGCAACGAACCTGTTCCAAATCATTTCTTGCAAACTGCCTGTCTCAGAATCATCAAAGGTTGTTTGATAGCATCTTTTCATCATGGATGAAGGAGATGTAAATTCTGCCACATCAGAAAATACAACAGATGGTACCAGAAGTTCTCAGCAACTGTTAATCCTCTGATTCGCGACTTAACAGAAGACGACCTAACAAGCTAAAGGCGTAACCGACTTAAGGAAAGCTCCGAGTTAACAAGATCTCCGACTTAACAGGCTACGACCTAAGGAAAGCTCTGACCCAACAGTTGCCGATCTAACTACTGAGAAGAGCTGCCGACTTAAGAGGTATGCCGACTTAGGAGCCTGCCGACTTAAGGTAATCTGTGACTCAAGAGCTAAGACCGAGTTAAGAAGGATGCCGAGTTAGGAGCCTGCCGACTTAAGGTAATTTGCGACTCAAGAGTTAAGACCGAGTTAAGAAGGATGCCGAGCTATGAAATGCTCCGACTTAAAAGATTCACAGCCTACGACTCAAGGTCCTAACGACTCAACGAGTTAAGCTGTCTACAACTTAAAGAAAGGGGGGTTCCGACTTAACAACTCAGCGAGTTAAGGACTTACGAGTTAAGGTCTGATAAGTCGGCTACGACTTAATACTTGTCAAAGACAGCCACAGGATGGGCCCAGAATAACTATCCCTTAACTCGTCACCGACCTAACCCTATCCCTTAACTCGTCACCGACCTACACTAAGTCGGCTACGACTTAAAGACTTAGAGAAATTTCCTAAGTCCAGATCAGCTCCTATAAATACCCCATCACTTCCAACTTGGAGGGGACTTTTGGCCATTCATTTCTCCAAGCGCCGTAACGCTGTCGAAGCCTCCTCTCATTCAGCAATCAAAGATCTTCAAGCATTCGAAACACTACAACAATCTTCGAGAAGAGCTCCTAACATCCAACACGGATTCGTCGAGTTTCATCATCAAAGATCGAGCTAGTAGTCAAGAGTGCTTTCATGATCAAGTTGTATCGTTTTTAGAAAGATATTGTATCAAATTGTAACCGAATCAGCAATAAAAGAATATAAAGTGGATGTAGGCTCAATTACGGGCCGAACCACTATAAATCTGTTGTTCATTTACCGCTTTTCTGCTATTTGCAGCTTATATTCTGTTCCCGTACCAACGGGTGGTGCTTTCACAAGTTTATTACACACACCGGATGTTAGCGTTCACTTTTTACCGTTAACATTTTTGGTGCTTTCACTGAGAACCCAACTCAGGCGATCATCCACCGTTGCTTCGCAAAGATTCATAAAAAGAACCTCTCTTTAAAAACCAGATCTGAAATAATGGCTCCTAGAAGAAGAGGTAGACCTATCAGATCCGGAAATGCTCACGAAGGAACTTCCGCTTCCCCAATAACAGACCAAGCAACTCCAACCGTTGGGATCACCAGGGCTGAATTGGATGACGCAGTTTCTGGATTATACCAACAAATTGAAACTCAAAACGCTTTGATGATGGATAGATTAACTGCTCTGCTCAGGGCAAATCGTCAACCAGAAAACCATCAAACTACTCTTCCCGAAATGCCACCTTTCCAAGCTGATGGTTCTATGCCGCAACCAACTTGTCATGAGCATATGCCCGGGCAAAATTCCGAGGGAAGAACTAATGCTTGCCCAGAAGTGTCTTTGAACAATAAAGAGTACCTGTCTGAAATGGTTGGCCGCATCATGAAAGAGAGCATGCAAAGGGAAGAAGATGAGGCTGACTAGGGATTTGCACCAAGCAGAACTCCGTTTACTGAAAGGATCCTAAGAGCGGAGTTTCCAAGGAAATTTGCACCTCCTACTATCCAAGCCTATAGGGGAACCAGTGACCCTAACCATTTCCTCTACAAGTACGATTGGCATATGACCGGTGCAAGAGCGTCAGACGAGATCAAGTGTCGATACTTTCCGGTATACCTAAAAGGTGTGGCTTTACTTTGGTTCACAAAGCTTCCAGTTCGGTCTGTAGATAAATTCTCCGACTTAACGCAAAAGTTTAAAGAACAGTTCAGATTGTATGCTTCAAAAGCTAAGGATATAATGTCATTGTCTAACCTTGAACAAGCGCCCGGAGAATCAATCAAATCTTTCTTGAGCCGTTTCAATATAGCTTTAGCCGAGGTAGAAAATGCGGAACCACGCATGATCCTGACTTATTTGATGCGAGCCATTGATAAATCGAGTAAATTTGGGATATGGCTAAAGATGAAGGAACCAAATTCACTTGATAAATTTTATAAAAAGGCCGATGAGTTCATTCGCCTTGAAAGCCTTTCTGCAACATCGAAAGTGGTTATTGCCCAGACTGATAATGACAATGTCCCACCTAAGAAAAGAGAATCTGAAAGTCAGAAAAGGGAGAATGAAGGAGGAAAAAGCCAGGGAAATGAAAAGAAACCTCGCCGCTTTAATTTTTCGGACTTTACTCCTTTAACTGATACACCAAGAAATATCTTTTTTGCAACAAAGGACGTTGTCAGGTATCCTAAGCCACCTGAGATGATGAGAGGGGCAAAGCGTAATGGAAAATTCTGCCAATTTCACAATCAACCTGGCCATGACACTGACCAATGTCGTCAATTAAAGAAGGTGATTGAAGAATTGATAGAGCAGGGTAAACTCCAACAATACGTTAAAAGGAACGTAGTCGATCCAACCTCATCCACTCGGGATCAACAACACCCTACCCATCAATCCGATTCTCACAACAACACTGCAGTGCAAGATTCAGAAAAGCTTGTCATTAATGCTATCACAGGGGGACCATACCCAGCAAGCAGAAGTTGGGATGACTACTAATTACCCACAAAACTGCGGCTGGGGCATCTCTCACTTTCTCTGGCATAAAAATCCAAAAGCTATGAATCAAGCACAAATGGAAATCCAGCTTGGAGATTCTGAAACAACAATAACTAGCATTCATTTTTACTTAACAGCATTGCTTGAATTTGTAAAGATAATGATGGATGTGTAACTTCTGCATTGTAAACCGCTGAGAAATCAGCGTGACTCAATAATGAAAAACTATGCATTGTGTTTTCTATTATAAAATGCCTGTTATATTTCGATGTGTAAATACTCTAAATGTATCGCTAAAATATCGATCTAATACTGCAGGTCATTAAAGCAAAGCTCACCCATCACAAAGCTAAGCGAGCCTTACAAATCATTTATTAAAGCAAATTTCAAGCAATAAAAATTTCAAACTCAAATCCCATACAAGAGGAACTTCACATAAAAAGTTGACGGCTCCACTATGTCAAGCCCTCGTTAACTGGTTGCGATCGTTGATATAAAAAGACATCCAACCAAATAACTTGCGTTTACTCTGTGGAGTCATTCAACAGTGAAGTCTACTTCTTCGGATAAAGCGATTTACTTGCAAAAGAAAGGAACACGCGCTTGGAAACGATGATAAAGGATCGCAGATTGGCGGATGATGATACAACATGAGCGGGCAAACATGGAAGCAGCCAAAGGGAGGTATGCCTCTCAACAGGAAAGTAGGTAGATCCACTAAAGGGATACCTTCCCAAGCAGAAGGAATAAGACCCTCGCTAACTGATTGTGATGCATCCGATCAGGCAGCTTGTGTCCATCCCATGGATCTACTTGCCCCTAAGACGCAACCTTCCTAGCACACCAACCAACTGATGCTCCTTCTCAAGGGTCAACAAAGCCCTCTAACGAGGCACGCCAATAAATGGAGAGCTTTCCTCAATCAAAAAGATCGTTGGGACTACCAAAGGGGCACCTTGTTAATTGATTGCGATCGTTTGTACAAACAAACATCCAATCAAACAACTTACGCCTGTCCCATGGACTCCTCCGACCATGAGAAAGTAACTTCCAGGCAATCACAAGCCCTCTTCGGAGGCACAAGCCCTCTTCGGAGGCACAAGCCCTCTTCGGAGGCACAAGCCATCTTCGGAGGCAAAAACCCTTTTCGGAGGCACATTTCACCCGTGTAGAAGTGCAAAATGCTTCTCTTCGGAGACCCACTTCACCAGAGATGAAATGCCAAAACTGCTTCTCTTCGGAGACCAAAACTGCTTCTCTTCGGAGACCAAAATTGCTTCTCTTCGGAGACCAAAATCGCTTCTCTTCGGAGACCAAAAGACCTCTTCAGAGGCGTACTTCACCTTGCTTGAAGTACCAAAAATAAACCCTTTACTGGGGCACAAAAATCAAAACCTTCTTCAGAAGCTCATTTCACTGTGCAGGAAAATTCACTTTCAAACAAATAAAAGTGATCATTCCCAGAAGTCGAAGTGTTCTTCAGGAAGAAAAAGAAAATAAAGATTTCTCCAAAGACAAGATATACTCTATTAAAAGCAGAATAATTCTTCCCTGAAAAAGTGGAAAGTTATTCTCTAAAATAAGAGTATCGGTCTTGTGAAAGCAAGAAATATTACAATATACTTGTGGTATGGGGGCAACATTATACAATTCAGTTACAATAATAAAAGTGATATACAAGCGACATACCACAAGTTCATTGCAATATCACGTAATAAAGATGTGGAGTAAATGCGTTCTTGAAACACAGACAAAAAAGTTTGTACAAATAGAAAGAATCGTTTACTCTATACTTCAAATGAAAAACAGATGTATTCCTACATACACAAGGATTTGTACAAGAAAAATATCTATTCATTTCAACACTATGAGAATTTTTTTACATTATACAGGTTACAAAAAAAAAGCGGAGACCGGTATCCGCACAATCCCCGGTCAATACAAAAAGCAGAAAATGAAAAATCAAACTCATTTCCCCTTCTTCCCACCCTTGGAGCTTTTACCCGGCCTGGTAATTAGCTTCGCAGGCCGTATCGGAGAAGAAGGAGAAAGAGACTCAGCCGGATCAATCTCTGCCTCATCCCCAGCAGTAGAGGAACTCTTCTTTCCTTTCTTCGAAACCACACGTTTCCCCTTCTTCTTGGAAGAAGACTCACTCCCCGGAGCAAGAAATGTAGAAAGCTTTGTGTCATAATCAAAAGACTGCTCCAGGGTCTTCTCGCTATCTTCCAGACCTTCTGCCTTCTGTTCTTCGGAAGCAAGTGGTTCGTCTAAACCTTGAAGGGCTGCTATTGGTTCTTCCTGTGAACCTAGTTGAGAAGCTAGAAGAGATATAACTTGAGAAGGAGGAGGAACGGCAGCTGAAGAAGGAAGAATTGATGCAGTTCCCGGCACGACTGCTGCATAATAAAAGAAATCAAAATCAGTATTCTCCGAGAAAAAAAGAAGACCGTGAATCGTCAAAGTTACCTGGAGAAGTCGGTTTAGCAAGATCAATCTCAAATTCCCGAGCTTGGAAGTCCTTCATTGCCTCTTCCTTTGTAGGGGTGGATACAGTTTCTTTGTCAACTTTAGCGGGAGGCGTGGAATGAGAACTAGAGCCAGTAATATCCGCATGAGCTAAAGCCGAAGTATAAGCAGGAGCAATAGGAGGTGTTTCTTTCTCAGGAAGCTTCTCTCCCGTCGCCTCGGCCCGCACTCGGATAAGCTGCTCTTTTCCTTTGGCAAGGGCAGCGCGATCGCTCTCACTTAAGTAGGTAGCTTGAAGATCTGTTTCAGAATATCCGGCACCACCAAATAAGTCAATGATTGCCTCCCATACCTCCGCTAAGGTGACTTCATATTCTGGTCCCAAAAATGAAAGGCTCCCACGCCCCAGGACACAATGCATATAAAAGTCAAACAGAGTCGCGTCAACGGTGGCTATGGTCGCCTTATGGGATTCTTCGGCTGCAGCTTTACCAGAAAGAACTTCATCACGTTCTCTTTCAGCCTTCAGTAGCTGAGATTGCAGTCTTATAATTTCTAAATCTTGAGAGCTGACTTTCTCTTGAAGTTGAACGGCATCATCGCGGTATTTTCTTGTAACCTGCTGTTCTGCCTCAAGTTTCACCTCAATGTCTCTCTGAGCAGCATGGGCGTCTCGAACTTGTTTTTGAAGCATTTCTTCTTTCTGAGAATAAGAAGTGGAAGAAGTAGCAAGCTCTTTTTTAAGTCTTTCAACTTCAGCTTCGAGCTTCACATAACCATCGCTAATGCTTTTCATCTCCGCGTCATGCTGCTTACGCCATTTGTCCCACTCAGATTTATCATTTTCCATTGTCATCATCGCCTCAAGGTTCAAATGGTTAACCCTTTGAAGTTCATCAACCAGCTTCTGCCATCCAGACATTCTTTCGATGTCAAGTTTCACAGCATCGACATTTTTCAGCATCGCCTGCTTATCAATGGGGACCAAATCCAAATCAAAACGCACTCCTTTCAGACACCAATTCGGAAATCGGCTCTGGAGTGTGGGAGGACCATCTCCAGCTTGGTACTGTGGCCTATTAATGATGGTCTGGATGTCAGATTCCTTAAGGGCAGGGGAACCGGAAGATGTATTAGGAGGAATAGAAGCGGTAGTCTTTTCCAAGATATTAGATGTATCTTTCTCGTCAAGTCTGACCCGTTTGCTGGACTCATCGGAAGTATGACTCTTCCCCCTGTCATCGTAAGATTTCCTCTTATAAGGGTCGTCGCTTCTGCGGGAAGAGTCACGTCGCTCATCCCTATTCCCATAGTATTCCTCATCTTCTCTCCGGCGACGCTCTTCATGAGCTCGCCTCTCATGAGCCTTTCTGGTAGCCCTCTCTTCATCAGTTTCCTTCACAGCACCAATGTAACTCCTAAAGTCATAAGCCTCACGGCTTTCGTAACGCTGGAATTTGTTATAGTAAGAACCGCTTCGCCCCATCAGAGAACCTGAAATTGAAGGAAAAGACCAGTTTTAGAAATCCTCAAGTTGAAGAAGCTAAGTGCATATAAGTGCCAAAATACTAAGTGTGTGTGATGTGCAAACTACGCGCGTCAGACTACAAACCACTTTTGGGTGTAGAAATGGCAATAAGTTGTGTGGAAGGCGTTGTGGTTTGTTGCAAGGAAGAAGTTGCTTCGATAACAGGAGGAACCACTTTAGAAACATCATCTTTAAAGAGCTCCTGAGAGGTTATCATGATGTCGCTCAGACTGTCAAAAGTATCATCGCCATGGTGCAGGGGAGAATTCTCTTTTTCAACTTCCACCTCAGCTGTCTTTTCAAGAGCGTGAAGATTTTCCTCCTCTTCAACAACCGGGGCAAGTGCTAACTTACTGGACGGTCCAGCAATGGCGGTAGAAGTAGAACACTTTACCAATGGAGTCTCAGCGGTAAGATTTTGCTGTAAAAGTTCTCTAGCAGGAACAGGGGCATCTGACTCCTCAGTAGGAGAATCAGGGACTTCATGTGGCTGAGTGGAACGGGAAGGATGTAAGAGTCCAAATTCGTGAAGGAACTCATCTCTCAATAGAAATTGAACGCTCCTCTCCTCAACCGGTATGGCCATAAGCCTCTCAAAGGTAGTCTTGTGACGAGATTCCCTAGAGGGGGAAGGAAGTGCTGAAACAGTAGAGAAAGAAGTTAGCACTTGACAATTTGAACTTCGAAGAATTTTAGAAAAACACAGGGAAAAGATAGATAATCGTACTTCCCACTCTCCAAATGGCGTAAAATCTCGGAGGACAACGAACATAGAAGAACGGGCTCAGGAAACTATGAACACTTTCAGGGAGACCGGTGATCAACTTACGATTCCTCGCACTCCTTACGACTATGATGGAGGGATGATCTTTATTTTTGGTAAAAGTACAAAGATAGCGAATTTCTCCGAAGGTAGGAAAGCGGCCCAGCGTTCTCCTAAAAAGCACGCATAATCCCAGCAAGATGGCGTAGCCATTGGGATGTAACTGAAAAGGGGAAATAGATAGTTGGAGAAGAAGTTCTCGAATGCAGTCATTGAATGGGGGGATAGCTCCGCTCGAGCACATTTGGCGGTTAACTGCGACAAAGCCACGGGGCGGCCTGTCAGCAGTATCATTTATTTCAGGAAGCAAAGCGTCATCTTCAGCAACGCCAAACTGGATGCATAGTTGACGAAAGGCTTTGTGGCTCAAAGTAGTAGGAGTCCTCTCTGGAGGATCGTTTAGCGGGATAGCAACTGGAAATACATCTTCAGTTTGCTCTGTTCCTTCTTGTGGAGAAGACATTCTACACAATCAGCTGAATGTTCAAATGTGAAGGTGCACGTTCCCTAAAAGTGTGAGGTGTTGTGCAAAAACTAATGAAAAATAAAAGACAAGCATAACTGGAATTAAATTAGTTGACAATCAATCGATTACAGAATTTCAGAACTTGTCAATGATCAAGTGCAGTGTTAATACAGACAAGTCAGTCTCATTTGACTATTATGATTTTTGTTTTAATACTTCACTTGAATTGGTTATTGTACAGCATCTCGTTCATATTCATTTAATTTAACTTTCTCTTTACCAACTAATCTGTCATTCGATATGGGCAGTCAGTGACAGTATATTCGTCCCAGTACTTTGTTAATATTGTGTTAAACAGGATTGTTAGCTTGTGAATTGAAGCAATCTGTAAAAAGAAATACATGCAACACGGTTTATAGTTCAACAGTTCAAAGTCCAGGCAAAGTTTAAAAGTCATCTGCTTAGTTGCTGAAAACCCAAGTATTAACTCGGTGACGACTTAAGAGATTCCCTATGGGTCAAGGTCAGCAGTCCCCGAGTCTTAGGTCGAATAAAGAAGCAAAAAACTAGTTCAAGGCAGCAGGAAATCCCAAGTCCTAACTCGGAGGCGACTCAAAACCTAGGATGCATAAAATCGCTGAGTCGGTTCCGACTTAAATCAGTGAAATTGCTAAGTCATGACCGAGTCAGTACATCAACCCACTTCCATCCATAAATTTTAACTCGTTAGCCCAATGACCTCGCAGTCAATGACGATCCTAATTCCATTACACCATTGGATCACCCCGAAAAGCCAATTCGAATCGCCTCGGATTTGCTGCGAATCTGACGTATTATTGCCACACCACAACTGCAACGTGATCAATGGCAATTGCGAAACAGTCGAAGGGTTATACATAATGAACCGCAGCATTTAAGAACAAATGGAAGTCGAAGACTGAGGAGTTATCGATTCGACAGTAGGCATGGATAAACTCGGATCAGATCAACTTACGATATATGACAGGAGGATAATCGACGATTGAATGGATGGAATTTATCTTTGAGGGCTCTAAATCGCGTCAATGGCCGAATCGAGAAGAAGAATGAGTGAGGAAGAGGAAGGATGACTTAACTATTTATTCGCAGGAAGGTGAGTCGACTTGTACGCTGCCGACCTAAGACCTCTGTTAATTCGCTTCCGACCTAATCAAAGAGCAGGTTAAGAAAATCGAAGTATATGACCTATGACTTAGGCACACACTTCGAGGGGCAAATGTTAATCCTCTGATTCGCGACTTAACAGAAGACGACCTAACAAGCTAAAGGCGTAACCGACTTAAGGAAAGCTCCGAGTTAACAAGATCTCCGACTTAACAGGCTACGACCTAAGGAAAGCTCTGACCCAACAGTTGCCGATCTAACTACTGAGAAGAGCTGCCGACTTAAGAGGTATGCCGACTTAGGAGCCTGCCGACTTAAGGTAATCTGTGACTCAAGAGCTAAGACCGAGTTAAGAAGGATGCCGAGTTAGGAGCCTGCCGACTTAAGGTAATTTGCGACTCAAGAGTTAAGACCGAGTTAAGAAGGATGCCGAGCTATGAAATGCTCCGACTTAAAAGATTCACAGCCTACGACTCAAGGTCCTAACGACTCAACGAGTTAAGCTGTCTACAACTTAAAGAAAGGGGGGTTCCGACTTAACAACTCAGCGAGTTAAGGTCTGATAAGTCGGCTACGACTTAATACTTGTCAAAGACAGCCACAGGATGGGCCCAGAATAACTATCCCTTAACTCGTCACCGACCTAACTCTATCCCTTAACTCGTCACCGACCTACACTAAGTCGGCTACGACTTAAAGACTTAGAGAAATTTCCTAAGTCCAGATCAGCTCCTATAAATACCCCATCACTTCCAACTTGGAGGGGACTTTTGGCCATTCATTTCTCCAAGCGCCGTAACGCTGTCGAAGCCTCCTCTCATTCAGCAATCAAAGATCTTCAAGCATTCGAGACACTACAACAATCTTCGAGAAGAGCTCCTAACATCCAACACGGATTCGTCGAGTTTCATCATCAAAGATCGAGCTAGTAGTCAAGAGTGCTTTCATGATCAAGTTGTATCGTTTTTAGAAAGATATTGTATCAAATTGTAACCGAATCAGCAATAAAAGACTATAAAGTGGATGTAGGCTCAATTACGGGCCGAACCACTATAAATCTGTTGTTCATTTACCGCTTTTCTGCTATTTGCAGCTTATATTCTGTTCCCGTACCAACGGGTGGTGCTTTCACAAGTTTATTACACACACCGGATGTTAGCGTTCACTTTTTACCGTTAACAGCAACAAACTGCAATTGCAACGGGGGATCTAATCAAGACAATGTTGGAATTCCTTTTAGATGGTGAATGAGATATATCCCACATCACCAAAAATATGCCCGGTTATATTTTTGGTAAATAAAAGTGAACAGTTTTACTGTTTGAATATGAATAGATGCGATGAAGAGGCGCGACGTTTTAAACAGCAACGGTTCTGGAGCGTTGCAACTGAACGGACGCGACTGTTGCAAACAACAATGGTTCTGGAGCGTTGCAACTGAACGGACACGACTGTTGCAAACAGCAATAGTTCTGGAGCGTTGCAAATGAAAGGAAGTGACTGTTGCGAACAGTAACGCTTTTTTGACGAAGAGGTGCGACTTTTCTCAACGGATGCAGCCGTTGGGAATTCGGCTATAAATAAGGAGGAAACCTGATCACTTTCTTCACTTATTTTTCAAACCGAATTATCTCTTCTATCTCTTCATCTCTTAAAATCATATTCAGTCCTATCACACAGAAGATCATACACATCACAATCTCGTGCAGATTACGTCTGTTGTATCTTGGGAGAATTTTGAAATAAAATTCTTAAGGAAATTGTTACGACAAGCCTCAGACGCTATACGATTAGATTTCTAGTTATTCTTTCTGTTTTTTAGTTGTGCTATTTCTTGAAATAGTATAACACTACACCAAAACAGTCATTTGACAACACTTTTTTTTTCATTTAGCGACACTTATATGGGTTGCATTTTAGTCTCGCTAATAAGTGTCGCTATCCAATATAAGTGTTACTGAAAATAAAAATTTACACTTTTAAATACGGCGACACTTATTTTCGTTGTAAGCCTTGGTTTAATTGGAGTTAATTGAAATATACTAGGGTAAAATTGTAATTGAATAACATATCACGCTTAACCCTAGCCACGTTCATTTCTCCAATTCTCCAATTCGCATTTTCCCCAATTCTCCAATTTTCCAAGTGCTGTATCTGTAAAATAAAATCTGTAAAATAAAATCTGTAAAATGAAGTGCTCCAATTCGCATTTTCCCCAAAAGATTTCAAGTCTTCAATCAAAGAAGCAGGCGATTGGCAATCGCACTGGAAAGGCGAGACGACGACGACTCCATCTCGTAGTCAATCGATATCGAATCCAACTACTTCTCCTGCTGCTACTTCAGCGATCTAACAGTATTCGAGTATCGTCAATTCCTTTTGTGGATTCTTGTTTCATTTTCGATTTGCTTTTATCGACTATGCCTTGAATTTTTTTCGATTCTTGTTTCATTTTTCTATCTGCTCATTCAATATACTATCTATTTTTGTACATAATTTTGTATTGGGTAATTTTTTTCATTGCAAATAATTTCTCGGTCCAGTTCTAATCTTTCTCAATTCATATGTTATTTTAGCATTAAATGAGCTCATGTGGATGACGACCGATGTGAGTAAGGACCACGGAAATGATAATTTGCATCTATGAATTTCCTTCCAAGTATTGGCTCAGCGGGTTTGCTTTTCTAATTTATCTAATAAAATGGAATGATTGTTAAAACATTTTTGCTAAACTATCTGAATTCTTTTTATTAATTGCACTATTGCATATAACATGCTTGATAAAATGTGTTAAAAAGAAAGGTAGATGGAAACAAAACTTTATCAATGCTTTACAACTCCTTACCTCTGTTATTGAAATAGCTTAATTTTTGATATCAAACTCTTTGTTTACCCAAAATGAAGTTTAATTTTACAATGAAATTCTGTTATGGCTTTGACTTTTTAATTTTTATGTTCTAAATTATGATAAGCACAATGAAGTAATTGCTACTTTGGTTTTGTTTTTTGAGGCTTGCTGTCTTAAGCGTATTATGTACACAAAATTTATGTAATTACTATTTTGATTCTTTTCAAAAAGCATATTATTGTCTTATATTTGGTTATTAGCCCGCAAAACCAATTTGAGATTGTATTATCAGTTGTATTATCGATTACATTTCATTTTTTTAAACTATTTATTTCGTTTCAATAACTATTAAGCATTATCTGTTTGAAGTCATTTTGATTCATGCCCAAGAAGGCTTCGATAAGAAATAATTTTCTTAGTCATATTTACTTCAGTTTATGAAGCAAAAATGAATTTACACAGGACTTGTAAAAAAATTAACTTTGGTTTGATGATATTCAACATACTAATATAAATCATTAGGACAAGCATAGTGATTTTGAGAAATCCGCCATGAGCAAATGTTAATGATTTTTGCACTTGCATTCTTAACAACTACAAGTATGCCTTTATTGTACTCTTTCATTCTCATCAACAAACAATAAATCCACCAATCGATATATCAACTCTGCTCTACCTCTTACTACTCTCTAATTTAATGCTAGAAGTTATAGAGGTTTTTAGGTCCAGATCGACATTTTCTTAGTAGATCATGTTTTATTACGAGATGCTAAGCTTAGATTTGGTAGCGAGAACGACATGTAGTTAATCTATTTATATGATAAGTTTCGAAACTCTATTCCTCTACTACTTACTAAATATTTTACGCATCCTTACAAAAGCTCTGAAAGCCTTAGACATAGGTGATGCAAATCCTCCTCCTAGAGCTCAACGCTTACTTCATCGCTTTTATTTTTGTTCTTTATGTATTTGAGCACCTGTAATCTAATTAAGTGATAAAATAGAAACAAATATAATTAAAACAGGGATGAAACCTGCAATTCACCCAATGTAAATATATATATTGTGACTAAGAATATATTTTCTTATATCTCAATACTCATTTATTTGATTCAATAATTGTGATATATAATCTCAGAGTGTAGATTCAAAGATTCATCACAATAATCTCATTAACATCTTAGCAAAGGTTTGCTCTTAATCACGCAAATGCTACTTTGTTTTCCATCCGATGGAAATTTACTATAGTCAATACAATTTGCAGATAGAAGGGAATTTTGCGAAGGCAGATGATGCTATCATGTTAGACAAGGATGGTTTTGTTTCAGAAACAAATGCAACAAATATTGTGAGAAAACAACTATTTGTCGTTAGTTGTATATGTGTATGCTGTATCAAAATGATACATCTGATTCTCCAATTTGTATGAATGTTTAAACATGCTTATATGCAGTTCCTAGTTAAGAAAGGGGAAGTATCTACACCTCATGCTGATTACTGTCTTCCTGGAATAACCCGTGCAACTGTAAGTTCCCTTACATTTGCAGTTTCTATGTTTGTTTCCTAGGTTACTGTATGTTCTTTGGAGAAAATACACCTAGTTGAGTTTGTTTTTATCAAATAGTATTTAATATATCTTCGAGAAAAAGAACGATCCTCCATTCAAGGAGAGCACTCATTTTATCTGTATTTAATGTTAAATCAAAGTTTTCCTTGTCATCAAGAGAAAGTTATGTATTAAGTATTAACCCCTGGAAGAACTCCTACTTCCTAGTCTTTAAGCTTCTAACTTCACCATTTAAAAATTTGTGGCCTTCTCCATGCTATTTTATTCTCCATTATCTTACTTGCAGAACTAAAATGGAATATTTAGTTGTATATATGACATCTTGTTTTCTTCTTCCTCTTTTTTTTCCTTTAATATATTAAATTTTATCGGTGAATCCCTGCTTTGCATATTATCAGAATATATGAGAGTTTATGGTACGTTTAATTAATAACAGCAAAAGTTATTTACGATAACAGAGTTGGAATCAGTCTGCCAACAGTAGAAGTAAGATTTGAAAATCTAACCGTTGAAGCAAAATGCTACATTGGAAGCAGAGCACTGCCAACTCTGTTGAACTCAGCTAGAAATTTGGCCGAGTCTGCTTTGTGCTTGGTTGGCATTAGATTAGCTAAGAGAACTAAACTTACTATCCTTAAAGATGCATCTGGAATCATACATCCATCAAGGTATGTATACACTCAACTGTACAAACAAATTATGTATGTATCTATAACTGATAAAAATGTATTCAACTTTCCTATATTTGCAGAATGACTCTTCTATTGGGTCCTCCGTCTTCAGGAAAGACTACTCTTTTACTGGCTCTAGCTGGAAAACTTGACTCTGAATTGAAGGTTTGTTCAACTAAATGATATAATAACGCAAGCACTCTTGTATGTTTTTCGTGGGATAACAGCAGAAATGGTACTGAAATTGCAGACAGTAGGAGAAGTTACATACAACGGATATAGGCTTAATGAGTTTGTGTCACAAAAAACATCAGCATACATTAGTCAAAATGATATACATGTAGGAGAAATGACAGTGAAAGAAACACTAGACTTTTCAGCTAGATGTCAAGGCGTCGGTGCTAGATATGGTATGATACCCTTTTTAAAAAACACTGACATAAAATTTCTATTGGTTAAAATGCGAATGAATCTAACATAATTACATTTATGATGCAGACCTTTTAACTGAATTGGCAAGAAGGGAGAAGGCGAAAGGAATTCTCCCTGAAGCAGAGGTTGATTTATTCATGAAGGTGAAGTTTTAACACATATGTTACTTACAAGGAAATCAATGCAGTAGATACAATGTAGTTAACTACTTGTATAATGAAAATATGCAGGCAACCGCAATGGAAGGGATTGAGAGCAGCCTGCAAACTGACTACACTCTTAGGGTATATATTTTGATTACTTTGATAGCTTTGAAAAATTGGTAGAAATTAGAAACAATAGGAAAATATTTTATTGCTCCAAATGGATTAGCATAAAACCTGCTTCAAATCTAATGTTGTATTGTCTGGTTGCTTTACTTAATAATGACACTAGTTTATAGATAATTATTTATCACTAAATTTTTGTCAATGTGAAATTTTTTTCCTTCAGAAATCAATATTTGAGAATTGAAGTTGAATGTCCAAACATTATGTGATTTTTTTGATGGCAAATGAATGGTGTTTTTAGTGGAAAACGACTCATGGCTTTTAATGGATGATGAGAAACTTGGTTGAGAAACTTCTCAACGTTTTGGGGGTTGTATATCCATACAAGAAACCGAAGGTGTTTTCAGATTCTTACCAGCTTCTGCAATTTCGTTGTAACAGGCAATTTCTTTCTTCTTGATGCTGAAGCACACGAGGTTCCAAGGCTTCGGAAAGAAAGAGAAGCTGGACTTGTTATGAAGTCAAGTAGCTAATCAAGTTATGAAGTAGTTGATTATGACAACCTAAAGATAGAAAGGCAAGTAGCTAATCAAGTTAATAATGCCATCAATTCCAATTTGACATTGTTATGAAGTAGTTGATTATGTATTGAATTAACCAACTTAATTATGTATTGTACTTGTTATGAAGTAGTTGACATTGTTATGAAGTAGTTGACTAAGAAATTTATGTTGTTATTTGATCATGAATATTGTAAATTTTGGGTTCCTATTGAATGTAGTATAATAATGCATATCATGTTAGTTATTAATTGTTTATTAATGTTAAAATAATTGACTATATTGAGAATGAAAATATTTCAGCGTTATAAGCGTTGGCAATTAAAATTTACCAACGCTTATAAGCGTCAGCATAGAAAATTAAACAATGTTGGATGGTTAATTTGCCAACGTTTATAAGCGTTGCTAAATAATATACACCAACGTTTATAAGCATTGGCGAATACAACCTTCCAACGCTTATTAGCGTTGGGAAACTAAACTCCCCAACGCTTATAAGCGTTGGCATTAAATTACGACGCCCATACAGCGACGCTAATAAGCGTTGCTGAAACTGTTTGCGACAGTTATACTCGTTGGGAATCACCTGTTTTGGTGTAGTGTAACGTTGTTGTTGTAAATTAATTACAACATACTTATTGTTCAAATAATCTAATACAGAATTCCAGAGTAGTGGAAATTTGAGTTATAAACTTGTGCGACGAGTTTATATTTGATTATTCTCTGTTTTGGTATACTAGACATATAACATCTTAAGAATTTTATTGTTTTAACTAAACAGAGATGACAACAGTAGAGCTGTCAACAAAAGCTGAGGTAGATAATCAGTTAAATAAAAAGATCAAGATATTGAGATCTGATCGAGGTGGAGAATATGAATCACCATTTGAACAGTTCTGTGCCGAAAATGGTATAATTCATCAAACAACAGCTCCATATTCACCACAACAAAATGGTGTAGCCAAGAGGAAGAACAGAACGTTAAAAGACATGATTACCGCCATGCTTTTAACTTCTGGCCTACCGACGAACTTGTGGGGGGAAGCCTTAAATATGTCTAATCACATATTAAACAAAGTCCATCATAATAAAACAAGAACAATTCCATATGAGATATGGAAAGGACACAAACCAAGCTTTAAATACCTCAAAGTGTGGGGGTGCTTGGCAAAAGTTCCAGTTCCGCCTCCCAAGAAAGTCAAACTTGGACCAAAAACAGTAGATTGTTACTATTTAGGGCCGGCCCAAAATAGTAGTGCCTATAGATTTTTGGTATTTAAGTCTGATATAGCTGATATTCATGTAAATACAATCATGGAATCTAGAGATGCCTCATTCTTTGAAGACGTGTTTCCGCACAAAAGGAATGAAGGGAATAATGTCCCTAAAAGGACAAGAGAAGAATCAAGCAATTCACATGAAGATGAACCTCATCATGAGATTGAGGAAGTTGAACCAAGAAGAAGCGTAAGGGCTAGAACTTCCAAGACATTTGGTTTGGATTTTTTCACATATGTGTTAGAACATGAAGCAATGTCATCTTCTGAATCTTCATGTTGGAAAGAAGCAATCCAAAGTGAGATTGATTCAATTCTAAGTAATAAAACTTGGGAAATTGTTGATATTCCACCTGGAATAAAACCTATTGGCTGCAAATGGATTTTCAAGAAGAAAATGAAAGCTGATGGCTCTATCGACAAGTATAAAGCCAGATTAGTAGCCGAAGGATATCGTCAAAAAGAAGTAGTAGACTTCTTTGATACATATTCGCCGGTAACACGAATAACCTCTATAAGAATGTTAATAGCAATTGCATCCATCTATAATCTAGAGATTCATCAAATGGATGTAAAGACAGCGTTCTTAAATGGAGATCTCAATGAGGAGATCTACATGGAGCAACCTGAAGGTTTTGTTTCCAAAGGAAATGAAAACAAAGTCTGTAGATTAGTAAAATCATTATACAGACTAAAACAAGCTCCAAAACAATGGCACGTAAAATTTGATAGTGTCATGATGAGAAATGGTTTTCGTATAAATGAATGTGATAAGTGTGTTTATTATAAACAAATTGGACAATCATATGTGATGATTTGTTTATATGTAGACGATATGTTAATATTTGGTCCAAATACTTAGGTAATAGAGACCATAAAGAAGATGTTAACTAGCAATTTCGATATGAAAGATTTAGGAGTTGCAGACGTTATTTTGGAATCAAAATAATAAGAACTCCTAATGGAATTGAATTATCTCAGTCACACTATGTAGACAAAGTGATTGAAAAATTCCAAGACTATGGAATTAAAGGAGTGAGAACACCTTTTAATCCATCAGAAGTACTGCATAAAAACACTAATGAGAGTGTAATGCAACTGGAATACTCTCGTGTAATAGGATGTCTCATGTATCTCATGAATTGCACAAGACCAGATATAGCTTATACAGTAAGTCGACTGAGCAGGTATACAATCAATCTAGGAAAGGAACACTAGAAAGCACTAATGAGAGTGCTTGGATATTTAAAAAATACCACAAATTATTCCTTACATTATGGAAAATATCATGCCGTCTTAGAAGGATATAGTGATGCAAATTGGATTGCTGATTCAGAGGAATCAAAATCAACAAGTGGTTATGTCTTTACCTTAGCAGGGGCAGCAGTGTCATGGAAATCTACTAAACAAACATGCATAGCTCGATCCTCTATGGAATCAGAGTTCATCGCTTTAGATAAAGCAGGCGAAGAAGCAGAATGGCTTCGTCACTTTTTAGAAGATATTCCATTTTGGCCTAAACCTGTACCGGCCATATGCATACACTGTGATAACCAAGCTGCGCTAAGCAGAGCGCACAACTTTGTGTATAATGGAAAGTCACGACATATTCGTCGACGCCATAACACAGTTAGGCAGTTACTCTCAAATGGAACTATTTCCATAGATTATGTGAGAACAAATGATAACCTAGCGGATCCATTTACTAAAGGTTTATCAAGAGAGAAAATTGACTGCGCATCGATGGGAATGGGTTTAAAAGCCTAAACCAAAAAGAGTTATCTTATACGGAAACCTATCCTAGCGACTGGAGATCCCACGGACTAGGATCAATAAGCAAACCAGTTCTGAATAACTCAAGACGTAATGCATTTGCGTGGACATAGTCCAACTCCATTCCTATGGTGCACAATATAAATGCATGCCTACAGAAATATTTAAAGGTTAAAACTATGTTTTTTAATGATGACCATATCTTGGAAATAACAAGTGGGGTATATGTAGGATACTCTTAATGGTTGCGATCACCTATGTTAGTGTGAGCTGGGTCGGCTCTATGAGAATATTAAAAGGCTTTCATTCTCTAAAAACACTCGCAGAACCAAAAATTGTTCAGGACCAAAATGAACACAACCAAGAGATTGGATGTGAAGGGAAATAATGCTTTGTAAAGCTTATTGTCTGGTTATACAATAACGGCTGACGGTTCAAGATGAAATAATTCACCGATTAACCAAGTATATCCGATAAGTTTTAACTAGGGAAAGTTCAAAGTGAAATATCTACTTATCCTCAATATAGCATTATTTTCATATGAACTGTGTGATATTACACTTTGTGTGGGGAAGAGATATATCATCATTCATGTGGGGGATTGTTGGAATTCCTTTTAGATGGTGAATGAGATATATCCCACATCACCAAAAATATGCCCGGTTATATTTTTGGTAAATAAAAGTGAACGGTTTTACTGTTTGAATATGAATAGATGCGACGAAGAGACACGACGTTTTAAACAGCAACGGTTCTGGAGCGTTGCAACTGAACGGACGCGACTGTTGCAAATAGCAACGGTTCTAGAGAGTTGCAACTGAACGGACGCGACTGTTGCAAACAACAACAGTTCTGGAGCGTTGCAACTGAACGGACGTGACTGTTGCAAACAGCAACAGTTCTGGAGCGTTGCAAATGAAAGGAAGTGACTGTTGCGAACAGTAACGCTTTTTTGACGAAGAGGTGCAACTTTTCTCAACGGATGCAGCCGTTGGGAATTCGGCTATAAATAAGGAGGAAACCTGATCACTTTCCTCACTCATTTTTCAAACCGAATTATCTCTTCTATCTCTTCATCTCTTAAAATCATATTCAGTCTTATCACACAGAAGATCATACACATCACAATCTCGTGCAGATTACGTCTGTTGTATCTTGGGAGAATTTTGAACTAAAATTCTTAAGGAAATTGTTACGACAAGCCTCAAACGCTATACGGTTAGATTTCTAGTTATTCTTTCCTTTTTTTTAGTTGTGCTATTTCTTGAAATACTATAACGTTGTTGTTGTAAAGTAATTACAACATACTTATTGTTCAAATAATCTAATACAGAATTCCAGAGTAGTGGAAATCTGAGTTATAAACTTGTGCGACGAGTTTATATTTGATTATTCTCTGTTTTGGTATACTAGACATATAACAGACAACCGTTAGTCCTCAAAGCCAACTTTTCACAGTTCATCTTGATAAAGACAATTATCTTCTTTGGAAATTTCAATTTGAAACTGCTATTCGAGGATATGGTCTTAAAGGATTTCTACTTGGTGCACTCTAGTCCCACCAAAGTTTGTAATTGTTCAAGAAAACTAGGTAGCAAGCAATAATGAATATCGCGTCAGAACAAAATAGTTAGATAAGTTCATGGCTACTATCTACAATAAGTACTAATATGTTGCCCAAAATAGTGGGATGCAAGTCATCCAATGAAATCTGGACAACCATAGAACTAATATTCAATTCACAATTAGCTGCTAAGGTAATGTACTATAAAAGACAACTGCAAAATATCAGAAAAGATAGTCTTCCATTAAGAGAGTACTTATGAAAGATTAAGACAACATGTTATTTATTAGAAGCAATGGGACACAAAGTATTAAACACAAAACAAGTACAAACTATCTTGAATGGTCTTAGTGAAGAGTATGAAGTAGTAGTGGCAGTAATTTCATCTAAGGAAACACTGCTACCAATGTAGTATGCTCACTCAACCCTTCTTGCTCATGAAGGATGAATAGGTCAAAAGAAACTACAAGTTATGATCCATCAATCAACTATATAGTCAAAAAGAAGAATCAAAATTACAATAGACCCGATCAGTCTTATCAAACAGAGGGATAGTCAAACAGAGCAAGAGGTAAAGAAAGATGGAATAACAATAATAGACCCAAATTCCAAACATATGATAAGGTTGGACATACTGCACCAAGATGTAATTTCAAATTCAATGTAAATTATACACCAAATCAAAATCCAAACAGTTAAAGAAATAACAATCCCAGTGCAAATATGGTTCAAGCACATCAAGAATCAAGTAATCAACCAGATAAGTCAAGAAATCATCACCTGAATAATATAGCCAAACCTAAAGACATATAGGATGAAAGCTGGTATCCTGATTCTGGAGCAACAAATCATATAATAAGCAATTTAGACAATTCAAATCTTGGGAATAAGGAGTATAAAGTTAATCAGTCTATACACGTGGGAAATGGTGAATCTATTAAGATAACTCATACTGAAATTGACTGCATCAAAGGTGAAAGGCAACTGTACCTTGATAACTTATTAAAAGTACCTTAAATAAAGAAAAATCTCATGAATATGTCACAATTTGCAAGTAAATTAATGTTTATTTTGAATTTTATCCTAAATATTGCTTCATTAGAGACATTCTAACTGGAGAAATTCTTTTGTAGGGTAATGTAATCAAATGGCTATATAAGTTCTATCTTGTTAATTCAAGTAACTATAGAAATAAGGAAAAGTGTTGAAATCTTTAAGAAATCACAAAAAGAAGTAGAAGTGATTTTGATCTATGGCACTACAAATTAGACTCCCCTAATGTAAAGTAGTGAAGCAAATCTTAGTTGAAAATAAAATTCCTATTAAAAATATTTCTTTACCCTATGTATGTATATATTGTCAAATGGTAAATTCATAAACTTACATTTTCTGATTCTCTGACCAAGTACAACAAACCTCTTGAAATGATTGCTACTGATCTATGGGGTCCAGCACCCATTATTTCATATTATGGATTCAAGTGTTATATATCATTTGTCATGCATGCTCTTGATATATCTGGGTTTATTTTCTTAAAATAAAATCAGAAACCTATAAGGCAGTAATACATTCTATAACTCAAGTAGAAAAACAAACCAATCATCAAGTCAAAATTATTTAGACTGATGGTGGTACTAAGTATAATCCACTTGGTATTTTCTTTCCAAAGAAGGGAATAATTCATAGAATTACATGCCCTTCCACATCTGAGCAAAATGGATTAGTTGAAAGGAAACATAGGCATATAGTAGAGTTTGGTCTAACACTTTTAGCACCAGCATCTTTTTCCTTAAAATTTTGGCCTGACTCATTTAACACAGCTTTGTACTTAATTAATAGACTACCAACCAAGGTGTTGAAAAATAAGAGTCCAATAGAAAATTTATTCAATACAAAACCAGATTACAAAGGTTTAAAAACTTTTGGATGTTTTTCTTTTCCCTAGTTAAGGCCTTACAATGCTGATAGATTAGATTTTAGGTGAACTCCTTGATATTTTTGGCTTATGGAACAAACCAAAAAGGATACACTTGTCTTGGAAAAAGTGGAAAAATATTTGTGTGCGGTCATGTAGTATTTAACGAATATATATTCCCTTTATATAGCACACATAAGAAGACACCTCAGAAAGTGTACAATTCAAAGTATCGATACCATCCATACCTTTGTATGCAACTAAGTGGAATAAAGAATGGGTTAAGAAGAATCAAGACTACTTTGATCCATAACTCACAGTGCTCAGTGAACTAGGTCATGAACTGGCAGAGGTACTTGATTATCTCAACCACACTCCTACCTGCACAACCAGTCAGACACAAAACAACAATGAAGGAACCAGTCAAGAGTATTCAAGCACACAAAGAGAAAAATCAAGGACAAATACTGATCAACTCAATACTATAAAGCTACCACATAAAAAACCACATGCTGAAACTGGTATCACAAGGTTACTAGAGAAAAAATTGGAATATTTAAACCCAAAATGTACACTGCAACTATTATATCAGATAAGCCAAACACTTTTGATCGGGCAGCAAAAGACAAAAAAATGGAAGAAAGCCACAGATGAAGAATCATTCCATTATGAAAAACAAAATATGGGATCTTGTATATCCACCTGAACTTAAGAATGTAATAGGGTGCAGATGCTAAAGAAAATTCCAGATAGAATAATAGCAAGATATAAAGCAAGACTGGTAGCCAAAGGATACATTCAACAACATGGTTTTGATTTTAACAAAATTTTCTCTCCTGCTATAAAACCAACAACCATTAGAATCATCCTTACCATAGCACTACACAAAAACTGAACATTAGATAACTGGATGTTAATAGTGCATTTCTAAATGGTGCTCTGTAGAAAGATGTGTACATGGAGAAACCACAAGGCTACAAACAAGACAGAAAATATGTGTGCAAGCTAAATAAGACCATTTATGGACTTAAGTAAGCGCCTAGTGTTTGGTATGATAAACTGAAAACCACTTTACTCAATCTAAATTTTCATCCTACCAAATCGGATAACTCTTTGTTTATTAAAGTTAATGGTGCTTCTACTATGTATGTCTTAATATATGTTGATGACTTAATTATTACAGGTGATAACGAAGCAGAAATTAGCAATCTCATTCAACACTTGGACAAACAATTTTCAATCAAAGACCTTGGCACATTGAATTATTTTTTCAGAATTGAAGTCAAAACAAGTCCAGAAATATTCTTATGTCAGAAAAAGCACATCACAGAACTTCTAATCAAAGCAAAAAGGGATGGTGCCAATTTTTTGCTTACTCCTATGATAACAAGTCAACGTCTATTAAAAAATATAGGAGAACCAATACTTAATAATAAATAATATAAAAGCATTGCTGGTGTATTACAATATGTAACCGTAACTATGCCAGAAATCTTTATCAGTGTTAACAAAGTGAGTCGATTTATGCAGGATCCTATGGATGAACATTGGAAAGCAGTCAAAAGAATCTTAAGATATCTAAAAGGAACTTCAGATCATGGACTACAGATCCTCGTAATAGAAGAACTGCCACAGTATGTAGATGCTGATTGGGCTACAGATCCTCATTATAGAAGAACTGCCACATGATATGTAGATGCTGATTGGGCTACAGATCCTCATAATAGAAGAACTGCCACAGTATAATGCATCTTCCTTGGGGACAATCCAATTTCATGGTGTTCAAAGAAACAAGCTACTGTTTCAAGGTCAAGTATAGAGGCGGTGTATAGAAGCTTAACAAGTGCTACTGCTGATGTTATGTGGATTCAATCACTATTAAATGAATTAAAAGCAAGCACTAACATCAAACCAATCATATGGTGTGATAATTTAAGCATAATTTTCACTTTCAGCAAATCATATTCTTCGCTCAAGAACAAAGCATATAGAAATTGATCTCTACTTCATTTGAGCGCAAGTTGTAAAAGGAAGCCTACAAATCAATCGCATACCTTCTACTTACCAACGTGCAGAAATACTTACCAAACTACCGTCAACCGAAAACTTCACTAGTTAAAGAACAAGTTGAGGATTAAAGAAAGTAGCTACTAAATTTCAATAGATTATATAGCAATTTGAAGATTGGAGAAAGCGGCAACAAAATTAGGAAATTGCCAACCCTAAAACCGAAACCCTAAATCGGTTTAAAGAGGGTATTGAGAATAATGAAATAAAACCATATATTTCTTTTATATTGTACTAGGTTCGGATATATCGGGTAACAAAATCCCATTAGCCCATCTTTTTATTATAAATACAGTCCGCAACGTACATGGATCAAAAACATATTAACGCAATTCGGTTTTCTTCTTTCAATACTTGCTTCAATTTGCTATTCTTTCAAATTTACAAATCATCACAAATAATCAAAAATTCTAACAATCCATTTTTCGTAGTTTTATAGGAACTAAGATTGAGAATTATTATCATCCCATAAAAGAAATTACGTGGGACTCATGCTTCACATAACACATATGATGATAAAATGTTAATAATCGGACCATTTGCATAATGCTCTTATTTATTTTAATAGTCAAATCCAATTATTGTTGTGTTATTAATTTGAGAAAAAGCATAACGTTTTCATTTAATGTTATATGACAAATGCTTTCATAATAAAACTATGATCCAAATAAAGTCATTGAATGCATGAATTGATATTATTCAAAAACTACTTTGTTAATTTCAAGGTTCAAAATCCCGTTTTCCATTTCCGTTCCGTCCATTGGTAATTCTAAAATTTCCGATTCCATTCCGAAAATTACAGAAGTTTCGCTTTAATTCCAGTACATTTTTTGCTTTAATTTGCTATATACGGTAATAAATATCCAATACTGTTGTAAATTTATAGTACATTTTTTACATTACATATAAAATACACGCTTTAATTGAAAACCAATGTGTAACATTTTGTATTGTTCATTTAAAATTTTAAAACTTGATCAATTTTAAAAATTTTGAATCTATTATGATTCGATGTAAATTAACAAAAGTATAAAAACTTTTTTTTATGAAACTATATGATTTCTTCTCTATTTATTTATTGTCCCGTTTAATTTGTTTTCTTTTTTTTAATTATTATATATTTGTCGTATTTTATAAGTTTTTTTTAAATACTTGAAAAGCAAATCCGGAATTTAGACCGGATTCCATTCCAGTTATGAGCAGAATCGGAACGAAATCACCGAAATTCCGTTGGAATTTCCAACCATGGCTAATTTATTAAGTTAATATTACCAACTTCCATATTATTATATGATTATATATTTTGACATAAATATAGCTTAATACTCATGTGTTTCGTTGTGAATCATATAGGTACTATTGCATTTGGAATCATTCATCGGACTTTATTATGTAAAATATACCGTACTATAACTTTGTAGTCAATTATAGTCAGTCTACATGTTGGAAATTTTCTTCTTCAATATTTAGCGGAAACTTTACATAGTAAATATAATGCATGCATGCAATGAATATATACCATATACCCAATTATACATGGCTCTTTAAAAAATACGGGCAAACATATTTTTTATCCCATAAACTGCATAGTTTATTTAATAGAGGCTTAGTTATTGTATATTTAGTGAAATTAGAGTTATACTTTCATACACTTAAGGGGTTTAGTATTTCCAAGGTTTCATTGTTGATTGGACTTTTTTTTTCAATTAATAACCCACCATGCATATTCACTAATTGATTTGATTGATTTTTGTAAATTCATAAATTAAGAACATCTTTCTACATGGTTTTCTTTTCGTAGATCGTATAATTTGAAGATTTATTTTGCATTTATTACGTTCAATTTTTGCTTTGTTTAGATGCGGGTATAGTCATGTTTCGATTTCTTCATTTGATACACATATGGAAAGTATTTAACAGTGATATCTAAAACTTGGAATTGGATGCTGGTTTTTCCATGTTTTGATGTGTTCATCTGATACACATATGGAAAGTATTTACAGTTATATTTTAATTTTAAAATTGGTGCTAGTTTAGCCATACGTCATATATTTTAGGAAT
Source organism: Allium fistulosum (assembly GCA_030737815.1). Taxonomy (NCBI): domain Eukaryota; kingdom Viridiplantae; phylum Streptophyta; class Magnoliopsida; order Asparagales; family Amaryllidaceae; genus Allium; species Allium fistulosum. The sequence goes on along the minus strand of CM060904.1, from coordinate 1,244,677,910 downwards.
TTATATTATGTTTATTATTATGTTTAATTTTAGCTTTATTTGGATGCTGGTTTAACCAAGTTTTGATGTCTTCATTTCATGCACATATGGAAAGTATGTACATTGATATTTAAATATTGAAATTGGATTCTGGTTTAGCCATACATCATATATTATGGAGATTTATTTTTCATTTATTGTGTTCAGTTTTTCATTTAGATGCTGGTTTAGCCAAGTTTTTTTTGAATATTTTGATACACGTGTGGAAATTATTTACACGGATATTTAAAATGTTAAATTGGAATATTTACAGGGATATTTAAAATTTGAAACTAGATGCTGGTATAACCGTACATCATATATTTTGAAGATTTATTTTGAATTTATGGTGTTTAGTTTTAGCCTTGTTTGGATGCTCGTTTAGCCATGTTTTGATGTCTTTATTTAATACACGTATGGAAAGTAATTACGATGACATTTAAATTTGCAAATTGGTTGCAGGCCTGGAGTGTTGTAGTAGCCGTAGGCGTGCGTCACAAAGATGTATTCAAAATCCCTTTAGTATATATATGTTATATTAACATCTGTAGATGTGGGGAAATAGGTTGGAGAGATCCAACTGGATTCCTCAAAAATGTGGAATTAAATTTCATATATATTGATATAAGATTTGTTTGAGAAATCCGTGATAGATTATTGTGTGATTGAATTTATTGGATGCTATGGTATTACTTGACTAGATTTTGGTATTTTAAAATATCATAAATATATATATATATATTGAGTTTGAAAAGAAATAAAAAGGAAATTGGAAGTAAAATATTTATAGTGAAATTTGGACTAATTAAAAGAAATGAATTTGGGTAAAATAAATAGTTTGATTTTAAATTTGTACTTAAAAATTTCGGAATATGGAAAATAGAGATTTTGGAATAATGTAAATAAAGGATTTTAAATAATAAAACTTAAGCGATATTTGTTTAAGTGTAAAAGGATTTGTTTTAAAAAATCGAGATTTTAAATAGTTGGAAAAATAAAAGGGAAATTTGAAATAAAATATAAAATTGTTATACTAGGTATTAAATAAGAATTTAAAATTATGAAATGAAAGTGGAATCGGAATTTATTGGGGTTCGGAATATAGTTGGGTTATTTAAGAAATTGATTTAAAAATTGAATTCAATTTAGAAATCGATTTATAATCGATTAAGTATTATGAAACCATTATAAATGGGAAATGAGACTATAGGATTTATAAACAAGGTTTATAAATAAAGTGAAGTGATTATCAGTGGATAAACTGAAGATATAAGTTCATGGAGAGGATTTATAATGAGATGGGTAAATCGGCCTAAAAATAAATGATAGATTTATTTTTAGAAATGTGGAAAGGGGATTTATGAAATTGGGACGTAAATCAAATTGGTGATAAATTGAGAGGGATTTATAAATATTAGACAGGCTATATTGGAATTGAAAAGTATATTTTATTGAGAAGTTAAGTTTGTTTTAAAAAGGAGGATTTTTAATTATTAACTAAGTAATTTAAAAAGTGTTGAAGAATGTTTCAGAAAATTAATTATTTAATTGTTTTAAATTATTTAAAGTATATTTAATTATTAATTAAGTTAGTTTATAATGAGTTGATATTAAGTTAATTAATATTTAAGAATTAATCTGTATTATTATTTTAAAAGATAAATTATTCAATAATAATACTGTTTTATATAATAACTTTTATTTAAGAGTATTTGCCCAAATTTAAACTTAGAAAAATTTATATAGAAATTTGATAAGTATTACTTTGAGAGAAATTATTAAATAAAGTTTTCGGAAAGTAATGGTATACTTTCATAGCGAAATCGGAGGCAGTGAGTGCCTGTAGTTAAGTTTTGGGTTCCTCTGGGATAGAGACGTAACCATTGAGCTTTGAATCCATGGTTGATACCGCAGTGGTACTTTCCATATTATTTTAAAAAGGTTTTCAAATATTTTTGAAAATGATAGTTTGTGAATATACTAAATTCGGTAGGATAAGTATATATATTTTGGATAAAGAGATTTAAGTGATTGAAATTTAAATTGAATAAGACTTAGTGAAGTCAGTTGAAAATGGAATCTTTGATTGTATGATTGTTTATTTGATAGTTAAATAACCAACTATCAAACCTGGACCAAAAATATAACTTTGGGAATGTCTAGGAGAAACACGGAAATTATGTGGTACAGTTACCGTTCAAGGTGCTATGTACGTATAAATTCGTTTCGTTCTTCTAGGACGATAATAAGGAAATTTGTCCACAAACAGATAGGAGGTGATCTCCGATCTTATTTTCGCCTGATTATTTCCTAAGAACCGGGGTTGAGTTTACCGAAAATATCGAACGTTGTTTTGAAGAGACCGAGATCGGATAAGTTATCTGAAACCACTTCGATCCAACGGGTACGTTTTCAAAATGAAGACAAGAGCATGGAGTCAAAGATGGAGCAGTGTAGTGCAAGGACTAATCGCTATTAATCCTGAGGGTGATTCCAAAATGGATGTAGTAGGAATAGTGCCTTCGGTTCCGTTCGAACCCAGAACGGACTTGTATGGGTAAATGCTATCAGTACGTTGTCATTAGAGGACAATGAGCAATCGAAGTGAAAATTCCTTTAAAGATAATTGTAGCCTCAAGCCTCATCAACCGAGAATGACTGAAAATCAGGGGAGATGCAGCAAGGCTAAGTGGGTCGCACCCAATTAGGGTATGTTTATCACCTTTCTAGATACCCTCGGATGTTATTAATATAGTGCGTGGAAGAACTCGGAAAGGGTGGGAACACCCGGGATGATAGCATATTCGGTCTATCCAGGTTAGAGGTAGTCCGGTCTTGTGTTGCAGGGAATCCTGGCGTGGTCCTCGGTACATTTTTCTAGATGTGTACTATGATAGGTAATAGTCCAGTGCCTAATCGTTCATATAGAATCCATTCTTCAATACGTGCCTTTACGGTTTTGGTTGTAGAGCTTAGTATGCTAGAATTTAATTAATGTAACAATTTCGGGTATTTGAATAAGTATTTGTACTTAGACACTATTATAATATCAGATGATTTTGATATAAAAACTTTTGGTTATCGTAAGGTAAAAAATCGTCGTATTTATGTGTGGCGTGGTCTTACGAGATACCTTTGTGTTTTAAGGGAATTTGATAGCTTTAATAATTCAAATTGAGTGTGTTTTCTCACGCTGGTTTTCCAGACCGACTCGGGTGTTATTTTATAATAATGCTCGGGTCAAGCCGAGTATTACATATTCAAGATAGGATGCTATGGAGCCCAGGAGACGAGTTGGATGATGAAGGCGTATGACACATATCTGATTATATTCCACTGTGTATTGTAGGCAGTATATTTAGCTTTTGTGAGAATAAGTTATTATAATTGTCCGTTATTGTGTTATTGATGTGTTGTACTTTGATGATGCAATGTGTAAATAACAGTTATAGTTCTTTTGGTATAAAGACATGTTATTATCTATTATATATTGTTCCGCTGCGATTGTGAGATTCTGTGTTGTTGTTTCTGTTTCTTCTTCTACCAATTTCTTCTTTTTCCCTAATGATCTGGTATTTTCGGCATTCGATTGCTCCGCAAGTAATACAGTGAATGTATTGATGTCGTTTGAGCATCAAAAAATCCGAGCCATCACACTTGGTATCAAAGCTGAAGGTTAAGCGAGAACCTTGGATTTGATGGGGTAACTCATTAGAGATAGGGACAGTAATACCCTAGAATGAGTTTGAGTGTATTAATAGATATGAGCGCGTATTTGTTAGTGAATATAAAACTGTTTTATATTGTGTTGATTGATCTATTAAGTGGCTTATGGATTTTGGTCAATACGAGTAATTAACGTTATTGATAGGAATCTATAAACACTTGAACATAGCAATTCGACATGGTATTGATTTGAAATGGGGTAAATGAAATAATTTTACCCAAATTATTTATATGACAGAAATAATTTTTCAGAAAGTATTATAGTTGTATATGGTGTGCTTAGTTGTTAGGAAATGATAATATTAAACCATTATCATTTGTTGTTGTGGTGATTGAATAAAAGTTGATATTATAGTCAATAGTTAGGAAATAATTCTTATAACAAAATGGGATTTTGTAAATATGCTTTTGTAAATGTGATTTAAAAATTGATATGGTTTATAAAAACGATTTATAAAGGATTTAAAAGTTGGAAATTTGGGAATTATAAATCTCGTTGGTTTTGAAAATGATTTTCGAAGTCTGGGAAAATAATAGTGATGTTATTTGGGAAATATTTGTGAATTGAAATATTTATAATAGTTTTCAAAAGAGGAAAAAGCACTGAACTCACTTTGGTCGTTGGAAAATAATTCTGATAATGATCGCGACATCATCGGTGTTCATTTTCGAGTTTCCTAAGGAGGAATTGCCACCTTAATGATTTGCAATTGGAGTTTTGTTTTAGAAAACTGGTTTTGGTTTGAAATGCAAAGGAATAATTGGATATGCAAATGGATTGTGTATATGTATTTGATTTCAAAAATGATTTGAAATAATTTAGGAATAAGGAGTTAAACTCTAGGATTTTCATTTAAAATGTTATTTGGAAAATATGATAAAATAGTTTGATAACTTATAAGAATTTGAAATTTGTTTGGAATGAAATTTAACTTGAATTTACTTAAATGAAGTGGGATTGAAAATTGACCTAAGTAGGCTAAAAAATAATTGTTCAAAATAAGATTTATTGAGATTTGGAATGAATTAGTCGATGGAATAATTAAAATAATTAGTGATTTAAATATGGTTTGGGAATTTGGTTGATAAAATTCAATATTTAAAATTTGGAAGATAAATTGAGTTCAAATGGAATTGAAATTTGAATTTGAATAGAAATGGATATAAACTAAACTACTGAAGTGGAAATAAACATAAGAACTTTTGTATAAAATGTTTAAAAGTTTAAGAAAATTTATGGAATAATTCAGAAATAAAGTAAGAATCTGATGGGATAAATTCTTAAGTGAAATTAGTATGGAAGGGAATATATTAAGAAAAATATTTGAAGGCAGATCAAATAAAGGTAAATAACTAAAAGTGGAAAATTGGAAGTGAAAAAAAAGAAAATAACGATTGTGAAGTATAAATGTGAATAAAAAGAATTTGATATAGGTAAGAATTAATTGAAATAAATACGTAAGTTATACGTATATTATTTTATTCGCATAACGGTTTGATCCTGATCCGAGCAAAGAATTTCGAGATAATTTATATCGATCCGAGTTAGGATTTTTCAATCGATTTTCGACGACGAATCCTGGATATGGATTTTTGATTGGTTCTGGGATTCACTGCCATAGTATATGGCTATGCAAGGAGAATGACGGTTTCTAATCAAGGAACCAGATCCGAGTCCGCACTAGAGAGTCGTGTGAACGGTACTAGTTCGAAAGTGAAATTGTGTCATCGAGTGAGCGATCAGAGTTGATATTGTGTACGGACGATATACGTACATCGTACAGGTTTTGGTGAAATAAATATTGGAAATTGAAAATGCTGGATAAAATGATTTTTAATTGTATCATTGGATATTATTAGTAAGTAAGGTGTAGGTATTTAAAGCAAAATCTAAATTGATGTCTTCGATTTCAAAAGTAAAATTTAATTGCCCGACAAAAAGGTACATGTTTAAATTGTGTTTGAAATTGATGATTTTATAATTGAGCCACTTGGCTTTTGTTTTCTTTTGATGATTTGGGCCCGTAGTAGCGATTGTAAGTTGTTCCGATCTAGCCACGCAAAGGAGACGTTGGCGAAATTTTCCGAAAATTTAAGGAGTTAGAAAATTTTGAAGAAATATTTTTAACAACTGGAATTTGATTTTGGATTATAGGTTGAAATGATTAAGTAAATAATATTACTTGGAATCTATGGATTAATTTGGTAAATTAGTAGTAGTGAAAACGTAGTTTGAATAAAATTGATTTCGGTAAGTTGTTTAAACTGATTGGTTTTGAAATAGTTAATTGGGTTTGGACCATTCTTCTTACCTAGCAATTTTGGGGACGAAATTCTTTTAAGGGGGAAGGAATGTAACGACCCAGAATTTTGGTTATTTGAAATTGGAATATTTAATTGATTTTAAATATTTAAAAATTTAATTTTTAACTTGAATTTCAAATATAACTATTTATTTGATAATTTAATTATTGAATTTAATAATTAAATGTTGGTTAAATTATTGTATCTTGAGTTTTAAGTTTGATAAAAATAATTTATAGGCTTATAAAATTTATATTAATAATAATGAAGATAATAAAACTTTTTAAATTGAATTTAAAAGCGATTTGTTCAGTTTTAAAAATATATCGTTTAAATTAACGTATAAAAATAGCCTTCCGGGGCATAGTCTCGGATTTCGACAAAACTGGTTCCATTGGATCCGTAATAGTGTATTATCATTGGGTTTCAAATTTTGTAGCTTTTGGAATTATCTTTTGGCCGAACGGCATAGAAACGCGCTGAATTTAATATCGAAAATTGAATATAACTATTGGGTCCAAAAAGCTATCTTCCCCATACGATCGAATTAGGACTCGAAACATTTTCCATTGCGTTTGGAATAGGGGTATAACATTATAAACGCCCAGTGGCACGCCTCGATGGAGGTTCGAGATTTTGAGTGGTGTAATCGAGACGATTTGAAATTTAAATAATATAATTATTTTGAGTGGTGTAATCAAGTCACTATAGATACTCATCCTACACGCTACCTCCCTTTTCAAAAATCACGTCTCCCTCTCCTATTTGAAGTGCGACCAGGCACAGTTCAAACAAAATAAAAAAAAGGAAAATAAAATAAAGCGTATGTTCACGTTCATCTTCGAAGCCCATCCAACGACATAGATTCGCCAACCCCCTATCGTGCCATTCCAGGCGAAATGTTCAACTAGGGATTTACTCGTCTCGAGGCGATGGACTCAGTGAATGGTGGAGATCGTCTTCGAGGACGCATGGTGGTGGCATCAAGTGAAAGTAGATCGGTAGGTTTGGGTTCGATTTCGGCAGCGACGGTGGGTCGTTGAGGGCGTGGGTGGTGGCTAAAGGAAGCGGGGTGGTCTGGGCGTGTTTGGTGGTTATTGCGGTGACAATCGGTGGTTGACTGCGGCCATAGTTAGTGTTCAAGGATATGCGACATGGGGTGGGTTTGGTCGCTAACAGCAAGGTAAACAGAGGAGGTTATGTTGGCTGAAGCTTCAGTGGTGGGTGGGCTTTATTCTAGTGAGCGAGCGACATCACAGAGGGGTGGAGGCGGTGGCTTTGGGAAGTTGATCAGAGATTGGGAAGCTCGACAGTGGGTTGTGTTCTCGTACACGAGATTGGGGGAGATGAAGTTCTGAGGAGGGTAATTTCAATTTTTATTTTAAAAAAAATAGTAAATTGATTTAGAATTTAAACTATTAATATCTTATAAAATGTATATCTCTTCCATACGAGGTCGTAATTGCACGAAACAAGTTGCGTTGGGTTCGTATTCACAAACACTACGCGATGGAGCTAGATTGGATTGATTTGGAGCTACTAGGAATTTTGGGTAAAATTAAACGCTCGTTTAATTTTATTCGAAATAAACGCAAAAGCGACAATAAAAATCAATGTGAGTTAATCTCACTCAATTTTGCATTACTATATAATTTTAAATAGTTGAAATTAATTATTGGATGTCTGGTTGAATTTGATAATTATTATCAGTTTGGATGTTATTATATATATAGTAATATATATATATATATATATATATATATATATATTAGTAGTTGGATTGATATTCCCGCATATATTTAGGGGATGAGACTCTATGCGCCCCGCATAATAGCGGATGACCATATATACTGCGATAGCCCCCTCGAAGTACGATTGGCATTTTTATGATGTATTAACATCTGTGGAAGCAGGGAAACAGGTTGGAGGGATCCAACTGGATTCCTCAAAAATGTTGAATTAAATTTCATATATATTGATATAAGATTTGTTTGAGAAATCCATGATAGATTATTATGTGATTGAATTTATTAGATGTTGTGGTATTACTGGACTAGATTTTGGTATTTTAAATTATCATCAATATATATATTGAGTTTGAAAATAAATAAAAAGGAAATTGGAAGTAAAATATTTATAATGAAATTTGGACTAATTAAAAGAAATGAATTTGGGTAAAATAAATAGTTTTATTTTAAATTTGTACTTAAAAATTTTGGAATATGGAAAATAGAGATTTTGGAATAAGGTAAATAAAAGGAATTTATATAATAAAACTTAATCGATATTTGATTAAGTGTAAAGGGATTTGTTTTACAAATAGTTGGGAAAATAAAAAGGAAATTTGAAATAAAATATAAAATTGTTATACTATGTATTAAATAAGAATTTAAAATTATGAAATGAAAATGGAATTGGAATTTAGTGGGGTTTGGAATATAGTTCGGTTATTTAAGAAATTGATTTAAAAATGGAATTCAATTTAGAAATCGATTTATAATTGATTAAGTATTTTGAAATCGTTATAAACGGGAAATGAGACTATGGGATTTATAAACAAGGTTTATAAATAAAGTGAAGTGATTATCTATGGATAACCTGAAGATATAAGTACACGGAGAGGATTTATAATGAGATCGGTAAATCGGCTTTAAAATAAACGATAGATTTATTTTTAGAAACGTGGAAAGGGGATTTATGAAATTGGGACGTAAATCAAATTGGTGATAAATCGAGAGGGATTTATAGATATTAGACAGGCTATATTAGAATTGAAAAGTATATTTTATTGAGAAGTTAAGTTTGTTTTAAAAAGGAGGATTTTTAATTATTAACTAAGTAATTTAATAAGTGTTGAAGAATGTTTCAGAAAATTAATTATTTAGTTGTTTTAAATTGTTTAAAGTATATTTAATTATTAATTAAGTTAGTTTATAATGAGTTGATATTAAGTTAATTAATATTTAAGAATTAATCTGTATTACTATTTTAAAAGATAAATTATTCAATATTAATATTATTTTATATAATAACTTTTATTTAAGAGTATTTGCCTAAATTTAAACTTAGAAAAATTTATATAGAAATTTGATAAGTATTATTTTGAGAGAAAGTATTAAATAAAGTTTTCGAAAAGTAATGGTATACTTTCATGGCGAAATCGGAAGCAGTGAGTGCCTGTAGTTAAGTTTTGGATTTCTCTGAGATAGAGACATAACCATTGAGCTGTGAATCTATGGTTGATTCCGCAGTGGTACTATCCATATTATTTTAAAATGGTTTTCAAATATTTTGGGAAAGGATAGTTTGTGAATATACTAAATTTTGTAGGATAAGTATATATATTTTGGATAAGGGATTTAAATGATTGAAATTTAAATTGAATAATACTTAGGGAAGTCAGTTGAAAATGGAATCTTTGATTGTAAGATTGTTTATTTGATAGTTAAATAACCAATTATCAAACCTGGACCAAAAATATAACTATGGGAATATCTAGGAGAAACAAGGGAATTATGTGGTACCGCTACCGTTCGTGGTGATATACTGTACGTATAAACTCGTTTCGTTCTTTTAGGACGATAATAAGGAAATCCGTCCACAAACGGTTAGTCGGTGATCTCCGATCTTATTTTCGCCTGTTTATTTCCTAAAGAACCGGGGTTGGGTTTACTGGAAATATCGAACGTTGTTTCGAAGAGACCGGGATCAGATAAGTTATCCGAAAACCACTTCGATCCAATGAGTACGTTTTCGAAATGAAGACAAGAGCATAGAGTCGAAGATGGAGCAGTGTAGTGCAAGGGCTAATTGCTACTAATCCTGAGGGTGATTCCAAAAGGGAAGTAGTAGGAATAGTGCCTTCGGTTCTGTTCGGACCCAGAACGGACTTGTATGGGTGAATGCTATCAGTACGTTGTCATTGGAGGACAATGAGCATTCTAATTGAAAATTCCTTTAAAAGGTAATCATACCCTCTAGCCTCATCAACCGGGAATGACTGAAAATCAAGGGAGATGTAGCAAGGCTAACTGGGTCGCACCCAATTAGGGTATGTTTATCACCTTTCTAGATACCCTCGGATATTATTAATATGGTGCACGGAAGAACTCGAAAAGGGTGGGAACACCCAGGGTGATAGCATATTCAGTCTATCCAGGTTAGGGGTAGTCCGGTCTTTTGTTGTAGGGGATCCTATCGTGGTCCTCGGTACATTTTTTTAGATGTGTACTGTGATAGTGGTACCCTAGTGCCTAGTCATTCATATGGAATCCATTCTCCAATACGTGCCTTTACGGTTTTGGTTGTAGAGCCTAGTATTCTGGAATTTAATTAATGTAACAATTTGGACTATTTGAATAAGCATTTGTACTTAGATACTATTATAATATGAAATGATTTTGATATAAAATGTTTTGGTTATCGTAAGGTAAAAATCCATCGTGTTTATGTGTGGCGTGGTCTTACGAGATACATTTGTTTTTCAGGGGACTTTGATAACTTAAATAATTCAAATTGAGCGTGTTTTCTCACGCTGGTTTTCCAGACTGACTCAGATATTATTTCATTATAATGCTCTGGTCAGACCGAGTATTATATATTCAAGATAGGATTCTAGGGAGCTCAGGAGACGAGCTAGATGACGAATGCGTATCTCACGTATCTGATTATATTCCACTGTGTATTGTAGGTTGTATATTTAGCTTTTGTGAGGACAAGTTATTATAACCGTCCGGTATTATGTTATTGACGTGTTGTACTCTGATGATGTAATGTGTAAATTACAGTTATAGTTCTTTTTGTATAAAGATATGTTATTATCTATTGTATATTGTTTCGCTGCGATTGTGAGATTCTGTGTTATTGTTTCTGTTTCTTCTTCTACCTCTTTCTTCTTTTTCCCTAACGATCTGGTATTTCCGTCATTCGATTACTCGGCATGTAATACAATGAACGTATCGACGTCGATTTTCGAGGGTCGAAAAATCCGGCCCGTCACAGTTCCAAAGTTTCAACATTCAATTCTATGGAAACTTCCTAATGTTTCAAAATTTAATTTTGAAAACTTTAAAATAAGGTAACGACGGTTTATTTCTCAAAAATCATTTTTATGGTTCAAATAGTAAATCTACACATACTAAAATTTTCTCATGTAAATATATGAAATTCATGGGTTTTATATCTTTATTCAGTGTTCAAATAATCAATATGAAAATTTGTATGATTACAATAAACTATAGGGTGATAACAAGGATGTATCAAAATAAATGAACAAATAAATATTCAATCACAATAGCATCCATCACAGCATACAATTAACATTCAAATCAACCAATTCAATAACATGTCACATAATTATTAGTTATCACATATTGAAGTTTAGGTATTCAAATTAAATATCAATTAAATTCCAAACCAACAATCAAAAATTTATCACTAAATGACCTGGTTATCTTGCAATAAAATTTTAGTATTTCATGAGTGAGTTTAAACGCTCACCTTTTGGATTTCCCCTTTCTAATCGATTTGGATCCGCTACTACTTCCTCCTTTTGATTTGTTTTTTTGCTATCTTAATCTTCCCTTTTTTTGTTTAGAAAGTTTTGGAAGAGACAGTGAAGTTTGTATAGATCTGGATTTGGAAAAAGAAAAATGTTTGGAAAAGAAGAAGAAAATTTAAAGAAGATGAAGAATTGAAAAAGAAAATGAAGCTTTGAAAAAGAAGATTTGAAGAAAAAAAAATGAAGAACGAGGAAAATGAATAGAGAGAGAGAAAAAAAATGAAGAACGAGGAAAATGAATAGAGAGAGAGAGAGAAAAAATGAGATGGAAGTTTGCCTGGAGAAATGAAGGTATAGAAGATGAGATTTGAAAAATGAAATGAGGCTACAGGAATGAAGATGGAAACAAATGAAAAGCTAATAAAGTATATATAAACAAAGTAGGAATTGAAATAAAGTAAAAATATAAACAGCCTTAAAATGGTGGTATTGAAAGAGGTGAAGTAAAGAAATAAATATATGAATATAGATAAAAATAAATCTTCCGTTCTTTAATATGAACCTTCAGAAGAAAGAGTTGTTAATGAAAGGAAGCTACAAGAACTAATAATGCATAACAAAATAAAATTCAGAAATGGAGAATAGTGAATGCTAATTAGATGGCATGAATATTAATTTGGATGTTCCCATTAAAAATGGAAAAAATGAAAGGGAAAAAAACTTCAAGTAAAGCACTTGAAAGGAGAAAACGAACAAATGAGAAACAAATGAAAAGAATGAGGCAATTATTAATTAGAAATAAATCAAATGAGGCTATTATTAATTAATAAGAAACGGATGAGTAGTCTAATAATTAAATGGATGCTCAAGTGGACGCTACGCTGAGAACTTGAAAACAAAAAGAGAGAGAATGCGACGTGATAATAAATGTAAAGCAAATGAAGGGACTACCTATATCCTATAAACAAACTTTTGGGGTCCAAATTCCAAAACTAACTCCAATTAATTCATATCCATAAACCGAAATATACACATATTTACATTGTTTAATTCCATATTAAAACATTCGTTTTATTTTAATATATGTGCACACTCCATTAACGCAATCAATTAACAATCAATCAATCAACCAATCAATCTATATATTTATTTACGTTACTCAATCCAATTTTATTAATTAATGAATATATATCTATCTGTGCACTATAAAAATGATTTACATCCCTTTTTTTAATTACTGTAACGGTCACATTAATGCAACCAATTTACAAGTTTTAACCATATATAAAATGGAAAAATAAATATATGTGAACTTATGTAATTAATGTACAACTGTTAATACAAGGTAATTCTAATTGATTCCACAACATTTACACAACCATGAACACTCTGATATATTTAAAAATTTGAATATTAATGTGTGTGTGTATAGATTATTCTAAAATTCAATTTTTTTTTCCAAAATCATACTTATTCAAAATGAAAGTTTTATTTTTATACGTCTCAAAACATGTAATTATCTTAATCAAAATGTTCATTCCATATTGACACAAAATGCAAGTTCCTATATTAACTCATTCATTACACTTTCATTTATGTTTCCTTTTAATTGAAACATTTCAATTAATCTAATTCCATTTCATTTCATTACTAATTTCAAACATATTCTAATAATAAAACACTGTTTTCTTTTCATTTATACCAATTCAAACATGTTTTATAAAATTTCGTATACAACAAAATTTATACACTATTTACAAAGTAAATGTTTTATCTTATTGAAAATCAACTTTTCCAAGATGCATTTCAAATAACAACTTATGTTATTCTTTCACTAAAACATTCACTCCATCCTTTATTCAAATTCCACATTTGTTATTCCGATTAGAGACAAACATACAATTTATTCTTTTCAAGTCAAAGCTTAAATTTCATTAAAATGTTTATCTTAATTTAATTTAAAATGTAAGTTCTTATGTTGAACTTATTAATTACAATGCACTTGTCTTTTCTTTTTCAATTAAAGGATTCCAACAACTCTTACTGCAGTTTATATTCAATATTAGATTTTAAATGAATGCTCATTATACTACAACTATTTTCTGTTCATTTCATATATTCCAACATTTATTTCTTAAATTATTCCATTCTTATATTAACATTTATTATTACAAGCAATGGAACTTACATTCAAACAATTATTAAAATAAATTGAAATTACACTAAAATAGTAATCAATTACATTAAATCACATTATTAAATTACATTCTAATTGTTTTCCTACTAACAAATCATAAATTTCTAATTTCATACAATGTTAAATAAAATCTTATTAAATTCAATATTCAAATTATCAAAAAAAAATACGTGTCGTTACACTCTCCTCCACTCAAAACTTTTCGTCCTAAAAAAGGAACGAGAAGGAGTTAAGAAGCTTAAAATAACTTTATTCAATTAATCAATTTATAAACAATTAAATTTTTGTAATTAAGTATTTTAAATAAAATATACTAATTAATAAATTAAATCTTCATATTCAAGTTTACTAAAGTTTGAAAATATTTTCACTTTTCATAAAAAATTTCTAAGTCAAAAATTCACGTAAAATTCCAGTAGAGTCTCCTTTGTACGAAGAGGTCCGGGAGAAATAATAATATCAATAATAACCATATATATCATACTTAGAAATAACATATCCCAAACCACTGGAAAACATTATAATATCGCTATAAAACCATAATCCGGAAACTTACCTATTTGTCGGGCAAACACGCTTTATTTATGAAACCAAAAGAAGTGGCTATTGCTTCCATAAACCTGTATTTCACTTATATAATACAAAATCGTGAGAATTTTATTCAAGAGAAATATTTAGTTGTTTTCAATTTGCAACAAAAGCAAATCAACAGAAAACATATACAAACAAACAATACAACCATTTATGCAACCAAAGAATCCATCATACATCCATAGCAACCAAAATCAATGGCTTGTTTAGTTCAGAAACTTTTAATCGTGCAAGGCGATAAATAACCATCAAGTGTACCCTACGCTCAACAGCTGTCACGACCCACTTTTCCGCACAGTTCGAACGGATACTTTGAAAAGGGTGTATGGATCGTACTTATATGGAGATAACAACAATAGTGCGGAATTATAGCAATAGCAAAGTAAAAGCTTGCACACCAGGATTTTTATACTGGTTTGAACTTCCCGTTCTACGTCCAGTCCCAAACTCCTTCTGGAATTTCACTAATAAAAAAACCCTCACTTCACCCGGAGGAATAGGTTAACAACACACCCGAACAGCCGAACGGGGACCTGAGCAACAGAACAGGATTTCGTGCCTCAACAGCAGAAGAGGACTTCTCAGTGCCTGAACAGCCGAACAGGACTTCAATAATACAACAAAAGTTTCTGACTTCTTGTGTTCTAGCAATAACACGAATGGGTCAATAAAGTACAGACTTCCTATAATCTTCTCCTTGTAGAAATGTATATTTATAATCTTGAAGAATTATGGAAGAATAAGTGTGATTTGAATATGGAATTGTTTTCACACAAGAGTTAGAATCAGAGAGAATAAGAAAGATATAAAACAAGAGATTAATATTAATTAAATTGTGATTCTAACATGTATTTATAAAGAGTCAAAGGTTGCAATTATTCGCGAAAAGTTTCTATGAAGAGATATAGTCATATCTCTTAATTAAGAGCTGTGCAGTTAAAGCGCTCGGCAGATTCAAAGCGGTGGAGGTGCAAAAAGTCATAGCGGGGATACAGCGAGGATATAGCAGGATATAGCGGATGGCTTTAAAATAGCATATAAAACTCGTACTTAATGTTTTTACGAATATATAAATGGTAATTAAATGAAAAATTAACATTCAATTGAATTGTAACTAATACATAAATAATTTTTAAATAAAAACATGTGCGAATATACTTTAAATAAATGTAAAACTGTTATATAACATAATTGAATTTAGTAGAATATTAGAGTATTTTCATTTCTGAAAATATATTAAAAATTAAATCAAATAAATTAGTTTCATAATTTTTAAATGTATAAATTGAATTTTTCAATTCATTTTATTAAAGAAGATATAGTGGGAATAGCGGAATATAGCGGAAATAACGGGATATAGCGGAAATAGCGGGGATTAAAGCGGAAAGGCTATATTGTGGGGCTATATGGAAAAATCGTAGCGGTAGAAACCCGCTACGAGATATAGCGGGGTAATAGCGGGGTAATAGCGGGGCATTAACTGCACAGATTAAGAGTTGTATCCCTTCGCGAATGAAAGTAACCCTTAAGAAAAAATATAGCCGTTATAGAAAAACAGCCATCTGAAAATAATTTTTAGCCAGCTGAAATTCATCAAATTACTACCAGAAAGGAAATAGGCAATTTCTGCCTCAAAACAGCCAGCTGTTTATAAACAGACAGCCGTCTGTTTATTGTGGTATACAAAATTTTTGACTTCAGAAACAGCCGTCTGTTTGTGTCCAAACAACCGTCTGTTTCTGGTCATTTTTGTATATCTTGCCTATATGAGTTATAAATATATTCATATCATATCAAGGAGAGATTTCAACATATGTATAAATTCTAGACGCATACAAAACCATACAAATACTCTTCTTCAAGAATCTTGAATCTTCATATAATTCCTGCAATAAATGGTTAGTGTATAGAAGAATATAAAAATATATAGTTATTGACGTCAAAATATAGTATATATGGAATATCATATAGAATGAGATTCCAACATTCTCCCCCTTTTGACGATGACAACTATATACAATAATCTCTATATATTTACTCCCCCTGAATATAAACTCCCCCTGCAAAAAAGAGTTAGTGCTTATATATACGAATATTTTCTCCCCCCTTGGCATCGCCAAAAAGACATGTATAAATCGATAATAACCTTTCAGGAATATAAACCATAGGATAAGAATAGAAAGTAGTTAAAGAATTATAGGAGGTGATTAAAGAGAACGAGCTATGATAATGTTGTTTCATTCTAAGTGAAGCAAGAAACACTCATAGCTCAAGTGGCTATAACATCATATTTTAGCCAAAAATTAAACTATAACTCGTTATAGGAAATTATTCCTAATCCGCGTCGTAGTTTAATAAAAGAATTTTCAAGAAGCGGTTTTGTAAAAATATCAGCTAACTGATTTTCAGAGGAAACAAAATCTAAATTAATTAATCCTTTTTCAATATTATCACGAAGAAAGTGATGACGAATGTCAATATGCTTTGTTCGTGAATGGTTAACAAGATTTTTGGATAGATTAATAGCACTTGAGTTATCACAATAAATAGTTGAATTAGATAAATTAATATCGAAATCTCTAAGTGTTTGTTGCATATAGATTACTTGAGCACAAGCCAGAGCAGCAGAAATATATTCTGATTCACACGTAGAGAGTGAAACGCAATTTTGTTTCTTACTAAACCAAGATACTAGTGATTTTCCAATGAAGTGGCACGTACCACTAGTACTTTTTCTATCCGTTCGTGATCCACCAAAATCAGCATCACTATATGATACTAATTCAAACGGACATTCTTTCGGATAGAATAAAC
This sequence comes from Allium fistulosum, assembly GCA_030737815.1. Classification (NCBI taxonomy): domain Eukaryota; kingdom Viridiplantae; phylum Streptophyta; class Magnoliopsida; order Asparagales; family Amaryllidaceae; genus Allium; species Allium fistulosum. The sequence goes on along the minus strand of CM060904.1, from coordinate 1,244,660,760 downwards.
CGAAATCTTTGGTGTTAGTGAGATATCGTAATATTCGTTTAACTGCTCTTAAGTGTGATTCCTTTGGATTGGACTGGAATCTAGCACACAAGCAAACACTCATCATTATGTCGGGATGACTTGCAGTTAAATATAGTAATGATCCAATCATACTTCGATATAATTTCTGGTCTACACTTTTGCCATTTTCATCTTTATCAAGATGGGTTGTTGTACTCATAGGAGTTGGTTTGGCAGAAGTATTTTCCATTCCGAAGCGTTTGATTAGATTATTACAATATTTTTCTTGATTAATAAATATACCATTCGGTAATTGCTTAATCTGTAGACCAAGAAAGTATGATAATTCTCCCATATGGGACATTTCAAATTCCTTAGTCATAATATCCGAGAAATCCTGACATAATTTTTCGTTGGTGTAACCAAATATGATATCATCAACGTAGATTTGAACTATTAAAATATCCCTTTTTTGAATGTTTAATGAATAATGTTTGATCAACCTTTCCAGTTTGAAATCCCGAAGAGATTAGATAGCTCTTAAGACGTTCGTACCAAGCACGTGGTGCTTGTTTTAAACCATATAGAGCCTTCTTAAGTCTATATACATGATTGGGATATTTTTCATGAGCAAACAGGGGAGGTTGTTCAACATACACATTTTCTTTAATATATCCATTTAGAAAGGCACTTTTAACGTCCATCTGATAAAGTTTGAAATTATGAAAACACGCATAGGCCAGTAATATTTGAATTGCTTCTAGTCTTGCCACAGGAGCGAATGTCTCTTCATAGTCGATACCTTCTTCCTGATTGTATCCTTGAGCCACCAATCTTGCTTTATTTCTGGTGATATTTCCTTGTTCGTCCGCCTTGTTTTTGTAAACCCATTTTGTTCCAATAACAGTTTGATTACTTGGTCTAGGAACTAATTCCTAAACTTCATTGCGTTCAAACTGATTTAGTTCTTCTTGTATTGCAATGATCCAGTATTCGTCGGTAGAAGCTTCCTTTGGGTTCTTTGGCTCGATAGTAGATATGAATGCTACGTGGCCCATTTGATTTAATTGATTCCTAGTTCGAACGTTTGAATTAATTTCTCCAATAATGTTTTGAACAGGATGATCCCGTAAAATATGTGGTGGAGATTTTAATTCATTTTGAATATTATTGTTCTCACTAGGATTATCAATTTCGTTTTCATTTATTTCAAAATTTTCAGATTCTGTATTTATGATGTTATCATCATCATCATCATTATTTATACTTGTTATTTGTTGAAAATTTTCATCAAACGATACATGTAGAGTTTCCTCAACAATATTTGTTATTTTATTAAACACTCGATAGGCCTTGCTTCGATCCGAATATCCTAGGAAGAAACCTTCGTCAGATTTCACATCAAATTTTCCAAGCTGATCTTTAGTGTTTAATATAAAACATTTTGAACCAAAAACTTTGAAATAGGATATGTTTGGTTTTCTGCCATTAAAGAGTTCATACGGAGTATTCTTAGTGAGAGGTCGAATGGAAACCCTGTTTAAAACATAACAGTCCGTTGCTACGGCTTCTGCCCAGAAATGTTTTGGAAGTGTGCTTCCATTTAACAGAGTTCTTGCACATTCCTGTAAAGTTCTATTCTTTCGTTCTACAACTCCATTTTGTTGTGGAGTTCTAGGAAACGAGAAATTATGAGAAATTCCTTTCTTTTTACAGAATTGTTCAAAAGCTTCGTTTTCGAACTCTCCTCCATGATCACTCCGAATATTCTTAATTTTTAATCCCTTCAAGTTTTGGATTCTCTTGACGAAAATTTTAAAGTGATCAAAAGTATCACTTTTATTTTTCATAAAAATTGTCCAAGTATATCGAGAAAAATCATCGACAATTACAAACACATATTTGTTATGATTTATGGATTGCACTTGTGTTGGTCCAAATAGATCCATATGAAGTAACTCAAGTGGTTGTAATGTCGAAATGACCTTTTTAGATTTAAATGATGATTTTGTTAACTTACCTAATTGACAAGCATCACAAATATGATCTACTTTAAAGTTCATTTTTGGTAACCCCTTTACTAAGTTATTTTTAGATAACTTATTAATGGATTTGAAGTTAATATGACAGAATCGTTTGTGCCATAGCCAAGGATCATTTTCATTAGCTATTAAGCACATATCTGAATTATGATTGACTTTCATATTCAGAACATATATATTTCTGTCTCTATTACCTTCAAATATGAGATTTCCACTGTGATCTAAAATGCTACACCTATCTTCGGAAAAAGAGATTTTGAATCCTTTGTCACACAATTGGCTAATACTTAACAAATTGTGCTTCAGGTTTTTAACAAGTAAAACATTAGAGATGAGAGGAGTATTAGAGTTACCGAAGTTGCTCACATCGCCTTTGCTCGATGATATAACCTTTGGAATTATCTCCAAATGTGACTGAGCCTTCATTTGTGTAGGTAATATTTGTCAGCATACTTTTGTCTCTAGTCATATGTTTAGAGCAACCACTGTCTAGAATCCACTTTCCTCTCTTTTTATGTGGGACCTGCAAAAAATAGAATTAAGAACATTGGTACCCACCTTTTTATAGGGTCCTAAGAGTTAGGTCTTAGGAAACCAAACCCATTCGGGTCCGGTATTCCCTTTGTAAATATAATTCTGACTTTTATGAACAGTTTCCAAAAAGGATTTTATATATTTATTCCTAATCAAACTATTGTTTGTTTTAGGAACCCATATTTTTATGGTTTTAGACGTCTGTATCGTTTTTGGTTTATCTATAGAAGCTTTCAACTCTTGATTCCTTTTAGATTGAGCCAATGTGGATTTTGATTTAACAAACTGTCTCCAATTATTTTGAGGAGCTATTTGTTTCTTAATATATCCTAGTCCCTTTTTACTGGTAGAAGGCTGAGAGTTTTCAATTATCTTAGATAAATTTTCTCTCCCCTTATTAAAATTAGAGATATTTTTAGAAATATCTTCTAATTTAGCCTTTAATCCAGTATTTTCCAACTCAATCAGTTTGACTTTAGATTTTAGCTCATGATTTTCAGAAGACAAAGCATCGTTCCTTTCTTTTTGAGTTTCAATTTCTTGACTCAAGAAAGTTAATTGAGAATCATTATTAGAAGATGAAAGTTGGATTTTCTCTAATTCCTCTTCTAATATTTTCTTCTCGTCTTTAAGCATATCTCTTTCGAATTCTGCTTTGTTCTTTTGTTCAACAGCTTCTTTATACTTTTTCTTGAGATTTTTCATAGTACTAACTAATTCAGTATTAATTTCAACCATATCATCGAAGGTAAAATTTGGTACCTCATTTTCAGTAGCCATGAAGCATACATTGGCTTGTTCATTTTCGCTTTCACTGCTACTATCAGAAGATGAAGAGTCTGAATCATCCCAAGTGACAGAGAATGCTTTCTTCTTGATCTTGTCCTTCTTAAACTTGTTGTATTTCGATTTCTTCTGGTCTGGACAATATTTTTGCATGTGTCCTTTCTTGTGACAGTTGAAGCATTCTAGAACTGATGAAGATGGTTTATTAAAGTTCCTTTTTCCATTGTTTCTATTTCCCTTTTTGTATTTGAGAAACTTTTTGAAATTTTTAGCAATAAATGCTAAATCTTCATCATCTGATTCTGATTCATCTTTTTCAGCATGGAAGGCTATATTCTTCATGTCTTGAGTTTGAACTCGTTTTGCCTGCAGATTGACTTCATATGACATTAGATTTCCTATTAATTATTCTGGCTTCATTTCTGAAATATCGTTAGCTTCTTCAATCGCCAAAACTTTTCTTTCCCATTCGTTAGTTAGAGAGTTTAGGATTTTTGAGACAACATCTGCATCTGAATATGTTACACCAAGTCCGATCAAGGCATGGTGGATATCTTGAAATCTAGAGTACATATCATTTATGGACTCGTCTTGCTTCATTCTGAAATTTTGGAACTGATTTTTGAGCATAGATATCTTGCTTTGCTTGACTTTGCTTGTTCCTTCATGAGTTGTTTTTAGTGTTTGCCATATTTGATATGCAGTGGTGCATATGCTAACACGATTGAACTCATTTCTATCTAGAGCACAAAACAACATGTTCATAGCCTTGGCATTAGGGTAGCTTCTGCATTTTGGGCTGTCGACCAATTAGTATATTTAGTGGTTGGTGCAGTGTATTCGGCTTGTGTGATATTCCAAGCATCAAAACCATTAGCCTGCATATAAATACGCATTCGTGTCGCCCAATAGTTATAATTTAATCCATTGAAGAATGGAGGTCGTCCAGTGGCTTGTCCTTCTACAATGCCAGAGTTAGTGACAGTGACAGGATTTGGAATAGCGTTGTTATCCGTGTTGGCCATATAAGCAGATTATCAAATAACTGTGTAACGGTTATTAGATTCCTGCTCTGATACCAAATGAAAAGGGTGTATGGATCGTACTTATATGGAGATAACAACAATAGTGCGGAATTATAGCAATAGCAAAGTAAAAGCTTGCACACCAGGATTTTTATACTGGTTCGAACTTCCCGTTCTACGTCCAGTCCCAGACTCCTTCTGGAATTTCACTAATCAAAAAACCCTCACTTCACCCGGAGGAATAGGTTAACAACACACCCGAACAGCCGAACGGGGACCTGAGCAACAGAACAGGATTTCGTGCCTCAACAGCAGAAGAGGACTTCTCAGTGCCTGAACAGCCGAACAGGACTTCAATAATACAACAAAAGTTTCTGACTTCTTGTGTTCTAGCAATAACACGAATGAGTCAATAAAGTACAGACTTCCTATAATCTTCTCCTTGTAGAAATGTATATTTATAATCTTGAAGAATTATGGAAGAATAAGTGTGATTTGAATATGGAATTGTTTTCACACAAGAGTTAGAATCAGAGAGAATAAGAAAGATATAAAACAAGAGATTAATATTAATTAAATTGTGATTCTAACATGTATTTATAAAGAGTCAAAGGTTGCAATTATTCGCGAAAAGTTTCTATGAAGAGATATAGTCATATCTCTTAATTAAGAGTTGTATCCCTTCGTGAATGAAAGTAACCCTTCAGAAAAAATATAGCCGTTATAGAAAAACAGCCGTTTGAAAATAATTTTTAGCCAGCTGAAATTCATCAAATTACGACCAGAAAGGAAATAGGCAATTTCTGCCTCAAAACAGCCGGCTGTTTATAAACAGACAGCCGTCTGTTTATTGTGGTATACAAAATTTTTGACTTCAGAAACAGCCGTCTGTTTGTGTCCAAACAGCCGTCTGTTTCTGGTCATTTTTGTATATCTTGCCTATATGAGTTATAAATATATTCATATCATATCAAGGAGAGATTTCAACATATGTATAAACTCTAGACGCATACAAAACCATACAAATACTCTTCTTCAAGAATCTTGAATCTTCATATAATTCCTGCAATAAATGGTTAGTGTATAGAAGAATATAAAAATATATAGTTGTTGACGTCAAAATATAGTATATATGGAATATCATATAGAATGAGATTCCAACATACTTTACCACACTTGTCCAGTCCAAATTGAAAAGAAAGGCGGATAGTAAGAAAAGAAAATACAAAGAAGATGGAAAGAAGATGGAAAACACAAATTCTCACAACGGAAATGAATAATCTATAATATAGAACAAGTCTTTACATAAAACAAAAAGTGTAACTTAAACATATACATACATCAATCAGAGTATACAACCTATTCAGCACGGACAGTTATAACAACTTATCCTTATAATTTGCTGATATACACAACTAAATGCAACGGAATATAATCATCTATGTGAATATGACTCTGGGCTCCATCTCCTCCCCTGAAGCTCCAATCTTCTAGCTAAACCTGGAAATATGCTCGGTCTGACCTGGGCATGTAGGAAAAACCACGCCCGGGTCAGTCTGGTAAAACCAGCATGAGAATTTAAGTCACAGGGAATTTTATTCGTTATAACTTTCAAAATCCATTTAAACTCAAAAGTATCACGTAAGACCACACCACACATAAACACGATGGGTTTTTCCCTTACGGTAACCAAAACACTTTTATAGAAAATCCAATGATATTATAATAGTGTCTAAGTACAAATACTTATTCAAATAGCTGAAATTATTACATTAATTAAATTCCAGCATACTAGGCTCTACAACCAAAACCGTAAAGGTACGTATTGGAGAATGGATTCCATACGAATAACTAGACACTGGGGTGCCACGTGTCATAGTACACGTCTAGAAACAACGTACCGAGGACCACACCAGGATCCCCTACAACACAAGACCAGACTATCCCTAACCTAGATAGACCGAATATGCTATCACCCCAGGTGTTCCCACCCTTTCTGAGCTCCTTCCATGAATCGTAGTAATAATATCCGAGGGTATCTAGAAAGGTGAAAAACATACCCTAATTGGGTGAGACCCACTTAGCCTTGCTGCATTCCCCCTGATTTTCGGTCACTCCTGGTTGATGAGGCTAGAGCCTACGATTACCTTTTAAAGGAATATTAACTTAGAATGCTCATTGTCCTCCAATGACAATGTACTGATAACATTCATCCATACAAGTCCGTTCTAGGTACGAACGGTACCGATGGCACTATTCCTACTACATCCGTTTTGGAATCATCCTCAAGATTAGTAGCGATTAGCCCTTGCACTTCACAGCTCCATCTTCGACTTCATGCTCCTGTTTTCCATTCTAAAACGTACTCGTTGGATCGAAGTGGTTTTCAGATAACTTACCCGATCCCAGTCTCTTCGAAACAACGTCCGATATTTTCCAGTAATCTCAACCCCGGTTCTTTAGAAAATAAACAGACGAAAATAAGATTGGAGATCACCTCCTAACCATATAGTGGACGGATTTCCTTATCATCGTCCTAGAAGAACGAAACAAGTTTATACGTACAGTATAGCACCTCGAATGGTAACTGTACCACCTAATTCTCGTGTTTCTTCTAGATATCCCAAAGTTATGTTTTTGGGTCCAGATTTTGATAGTCGGTTATTTAACTATCAAATATACAATCATCCAATCAAAGGTTTCATTTCCCAATGAAAACATTAAGCCCTTATTTAATTTAAATTTCAATAAATTAAAATTACTCAATCAAAACAGCATAAGATTATCTCATCGGATAAGTATATTCACAAACCATTCATTTCAAAATATTTGAAACCCTTTTAAATAAATACGGAAAGCACTACTGCGGTATCAACCATGGATTCACAGCTCAATGGTTATGTCTCTATCCAGAGAAATCCAAAACTTAACTGCAGGCACTCTCTGCCTCTGATTCCGCCATGAAAGTATACCATTACTTTTCGAAGACTTTAATTAAAAAATTTCAAATAAATACTTATAAAGTTCAATATAAATTTTTTCCAAGTTCTAATTAAGTAAAATACTCTTTTATAAAAGTTTACTATATAATATATTATTTTTAAAACATTATTAATATTTAATAAATTTATTTTGGAATAAATATACTTTAATACTAATTAATCCTTAAGTAATAATTAACTTTAACAATCACTATAAAATAACTTTAATTAATAATTAATATACTTTAAACATTTTAAATAATTAAATAGCTCTAAAAAATAATTAATACATTTTAAATAATTTTTAAGAATAATAAAATAGTTACTTTAAATCATTATCAAAATATTTACCAGTTAACTTTAAAATATCATTTATAAATAATAATCATCCTTAAACAATTTTGGTCAACAGTCAACCGCCAAATCAGAAAAGACTTATAAATTTCAGTGGTACTCAATCAAATTACCATTCGTTCCATAACAGTCCAGAATAACAAATACAGATATTCACATCAATCAATTCAACATCATATTGCCAATATAATTTATCAGGAAAATGAATAGATGTCCGTATGAATAAAATAGCAGAACAGAGTTTTATTTTTGCTAGTAAATGTCCACAATAGATATATTCAGTAATAATGGAAGAACAGTGTTTTATTCTGCCAACGAAGATCCATCATAATGCAATTGGCGGAACGGTGTTTTATTCCGCCAAACAGATGTCAAAACATTGCAATTAATTTAAAATAACTCATCACTATTTTTATCTGCAAAAATCACTTCATCAGACGGGTCATATAAATTTAAACGATGATATTTGTTTTAAATTGATAATTAAAAACTGTCTGCTTTAAATTGCCTAAATTTTCGACTTATTTAGGCTTGACAATAGATTTCATGACGATGTAGTGTTCGTCGACACAAATCCATTGCAACAAACTTCACGTAAATCGAGTTTCGGATGAACGAGTTATAATATTTCAAAGATTTGCAAAAAATATAAGATAAAAATTTAAACATTTTTAAATAAATTCGTTTCTTCTTATACGCTTTGGGCCGAAGCCCAAGATTTTGTTTTCAAAACGAACCCGTCCACTTCTTTTTCCCTTCCCTCTTCCTCCTTACTTCTCTTCTTCAATTACCTGAAGCTTCCCTTTCCAGATTCAAACCCAAAAACACTCCACTCAATTGATCGATCAACCAAATAGGCTGCCTCTCCGATCACCCACATGTGCATAACTCGACCACACCATCTCCCACCCTCGCCTGAACCCGGACCCGAAGCACCTTCGCCAAGTCTACAACCTCCATGGCCATCCTCAGGTACACGCGTGCGTGTTCACATGCACAGCCCCACCATGCCGCCATCTACCCAGCCAAGCACACTACCGAGTCCCCCTTTTCACCTTTTTCCAATTTTACCCCTCCACCGAAGCTCCAATATCGTCGAACAACGATCGAACTCCCAATCCAAACCCAAAAAAAAGCTTGCTTCCACAAAATGCCAAACTGCTTCCATCCTACGCCACTACAGCACCTGTCGCCACCACCATTAGGAAGCCCATCCATGTCACCTCCTCCACGCCAAATCTCAGGAACTCCGGCCCCCTCCTCCTCTTCGAATCCGGTCGCGTTCCAAAGTCTATACCCAAGCCTTCCAAACCCTAAATCCAACTCATACGCCCAAACCACCACACTAGAGCAAAAACCCCAGGGTCGAAAGCTCGCCCTCGACTCCACGGCCAACCCAAAGTCGACGAACCGCCGCATCGATCACCACAAATCCAAAAATTAATTTTTTAGTGAAAAACGTTTTACCCAAAATTTCTCTCAATCTAATATTTTAAAAATCAAAATTTCTTTACTAAAATTCCTAACTTCATCCCACAATCATAAATCCCTACTCGATTTCATGTTTTAAGCATGGTGAAATTTGACGAAAATTGGGTTGTTTAATATAAATCGACTATTTCACACAATATACCAAAATAAACGAGTTCCAACTAATTTTACCATGACCTATACTCAAAAACACGCTTTTCCTCAGTTTACATCATTCACTAATTCGAATCGGACAAGGAGATTTTGATTTTTGAAAATCAGGGCATATATAAATTTCTAAGCCTGTTGAATATAACAGAGTAGAATGTAGAATTTCCAAGCATTCAAAAGATCTAAATGCTCACCTTAAACATGCTAGCCCTTCCAAAATTTCCACTTTAAACTTTAGTCTTCATCTGAAACTTGATCACCGGCTAAGTTCCTTGAAGTCTTGAAAGAACAATATGCTTTTCTTCTTCTTTTTACTTTACAAAGTTTTTGTTTTACAAAGCTTTGGCTACAGGTTATTGTTTACAGGCCTTAACACAAAAACTAACACACAACCCTCTCTCTAACATGTTTGTAAAACCAATTTGATGTATACGTACAAGATTTGGTTCAAAAGAATTTTATTGTACAAGAAATTTTATATAGTGAATGATTTGAAAAAAAAGACTTGATGTGATTTATTTTTTTGAGTTTGAAAAGTAGTTAAAACCAATGCTTTGGTCTTTGCTGTTTTTGATCAGACAATACTTATGTGTGCATATACATGTTTTCACTTTTATTTGTACATTTTTGTTGCTAGGTAATGTATATACTTGTTCTTGTTTTTGGTTGCATATACTCTTTTCTTTCTTACCACGCAATTGTTTATTATAACTTTGTTTTACCTTCCTTGCTTAGCTCGGCCGAAACTCTTCAACACTTCAAATTCAAACACCTTTCGAACTTTGATCCAAAATGATATGGATTGAAAATTCCTACTTTGTTGCAATTTGCGATGAACACGATCACTACAACAAAATTACCCTTTCACAACTGCCAAAAACAGTTGTAATAGGTCTATTACAACTCGCATCCGCCAGTCTTTATATCCACAGTTGTAATAGAACTGGATTATTTTACAACAAGTACGTACAGTTGCAGAAGCAGTTGTAAAAAGTCTTTTTACAACTACAAGTAGCAGTTGTAAAAGTGTTATTTACAACTGCTTTCAACGGTTGTTATAATACCCTTTTGCAACTATCAATGGCTGTTGTAATAGAATCTTTTACCACTGCTTTTTGCAGTTGTAAAACACTTATTACAACTGTTTACGACAGTTATAATAATATTTTAACAACTGTTTCTGCCTGTTGCGTTAACATTTTACAAGTTTGTAATAGTTGCGGTAGGATCCACTACAACTAGTGCTGACAGTTGCAACAAATATTTTTACAACTGCTACAAACTACTATGATTCATCTTTTTACAATTGGTATTAACCATAAATTTCATGATATTATAATTAAGACCAATATTTTGTTAATAATAACCACAGTCATTCAAATACTTGAAACAAAACAATTCATTAACATTCAAAAACAATTCAAGTTTACACCATTTATGAATTCATAACTTCGTTCCAGAACATAACTAAATTCATAACATAAATCAGTAAAAGTACATATACGTACTAATCAAAAGAGATAAATTCTTTTTGTCAAGCGATAGGTGCCCCAATCGCTTGTCCAATCGTATAGATATCTGAAATAGGCCTAAATAAAAGAGCTTCAGGTCCACCACTGCATCGACCCAAACTTTCCAGGTATCAGCTTGTTCTTACATATAGATGTAACAAGTTCAAGCTTCTTTCTCCGAGTGATCAACCTGGAAAAAAATCATAATATGTAAAAAATATTAACATTATACTAATTAGTATAGGACTTTTTGATATGTACCGACTATGTATAATATCAAAAAAAATATGAAAACAAACATACGTGCTACGATATAAAATTGTTTTAATACACTTCTATCAAAAACTTGAGTAAATCAATATGTGATTTGGTAAGTTGTATCTTTTTGATACAAAGAGAAATTTATTGTGAGGCTTATATTGATAGATATTTATGAACATTTTTCATACACACTCTATGTCCTTCATCATGTACATATATCCAAACATTTGTTTTCTTTCGGAAATAGAAGGCGAAACAATACATGCACTGTTATTATATATTAAAGTTGAAATATCAGTATGAACAATGAGGGTAAAGAGAGCATGCAATATTGTCATGAAATTTTCAATATGAAATAGAATACGACTTAAAAAGATTGATACCAGTTAGTACTCTCATTTCTTCATCTCCGTTCTATCGTTCAGGTTAGGGGAGAAGAATTATTAGCCGTTATAATTTTCAATGAACAACTTGCTCAATGCTTCATCATCTTCAAGCTTTTCTTCTTTCTCCTCGTTTTTAGATTATGGACCTCGAGCTTGTCCCAGTATACATGTTTAATGTTTGTATAACCTTCAAGCTATGCCAACATGTTCAATGTTTATCCAATGCTTATTTAACCTTTTGTCTAACCTTCACGCTGTATCAAGTTGCAATGCTTGTCTTAGTACAGGTTTTACAAAGCCAAACATACATTAAGGAGAGAAAAATTATGAGAAATTCTATTTGAATACAAAGTGATAACAGAATTGGTAATATAACAGATGTTAGCCGTGAGGATTCATTTAGTTGCCAAATGTAACACTTTCATTGAATATCAATTACCTGACATCAGTAACACTTTCTTCTGGGTTGGACTGAGGTGGTGCAGTACAACAGCACTTGTACAGATTGATATCCACTGCATATAGATTATTCCTTTTGAGGACCATTATAATTAATAGGAGCAGTACTTACAACTATGAGATGAGTTGGATTAGTCATATCTAAATTGGTTGAAGACCGTGGCCATTAACAACCAGTGTGCGCACACGTGTGTGTGTATACATATATATTGTCTAGTATATGTATAGAATACAACAGCAAGATGACTAGAGAAAGGAGGTTAAAACATGAAATACCTCAAAAAGTAAGGACATGTGATGTTCTAAGGCTAACAACAGTAGAATATTGATGTGTTCAGGTTTCATTGCTGTGTTCAAGTTTCATGGCCAGTAGGCTAACATATATATATTGCTGTGTTCAGGTTTCATTCAAGTCAACAGTGATTTGGCAATGGGTGCAAGCATATTTCCAATTTCTGGCCTTGGTGGTTCACAATATGATATCAAAATTCTTATTTGGAAGGACCCAAATCAAGGAAATTGGTGGATGCAATTCGGGGATGACTACGTCCTAGGCTACTGGCCATCGTTCCTATTCTCATACTTAGCAGACGGTGCATCGATGATTAAATGGGGAGGCAAAGTAGTGAATTCAGAATCAGATGGGCAGCACACGTCAACACAGATGGGCAGTGGCCATTTCCCTGAAGAAGGTTTCGGCAAAGCCAGTTATTTCAGAAACATACAAATCGTAGATGAGTCAAATAACCTTAAATCCCCTAAAGAAGTAGGGTCATTCACCGAACGGTCCAACTGCTATGATGTGAAAACTGGCAACAATGGAGACTGGGGAAGCTATTTTTACTATGGTGGTCCTGGAAAAAGTTCTAATTGTCAATGAGTAATCAATAAATACTTGTCAAAATCCAATGCATGTCAAGTGTTTGAGATTTTTTTTGTTCTTTATTAATGATCTTCGTTTCTTCTCTGGTGGTTGTATGACATTGCATGTGCCTGCAACCACTGAAGATTTCTGTCATTGTTAGTCCTTTTTTTAATATGTTTATTTTTTCTTCTATAGATATGTATCAATTTTATTAGTGAATTTGTGAAATGGAATTGTTTAGCTTGGTTATGACTTAAAAAAAAAGGCTAACAACAGTAAGTTATATATGTATATGTGTTCTTGTATTCAACCCTATACACATTCAACACCACATACATACACCCAAACAAACAGCCGCACTCATGCACACACAGCTACACACAAAGAATCACCTGCACTGCTTGAAACTGTCACACACATGTAACATTGAATAAAAGCAGCAAATCGAATTTAATAGCCTATCCTACTGGGCAGTTGGCATAAGGCTTATGACGTAATATTTTTTTTCTTTCAAATGACAGGCATGCTAAATATGAGGCAAAAAGATTGCTGCTGTCATCTTTGTTTTCTCATGCCACAAGACTAAAGGTGGTATAAACGTAGCATAGATAACAAGTTCAAAAACCAACATCACAACACAAGCATATAAAATTCAACGATTATAACTTTTGACATAAATATGCTCATGTTTACTCACCTAAAACCGAGTTACCCTTTCTGCATTCCAACTTTCCTGCATTCCAAGCAGTGGAAGTAGTATCTCCAGTCAACAAAAGCAGAGGCTATTTGATTTTCAGGCAGCCACATGACATTTGTGATGATAATAGATTGTTTGATGGCAATGCAATTTAGTTCACCATCATCTAACATTGGTAAATTTAAATAAAGATTAGAGTAATAAACAATATTCAAAAACAAATAAGAACAAAAGAAATGAGTGGATCACTGATAACTATCATCAGACCCATCCATATATAGATATTTATGCAAGTCAACATTCTTCACAGGGAATTCAAGTAACTTAAAGAGTTATAAGTCATAGGAAATCCTGATGATGGGTGGTACATGGTTTATCAGCCATGAAAGTTAAACGTTTATCAACTACTATGTATCACTCTAATATTACATTAACTGTGTGACCTTGCTTAACTATTCTTGTGCTTAACTATTGGACAACATGCTAAATTTAAGTGACGGTTGATTTTGTGAACCAAAAGGAAATACACAATACTGATGGCCTAAAGTCAAAGACCAATTGTACTGACTACATACATACTAATTGTGTTATGCTAGACAAAACAGGTATAAGGAAATACAGATTAAACTGGGGTACATAAAGTTATGACTTTTTTTTTGAACGGGTACTTTATATACAACAAATCATGGGGACAACATATCCCATGTCAAATAAATGTTCGAAAGCAAGTTTCGAACTTGTTACATAAAGTTATGACTTTCTATACTAATTCAACCATTTTGAGGCATTACAGCAACCACTAACTAACAGTAGTATTGATAGAACCCATACTACAACAGTTACTACAATTTCCATCATACAATGGGGAAAAAATGAACCCATTAAATACAAAATCCAACTACGGCTCATTAATTGAGCAAATACATAATGATCTAACATATATATTGTAATGATCCTCATTTATCCAAAATGACGTGAAGTTCTAATATTCCCAATTTACAAAAAATCAATTAAAGCTTATTGCATGTTAAAGTGAAATTAATGTTAAAGTGGTGCTTATAGTTTTGGAAAATTAAGGTTGCACTGTTTTCTACAGAAAAGGCACCATTACTCAACAGGTGCCATAAGAATCAGACCCAGAGTACTCAGCCTTTTCAACCAAAGTAACACATACATATACAAACATCCTTGATCATCAATTTATAGATCAATTCGTAAATAGAAGCTTACCTTCACAAGTATGGACCTTCGGCACACAAATATAAAAGAGAGCATATTGAGGCCTCTAATAGAGCGGATCCAGATTTGAACTCATGAATTTCAGATCTAGTGGCTTCATCTATTTTTCAAGCGTCACCTTTAGATTCAGTTTCGACTTTTAGTGGATATCCAAGCACAAGCACAAGAGATGTATAGTACAAGGCTCTTCGATAACAGCAACGACAATTTAACTTGGTTATTTCGATTTCAAAACCCCAACTTGAAAGCTTTGACATCGATTCAATCTTGAAGGAGATGCTGTTTGGGAACACGAAAATTTTTCTTTTCTCTTCAGAAGGAAACAATGACAAAGAAAATTAAGGATAAGAGGAGGGAAAACAAAATTTAGGTTATCAGTGGAGAGAGAGAGGGGGAGTGCTGATTATAGATAAAATTTTCGAGCCCAAAAATTTGGTTTTGGAGCCAAGAGGAATTTGGTTTTGGAGCCAAATTTAACATCCACTTAAAGAAGGCAATCTTCACCCTTAATCAAGTCAAATACTAGTACTAATTATACTGACACTATATGGTATTTAAGCCAAATGGAAATTTCCTACGTTATATTACTTAGAAATGAATAATATATTAAACTTTAAACAAAACCAAACCTTAACCACTACCTTCATTGAATAAATTTCTACCAAAATAATCCAAAAGTAGAATATTACTATAATGAATTCATTCAAAAGAAAAAACAACACTAATGATAATTATTTCATATTTCAAAATAATTATTAATTGTTATTATTTGAATTAAATTTTTAATTATTATTATTAATTAGCATTAAATTTTAACTTTTAATTATTATTATTTAATTAGTTATTATTTTTTATAAAAATTTTATTACTAATTATTAATTGTTAGCATTTAATAGTGAATTATTTATAAATTATTAATTATTAATTAAATATATAATATTTATTTATTGATTATTGATTATTAGATTATTAATTAACTACTAATAGGAATTATTTCATATTTAAAATTAATTAACAATTTTTATTATATAATAATAGTTATTAATTATTATATATTTATATTTAAGTATTGTGTATTTAATATTAAGTTTTTATTGATTATTAATTATTATTATTTTAATTAACTAATTATAATTATTATTACTTAATATTAATTTTTAACTTTTAATTATTATTTCATTTTGATTTTTAACTTTAATTATTATATTTTATTATAAAAATTTATTACATATTAATTATTAGTTACTGTTATTTAATAGCAGTTATCATTTATAAATTATTAATTATTAATTAAATATTATTGATTATTGATTGTTAATTAATTAATTATTAATAGTAATTATTTCATATTTCAAATTAGTTATTAGCTATTATTATTTAATAGTAGTTATTAATTATTATACATTAGTATTCAATTATTATTATTATTTAAGTATTATTTATTAAAATATTAATTATCAATTATTAAATATATTTTTTATCAGTAATTGTTTTAATAATTATCAAAAGTTAATTACCAAATATTAAATATTACTTCTTAATTAGTAATATTAATTCTTATTTAATATTGATGTTTAATATTGATTTTTAACTTTTATTATTATTTAATATTGATGTTTAACTTTTAATTTTTATTTAATATAAAAATATTATTATATTAATTATTAGTTACTAATATTTAATAGTAATTATTATTTATAAATTAGTAATTATTAACTAAATATTTATTGTTTATTTATTGGTTATTAATACATAAGTTATTGATTATTTTTTATTAGTTTTTTTATTTATTTAATTATTAATCATTATGTATATGTTATCGATTATTAATTATTCAATATTTAATAGTAATTTTTGAAAACTAATCACTATTTATTAATTATTAAGTATTAATTATTTAATAGTGATTATTAATTATTAATATTAATTATTATTAATTTTAAGGTTATTATTAAGTAGTGTTATTTATTAATTATTTAATAATTATTATTATTTATTAATTGTCAAATGGTGATTATTTATATTAATTATTTATATTTTCAGATTAATTATTATTATTTAATAGTAACTATTCATTATTAATAAAAAAATATTCATTGTTAATTAGTAATTACTAATTATTAAGTATTCTTATTTAATTATAATTATTAATTAATTATTACAATGGGCAAACAAAAAAGGTTGCAGTAGAGATCTATTACAGTTGACAAAAAGAAAAGTTGTAAAAAATAGATATCTATTACAAGTGGCAAACAAAAAAGTTGTAATAGGCATCTATTACAACTGACAAAAATGAAAAGTTGTTAAAAATCGGTATCTATTACAACTGGCAAAAAAGAAACGTTGTAATAGGCATTTATTACAACTGGCAAAATAAAAGAGTTGTTGAAAATAAGTTTATTACAACTTTCTAAAAAAAAGAGTTGTAAAAAACTTTTATTACAACTGCCATTTTTTAGCAGTTGTAAAAATACAGTTGTAATATGGTCTTTTTGTTGTAGTGGATGAACAATAACTTCTCGGCTAGATAATGAAATGATGCTCGATCTACACTCTTCTTAGCTCGGCTTCCACACTTCAAGCTCGGCTAACACTTCAACTTCGAAATTCTTCAAAAGAATTGGCTCCAAGACTCGATCTAGCTATGATTGGCTAAAACAATGTAACGACCCGTAAATTTTTGATAATTAAAATAGTTAATTTAATAAGATTTCATGGTTTAATGTTGGAAGAATTAAAATTTTGTAATTTATTTATGATAATAATAACTAGAATGAAATGCAACAATATTTATCTAAGTTAATTTTTAATGAATTGAATGAAATTCCAATCAATTGAAATGTCTCAAATATTATAACTTGGTTATAAGGGAATATATGAAAAACAAATGTAAATATTAGGTTAACTAATGAAATAAGATGTAGTCAATGGTAATGGAATCTAATTTGTCTTATATAGGAAATTTGTGACAGTTGTTAGTAAATAATAAACTTATAAGTGTGATTAGAAGTAAATGGTGATAATTATTATAAGTTACTTGTTTATTTGTCAGTCGAATCGAATTTAGAAACCAATTGTAAATGAAATGAAATTTTATATATTAACTGGGTTTACAATCAATAACTGAAGTTGAATAACAAATGTTGGATGCACTGGATGTGAATAAGGTAATTGACTAATAACGGAAATAATTGTTCCATAATTTGAATTCGTTTTAAAGTTAAATTTTATAAGTTCATTTTCAAATATTTCAAGATAATGAATTTCGGATAATCAAAATTGTTTAAAATTTACATTTGCAAATATTTGAATAATCGAATTTTGAATATAATATGATTGAAAATGATATCGAAGATTGATATAAAATTTTATTTAAACAACAATGAATTTGTTAACATTTAAAATTGGATTTGTAAGAAATTCTGTAAATTTGAAAAGTCGTCGATTTAATCGACGAGTAAAAATAGCCTTCTGAGGCACTGTCTCGGAATTCGACGAAACCTGTTCCATTGGATCCGTAATAGTTTATTATTATCGGATTTCAAATTTCGGAGCAATCGGAGTTGCCATTTGATCGTGGCAGCTGAAAACGCTTAGAAATTCATTTAATCGGTTTAATTTAAAATCGATCGTTTATTTCCATAACTCACACAGACGATCGAATTAGCCTCCGAAACACGTTCCAGTGTGTTCGGAAGGTTGGTAGAACCTTACAGACGCCTGTCGGCACGTCTATTTTCGAGTTCGTTCAGAAAGTTGAAAATAATAATAAAATAATAATATATATACGTGTATATATATGCATTCACCGAAAACCCTAGTCTATTATCGTTCGAGCCACCAGAGATAATGTCGATGGCTGAGAGTGTTCGAATGTTCTTCCTTCATTTCCTCAAAATCCATTCATCTTTACCAAAAACTTCCTTCATGAAAGTCGTAAAGCTCGTCGAGCTCTACGAAGTGGACGGTGGAGATCGCCTAATTTGCAGCGGAGGAGGAGAGATTGGCGTGCATTTGGGCAGCGTATGTTCGTAGTTTTCACGAGATTTAGCGAGCCGAGCTCGTCGCCGTTCTGGCTGAGGGTCGAGGGAAGGGAGGCGCTTCGATAGGCAGCCTCTGATCGAGCTCCGGTGGCTCTATGGGGGGGTGCGGCATCTAGGGTTGATGGCGTGCTATGGGTCGTTGTTCCTGAGCGCGAGGGGGAAGGAGCATTTACGTGCGGCGTTGGTCTGAAGGGATTTTTGAATGGTCCAGATCTGATGGTTGGAAATAATAATATGAAAATTTGTTTTAATTTATAAAATATATATGTGCAATCTTGTAAAACTAATATCTCATCCATTTATTATCAGAATCGAACGAATCTTTTTGCGTTGAAATCGTGGTGACGAGATCTGCGTCATGGAATTGATTTGGGGACGTTTAGAGCTAACTAAAATTTTAGGTTAAATCGAACGTCGTTCGATTTGATTTAAATTTGAAAATCAAGGTGAGTGTTTTATAACGCTCACAACGTACTAGAATATTCTGCTGCTAGTTAAATTTAATATTGTGAAGTGATATGATTTTTATTAGTCGTTGTTGATAAAATTTAACTGTCATCTAGATTGTCATCGAATTTAATGTTAGAAATTGAAATCGACAGTCAAATTAGAATTGAAATTTAATCGCAATTAAATTACCGAATATTTATAACTATGAAATTTCCGTGATTTATATTGTCTGTTTGGATGAATGGTTGCGATGGATGCTATTGATTGATGTTTGAAATGTTTGGATGTTTATTTGGTTATCGATATCCTGTCATCACCCTTTTTATAAATTACAGCTGTAAATTGATTCATTTTGAATAAATTGAGAAATAGGTTGAAATGATATATACCTATGACACTATGATTTGATTTGAAGTGATATATATCTATTCCTGAGATTTAATTGAAATAACTGATCACTTGGCCATAGGATAGAAAATTATATATGGGCACCGGATTGGTTAAATTAAATAATTTGTAAAATCTTTGATTTGGAATTATTTTAAATGGTCTGATTTAAAGGAATTTAAAAATCAAATTTTATAGAAATTGAATTCATCGCGAATTTGATGTTGAGATGTTGAAATAAATTTTTGTTAAACAAATTGGTTAATAATTGAAGTTAAGACTTTGAAATTAAAATTGTGATATGATTGAATTTTCGTAAATTGATTTGATTTTAAAGGATTAAATTTTTATTCGGATTTTGAATATTATTAAGTAAAAGTGTGATAAAGACAACATTTTGATATTTGAGGAAATTGGATTTGGGATAGAATTGAATTAAATTGGAATGGAAATTGATTTGAACTGAAATTGAGGTTTGAATCGACTGAATGGAATTTTGAATTTGATTCAGATTGGTAAGTTGGAAATTAAAATGGTTGACTTTGAAGCTATTTCAAATTTGGTTTTTCTTAAGTTATTCTGCTATATAAACTATTTTAAATACTTAAACTATTTTATATTAAACTATTTTAACCTATACTAATTATATTAAGTTATTTTAACTTATTTAAACATATTAACTTATTTTAATCTATTTTTAAATCTACTTAACCCAATTTAATTTATTTAAAGTAATTTACCTATTTTTAATTTATTTTAATCATATTTAATCTATTTTAAAGTTATTTAACCTATTTAATTATATTAAATCTATTTTTAAATCTATTTAACTATATTAAATCAATTTAAAACTAATTTGAAATCTATCTTTAATATTTAGAGTATTTTAACTATTTTCAATTATTTAAGCTACTTTAAACTATTCAAAATATTTTTCCAAAATTTCCAACTGGTCAATAAGGTGAAATGTTTATATTCAAATCTTGGATTTAAAATACGAATTGGGCTAAATGAAGTTACAACCTAAATTGGAATGTGAAATGATTTTTAAATTGAAATGAGATATTGGGGCGAAATGATTTTGAAATGAAATCGTATGTTTTGCGTAGATACGATGATTTTGAAATGGATTTGATTTTGAAGCGAACTTGATATTTTGATATCAATTATGAATTGATTTTGAAAATGTAAAAGAACCATCCGGTGTGTAATAAGCGTTTGGTTGTTAAAGAGACCGGGATCGGATATGGGCATACTCTCTGTCGATACCGAAAACCACTTTAACAACTGTGTACGTGGTGGAGATTCCAGAAATGAAGTAGGATGGTTTGGCGACGATTCTATATGGTATGACGTGACCCTGACTCCCGTGAGTCAGCTTAGATGTGACTAAAATCAGGAGCCACGCCGGGCCAATGTGAGGTCATTCCTCTTATCGGACATATTTTTTCAATACCATTCTATTGCTTTTGTGATTGTTTTGGTGGCCACCCCTCGATTGTTGGGAGTGTGTCCGAGGTGGGCGGTAGTAGCTGCTATGCGTCACCACCAGTCCGGATCTGCAAACGGTATATCTACCCTGGCATTTCCTCGTGTGCCGTGTTCACATGCCCTAGAGCGCCTTCTACGAGTTTGTTTTATACCATACCTATGGAGTGCCCTCTGATAGCCCTCCAGTTTACGGAGGAATTACGGTACTGTATAGACTATGGGAATATTTATAAAAATGTGTTAAGGGGGATATGGGTAACGCCTTAACACTATTTTAATAGTTTATTTTACTATAGACATATTATAATAGCGTATTGTACTACATAGTAGATAGTTTAACGGATCCTTAAGAGATGGAAATTCCCGTAACATCTCTTGAGTTATTGCACGCACGTCGACACTGGATAAGAGATGTCAAACCCCGTAAACATCTCTGACGCCGTTACACTCATCTTTATTTATGATTGATTTAACTTACATAAGGATATTTTAGTCCTGACTCGAGTGTTTTGTCTTTTCATTACGCTCGGGTCAGTCCTGAGTTTTTTAGCTTATTGAAGATCTATCATAGAGGACGAAGACGAAGATTTGGTATACTATTACTATTATTATCCTTGCATCATGCTGTCTGCTGCATTATTTTATTTGTTCTGTTATATATGTATAACTCTGATAAATGATGTATAAATGATAATCAAAAGTATATTAAAAAGCTTCATGAACTGTTTATTTGATTATTATATTTTATCTTTCCGCTGCGAGATTCTGTGGTTGTTTCTTGTTCCTTTCTCTTCTTTTCATATTTACCCCATTAACAATCCTCCCTTTTGAATGGTTTGAGTTGACATATGTATTTGATTGTCGATTTAAACTGTCCAAAAAAAGGCGGGTCGTTACAGTTGGTATCAGAGCTTTGGTTTAGCGATAACCTTAGCTTTGTGGGGTCAGACTCTTTATAAATAGGGTAGTAATACCCTATGATGAGTCGCTGAGTGTATATATTTGAGAGCGCGTATTTGTTAGTGATATAAAATTGTTTTATATTGTGTTGGTTGATTTGTTGAGTGGCATATGGATTCTGGTCAATACGAGTAATTAACGTCATTGATAGGGATCTCTAAACACTTGAACAGAACAATTAGACATAGTATTGTTTTGAAATTGGGGAAATGAAATAATTTTGCCCTAATTATATTTTACATATAAAAGAAATAATTTTCAGAAATTATTATGATTCATCCAGTTTGTTTGATTTTTAGAAATGATAATATGGATGGTTATCATAAATTGGATATTGTGTTTTAATAAATAAGGTTTATTACAAAATAAACAATGATAAAACAACTTGTGGAATGTTTTAAGAAGGTAAAATTTAGTAAGAATAATTTATAAATATAACTTATAAATTAAAGTGAATCTAAATTGAGAAATATTGAATTTAAGACCCGGGGATTTTGAAAATGGTTTTCAAAACTTTGAAGAAAATATGTAGTGATATGAGTTGGAAAATATTTATGGGAAACATCTTGAAAGGATTTTTTTTAGAAGGAATGAATTCAGTACTCCTCTCTTATGTCGTTGGAAAATATTTTCGGTGATGACTGCGCAGCATCATCGACGTTCATTTTCGAGTCTCAAAGTGGGGAGACTTCTGCGAAGCTTTGCTTTGCTTCGAAACTATTTTGGAAAATGCATTTTGGTTTAGATTCCAAAAGTGTGATTTGATATATATAAGATATAAATGTATATATTTATTTCAAATGATTTGAAATGAACCGGGCATTTAAATTTCTAAGTTCTGTTAATTGAGGTTTTTCAAACTATCTGAATTAAATCTGAATAACCAGAACTTATAAAATAAGAGGATTAAGAATTCTAAGCTTAATGTTTTGAAAAAAAAAACTTTTGGGTTGAAGTGTAACTCTTAAAACTGAAAGTAAAGAAAACTTAAACAAGTTAGAATTTTGAACATTCTAATTAAGTAAAATAAATCCTATAAATTTGCATAATACGAAATTTGCATTCTAATAACATATAAAATGACTTACCAAAGGCTAAAAGTTAAAATGATGTTTTAGATTTGTAATGGGATATTATACAAGTAATCAGAACCTAAAGGTAATTGAAATATACAAGTAAGCAAAACTTAAAAGTAATTAAAGTGTATATAAATGAAAATTTGGTTGTGATAAAAAAAAGGTTATATACTTAAATATAATATGAAATGATGAATGCCTAAAGGGAATAAGTAAGTAGAACTTAAGAAAGCAGGCAAATGAATCAAAATAATATCTTTGTAAATTTGTTATAGAATCGAATATAAATTTGCAAAGAAAATTGTGAAATTGAATTTATGACTTTCGAGATAATTATAAACTTTGATAAAGTCTAACTTCTTATATATGACTTTTATAGGATGATTAATAAACTAAAGTGGTGATTGATAAAATGTCCCACCTATAAATTTGTTATTAACTGAAATTATGAAAATGAAGTACATTATTAACTGAAATTATGAAAATGAAGTAAAAATTAACAAATGAATTTGATATAGCTAAGAATCAATTGAAGAATGAAATTGAATTTAATTAAATTACATGGAATGGTTAAAATGAACTTAACTAAGCAAATTGTATGAAATGATGCATAAGAAATGATAGTATAAAAGAACATGCTATGTAAAGAAGGGATATACTAAGTAATTAAGGGATATGAATAATGCACTAAGAATAATAAATTGTAAATGAAATGAAGATAAGTAAATTAATTGAATATAGACAAATTGTATAGGAATCTATTGGAAGGTAATACGTAAGTTGTACGTATATTATTTTATTCGCATAACAATTTGACCCGAATTCGAGCACAGAATTTCGAGATAATTTATATCGATCCAAGTTAGGATTTTTCACTCGATTCCCGACGACGAACCCTGGATATGGATTTTTTTTGATTTGATTCTGGAATTCTCTATCATAGTATATGGCTATGCAAGGAGAATAACAGTTTCCGATCAAGGAACTAAATCTGAGTCCGCACTAGAGAGTCGTGTGAACGATACTAGTTTGGAAGTGAAATTGTGTGACCGAATGAGTGATCAGATTTGATATTGCGTACGGATGATATATGTATTTCGTACAGGTTTAAGTAAAGCTAATATTGAAAATTGAAAATGCAAATTATAAATTGATTTTTAATTATATGATTGGATATCATTGATAAATAAGATGCAGGTATTTAAATCAAGGAAATTTGGATTGCCCGACAAAAAGGTACATGTTTATTTGTCATTGGATTTGGTGATTTTTGATGGAGCCACTTGGCTTTTATTTTCTTTTGTTGATTTGGGGCCCGTAGAGGCGTTTTGTAGCTGTACCGATCGAGCCGCGCAAAGGAGACGCTGCCGAAATTTTCCGTAAATCCGGGTGTTAGAAAATTTTTGAGTTTTAAAATTTTATAACTCATTTGGATAACCAACTTGTAAATTTCGTAAGCAAATCGGAGTAGCGTAGTGGAAGTGTAGTAACGACTTTATAAATGAAATTTCATTGTTTTATAAGTTGATAACTTCGAATAAAATATTTCAAATGTTGAATTCTTTACTTAGTTCCTTTTCCCTTCTTTTTCCTTTTCGAGGACGAAAAGTTTTGAGTGGGGGAGAGTGTAACGACCCGTAGATTTTCGATAATTAAAATAGTTAATTTAATAAGATTTCATGGTTTAATGTTGGAAGAATTAAAATTTTGTAATTTATTTATGATAATAATAACTAGAATGAATTGCAAAAATATTTATCTAAGTTAATTTTTAATGAATTGAATGAAATTCCAATCAATTGAAATGTCTCAAATATTATAACTTGGTTATAAGGGAATATATGAAAAACAAATGTAAATATTAGGTTAACTAATGAAATAAGATGTAGTCAATGGTAATGGAATCTAATTTGTCTTATATAGGAAATTTGTGACAGTTGTTAGTAAATAATAAACTTATAAGTGTGATTAGAAGTAATCGGTGATAATTATTATAAGTTACTTGTTTATTTGTCAGTCGAATCGAATTTAGAAACCAATTGTAAATGAAATGAAATTTTATATATTAACTGGGTTTACAATCAATAAATGAAGTTGAATAACAAATGTTGGATGCACTGGATGTGAATAAGGTAATTGACTAATAACGGAAATAATTGTTCCATAATTTGAATTCGTTTTAAAGTTAAATTTTATAAGTTCATTTTCAAATATTTCAAGATAATGAATTTCGGATAATCAAACTTGTTTAAAATTTAAATTTGCAAATATTTGAATAATTGAATTTTGAATATAATATGATTGAAAATGATATCGAAGATTGATATAAAATTTTATTTAAACAACAATGAATTTGTTAACATTTAAAATTGGATTTGTAAAAATTCTGTATATTTGAAAAGTCGTCGATTTAATCGACGAGTAAAAATAGCCTTCTGAGGCACAGTCTCGGAATTCGACGAAACCTGTTCCATTGGATCCATAATAGTTTATTATTATCGGATTTCAAATTTCGGAGCAATCGGAGTTTCCATTTGACCGTGGCAGCTGAAAACGCTTAGAAATTCATTTAATCGGTTTAATTTAAAATCGATCGTTTATTTCCATAACTCACACAGACGATCGAATTAGCCTTCGAAACACGTTCCATTGTGTTCGGAAGGCGAGTAGAACCTTACGGACGCCTGTCGGCACGTCTATTTTCGAGTTCGTTCAGAAAGTTGAAAATAATAATAAAATAATAATATATATACGTGTATATATACGCATTCACCGAAAACCCTAGTCTATTATCGTTCGAGCCGCCAGAGATAATGTCGATGGCTGAGAGTGTTCGAATGTTCTTCCTTCATTTCCTCAAAATCCATTCATCTTTACCAAAAACTTCCTTCATGAAAGTCGTAAAGCTCGTCGAGCTCTACGAAGTGGACGGTGGAGATCGCCTAATTCGCAGCGGTGGAGGAGAGATTGGCGTGCGTTTGGGCAGCGTATGTTCGCAGTTTTCACGAGATTTAGCGAGCCGAGCTCGTCGCCGTTCTGGCTGAGGGTCGAGGGAAGGGAGGCGCTTCGATAGGCAGCCTCTGATCGAGCTCCGGTGGCTCTATGGGGGGTGCGGCATCTAGGGTTGATGGCGTGCTATGGGTCGTTGTTCCTGAGCGCGAGGGGGAAGGAGCATTTACGTGCGGCGTTGATCTGAAGGGATTTTTGAACGGTCCAGATCTGATGGTTGGAAATAATAATATGAAAATTTGTTTTAATTTATAAAATATATATGTGCAATCTTGTAAAACTAATATCTCATCCATTTATTATCAGAATCGAACGAATCTTTTTGCGTTGGAATCGTGGTGACGAGATCTGCGTCATGGAATTGATTTGGGGACCTTTGGAGCTAACTAAAATTTTAGGTTAAATCGAACGTCGTTCGATTTGATTTAAATTTGAAAATCAAGGTGAGTGTTTTATAACGCTCACAACGTACTAGAATATTCTGCTGCTAGTTAAATTTAATATTGTGAAGTGATATGATTTTTATTAGTCGTTGTTGATAAAATTTAACTGTCATCTAGATTGTCATCGAATTTAATGTTAGAAATTGAAATCGACAGTCAAATTAGAATTGAAATTTAATCGCAATTAAATTACTGAATATTTATAACTATGAAATTTCCGTGATTTATATTGTCTGTTTGGATGATTGGTTGCGATGGATGCTATTGATTGATGTTTGAAATGTTTGGATGTTTATTTGGTTGTCGATATCCTGTCATCACCCTTTTTATAAATTACAGCTGTAAATTGATTCATTTTGAATAAATTGAGAAATAGGTTGAAATGATATATACCTATGACACTATGATTTGATTTGAAGTGATATATATCCATTCCTGAGATTTAATTGAAATAACTGATCACTTGGCCATAGGATAGAAAATTATATATGGGCACCGGATTGGTTAAATTAAATAATTTGTAAAATCTTTGATTTGGAATTATTTTAAATGGTCTGATTTAAAGGAATTTAAAAATCAAATTTTATAGAAATTGAATTCATCGCGAATTTGATGTTGAGATGTTGAAATAAATTTTTGTTAAACAAATTGGTTAATAATTGAAGTTAAGACTTTGAAATTAAAATTGTGATATGATTGAATTTTCGTAAATTGATTTGATTTTAAAGGATTAAATTTTTATTCGGATTTTGAATATTATTAAGTAAAAGTGTGATAAAGACAACATTTTGAAATTTGAGGAAATTGGATTTGGGATAGAATTGAATTAAATTGGAATGGAAATTGATTTGAACTGAAATTGAGGTTTGAATCGACTGAATGGAATTTTGAATTTGATTCAGATTGGTAAGTTGGAAATTAAAATGGTTGACTTTGAAGCTATTTCAAATTTGGTTTTTCTTAAGTTATTCTGCTATATAAACTATTTTAAATACTTAAACTATTTTATATTAAACTATTTTAACCTATACTAATTATATTAAGTTATTTTAACTTATTTAAACATATTAACTTATTTTAATCTATTTTTAAATCTACTTAACCCAATTTAATTTATTTAAAGTAATTTACCTATTTTTAATTTATTTTAATCATATTTAATCTATTTTAAAGTTATTTAACCTATTTAATTATATTAAATCTATTTTTAAATCTATTTAACTATATTAAATCAATTTAAAACTAATTTGAAATCTATCTTTAATATTTAGAGTATTTTAACTATTTTCAATTATTTAAGCTACTTTAAACTATTCAAAATATTTTTCCAAAATTTCCAGCTGGTCAATAAGGTGAAATGTTTATATTTAAATCTTGGATTTAAAATACGAATTGGGCTAAATGAAGTTACAACCTAAATTGGAATGTGAAATGATTTTTAAATTGAAATGAGACATTGGGGCGAAATGATTTTGAAATGAAATCGTATGTTTTGCGTAGATACGATGATTTTGAAATGGATTTGATTTTGAAGCGAACTTGATATTTTGATATCAATTATGAATTAATTTTGAAAATGTAAAAGAACCATCCGGTGTGTAATAAGCGTTTGGTTGTTAAAGAGACCGGGATCGGATATGGGCATACTCTCTGTCGATACCGAAAACCACTTTAACAACTGTGTACGTGTGGAGATTCCAGAAATGAAGTAGGATGGTTTGGCGACGATTCTATATGGTATGACGTGACCCTGACTCCCGTGAGTCAGCTTAGATGTGACTAAAATCAGGAGCCACGCCGGGCCAATGTGAGGTCATTCCTCTTATCGGACATATTTCTTCAATACCATTCTATTGCTTTTGTGATTGTTTTGGTGGCCACCCCTCGATTGTTGGGAGTGTGTCCGAGGTGGGCGGTAGTAGCTGCTATGCGTCACCACCAGTCCGGATCCGCAAACGGTATATCTACCCTGGCATTTCCTCGTGTGCCGTGTTCACATGCCCTAGAGCGCCTTCTACGAGTTTGTTTTATACCATACCTATGGAGTGCCCTCTAATAGTCCTCCAGTTTACGGAGGAATTACGGTACTGTATAGACTATGGGAATATTTATAAAAATGTGTTAAGGGGGATATGGGTAACGCCTTAACGCTATTTTAATAGTTTATTTTACTATAGACATATTATAATAGCGTATTGTACTACATAGTAGATAGTTTAACGGATCATTAAGAGATGGAAAATCCCGTAACATCTCTTGAGTTATTGCACGCACGTCGACACTGGATAAGAGATGTCAAACCCCGTAAACATCTCTGACGCCGTTACACTCATCTTTATTTACGATTGATTTAACTTACATAAGGATATTTTAGTCCTGACTCGAGTGTTTTGTCTTTTCATTACGCTCGGGTCAGTCCTGAGTTTTTCAGCTTATTGAAGATCTATCATGGAGGACGAAGACGAAGATTTGGTATACTATTTCTATTATTATCCTTGCATCATGCTGTCTGCTGCATTATTTTATTTGTTCTGTTATATATGTATAACTCTGATAAATGATGTATAAATGATAATCAAAAGTATATTAAACAGCTTCATGAACTGTTTATTTGATTATTATATTTTATCTTTCCGCTGCGAGATTCTGTGGTTATTTCTTGTTCCTTTCTCTTCTTTTCTTCTTTACCCCATTAACAATCCTCCCTTTTGAATGGTTTGAGTTGACATATGTATTTGATTGTCGATTTAAACTGTCCAAAAAAAAGGCGGGTCGTTACAAACAAGCTCTGATACCAAACTGACGCAGCGGATTAAAACAAAACAATGTAGATCGATGAAAGTAGCAATCGGTGGATTGATGAATACTGAAATGCCCAAATTCGTTGATCCGAAGATACCGAATTCTAGCTATCCCGAACAGGTTGATCGCGCACGATACCAGGTTCAAAGATCTGCGATTCTTCACACGTTGATCTAGCGCACTAGATTCCGTGAATCGGCTTCAGCTGTCGTTGAATCGAGCGCACTCGATTATCCGAGAGTGGAAATAGGAGATTACACTCAACTACCAATTTGGTGAAAGCACAAAGCTAACAAAACAAAGTTTTTATTTCAAATCAACTAAACTTTTACAAATGACTCAACTTGCCTATTTATAGGCTACAACTCACGCCACAAACAAAATTGTACAACACATAAGTCGTCTCCGACCTAACAACCCACGACTTAAAAATCAGACGACTTACGACTTAAAAGACACAACAAATAGTACATAGCGACTTAACAAAGCAACACATACAACACATCACGAATTTACAACACTTAGGTCGTTTCCGACCTATAACCTGCGACCTATGACTTAACAGGCCCAACGACTCAAACAGCAGCGACATAACATTCTTCGCGACTTAAAACAATCAACGGCATAGAGTAAAGCGGCATAGGAATCCACGGCTTCAATCTTCAGTGAACTGTAGCAATTGGCGACCTAACGTTTCTCGCGACCTAACTTAGGTCGTAGGTCGTACGCGACTTATCTTAAGTCGTGAGATCCTTTCTTTAGCATACTCGTTAGGTCGTAGATGACCTAAAACACTTCCTTTAAGTCATAGCCGACTTAAGCCTTGCGCATTCTCAACTCGTGCCGCTACTTCGTTATCTCGTAGCCGACCTAAAGCTTCCCCCTTAGGTCGCAGACGACCTAAATCTTCTTCCTTAGGTCGTGACCCGCTTGAGTTAAGTCATGGACGAGTTAGGTCTTCTTTGTTATGTTGTGGACGACTTACATCCGCTTCGTTAGGTCGGGTACGACCTGGGATTTCTTCTTCAGCTTCGTTATCTCGTGTACGACTTAAGCCTACTCCTTTCTTAGGTCGCGACCGATCTAAAACCAGTGATTTCTTAGGTCGTGGGCGACCTATGCCTGGTGAATTCAGAGCTTGCACTGCTTCGACTCTAGCCTGAGCTGCATCACTCCAACTCCTCTCCTGAAGCTCCAATATTCCAGCTAAACCTGGAAATATGCTCGGTCTGACCCGAGCATATAGGACAATCCATGCATGGTTTAGTCTGGTAAAACCAGTGTGAGAATTTAAATCACAGGGAATTTTATTCGTTATAACTTTCAAAATCCTTTTAAAATCAAAGGTATCCCGTAAGACCAGGCCACACATAAACACGACGGAGTTTTCCTTTACAGTAACCAAAATACTTTTATAGAAAATCCAATGATATTACAATAGTGTCTAAGTACAAATACTTATTCAAATAGCTGAAATTGTTACATTAATTAAATTCCAGCATACTAGGCTCTACAACCAAAACGTTAAAGGTACGTATTGGAGAATGGATTCCATACGAATGACTAGGGACTGGGGTACCACCTGTTACAGTACACGTCTAGAAACAGCGTACCGAGGACCATGCCAGGATCCCCTGCAACACAAGACCGGACTATCCCTAACTTGGATAGACTGAATATTCTATCACCCTGGGTGTTCCCACCCTTTCTGAGCTCCTTCCATGAATCGTAGTAATAATATCTGAGGGTATCTAGATAGGTGAAAAACATACCCTAATTGGGTGCGACCCACTTAGCATTGCTGCATTCCCCCTGATGTTCGGTCATTCCTGGTTGATGAGGCTAGAGCCTACGATTACCTTTTAAAGGAATATTAAGTTAAAATGCTCATTGTCCTCCAATGACAATGTACTGATAACTTTCATCAATACAAGTCCGTTCTGGGTCCGAATGGTATCGATGGCACTATTCCTACTACATCCGTTTTGGAATCGTCCTCAAGATTAGTAGAGATTAGCCCTTGCACTTCACAGCTCCATCTTCGACTTCATGCTCTTGTTTTCCAGTCTAAAACGTACTCGTTGGATCGAAGTGGTTTTCAGATAAATTACCCGATCCCGGTCTCTTCGAAACAACGTCCGATATTTTCCGATAAACTCAACCCCGGTTCTTTAGGAAATAAATAGACGAAAATAAGATCGGAGATCACCTCCTAACCATTTAGTGGACGGATTTCCTTATCATCATCCTAGAAGAACAAAACGAGTTTATACGTACAGTACAGCCCGTCGAACGGTAGCTGTACCACTAAATTCTTGTGTTTCTTCTGGATATCCCAAAGTTTTGTTTTTGGTTCCAGATTTTGATAGTCGGTTATTTAAATGTCAAATATATAATCACAAAATCAAAGGTTTCATTTCCCATTGAAATCAGTAAGCCCTTATTGAATTTAAATTTCAATAAATTAAAATTACTCAATAAAATGAGCATATGCTTATCTCACCGGATAAGTTTATTCACAAACCATTCATTTCAAAATATTTGAAACCCTTTTAATATAAATACGGAAAGCACCACTACAGTATCAACCATGGATTCACCGCTTAATGATTACGTCTCTATCCCAGAGAAATCCAAAACTTAACTGTAGGCACTCTCTGCCTCCGATTCCGCTATGAAAGTATACCATTACTTTCGAAGTCTTTATTTAAAAAATTTCAAATAAATACTTATAAAGTTCAATATAAATTTTTTCCAAGTTCTAATTAAGTAAAATACTCTTTTATAAAAGTTTACTATATAATATATTATTTTTTAAACATTATTAGTATTTAATAAATTTATCTTTGGAATAAATATACTTTAATAATAATTAATCCTTAAGTAATAATTAACTTTAACAATCACTATAAAATAACTTTAATTAATAATTAATATACTTTAAACATTTTAAATAGTTAAATAGCTCTGAAAACAATAATTAATACTTTTTAAATAATTTTTAAGAATAATAAAATAGTGACTTTAAATCATTATCAAAATATTTACCAATTAACTTTAAAATATCATTTATAAATAATAATCATCCTTAAACAATTTTGGTTCAACAGTCAACCCCAAATCGGAAAAGACTTATAAATTTCAGTGGTACTCAATCAAATTACCATTCGTTCTATAACAATCCAGAATAACAGATAAAGATATTCAAATCAATCAATTCAACATCATATTGCCAATATAATTTATCAGGAAAATGAATAGATGTCCGTACGAATAAAATAGCAGAACAGGGTTTTATTTCTGTTAGTAAATGTCCATAACAGATATATTCAATAATAATGAAAGAACGGTGTTTTATTCTTCCAACATGGGTCCATCACAATACAATTGGCGAAACAGTGTTTTATTCCGCTAAACAGATGTCAAAACATTGCAATTAATTTAAAATAACTCATCACTATTTTTATCTGAAAAAATAACTTCATTAGACGGGTCATATAAATTTAAACGATGATATTTGTTTTAAATCGGTAATTAAAAACTGTCTGTTTTAAATTACCTAAATTTTTGACTTATTCAGGCTTGACAATAGATTTCACGATGATGTAGTGTTCGTCGACATGAATCCATTTCAATAAACTTCACGTAAATCGAGTTTCGGATGAACGAGTTATAATATTTCAAAGATTTGCGAAAAATATAAGATAAAAATTTAAACATTTTTAAATAAATTTGTTTCTTCTTATACGCTTTGGGCCCAAGATTTTGTTTTCAAAACGAACCCGTCCACTTCTTTTTCCCTTCCCTCTTCCTCCTTACTTCTCTTCTTCAATTACCTGAAGCTTCCCTTTCCAGATTCAAACCCAAAAACACTCTAATCAATCGATCGATCAACCAAATAGGCTGCCTCTCCGATCACCCACATGTGCATGACTCGACCACACCATCACCCACCCTCACCTGAACCCGGACCCGAAGCTCCTTCCCCAAGTCTGCAACCTACATAGCCATCCTCACATACACGTGTGCACATTCACGTGCACATCCCCACCACGGCGCTGTCTACCCAGCCAAGCACACCACCGAGTCCCCCTTCTCAACTTTTTCTGATTTCACCCCTCCACCGAAGCTTCAACATCGTCGAACCACGATCGAACTCCCAATCCAAACCCAAAGAAAACTTGCTTCCACAAAATGCCGAACTGCTTCCATCCTATGCCACTATAGCACCTACCTCCACCACCATTAGGAAGCCCATCCACGTCGCCTCCTCCACGCCAAATCTCAGGAACTCCGGCCATCTCCTCCTCTTCGAATCCGGTCTCATTCCAGAGCCTATAACCAAGCCTCCCAAACCCTAAATCCAACTCGTACGCCCAAACCACCACACCAAAGCGAAAACCCCACGGTCGAAAGCTCGCCCGGCCAACCCAAAGTTGACGAACCGCCACCTCGATCACCACAAATTAAAAAATTAATTTTTTAGTGAAAAACATTTAACCCAAAATTTCTCTCAATCTATGATTTTAAAAACCAAAATTTCTTTAGTTAAATTATTAACTTCATCCCACAATCATGAATCCCTACACGATTTCATGTTTTAAGCATGGTGAAATTTGACAAAAATTGAGTTGTTTACTGTAAATCGACTATTTCACACAATATACCAAAATAAACGAGTTCCAACTATTTTTAGCATGACCTATACTCAAAAACACGCTTTTCATCAGTTTAAATCATTCACTAATTTGAATCGGATAAAGAGCTTTTGATTTTTGAAAATTAGGGCATATATAAATTTCTAAGCCCGTTGAATATAATAGAGTAGATTGTAGCATTTCCATGCATTCCAAAGATCTAAATTCTCACCTTAAACATGCTATCCCTTCCAAAATTTCCACATTAAACTTTAGTCTTCATCTGAAACTTGATTACCTCCTAAGCTCCCTGAAATCTTGAAAGAACAGTATGCTTTTCTTCTTCTTTTTACTTATAGGATTTTTGTTTTACTGAGCTTTGGCTACAGGTTATTGTTTACAGACCTAAACACTAAAAATAACACACACCCATCTCTATATATATACTTGTTTGTAAAACCAATTTGATGTATACATAGAAGATTTGGATCAAAAGAATTTTGCTATACAAGAAATTTTTTACACTGATGGATTTGAAAAAAAAAGACTTGAGGTGATGCATTGTTTTTAGTTTGAAAAGAAGTTAAAACCAATGCTTTGATCTTTGTTGTTTTTGATTAGACAATGCTTATGTGTGCATATATATGTTTTCACTTTTATTTGTACATTTTTGTTGCTAGGTAATGTATATACTTGTTCTTGTTTTTGGTTGCATATAATTTTTTCTTTCTTACCAGGCAATTGTTTATTATAACTTTGTTTTAACTTTTTACTAGTTTAACTTTTATTTGTTATCTTCATGCTTTTACTCTTCATTTACTTTTTACTTTCATTTGATTTTAATATGCTTTCATATGCATATTTTGAAAACAAGATGTAAGGTGGTTTTGAATAAACCATTTAAGTCTTTATATACATATATATACATATATACATTTTTATTAAACATATAACTCAAGGCATTTCAAGTCTTGTCATTCTATTTTTTTTAAATAACTTTTATGTTTTACATTTCTTTTATATTTTAAAAATGTATATCTCTCATTTCTATCATCATATATTTTCATATATATCTCTTCTTTCATCATTTTTTTTCAATATATATAAATATATATTATTTTTAATAAACTATATTTATTTAGTTCATATATATATATATATTTTGCTTACCATTACATATATTGTTTTCAACATACTATTTTTATATAGTTTATAGGATACAATATTTATTTGTTTTTAAATACTATAATTTTCCTTATTGAACTTATATCTATCTATATATATGCATTCTTCTTAACTAATATGTGTATATATATATCTATAAGAAAATCCAATTTTAAACTCTTCTATTTAAAATATACTATATTGTTCATAAGCCAAAATCATTTCTATTTAAAATATTTTCTTTTTCTTTTTCATCTGTATTTATTTGCTATGAATTTGTTCCCAAATTATATATATAAATTTTGTTACCCTGAATATATATATATATATAAGAAATTCCAATTAAATCAATTTCCTATTTTATAAATAAAAATCTGGAAATTCAAATATTATCTTGGTTTGAAAAACTGTATATTATTACCCATTTGTTATTTAATGAGAATTTGTTTTGATTAAAAATACCGTATTATTGAATATTAAAAATAAATATTCAAAACTCGAGACATCAAAAATACCGGGTCGTTACAACAGCCTTTGATAATTACTCAATAGATTATCCATACAACCTTAAACAATTAGAAGTATCCTTTCCAAACATCCCATAAGCCAAAACAACCAATAATTTCAACACATTATTTAAGTTTATTCAATTGGCTTCATTTTACCTCACTTACCTTTTGTTTATTTTCATTCATTCATACAATGTCTTTTTCATGTACTTACATAAATTATTTCACATTCAATATCTAAAATAATCAAAGAATTCATTATTTATGTATTACATACTTTTCATTGCAGTTTAATTCACATTTATTTACTTATAATGTTTGATATCCATTTAACATTAATATTCATCGGTAAATCATTTAAGTCATTTTCTTAAGTTTATAATCATTTACCTAAACTGTATTTACCTTTTTACTATTTAATTTAACTACAAGCATTTCACAATATTAACATACGTTTATAACATTTGTTGTACATCAAAATTCTTCTTTATAGAAATAATTCCACTGAACACTTTCATTACTTAAGTTTTACTTGTATAATATTCTATTACATATTCCTATTTAACATTTTCAACTTTTAACATTTTGATAAGTTATATATATGTTTTATAGATTGAATTTGAATGTTACACAAGTTTACCTTATTCACTTCAGTTAACAAAATGTTCAATAATTATATCTTCCAAAATTTTCATATTTACAAGTTATTTTCAATTTCTTATATATTTCATTAATCACTTAGCATCCAATTCCCTAATTTCAATTTAGAAGTTTCCAATTATTAACATAGTCAAGATTTCCTTCATTACAATAATTGAAATCTCTAATTTATAGAAACTTAAGAACTAAATGTCGGGTTCATTTCAAATCATATAAAATTATATATATATATATATATATACACACACACTCATGTCCGCATTAGTGGCGGAGTGGTTAGGGGTTCTCGCTACCTGGTAATAGGTCCCGAGTTCGATCCCTGTCCTGCGCACCTTTGCCCCAAGTAAATCTCACCCGGTATTGCGGACTGTCCAAGGGGGACTGCGATAAGCTGTACAAGCTTGCGGTTGCGGACTGGGTGGCCCATACCTTCCTAAGATGAGCGGTTTCCGTTAGTCTTCGGTGACCGTTCATTTTTTTATATACACACTCATAGCTTATATATATCAAATCATATTTACAAATACAAAAATTAAGATTTGTTTATCAAAACAAAGGTGTAGTAAAGCTACTACAGTGGCCTTCCCACATTGAAACTCGAAAATAAGCGTCAATGTGCGTGCACTTATCACCGAAATATTTTCCAGCGACAGAGGGGAGTACAGAACTTATTTCCCTTTAAAGGTTCTTTTAAAGCATTTCTTTCAAATCATGTTTTGAGAATATTTATCCAAAACACTTCCAAATAATACTAGTATTATATTCCAAAAATCATTTGAAAACAAAAATTCAACCCCGGAAAATAATTTCTCAAAATTCATTTTATTTATAAATCCTACTTTGAAATCAATATTTATAAAATTTCACTTACTATCAAACAAATATATCACATACAATTATTAGTCCTTCGAAATCAAGTAAATATTTCAAAACATACCTCAAAAATAGCAATTCCAATTTATTTTTCAAGCATATTACTAAAATAAATTTCCAAAATCATTTAATATCTTATTTATATAGTCCATTGATATAATATCTTTCAAATTATACATTCAAAGAAACTTACATAAATTGTACTTGAAATATTCATTTGAAAACTTCATTTGCAAATCAATCATCTTTAGACTTTAATACATTACAAAAATTCTTCTGTAAAATTTCTTGCTTTATTTATCAATACCATTTAAATCTTAAATAACAACTTTATAAATATATGTAAACTATTTGAAAATAATTATTTACATCATTAGTTATATTTAAAAAGGAGTTATTGAAAATCTTAAATCCATTATTTATAAATTTATTAGTTTTAAATCTCAAAAATACTTTTCAAACATCTTTAATAAATCAATAATCATTAACTTTAAAATATATTTATAATATACTTTATCAAAATATTTTTATAACCCAATGTTTTAACAAATTTATCCTCATTCTTGTAGACTCTAGCCATGCGTTGATCAGACGTAGGGCTAGACTTCTCCAAGTACTTAGTAGACCTGTTTCAACACCCAGTGAAAATACTTAAAAACATTTAAAAATAGATATGGAAAGTACAATCCCCCATGGATCGTAGTTACGCAATGGTTACGCCGCTATCCCAACGGAATCACTTGTAACTGTAGGCATCCCGTCCCTCCACTTACGCCATGGTTGATAGACCGCAGCTATGCAATGGTTACGTCGCTATCCCAGTGGAATCACTTGTAGCTGTAGGCATCCCACCCCTCGATTTACGCTATCCAACAATATCAAATGAATATAATAAGTGACCCACCAAAGGGATCCGATAAATGTCCCACCAAAGGGATCCGATGGAAGGTACTTCCCATATCATTTAATTCAAAATATATCATACCATATATAGTAACCTTTCAAAATCATAGCTTCAAATATCGAACTTATATAAATTCCATTATATATAAGATTTCATTTTCAGATAGAGTACTTTCCAAAATCACCTTATACTTACATAAAGTCCATCTTATATAAGAATCAAAATTTTCCCAAAATCAATTATGCTGCATGAAGAGCCATATGAGATTGAACATCTTTTCTTTTATAAAAGGTTTTGAATTTAGAATAGTTTTGTATATAAAAATCGTTTTGTGAAATAGTTTTATATATAAAATAGTTTTATAAAATAGTTTGTAAATAAAATAGTTTGTAAAATAGTTTTGTAAATAGAATAGTTTGTAAGATAGTTTTGTAAATAAAATAGTTTGTATAATAGCTTGTATGTAAAATAGAATAAAATAGTTTGTTTAAGAAAAATAAATGAAAATAGTTTTGTAAAATGGTTTTAAATTAATAGTAGATTCGCATAAAAGAAAATTTCCAATTTAAATTACAAAGATGTCCAACCCAACAACTTTCAATTTCAGCGTCAAAGCATATCAATAACAATAGAACATAAGATGTACATATGTCATCATTTTGCAAAATCACATTCGATAGCTTGCTCGATCGCACAAGTTTGCTTTCGAACTAGTATTGTCCATTCGACTTCTCTAATGTGGACTTCGATATGGTTTCTTGACTAGAAACCATCATTCTCCTCGAATAGCTATATACTATGATAGAGAATTCTAGAATCGAACCAAAATCCATATCAAATATTCGCCATCGAGAATCGAATGAAAAATCCTAACACGAAATGGTGAATTTCACCTCGAACATGTGTACACAAATCTGGATCAAATTAATTATGTGAATAAAACAATATACGTACAACTTAAGTATCTATTCCAACTTGTTTCATCACAATTTTATTTTCAATTTAACTTCATTACAAATCTCATTGATTAACACAAATATCATGTGGTGACCCTCACTCTATAACACATAGTTTTTTTTTACACAAGAGGCATTCACCACTAAACCCCAATTCTTTTATATTTGAATATTTATATAATTTCCAAATATTTTTCCCAAGACCCTGGTTTTACCAATATAATCATATCAGTGTACAAACAAACTAAGTCAATTGTATATTTGATGATATACAATTGTTTCTTTATTATTATTATAATTTTTTTTTATCAGAGGGAATTTAAATCAAATAGAAATCAAACTACCATACAAGCTATTGACATAGCCACTTATTTCTTTTCTAAGTC
Organism: Allium fistulosum; assembly: GCA_030737815.1. Classification (NCBI taxonomy): domain Eukaryota; kingdom Viridiplantae; phylum Streptophyta; class Magnoliopsida; order Asparagales; family Amaryllidaceae; genus Allium; species Allium fistulosum. The sequence continues at coordinate 1,244,621,229 of CM060904.1, read as the reverse complement.
TTATTCTACTGCCATAGGTGCACTTTGACAAATTCTAACACTTATATATATTTATCTTGCCTAGATAATTCTATTTAACTCTAAAATAGTATTTACTTGATCTCATGATAGTTATCAAAGTTGATAATAATTAATAACAATAAGTTGGATTGACAAAAAAATCGATAAACCTTGGAAATTTACTCGAAAATAGGCAAATTAGGCAAAATCAGCAGTTCAGACGTCTAAATTTTTATGACAAACGTCTAGATTCGATCTCAGACGTCTAAATTTTTATGACAGACGTCTCAGAGTGTCTAAATTTTAAACAGAGAGTAGAAAACATTTTGAACTAAATTCAGACATCTAAATTTTTGTTGACAGACGTCTAAATTAGATCTCAGACGTCTAAATTTTTATGACAGACGTCTCAGAGTGTCTAAATTTTAAACAGAGAGTAGAAAACATTTTGAACTAAATTCAGACATCTAAATTTTTATTGACAGACGTCTAAATTAGATCTCAGACGTCTAAATTTTTATGACAGACGTCTAATTTAATCTTAGACGTCTAAAATTGTTGACAAGTTTTCTCAGAGGTTAAACTTAAATACTCAATTACTTACAAATTTCCAGAATTCGTGCATATACAAGTATCGCTTACCTGCCATGCACAAATTCATCTCACTTGAATATTCTACTAAAATCTTGAGTGTTCATTAAAAATCAATCCCCTTAGCTTTTTAATTTCCATAAGGCAAAACATAAGCAATAAAAATTAGAGTTCAAATATATATATATATCCATATCATATGCATATAACATGTCTAACTCCTTATTTTCTCCAAATCAGACATTCATAAAATAAATTTGTAGTTAACCAACCATCATCCATGATCACTCATAACAGGTTTTGATTAAGTACATATCTTCAACTCAAAATACTTAAAAAGTTTCCTAAAAGTAACTTCAATTACAGAAAATAAAATGTGTCTAGTAATTTCATTACAATGCATCTGCAAATTTTAAAAACAAGTCTCTCTTATTTATTCTAGCAGCCAATGCCTTCTCTACTCATCAAGCCAACTTCAATTTCCTGCAAGCAAATCATTTAGCTGCCCCAAAGAATTTTTGAGACACCCAGATGATTGCAAGGGCAACCAAAAGGGTCAGTTTTCACTGGTATGAGCATTTATCAATTTTGTATACATATTCATAATTCTAAAACATAATCTTGCAGTGCCTTCCTAGTTTAACAGATGTTTATACTTAGCATGTTTTGGTTCATACAAGGTAATACAAAAAAAACAAATTCATCTATTCAAACAAATACACAGCAAACAGTAAAGATAAACACATGTATAATTCTTGATTTATTCTCCCCAAATCTAGATAAATAAACCCAGGTTTTATACTCCAAATTTTCACCCAGCAACTAATCAATGAACAAGTTTAACTTGATTAAAATAACACCATATCTGGATATTTATAACCCAGATTTTTAAACCCCTGTCCCCATTTATTTTATGGTCTTTAACTCCCTGTCAAATGAATACTATGTATGCATTGTGAAGGAAACTCCCAGGTTGTTTAAGTTATTCCAACACACAAAGGCCTCAGGGTGCAGTTGCACCATGCATATACTTGCTTCCACCTGAAGTAAGCAAATCATTGACTAACTCCCAAGTGACCAATTTAGTTTTTCTTTCATTCATATTTCAGAAAGATATAACTGCTTGTATATTTTTCTGATTCAACCCCATGTTCCCCTGTTTAATCTATATCCATGTTTAATGATACTAAGATAGAACAAGAATGCTCCAATCATGTTAACACCAAAAGCCCACTTACAGATTAATACTCCAAACAAACAAAAAAATGCACAAACAAACATCCATATCACCCATAACAAAATTAATTCAGAGATTTAAATGTCTCATAATATTCTAGGCTGCCTGCAATAGGACTTAATGCCATTGCATACAAAGGATAAATACTCACATAATGTTTTTCTTTTTACTGCCTTAATTTCTTAGAACAGCAAATCCCCCAAAGCCTCAAGCTAGTGTTTCTTCCTTGTTTATTTTATTTTGTTTTTGATTCCGAGAGAGTGATGGTTTTGGCTATGTGCAGTTATTTATAAATCCATTCTAGGGTTTAAGAAAATGGGTAATTCTCCTAATACCCTTAGCTGTTCATGCATACATCTCATTCCTGTGTGGTCCTAAATGGGAAATGCACACATCAGGTTACTTTAATTGGTTATTTTGGGAGTTGAACATTTTAAACACTGCATGCTATTTTCATGTTTCTATTTTGTTCATGCCATATGCATGTGATCCTTTATTCATTTCTTTTTATAAGTTTAAGGAATCTGAAAATCTCCTTTGTATTTTCTACCTATCTATTACCTCCATTCAATCATGCATACTAACATACCTTATTAAAATCATTCACTCATATTATTTGCTTGAAATAAATAAGATATGGAAATTTTTATTTGATTTTGTATGTATACATATGTATATTTCTGCCTCTTTGTCAGATCAGTAACTCCTTCTATATTTAAATAAAAATCACATATATTATGCTAATTATTTTTTAGCACAACTATAAGACTTATAAACCTTTTTATTAATTTAATTTTTATTCTACCTTTATATAAAATAGAAAACACCCCATTTGTATATATTTACATAATTCTTTGGACATAAAGCTATACTTATTTTTGAGTTCCAATTCCTTTCTTAATTACCTTAATTCCTTGCATTTTATCAAACAGAAGCTCCCATGCAATTTTATTTATTGCCAAATTCTTTTCTGTTTTAAATGCAATATATATACTTATATATATATATATATATCTCAGAATTTTCTAATATAAATATATATCATTTTATTTTATTTTAGGGTCATTACGTACCCTCCCCCTTAAAGGAATTATGTCCCCATAATTTCACCTATTTTCTCCAATTAAAAGCACTAATCCATAGCCTGTTTTAACTCCATAACCCCATACTCATATTTTATGGAAACAAACAATATATAAATACATTTAGAAAAATTATCTTAGGCTGCTTAAACATACCTCTCCACCAGTAAACAAATTGGGGTATTTAGCCCTCATTTTGTCTTCAACCTCCCATGTACAATCATTAGTGTCCAAGCTCCATTGGATTTTCACTAGTTTGATCACCTTATTCCTCAACTTTTTCTCTTCCTTGGCAACTATCCCTACTGGTTCATTTGTATAAACCAAATTCTTCTGGACTTGAACTTGAGTAGGTGACTCTAGAATTGCTCCTTCATCATGCACCCATTTTCTCAATTGAGAAACATGAAATACAGGATGCACACCACTCAACTCCTCAGGTAACTTAAGTCTGTAGGCCATAACACCAATTCTCTGCATAATTTCATATGGTACTACAAATCTTGGTGATAGTTTACCAGATTTTCCAAACCTGAACACTTTCTTCATTGGTGATACTTTCAGAAAAACATGCTCTCCTACTTCAAACTCCATTGGCTTCCTTTTTCTATCTGCATAAGACTTTTGTCTTGATTGTGCTGCCTTCATCCTATGCCTAATCAATTCAATCATGTTGGAAGTTTCTTTAACATGGTCTGGCCCCAACATTACACCCTCTCCTGCTTCCAACCAACAGGCAGGAGACATGCAAGGTCTCCCATACAAGGCTTCAAAGGGAGCCATTCCTATGGTTGATTGATAGCTATTGTTGTAAGTGAATTCTGCCAAGTGGATATGATCCTCCCAATTACCCCCAAAATCAAGCACACATTCTCTAAGTAAATCTTCCAATATTTTATTCACTATCTCTGTTTGCCCATCACTTTGAGGATGGTAGGCAGTGCTTAAACAAAGTTGTGTTCCCATTGCTTCTTGGAAACTTTCCCAAAATCTTGAGGTGAACAAAGTGTCTCTATCACTTACAATAGTCTTGGGTATGCCATGTAGCCTCACCACTTCTTTAATGAACAATTGTGCAAGTCTAGATGCATTTCTATCTGACCTGATAGGAACAAAGTGAGCTGATTTGGTTAGTCTATCAACAATTACCCATATACTATCATTGCCTTTCTTAGTTCTAGGCAAACCATCCACAAAATCCATGGAAATGCTTTCCCACTTCCACTGAGGTACCTCCAAAGGTTGCAACATGCTAGAGGGCTTTTGGTGGTCTGCTTTAATTTGTTGACATGTGGAACATTTTGCCACATATCTTGCCACTGCTTGCTTCATTCCTGCCCACCAGTAGCCTCTTTTTAAATCATGATACATTTTAGTACCACCAGGGTGTATGGTGTACCTGGTCTTGTGATGCTCATTCATGATTTCTTCCTTCAATTCTGCAATGTTTGGTACACAAAGCTTATCATTTTTCCTCAAATAACCTTGGGAATCTATTTTAAAATTCTCTGACTCAATGTTATTTAATAACATTTCTTTCTTCTCCTTTAGACTTTGATCTTGATCTTGCATGCTACCAACTTTCTCCACCAGATTAGACTTCACTGTGATTATTCCCAGTGTACCATACTCCACCATATCACCATGTTCTTTAAAATTCACTGCATCCTTGCTGTATATATCTGCCTCCCCAAGCACTGCAAGATTTTTAAACTCATCAATCATCAAACTGGCTAATCTAACATGATTTCTGCTCAAAGCATCTGCTACTCTATTAGCTTTTCCAGGAGTGTACGATATATCTAAATCATATGCAGCTAGAAACTCCAACCACCTTGCTTGCCTCATATTTAAATCTCTTTGAGAAAATAAATATTTCAATGCTTGATGATCTTTGAATAATTTAAATTTTGCCCCAAGCAAATAATGCCTCCATAGTTTTAGTGCAAACACTATTGCAGCTAATTCTAGATCATGAGTTGCATATTTGGTTTCATTAGGTTTAAGCTGTCTTGATGCATATGCCACTACCTTGCCATGTTGCATAAGCACTGCACCTAACCCAGATCCACTAGCATCAGTGTATACAACCATTCCTTCATTTGCTTCTGGGATTTGTAGGACAGGAGCTTCCACCAATGCTTGCTTCAATTTCTCAAAAGCTTGTTCACACTGCTCAGTCCACACATATGGTTGGTTCTTCTTGGTTAGTTTGGTCATTGGTGTGGCTATTCTTGAAAAATCCTTGATGAACCTCCTATAATACCCTGCCAAACCTAAGAATGACCTCACCTCAGTCACTGTTTTGGTTCTACTCCATGATTGAACTGCAATGACCTTGCTTGGATCTACACTTACTCCCTGCTGTGACACTATGTGTCCTAAGAATTTTACTTCTTGTTGCCAAAATGCACACTTTGAATACTTGGCTTTTAATTCATGCTCTCTAAGTCTGGATAATACTAAATGTAGGTGCATAGCATGATCATTTTCTGACTTTGAATAAATTAATATGTCATCTATAAATACCAAGACAAACTTATCCAAAAAGTCTCTAAAAATTCTATTCATCAAGTCTACAAAATAGGAGGGAGCATTGGTCAAGCCAAATGGCATTACTAGAAATTCATAAAGGCCATACCTTGTATTAAAGGCTGTGTACTCAATGCTTTCCTCTGCAACTTTCATTTGATGAAATCCAGAGGCTAAGTCTAGCCTTGAAAATATTCTAGCCCCATGCAATTGATCAAATAGATCATCTATTCTAGGCAGTGGGTACTTATTTTTGATAGTTACCTTGTTTAAATCCCTATAGTCCACACACAACCTCATTGTTCCATCATGTTTCTTAACAAAAAGCACTAGGGAACCCCAACTGGAACTACTTGATCTTATGAATCCTTTCTCTTCTAATTCTTCTAGTTGATGTTTTAATTCTACCAACTCTTTTGGACCCATTCTATAAGGCTTCTTAATGATTGGATTTGTTCCTAGCATTAATTTTATTTTAAATTCAACTGGTCTGTTTTGAGGAACTCCCTTTACTTCTCCAAACACATCGATATATCCATTGACTATTGGGATTTCCTCTATTTTTAATTCCTTTTGAACTTCATTAATACTCCAGATTTTATTAAAACATGTATTCTTTGCTATTTCACTTAAGATGGTAATTCTTTTGCCTTCATTAGTTTCCAAAGAAATAGTGAGGTTTTCTAAATTTAAAATTGCTTTATTTCTCATTAACCAATCTACCCCCAAATAATCCCAATACCAGGATAATTTAAGGTGTATAGATCTGAATTAAATTCATAACCCCCTATAATTAATTTCAGACCCATGCACTTCATCCCCAACATGCAATGACTCCCTATGGGACTGTGTACAATTAAGGGCTGATCAATAGAAACACAAGCAAGTGTTAACTTCTTTACAATTTCCAAGGATATTAGTGAATGTGAGGCACCAGTGTCATATATTACTGATATGGGTTGGGTATGAATAAAAATTATACCTTCAAGTTGCCTAACATTCCCAGTGTTATTTGCTGCCAAAGCTCCTACCCTTGATGTTCCCCTATTGGTTTCTGGGCAATCCTTCTTGAGAAGACCCATCTTTCCACAATTATAACAGCCTCCTCTAGGTATTTTAGGGTCAGGGCATTGGTTACTATAATGTCCAGCTTTTCCACAATTAAAACAATGAGTGAATTTCTTGCTTTCAGGTGCTATTGCTCCTTCCCCTTTCTTAACTCCTTTACTTACATTTCTCTTGTCATAAGGTTGCACTTTGTTTTGGCCACCCTTCTTCTTATTGAGCTTCATATTCCTGAATTTCTCTCTTGCAGTGTCATGTTGCTCAAATGAGAGAGTTAGATCAATTACTTGATCAAAAGTTTTGTCCTTGTATGGCAAAATCGCCCTTGACAAACTAGGGTTCAAGCCTTGAATGTACCTTGCATTCTTTGCTTCTGCATTCCCTATTAACACCAGTCCATACTTGGATAATGCTTCAAACTTCTGAGTGTATTCATTCACACTCATGCTTCCTTGCCTTAATCTGATAAAGTCTTCAAGCAGTGTGGCCTTGGCAGATGCTGGGACAAATCTGGCCTCAAGCATGTCCTTGAAATCATTCCAAGTGATAGTATCCTCTTGTCTTCCTGCTGTCACAACTTCCCACCAATCCAGTGCAACCCCCTTCAATTTCCTTGAAGCTATCTGTCTCTTCCTCTGGTCATTGATTTGCATATCTGTGAAGACCCTCTCCATAGTTCTTATCCAAGTTTGAACACCTATAGCTCCTTCAGTACCTTCAAAATCCTTTCCTCCCAAAGTGGTACATGTCTTAAGCAGTTTGGAGAGTTCTTCATGAGGATTGTCATGCCTTGGTGCCATTCCATCCCTTAAAGCTCTCACAAAATCCTCCATGCTCATCACAGGTGGCTCACGTGAAGATCCTGCACCTGTGTGATGCCTTGGTCCTACCATAATGCTATAAATATGATTTTTATATTAGTTTATTTACCCCTATCATTTTTGGTGTCTTTACTTGGTTCATTTTTATTTCTGTGCACACTTTGCATGTATCACATGTACACATGTATATTTTTTTTTATTCCGTCATAAAACAAAAGCATTCAACATCAATAATTCAAACAATGCATTCAAACATCCATATGCATACAATAATATTTACTATGTTGTTCAAAACATAGCTCTGATACCAACTGTGGTGACCCTCACTCTATAACACATAGTTTTTTTTATACAAGAGGCATTCACCACTAAACCCCAATTCTTTTATATTTGAATATTTATATAATTTCCAAATATTTTTCCAAAGACCCTGGTTTTACCAATATAATCATATCAGTGTACAAACAAACTAAGTCAATTGTATATTTGATGATATACAATTGTTTCTTTATTATTATTTTTTTTTATCAGAGGGAATTTAAATCAAATAGAAATCAAACTACCATACAAGCTATTGACATAGCCACTTATTTCTTTTCTAAGTCTTGTTCTATTGCCATAGGTGCACTTTGACAAATTCTAACACTTATATATATTTATCTTGCCTAGATAATTCTATTTAACTCTAAAATAGTATTTACTTGATCTCATGATAGTTATCAAAGTTGATAATAATTAATAACAATAAGTTGGATTGACAAAAAAATTCGATAAACCTTGGAAATTTACTCGAAAATAGGCAAATTAGGCAAAATCAGCAGTTCAGACGTCTAAATTTTTATGACAGACGTCTAGATTCGATCTCAGACGTCTAAATTTTTATGACAGACGTCTCAGAGTGTCTAAATTTTAAACAGAGAGTAGAAAACATTTTGAACTAAATTCAGACATCTAAATTTTTGTTGACAGACGTCTAAATTAGATCTCAGACGTCTAAATTTTTATGACAGACGTCTCAGAGTGTCTAAATTTTAAACAGAGAGTAGAAAACATTTTGAACTAAATTCAGACATCTAAATTTTTGTTGACAGACGTCTAAATTAGATCTCAGACGTCTAAATTTTTATGACAGACGTCTAATTTGATCTTAGACGTCTAAAATTGTTGACAAGTTTTCTCAGAGGTTAAACTTAAATACTCAATTACTTACAAATTTCCAGAATTCGTGCATATGCAAGTATCGCTTACCTGCCATGCACAAATTCATCTCACTTGAATATTCTACGAAAATCTTGAGTGTTCATTAAAAATCAATCCCCTTAGCTTTTTAATTTCCATAAGGCAAAACATAAGCAATAAAAATCAGAGTTCAAATATATATATATATATATATCCATATTATATGCATATAACATGTCTAACTCCTTATTTTCTCCAAATCAGACATTCATAAAATAAATTTGTAGTTAACCAACCATCATCCATGATCACTCATAACAGGTTTTGATTAAGTACATATCTTCAACTCAAAATACTTAAAAAGTTTCCTAAAAGTAACTTCAATTACAGAAAATAAATTGTGTCTAGTAATTTCATTACAATGCATCTGCAAATTTTAAAAACAAGTCTCTCTTATTTATTCTAGCAGCCAATGCCTTCTCTACTCATCAAGCCAACTTCAATTTCTTGCAAGCAAATCATTTAGCTGCCCCAAAGAATTTTTGAGACACCCAGATGATTGCAAGGGCAACCAAAAGGGTCAGTTTTCACTGGTATGAGCATTTATCAATTTTGTATACATATTCATAATTCTAAAACATAATCTTGCAGTGCCTTCCTAGTTTAACAGATGTTTATACTTAGCATGTTTTGGTTCATACCTGTGCAGTTAAAGCGCTCGGCAGATTCAAAGCGGTGGAGGTGCAAAAAGTCATAGCGGGGATACAGCGAGGATATAGCAGGATATAGCGGATGGCTTTAAAATAGCATATAAAACTCGTACTTAATGTTTTTACGAATATATAAAAGGTAATTAAATGAAAAATTATCATTCAATTGAATTATAACTATTACATAAATAATTTTTAAATAAAAACATGTGTAAATATACTTTAAATAAACGTAAAACTGTTATATAACATAATTGAATTTAGTAGAATATTAGAGTATTTTCATTTCTGAAAATATATTAAAAATTAAATCAAATAAATTAGTTTCATAATTTTTATAATGTATAAATTGAAATTTTCAATTCATTTTATTAAAGAAGATATAGCGGGAATAGCGGAATATAGCGGAAATAACGGGATATAGCGGAAATAGCGGGGATTAAAGCGGAAAGGCTATATTGTGGGGCTATATGGAAATATCGTAGCGGCAGAAACCCGCTATGAGATATAGCGGGGTTATAGCGGGGTAATAGCGGGGCATTAACTGCACAGGTTCGTACAAGGTAATACAAAAAAAACACATTCATCTATTCAAACAAATACACAGCAAATAGTAAAGATAAACACATGTATAATTCTTGATTTATTCTCCCCAAATCTAGATAAATAAACCCAGGTTTTATACTCCAAATTTTCACCCAGCAACTAATCAATGAACAAGTTTAACTTGATTAAATTAACACCATATCTGGATATTTATAACCCAGATTTTTAAACCCCTGTCCCCATTTATTTTATGGTCTTTAACTCCCTGTCAAATGAATACTATGTATGCATTGTGAAGGAAACTCCCAGGTTGTTTAAGTTATTCCAACACACAAAGGCCTCAGGGTGCAGTTGCACCATGCATATACTTGCTTCCACCTGAAGTAAGCAAATCATTGACTAACTCCAAAGTGACCAATTTAGTTTTTCTTTCATTCATATTTCAGAAAGATATAACTGCTTGTATATTTTTCTGATTCAACCCCATGTTCCCCTGTTTAATCTATATCCATGTTTAATGATACTAAGATAGAACAAGAATGCTCCAATCATGTTAACACCAAAAGCCCACTTACAGATTAATACTCCAAACAAACAAACAAAAATGCACAAACAAACATCCATATCACCCATAACAAAATTAATTCAGAGATTTAAATGTCTCATAATATTCTAGGCTGCCTACAATAGGACTTAATGCCATTGCATATAAAGGATAAATACTCACATAATGTTTTTCCTTTTACTGCCTTAATTTCTTAGAACAGCAAATCCCCCAAAGCCTCAAGCTAGTGTTTCTTCCTTGTTTATTTTATTTTGTTTTTGATTCCGAGAGAGTGATGGTTTTGGCTATGTGCAGTTATTTATAAATCCATTCTAGGGTTTAATAAAATGGGTAATTCTCCTAATACCCTTAGCTGTTCATGCATACATCTCATTCCTGTGTGGTCCTAAATGGGAAATGCACACATCAGGTTACTTTAATTGGTTATTTTGGGAGTTGAACATTTTAAACACTGCATGCTATTTTCATGTTTCTATTTTGTTCATGCCATATGCATGTGATCCTTTATTCATTTCTTTTTATAAGTTTAAGGAATCTGAAAATCTCCTTTGTATTTTCTACCTATCTATTACCTCCATTCAATCATGCATACTAACATACCTTATTAAAATCATTCACTCATATTATTTGCTTGAAATAAATAAGATATGGAAATTTTTATTTGATTTTGTATGTATACATATGTATATTTCTGCCTCTTTGTCAGATCAGTAACTCCTTCTATATTTAAATAAAAATCACATATATTATGCTAATTATTTTTTAGCACAACTATAAGACTTATAAACCTTTTTATTAATTTAATTTTTATTCTACCTTTATATAAAACAGAAAACACCCCATTTGTATATATTTACATAATTCTTTGGACATAAAGCTATACTTATTTTTGAGTTCCAATTCCTTTCTTAATTACCTTAATTCCTTGCATTTTATCAAACAGAAGCTCCCATGCAATTTTATTTATTGCCAAATTCTTTTCTGTTTTAAATGCAATATATATACTTATATATATATATATATATCTCAGAATTTTCTAATATAAATATATGTCATTTTATTTTATTTTAATTTAGGGTCATTACATATCACCTCATACTTTAATATTGGTTTCATAAATTTTCTCTAATTGACACAAAACATTAATATATTCATACATTGCTTATATTTCTCTTCAATTTTAAATTACATTCAATTTCACATGTAATATTTCTCATGTAATACTACATTTATTGCAACATCCATTTATTTCATAAACAATTTACAGATCATGAATTTATTTATGATCATTTCACTTTTAGTTCATATTTGTTTATTCAATTAGTTTTCACTTTTACTTTTCAATTTGTTTACGACACATTTCATAAATTTTAATCAAGTTTATAAACATATATGTTTTTTTTTTCTAATCTCATTTACAGCATTTCCTTAATCACAATTTCAATTTAATATACCAAGGCTTAAAGTTCACACTTGTATATTATTACATACATTCCAAGAATGTATACAACAATTCTATTCATTTACTAAACATAATATAACAAATTAAACGTTGTTTCACTTGCTTTCAAATTAAGGTTATCAAATTCAACTGCATAATTCAACATAATTACTAAGTTTCCACTTATATATTAATTCAGAAGTTTTGACTATCCGAAATATCTAGATATTCCATTTTATTTCAACAGTTGAAACAACCAATCAACAAACGACAAAATTCACAACAAAACATTTCAATTTCATAAACAAATATCCTAATTATTCACTTTATTCTCTTTAATACACCATTATTAAACTAGTGTTCAGTCCATAAATTCAATCAACAATAATAGCCAATGCTTATAATTTGACTAAATACAACAAGTCAAAAATAAATGATAATAATTAAATATTACCATTTCATAAAAAAACGCATTACAAATAACTATAATAGTTATAAAAATTTACCTTTATATATAACATATAATATTAGGAAAATTATTTCACTTCAAACCTTATATAAAACATTTTTATAACACTAACAAATACGCGCTCTCGTGTATATATACACTAAAACAAACTCATTCTATGATATTACTACCCTATCTCTAATGAGTTAACCCCGACATGCTAAGGTATGTCTAAACCAAAGCTCTGATAGCAACTGTGACGACCCACCTTTTTGGACAATTTAAATAAACAATAAACCACACATGCCTAACTCAAACCATTCAAAAGGGTAGATTTTCAATGGGGTTTAATAAAGAAAATAAGAGAATAGAAGAAAACCAAGACACAGAGTCTCGCAATGGAATGACAAAAATATAATAATCAAATAAAACAGTTTATGAAGCTGTTTACAATATACATTTGATTACACATTTTTACGACAACAATCAGAGTACAATAAATAAACATACAAATAATGCAGCGGAAATATATTAATAAATACGGTCTTCAAACTCCATCTTCATCTTCAAGAAATAATATATTCGAAACACTATAATACTCGGGCTAACCCGAGTATAAAGGAAAATAATACACTCGAGTCAGAATTAAAAGATCTTATGCAAATTAAATCAAAATTAGTTGAAATAAGGAATGCAGATAACTACATTTGTGAAGGTTCAAATTTTCCGGAAAATCTATTGTTTCCATATTCAAAATACAATAGATTTCACAATAGAACCATTCTAGTAACTTACAAATTTCAAAAAAATTTCCAATTAAATTTCATAGTTCAAGATATTTGATTTATAAAAATGTTCTAAAGTTTCAACATTCAGTTCTATGGAAACTTCCCAATGTTTCAAAATTTAATTTTGAAAACTTTCAAATAAGGTAACGACGATTTATTTATTAAAAAACATTTTTATGGTTCAAATAGTAAATCTACACCTACTAAATTTTTATCATGTAAATATGTGAAATTCATGGGTTTTATATCTTTATTCAGTGTTCAAATAATCAATACGAAAATTTGTTTGATTACAATAAACTATAGGGTGACAACAAGGATATATCAAAATAAATGAACAAATAAACATTCAATCACAATAGCATCCATCACAACATACAATCAACATTCAATAATATGTCACAATAATCATTAGTTATCTCATATTGGAGTTTAGGTATTCGAACTAAATATCAATTAAAATTCCAAACCGACAATTAACAATTTATCACTATATGACCTGGTTAAATTTGCAATAAAATTTTAGTATTCCGTGAGTGTGTTTAAACACTCAACTTATGGATTTCCCTTTCTAGTTGGATTTGGATCTGCAACTACTTCATCCTTTTGATTTTTTTCCTTGCTATCTTAGTCTTTCCTTTTTTTGTTTAGAAAGTTTTGAAAGAGACAAAGAAGTTTGTATAGATTTGGATTCGGAAAAAGAAGAAAATTTAAAGAAGATGAAGAATTGAAAAAGAAAAAGAAAACGAAGCTTTGAAAAAAAAGAAGAAGAAGATTTGAAGAAGAAAAAAAATGAAGAACGAGGAAAATGAATAGAGAGAGAAAAAATGAGATGGAAGTTTGTTTGGAAAATTGAAGCTATAGAAGATGAGATCTGAAAAATGAAATGAGGCTACAGGAATGAAGATGGAAACAAATGAAAAGCTAATAAAGTATATATAAACAAACTAGGAATTGAAATAAAGTAAAAATATAAACAACCTTAAAATGGTGGTATTTGAAGAAGTGAAGTAAAGAAATAAATATATGAATACAGATAAAAATAAATCTTCCGTTCTTTAATATGAAGCTTCGGAAGAAGGAGTTGTTAATGAAAGGAAGCTACAAGAACAAATAACACATAACAAACTAAAATTCAGAAACGGTGAATAGTGAATGCTAATTAGATGGCATGCATATTAATTTGGATGTTCACATTAAAAATGGAAAAAAGAAAAGAAAAAAAACTTCAAGTAAAGCACTTGAAAGGAGAAAACGAACAAATAAGAAATAAATGAAAAGAATGAGGAAATTATTAATTAGAAATAAATCAAATGAGGCTATTATTAGTTAGTAAGAAACGAATGAGTAGTCTAATAATTAAATGGATGCTCAAGTGGAAGCTACGCTGAGAATTTGAAAACGAAAAGAGAGAGAATGCGACATGATAATAAATGTAAAGCAAATGAAGGGTCCACCTATATCCTATATACAAACGTTTGGGGTCCAAATTCCAAAAATTACTCCAATTAATTCATATCCATAAACCCAAATATACACATATTTACATCATTTATTTCCATATTAAAACATTCGTTTTATGTTAATATATGTGCACACTCCATTAACGCATCAATCAATTAATAATCAATCAATCAACCAATCAATCTATATATTTATTTATTTTACTCAAAGCAATTTTATTAATTAATGAATATATATCTATCTGTGCACTATAAAAATGATGATTTACTTTACCTTTTTTAATTACTGTAGCGGTCACATTAATGCAACCAATTTACAAGTTTTAACCATATATAAAATGGAAAAATAAATATATGTGAACTTATGTAATTAATGTACAACTGTTAATAGAAGATAATTCTAATTGATTCCACAACATTTACACAACCATGAACCCTCTGATATATTTAAAAATTTGAATATTAATGTGTGTATATATAGATTATTCTAAAATTCATTTTTTTTCCAAAATCATACTTATTCAAAATGAAAGTTTTACTTTTATACGTCTCAAAACATGCAATTATCTTAATCAAAATGTTTGTTCCATATTGACACAAAATGCAAGTTCCTATATTAACTCTTTCATTACACTTTCATTTATGTTTCCTTTTAATTAAAACATTTCAATTAATCAAATTCCAATTTATTTCATTACTAATTTCAAACAAATTCGAAATATAAAACACTGTTTTTTTTCATTTATACCAATTCAAACATGTTTTATAAAATTTCTTATACAAAAAAATTTACACACTATTTACAAGTAGTAAATGTTTATCTTATTCAAAATCAACTTCGCCAAGATGCATTTCAAATAACAACTTATGTTATTCTTTCTTTAAAACATTCACCTCATCCTTTATTCAAATTCAACATTTGTTAATTGAAATTACACTAAAATAGTAATCAATTACATTAAATCACATTATTAAATTACATTCTAATTGTTTTCCTACTAACAAATCATAAATTTCTAATTTCATACAATGTTAAATCCTAAAACTTATTAAATTCAATATTATAATTATCGGAAAAAAATACGGGTTGTTACAAATAGTGAAAATAGTAATAGTGCAAGTGAGAAGTAAGGCAGTCAACATGATGACTTTGTTGAGGAAAATATAGGGGGTTGAATCAAGAGGAAGATATTCCAAATGACTATGGACAATCCCAAGACATCGAAGAGGAGGCTGACATAGAGATTGAAGCATTGAGGAGAAAAACAAAGGCAAGAATTTGATGGCACAATAATTATTGATCGAAAGTGTACTTCAATCATACCCACTCTTTGCTTATAAAGATCGTGTTGCTTCTAGCGTATGGAACTATTAGGTAAGTTTATCATATTGCTTTATTATGGAATCTTAAATAATATATATGTATGGTTTGAATATCACATTGTTAATGATAGAGTCAGGGGTATGCCCTCGGGGCAATTATGTAATTTGTTACATAAATCTAACTGGATAACAAATCTTGTTCAAAATAAAACGTGTTTTCTTTTTGTTATATGCTTGTTTCAAAATGTTCTAAATAGTTAATTAGTTAATTTAAGTATATTTGACAGAAAGTCCATAAATGATGTATTTGTGATAGCAGTTACAAATAGTTGTAACCATGAGTATTATACTATAATATGATAAGCACATCATTTTAAATATTCCTAGTCAAGATGTATTGAGACTGGACATCGATGCATCCGCTGATACTAGAGTATGTAATTCTCTTTAAATGTTAGGTAGTGAATTGCTCATGGCTATTGGGAGCACTAAGGAGTTACGTACTGATAGTTATTAGATAACTATGCGATGACTCACTCGATAGTTTTCTATTGGTTAATATAACTACGGTCAAACAAAAGGTATCATAGTGATTAACTTACATAGTACTCTTGACTAGAGAATACTGTTGGTCTTCAATATAAGAGCTCTACTTTGATTATAGTTATATCATGGTGTGGTGTCTATCGAATGGCTATAGGTTGAGTAGAAGCATTGGATGTGAAACCCTATTTAAGAGAGGATTTGTCTTCTAAGTTATATTGGGTAAGTATCACGGTCAACTGAAGTCACCTCAAAGTCAAATCTCTGGCCATAGTAGTTTGGTTGATAATAATTGCTATTATTGAACCAATGACTTTTTATTTGTATTATAAAATTGAATATGGATAACATTGGAATTTTGACCATTACCAAATTCCCTAAGTCTGAAATGATACGGTGATAAAGAAAATTGGTGTAAATAATCGTTACTATCAATACCACTTATAATAAGTAAAATTAGATTTTACCAAAAGATATGTAAGCGATAAATTCAACCAAAATGTCAACTAAGGTGACATGTGAATATTAATGTTTGAATTGTTTGATATTAACCCCTGACTAAATTTACACCTTTGAGTCGCACAACCGTAATGATGAATTCTCCAAAAAATCACATGATTTAATCAATTTATAAAATATTGTAAATTAATTAATATTTAACAAATATCGATTAATATTTAATTTAGTTTATGTTTGGGAGTTTTTTGTAGTTATTTGAATGCATTTATAAAAGTTATATTTACGCGCATTGATATATGAGATCGATGTAATTTTAAACATGTTTAAATAAAAGATAATTGCATGAAGTGATTTACGAAAGTTATATGTCATTTGATGGCATGTTCTCTCAGCCATACGATGTGAAGACAGAGAAGTGTAGAGAGTGAATATCGAGGGCACTAATCAGGAAAGTTTTAATTAAAGAATGAGAAATATTTCGTTCTCTCACTTAAAACATATCCATTAATTCATTTTCTATAGACAACTCATTCTTTCTCATGTATTTTTTCTCTTCTCTCCCCCTAACCTTCCATGGTAGAAAACTAAAAAAAGCTTCCAAAATCATTCAACTCCAAATAAACAAAACATCAAATAAAATAAAACACAATTAGTTCATCCATCTTTTGCAAGGATTGGGTGTGCATATTAGAGTTCTAAGGAGATTTTTTCATTCAAGCTGAATTCTCTTGACAACATCTCAAGGTATAATTCTAATTTCATTTATTCGTCATTCACCTTGTTCTTTTGATTTGGATTGATCACATATTTCATCTCATCTGAATATTTATTTATTTGGTACATAAGTTAGATCCCCTTTTGCTGCACCTTAATTTCTTATATAATTCACCATGTAATTTTGATTTGGGTCCGTTTTAAGTTGTACTTTGGTTGCATACCTATTCATTCTGTCATCATTATATGAAACGACCCGCCATTTTTGACCGTTCAAGTCGACAATAATCCACACATGTCCAACTCAAGCCGTTCAAAAAGGCAGATGGTTATTGGGGTTAAATAAGAAAAGGAAAGAAAGAACAGAAGCAAACTCAGAATCTTGCAGCGGAAGGAACAAGATATAATAATAAAATAACAGTTCATGAAGCTGTTAAATAAATAAATTTGATTATTATTATACATCATAAATCAGAGTTACATACATATCAGAGATAATACAATAATGCAGCGGAAAAATAATATGGTAGTAGAATACAAATGATGTAATACAAAACTCCGTCTTCGTCCTCCAGAATAGATCTTCAACCTTATCTGAAATGCTCAGGCTGACCCGAGCGTAATGAAAAGACAAAACACTCGAGTCAGGACTAAAATATCTCATGTAAGTCAAATCGAATAAGAAAATATGAGTGTGACGGCGTCAGAGATGTTTACGGGGTTTGACATCTCCTATCCAGTGTCAACATGAGTGCAATAACTTAAGAGATGTTACGGGATTTGCCATCTCTAAGGATCCGTTAAACTATCTACTATGTAGTACAATACGCTATTATAATATGTCTATATTAAAGTAAAAGTATTTAAATAGCGTTAAGCCATGGCCCATTCCACCCTTAACACAGTTTATATTCCCAAGAGCATATACAAGACCGTAGTTTCCCCAAAACCGGAAGTCACCAGAGGGCAATCCATATACTAAAGGTACAAAACAAAACGTAGTGGTCGCGAATAGGATAATCAGTATGACAAGGTACATGAGGCGATACCAACTAGGATACTAGTAGTTGCGTGATCCGGACTGATGTTGGGCATAGCAGCTACTACCCCAACACCGCGAAACAACACTCCCAAATCGCGGGGTGCACCCAAATCGAATCACAAAAGTAATAGACATGGTATCGAAGGAGTGTGTCCGCTAGAGATGGCGATCCTCAATGGCCCGGCGCGGCTCCTGTTTTAGTCATGTCAGGGGTCATCTAAAATCGTTCTCTTTCTTCAAATCAACACGTTCACCAAAACCATCCACTTCATTCTGGATCAACACTCCGTGTATACTAGTTATTAAAGTGGTTTTCGGTATCGACAGAGAGTATGTCCATATCCGATCCCGGTCTCTTTAATAACTACGTATTATTACACCGATGGCTCTTTTACATTTCAAATCGATTCATAATTGATATCAAAATATCATATTCGCTTCAAAATCAAATCCATTTCAAAATCATCATATCTACTCAAAGTATACAATTTCATTTCAAAAATCATTTTCGCCTCAATATCTCATTTCGATTTCAAAATCATTTTCGCCTCAATATCTCATTTCGATTTCAAAATCATTTTTCGCCTCAATATCTCATTTCGATTTCAAAATCATTTTCGAATTTCAATTTAGGTCGCAACTTCATTTAACCCAATTCGTATTTAAATTCAAGATTTAAATATAAACATTTCGCTTTAAATAAATCCATTTCCAAAATCGTATCACTTTCCAAAGTTATACCGCTTTCGAAATCATAAGTCTTTTAAAATCAAAACACTTTGGAAATCGAAACACTTTATATAAAATATAGCTTCCTCAAATTTCACAAATCGATTCACATAAACTCGAATTTCAAAATTAAAATTTAATCAGATTTCAAATCATCAATTTCAACTCGATTCAGCTTCTCAATAAACCATTTCAAATTATCAATTTCAAATACATATTTGAACCATAAAATAAACAATTTCACTTCCGATATATTTCGAAACTTTAAATATTTCACATTTCAAAATAGTTCATATATTTATATAAGAATATAAGATTCGCTTTAAAACCATTTCGTATTCAACTTAGAATATACTTCAAATTAAACATCCGTATTAAGTAGTTTACATAATTTCTGGAACAATTCCAATTCAATAAACTTAGATTAACATTCGAATTTCAAGAATTCATTTAAGTATTACATTCCAAATCAATTTCAGTTCAAATCCTATTCAAATCAATTTTATCTTCAAATTTAATTCGATAGTTTCAATTTAGTCCAATTCACAAATTTCTTTGAATTTCAATTAAATTCCAAATTAATTAAATCTCAATTTCAAATCAATTTTCAATTCCAAACTCAAACTTGAAATATCATTTCACATAAATTTTCTTAGAAATATTCAGAGTTCGATTAAAAGTCCAATCTTTTAAAACAAATCAACTTTCGAAAATTTACGCCGTATTTCAATCTTTTTCTTAAAATCTAAACTTCGAATAATTAAACAATTTCATTTACCAAGTTTAAATTCCAACATTTCGAGCTTCAATTCAAAATAATTCAATTTCATAAATTGGATTTTTTCATAACTTTTAAATCAAATCATTTAAATAAATTTCAAATCAACGATTTTAAAATTATTAATTTAACCAATCCGGTGTCCGTATGTAATTTTCTATCCTATGGCCAAGTGATTATTTATTTCAATTACATGTCAGGGATGAATATATATTACTTAAACCAATCGCAGTGTCATATGCATGTATAACAGGAAATATATAAGCAAATAAACATCCAAACATTTAAATATCAACCAATAGCATCCATCGAAATAAATCATCCAATAGTCAATACAATTCACGGCAATTTCATAGTTATCAATATCGGGAAATTTGATTTCAATTAAATCCTAATTTCAATTTACTGTCAATTTAAATTTTCAACGGTGAATTCACACGACAATCTATATGACAATTAAATTTTATCAAACAACGACAAATAAATTCATATCACTTCATAATTTCAAATTTAACTACCATAAAGATATTTTAGTCAATTGTGAGCGTATAAACACTCACCTTGAGTTTCGATTTTTAAATCAAATCGAACAACGTTCGATTTAACCTAAAATTTTAACGAGCTCCAAATGTCTTCGGATCTAAACTGCAGCGTAGCTCTCATCGCTGCGATTCCAACGTCGCCAGATGTTTCGCTTCGAAGCGGACCTCGTATGCAAAAGTTACGCTTAAATTAATATAACGATATAATTTAAAACATGATTATCCATATAATAAAAATTAATTAACCGCTTAACCTTCTTCTTCTTCACGCATAGAAACCCACTCACGCACGCCGTTCATTCATCCACGCGCACGGCAAACGACGACCGGACGTCGATCAGGGGGAATCATCACGTGCGCCTCGCCCTGCTCCACCTCCGCGCCAAGTTTCGCCACTCCATTTGCCACCGTTTGCACGCAAACCAAGAAAAACGCGCACGCTTCAAAGCTAGATCTGGACCAATCCGTGACGAATTAGCACGAATCAACCGTATGGATTTGAAGAGCTCGTCGAGATCTACACTTTTGCTTTTGGAATTTTTCGATTTCGTTGAACGGATTGAGAGATATTAAGGAAAGAAGATCGGCAATTTCTGGCCATAGAATAAGTGGCGGCCATGAGATAGAGTTAGGGTTTCTGAAATGAAAAATGATAAAACTGTCTCGGTTTTGAGTGTGTATTTATAAAGTTAGGTCCAAAATCGTCCGAACTCCAAACGAGACGTGCCGCTAGACGTTTATAAGGTTTTACCCCCGTTCCGGACGCAATGGAACTAGTCCCAAGGCCTAATTCAATCGTATGTGGAAGATAGCTTTTTGAAGTCGATTATTTTAATTAACGACGTTAAACTTCTACGCGTTTCAAGCTCGCACGATCAAACGACAAGTCCGATTGCTACGAAAATTGAAACCTTACAATAATTCACTGTTACGGATCCGATGAAACTGGTTTCGTCGAAATTCGAGACAGTTGTAAAAATGGCTATTTCTACAGTCTAATTTCAATATAAAATTCCCAATTTTAAATTATTAACTTTTAAATCAAATTTCAATTGTTCACAAATTTCATTTTTAATTTCACAGTAATTAACAATCTTTTACAATGCAGTTTTCCATTATAAATCCAGTATAAAAGATTACATTAGATTCAGCGTTCAATTATATTGTAATTCAAATCAAGTTATTTAATTCCAATTGAATTCTTTTATTTCGATTTACACTTTCATTATTGAATCAACCATTTACTTATACATTATTATCAATAGTTTATAATTCATTTACTTTCATTTTCTTCAACTACCATCTTATTTAAATTCATAGTAATATTAAATTACATTCATTTACGTTGATTTCAATATTATAACTTCAATATTAAATGTAACATTTTATTTATTTCGTTGTTTACAATCAAATTCAATTCAATTCAATTACTTGTTACATTCAAATTTAAATCTTTACTTACGTTCAATTACAAGTTAACATCTTTATTTAATTTACAAATAAGTTATTTCAGAATTCAGTTTTGTATTTTAACTTGTAATTCACATTTAACAACACAAAATTTTATTTCCTTCGGATTTTTATCAAAATTTTCATTTTAATTCGTATTTTTAAAGTGTTAAAAATACGGGTCGTTACATTCTCCCCCACTTAAAACTTTTCGTCCTCGAAAAGGAACGGAGAAGGGGAAAACTTCATTTAGATATAATTCATTCAAAATATTCTACTTATTTGCAAAATTTAGTTATAGGATTTTTTTTTTTCACAAAATTTTCTAACTCCCGGATTTTTGAAAAATTTCGGCAGCACCTCCTTTGCGCGGCTAGGACCAAAAAATTTCACAGTGGTAATAATTGCATGATATACATCTCATTACAAGAATGAGGCATCCCAAAACATGGGGAACACAATAATATACCACAACATAAACTGTAATCCGAGAACATACCTTTTATTAAGCGTTTATTAGCATTTTAACTTACATTTTGCATTTAGCGCAGAAGCGAGCTCCACAGGCGAAGCGCAACCCCTTTGCTACCTACTAAAGTGCTCAATAACCAAGTTAGAACCATGCATATAAAGATAGATCGATATACTTATCATAAACGACACACATATTACATGTTTAGCTTCAAAACTGAAATTCCAATTCCAGGAAAGCAAACGAATCTCAGTTTTTGGTCACCTAAACGATAAAATTTGACAATGGAATCTAAACAAAAGTTGTTGCATTCGTTTCAGGCTTTCCGGAATGTCCAAAATCATTGAATTCGGACCTTCCATTCAAAAGTTACGACAGTTTTACTAAATAGATACGCCTCAGCCTGGCAATGAATTGCGCAGGTCAGCGACGTTCCCTCACGTTTTTGACCCTCTAAATGATAGAAAAACACAAGACATTTAGAACAAATGTTTTAGCTTAAGTTCTAAGCTTTCCAGAAAGGGCAAGATCGTCAAAATCCGATACACCAGTAAAATGTTATGGCAAGAATACTAAGGTGCTTCAGATTTCTACTTCGCACAGGCCAGCGACTAATATTGGTGTTTTAAGCCTAGTGGATGAAGGTATTTATCAAAACATTCTAAACAAAACATGTAGCACAGTTTCCAGGCTTTCTGAAAAGTCTAAGATCGTCTAATTTCGTTCAACCATTTAAAAGTTATGGCTATTTTCATTTCAGCTCTCTTTGAGTATTTTGGATTTTTCAAATTTTGCTTTTGTTATTTCAAAGTACAAACCATCAATCTTCAAATTTTCTAAAGAAACAATCACAAACACAAAGTCGTTTATTTTCTTATATATCCATGAAATAAGTTTACATTCGATTTGTTTCCAATTTATTCAAGTTTGTTTCATTCATAATTTAAATTCAAGTCAATTTGCTTCAATTTAATTTGAATTCAATTATATTTAATTTCACTTTGCTTCAAATTTGAATTTAATTATTTAAAATTTTATTCCGTTTATTCAATTCCATTAACACTAATGAATTCTATTTAATCAATTATCATCCATCTAACAACCAATGCATATCAAACATTAACATCCATCCAAATCTATAATAAATCAATTATACATTTCCAAGTCAAAATTTTAATTTCATACACTTCCAAGTTTATTAACATTTAGTTTTATTCAAATTTAATTAGTTTCCATTTACTAATTCTATATTTAATTAATTTTAAATTTAATTCATTTTACAACTTAAATTTCCTTTATATTTACAACTATCAATAGATCTTCACATTTTATTATTCACTCTCACACTGGTATATTATTCCTCTACTTATCCTTATTAGCATTTTAAACTTTTAAAGTATTTGGTAAGTTATAGTTATGCAAATAGAATGTAGTTAAACAACATACAACCTCTTTTCATTCAAAGTTGAATTTTCAATTAATTAATTCTTAAGTCATTACTTAAATTTCACTATAATTTAATTTCACATTTACATTCACATATAGTATTTCCATTTTATATTAACATAATTTTGAATCACCTTTAAATGTTAATTTAAATTCCAATTATTTACTAACAATTTTATTTATATTTGCAAACCATTAATTAAATGCATATTTCATTATTCAAACCTATACTTGTATATCATCCAATTAACAATTCATATAACATTTTTGAACTTCTTAAATATTTTGGTAAGTTATATCTATGCTATAGAATGAAATTTAATACTATGCGAGTTTTACAGTTTCAATTTTATTTTAAATTCATAATTTCCTAATTCTAAGGATTTCTACTTCAATTGATATTTCACTTAGCTCTTAGGTTCATTTCTCATTTCGCAATTCAGAAGTTCCGTAATGATTCAAGTATTAATTCATTTCAACCATTAAAAGAAAAATCATTAATTATTAAAGAACTCAAGAATTCCAATCCCGGTTTCATTTCAAATCAAGTTTTGAAATAATATATACTTATATAATTTATATATCAAATCATACTATAGAGAATACAAAATAAAATTCAATTTTAATCAAACAGGGTTTAGAAAAACTATTAAGTGATCTCCCCCACTTGGACTCTCGAAAATAACGTCGATGATGCGTGCACTCATCACCGAAATCATTCTCTAGTGTCAAGAGGGGAGTATAACACTTACTTCATTTGAAAATCCTTTGAAAACCATTTCTAATCGAATATACTATCATATAATACTTGTATTATACATTTCAAATTTTTGTTAATAAATTTTCAAAACACCGGAATTTAAATTCTCCATCTTAATTTAAATTCATTTTTATTTTATTTGATTTACCATTTATATTCATTGTCAATCATATTTACAAGTTTCATTTCTTAAAATCGTCTAATAGTCAATAGTTAGAAATATTGACTAATCAACAATAAACGATGATAATCTAATATTATCATCTCCTAACAACCAATACAATCAAAATTTATAAATTTTCAAGATAGTTCTTTTATATAAAAATATAATCTAAAACAATATTATGTCACTCTGTCCTATTCGAGTGTTTAGAAATTCCTATCGATGCCTTGGCGTCCCAAGTACCAACCAGAATTCATAAATACTCAACGGAACAAATTAACACAATATAAAATCATTTTTATATCAAAATTACAAATACGCTCTCTCATATACACTCAACTCATTCATATAGATTACCTCTATTTCAATGAGTTATTCCCCACTAGAGCCAAGGTAATCTAAACCAAAGCTCTGATACCAAGTGAAACGACCTGCCATTTTTGACCGTTCAAGTCGACAATAATCCACACATGTCCAACTCAAGCCGTTCAAAAAGGCAGATGGTTATTGGGGTTAAATAAGAAAAGGAAAGAAAGAACAGAAGCAAACTCAGAATCTTGCAGCGGAAGGAACAAGATATAATAATAAAATAACAGTTCATGAAGCTGTTAAATAAATAAATTTGATTATTATTATACATCATAAATCAGAGTTACATACATATCAGAGATAATACAATAATGCAGCGGAAAAATAATATGGTAGTAGAATACAAATGATGTAATACCAAACTCCGTCTTCGTCCTCCAGAATAGATCTTCAACCTTATCTGAAATGCTCAGGCTGACCCGAGCGTAATGAAAAGACAAAACACTCGAGTCAGGACTAAAATATCTCATGTAAGTCAAATCGAATAAGAAAATATGAGTGTGACGGCGTCAGAGATGTTTACGGGGTTTGACATCTCCTATCCAGTGTCAACATGAGTGCAATAACTTAAGAGATGTTACGGGATTTGCCATCTCTAAGGATCCGTTAAACTATCTACTATGTAGTACAATACGCTATTATAATATGTCTATATTAAAGTAAAAGTATTTAAATAGCGTTAAGCCATGGCCCATTCCACCCTTAACACAGTTTATATTCCCAAGAGCATATACAAGACCGT
The DNA here is from genome assembly GCA_030737815.1 of Allium fistulosum. Taxonomy (NCBI): domain Eukaryota; kingdom Viridiplantae; phylum Streptophyta; class Magnoliopsida; order Asparagales; family Amaryllidaceae; genus Allium; species Allium fistulosum. Next base: position 1,244,595,230 of record CM060904.1, on the reverse strand, counting down.
AGTTTCCCCAAAACCGGAAGTCACCAGAGGGCAATCCATATACTAAAGGTACAAAACAAAACGTAGTGGTCGCGAATAGGATAATCAGTATGACAAGGTACATGAGGCGATACCAACTAGGATACTAGTAGTTGCGTGATCCGGACTGATGTTGGGCATAGCAGCTACTACCCCAACACCGCGAAACAACACTCCCAAATCGCGGGGTGCACCCAAATCGAATCACAAAAGTAATAGACATGGTATCGAAGGAGTGTGTCCGCTAGAGATGGCGATCCTCAATGGCCCGGCGCGGCTCCTGTTTTAGTCATGTCAGGGGTCATCTAAAATCGTTCTCTTTCTTCAAATCAACACGTTCACCAAAACCATCCACTTCATTCTGGATCAACACTCCGCGTATACTAGTTATTAAAGTGGTTTTCGGTATCGACAGAGAGTATGTCCATATCCGATCCCGGTCTCTTTAATAACTACGTATTATTACACCAATGGCTCTTTTACATTTCAAATCGATTCATAATTGATATCAAAATATCATATTCGCTTCAAAATCAAATCCATTTCAAAATCATCATATCTACTCAAAGTATACAATTTCATTTCAAAAATCATTTTCGCCTCAATATCTCATTTCGATTTCAAAATCATTTTCGCCTCAATATCTCATTTCGATTTCAAAATCATTTTTCGCCTCAATATCTCATTTCGATTTCAAAATCATTTTCGAATTTCAATTTAGGTCGCAACTTCATTTAACCCAATTCGTATTTAAATTCAAGATTTAAATATAAACATTTCGCTTTAAATAAATCCATTTCCAAAATCGTATCACTTTCCAAAGTTATACCGCTTTCGAAATCATAAGTCTTTTAAAATCAAAACACTTTGGAAATCGAAACACTTTATATAAAATATAGCTTCCTCAAATTTCACAAATCGATTCACATAAACTCGAATTTCAAAATTAAAATTTAATCAGATTTCAAATCATCAATTTCAACTCGATTCAGCTTCTCAATAAACCATTTCAAATTATCAATTTCAAATACATATTTGAACCATAAAATAAACAATTTCACTTCCGATATATTTCGAAACTTTAAATATTTCACATTTCAAAATAGTTCATATATTTATATAAGAATATAAGATTCGCTTTAAAACCATTTCGTATTCAACTTAGAATATACTTCAAATTAAACATCCGTATTAAGTAGTTTACTTAATTTCTGGAACAATTCCAATTCAATAAACTTAGATTAACATTCGAATTTCAAGAATTCATTTAAGTATTACATTCCAAATCAATTTCAGTTCAAATCCTATTCAAATCAATTTTATCTTCAAATTTAATTCGATAGTTTCAATTTAGTCCAATTCACAAATTTCTTTGAATTTCAATTAAATTCCAAATTAATTAAATCTCAATTTCAAATCAATTTTCAATTCCAAACTCAAACTTGAAATATCATTTCACATAAATTTTCTTAGAAATATTCAGAGTTCGATTAAAAGTCCAATCTTTTAAAACAAATCAACTTTCGAAAATTTACGCCGTATTTCAATCTTTTTCTTAAAATCTAAACTTCGAATAATTAAACAATTTCATTTACCAAGTTTAAATTCCAACATTTCGAGCTTCAATTCAAAATAATTCAATTTCATAAATTGGATTTTTTCATAACTTTTAAATCAAATCATTTAAATAAATTTCAAATCAACGATTTTAAAATTATTAATTTAACCAATCCGGTGTCCGTATGTAATTTTCTATCCTATGGCCAAGTGATTATTTATTTCAATTACATGTCAGGGATGAATATATATTACTTAAACCAATCGCAGTGTCATATGCATGTATAACAGGATATATATAAGCAAATAAACATCCAAACATTTAAATATCAACCAATAGCATCCATCGAAATAAATCATCCAATAGTCAATACAATTCACGGCAATTTCATAGTTATCAATATCGGGAAATTTGATTTCAATTAAATCCTAATTTCAATTTACTGTCAATTTAAATTTTCAACGGTGAATTCACACGACAATCTATATGACAATTAAATTTTATCAAACAACGACAAATAAATTCATATCACTTCATAATGTCAAATTTAACTACCATAAAGATATTTTAGTCAATTGTGAGCGTATAAACACTCACCTTGAGTTTCGATTTTTAAATCAAATCGAACAACGTTCGATTTAACCTAAAATTTTAACGAGCTCCAAATGTCTTCGGATCTAAACTGCAGCGTAGCTCTCATCGCTGCGATTCCAACGTCGCCAGATGTTTCGCTTCGAAGCGGACCTCGTATGCAAAAGTTACGCTTAAATTAATATAACGATATAATTTAAAACATGATTATCCATATAATAAAAATTAATTAACCGCTTAAACTTCTTCTTCTTCACGCATAGAAACCCACTCACGCACGCCGTTCATTCATCCACGCGCGCGGCAAACGACGACCGGACGTCGATCAGGGGGCATCATCACGTGCGCCTCGCCCTGCTCCACCTCCGCGCCAAGTTTCGCCACTCCATTCGCCACCGTTTGCACGCAAACCAAGAAAAACGCGCACGCTTCAAAGCCAGATCTGGACCAATCCGTGATGAATTAGCACGAATCAACCGTATGGATTTGAAGAGCTCGTCGAGATCTACACTTTTGCTTTTGGAATTTTTCGATTTCGTTGAACGGATTGAGAGATATTAAGGAAAGAAGATCGGCAATTTCTGGCCATAGAATAAGTGGCGGCCATGAGATAGAGTTAGGGTTTCTGAAATGAAAAATGATAAAACTGTCTCGGTTTTGAGTGTGTATTTATAAAGTTAGGTCCAAAATCGTCCGAACTCCAAACGAGACGTGCCGCTAGACGTTTATAAGGTTTTACCCCCGTTCCGGACGCAATGGAACTAGTCCCAAGGCCTAATTCAATCGTATGTGGAAGATAGCTTTTTGAAGTCGATTATTTTAATTAACGACGTTAAACTTCTACGCGTTTCAAGCTCGCACGATCAAACGACAAGTCCGATTGCTACGAAAATTGAAACCTTACAATAATTCACTGTTACGGATCCGATGAAACTGGTTTCGTCGAAATTCGAGACAGTTGTAAAAATGGCTATTTCTACAGTCTAATTTCAATATAAAATTCCCAATTTTAAATTATTAACTTTTAAATCAAATTTCAATTGTTCACAAATTTCATTTTTAATTTCACAGTAATTAACAATCTTTTACAATGCAGTTTTCCATTATAAATCCAGTATAAAAGATTACATTAGATTCAGCGTTCAATTATATTGTAATTCAAATCAAATTATTTAATTCCAATTGAATTCTTTTATTTCGATTTACACTTTCATTATTGAATCAACCATTTACTTATACATTATTATCAATAGTTTATAATTCATTTACTTTCATTTTCTTCAACTACCATCTTATTTAAATTCACAGTAATATTAAATTACATTAATTTACGTTGATTTCAATATTATAACTTCAATATTAAATGTAACATTTTATTTATTTCGTTGTTTACAATCAAATTCAATTCAATTCAATTACTTGTTACATTCAAATTTAAATCTTTACTTACGTTCAATTACAAGTTAACATCTTTATTTAATTTACAAATAAGTTATTTCAGAATTCAGTTTTGTATTTTAACTTGTAATTCACATTTAACAACACAAAATTTTATTTCCTTCGGATTTTTATCAAAATTTTCATTTTAATTCGTATTTTTAAAGTGTTAAAAATACGGGTCGTTACATTATATCTACATCATATAATTTTACATTTAAGTCATTATTCATATTATCTGTATATTTTAGATCTGAAACCATTGCAACACACACACACACACACACACACACATATATATATATATATATATATATATATATATATATATATGTATGTATGTCTATATGCCTGATTTGTCTTATCTGTTTTTGTTATTGTTTTAAGTTTTCGTTTAAATAAAAAACTTTTGATTGAAATCTTAGTTTTATTTAATTATATAATTCTATTATTTATACAAATAGAAATCATATGTTGTTTATTAATGTTTGTGTAACAACCTGAATTCCAGTGGGTCTGGATTTTTCGCAAAAATGCTAAAATCCAAGCCCACTGAAGCCCGAGATGGGATCTGTTATCCTGCAAATAGGCAAAGACAAATATATCAGGGCTCAAATGAATATCTCATAGCAGAACTGACTAAAATATAATAGTAAGTAAAAACTCACCAAGGTAATAACACTTTCTAAACAAGTGTCTCAAAGCTGGAAAGTCTTTGCCATCTACCTAACCTATGAGATGTTATGAGGAGGGGGTCAGAACTAAAGTTCTGGTGAATGGACAAATTATACACTTCTAAGTATAATTCTACATATACCGTTCTATTTCCATTTTCTGTTATATTAGGTTTATTGGGTTTATAATACTCTCGCCTATGTGCGTGAATCATACCCATCTAGTCCCTAGTAGATTAAAACAAATAACCAATATATATGTAGCTATATGCCCAAAGACCACATCGGTCCTAGGTACTACCCATAGTACCTACCGTATTCTCCTCGAAAGGGACTCCATCGTCTCGCTGCTAGAGCATACTGAAACTACATCTGTAAAGGACAACTTCGTGAGGCCTACAATACAGATGTCCGTCATCTACTAGGAAAACGTGAAACTGCGTCCGCACTAGCTTATACTAGTACTCGGACATCCACAATGTACCACCCCATGCGTACCTTGAAGGCTACACGTAATCGTTCTTTCTACTCCCTGAATTCCGCCAACAAGGTCTACCTTGTATGGAACTCAATCGGGGATTTTCTATATCTGTAAAGGTCCGCTTCGTTAGGCCTGCAATAAAAATATTCTACTTGGTCTGTCTCTTTTCTCATCGTGGCTATGGCCCCACGCAGCCAACCCTCAACTAATTGAAAGACCTTTCAAGAGCTAAGTGAATGTGCCCTACTGTAAACAATCTAAGCATCCACTTGGATGTGCCCTTCATCCAATGTCTCGATATTGAAAGAATCATTGGACTGTTGGTTTAACTCTAGTCTTTCCCGAACTCGCTCTGACTGATGATGGCTTGACCTCCGCATGCAACTATCCTTCTGGGTCCTGCCCACTACAACCTACTCGCAATCTAGAGTACGGTGTCATACGAATATCCTACTCCATCATCAAACTTTTAACTGCCTACAAAGGTCCGTATCATTAGATCTGCAATGGAAAAGCAGTCAAGGCATATTCTCTTGATGGAACACCTACAGATCTGCCTCCGGGGTTGCAGCTTCGTTAGGCCTACCCCATAGGGCCATCCTAGAGTATCCTCACGTCCCTTTGAAGTCTCGTACTTCCTTCTAGCCCACTAACTAAGTTGGACGTGCTCTTTCTGTACTAAAATCTGCGATGGACTGCTTCGTTAGGCTCTTTATCCAGATCCTCTTTGGGTTATTCCAAACGCACCTTACCATTTTATTAGACCCTATGTCCAATCTTTTAATATGTGATTAGTTTACTTTTCTTATTATATCGGCTGCTTATTTACCCTAATCAGCAAGCCCAACCCCACCTATGTGTGAGACCATTAGTCCTAGACCTGAAAGAGAATGCTGCCGGTACGGGCCACTTCTATTATTTTTTCTTATTAACTTAATCCAAGATCTAAGTTTGATAAAATAAGCCTCTTCTATTTCTTTCTCTTTAATTATAACCTATGTGTTACATTTATACTTGCAATTGTTACTTTTATATTCTTTACTTTCTTTTATAACCTACATGTTATAAATGTAATTGCAAATATCTCTTTTCTATTCTAGTATGTCTTCTTTTATTATGTACTAAATTCTCTTAAGTTCTCTTATATTATATAATAGTCTTAACTTAGGACTACGTCCAACAGTCATAGTTACTTATCATAATAACTGCTTTACTTTTTACTCTATTATCTGCGCAATAAATGCAGATCTAATCACATTTTCTGTTTATTGTTTCTAGTCTTGTCAAATAATTAACTTGATTATTTCCACTTCTTTAATTTCTTTAACGCTTCATGTTATTCTCTTTTATTCTAGGAAGTAGTTCTATTCTATTTGGTTGGTTACAAAAACTGTACTAAAAATCCATTTCCATATTTTAATACTAAATAATGCTATAAACAATAAATCGTAACTGCATTTCTTTTATTGTTTCTTTAATTATTGGGTAATGCAAAATACAGTAATGTCTCTATTTTGCACTAATTCCATTTTTCTTGCTTTTATTCTTGCAATTATGTTTATCGTTATTCTTACAATTTTAAACTATGGAAATGTATTCCCTTTTCTAAACCAACCAACTAATCTATCACTAACTTCCAAATCAAGCTATTAGATTTTCCCCTTTTTAATTCATTTCTCCCGTTTTAACATAATTTACTGTAAATTTCTCACTTTTAGGCTTATGCCTTTCTCAACAACTTTTAAGCCTAATATTACTTATATTTTATTGGATTCCTTTCTTTTTCCATATAAATAACATTTAAATATAAGTACACTTCTCTCATAAAATTTATAGTTTCAACATAACTAATTAGTAGAACTAATTATTGAAATAAATGTTGAATTAAATATTTAACGGGAATCTAACGATATTATATCATAAACATAAAAGAGATATAATTTAAATCCACTCACTTGTCATCCTTAGCTTTGCTCCATAGCCTTCCTGGATCCCCTTTTAAGGTGTCTAATATTTTTATTAAAAAGATATCATCCCTAGAAATATTTTCTATATAGGGTCAGCCTCAGGCAATGAACCCAATTGGGAAAAATCTGATTGTGAGAAAATAGCTAGGCCTAGGGTTTTATTTACAGTGGAGTTTGGAGATCTCAGACCGTCGGATTTTTGGATTGAATATGGTGTAACCACGTCACAAGCTCATTGTGAATCGTTGGATCCAGAAAACAATGCCTTAGATCGTTGAAAAATCAGAATTTAATATTTCGGCATGTCCTTGGATGATTTTACGTCAAGGGCAAAACGCGGGTCGACCTGTGTTCTTTGGGGTTCGACCTTAGGGTCGACCCTTGTGCTTTGTGAGTCGACCTATAGGTCGACCCGTAAGGTCTTACCTTTTTTTCTTTTTTCTTTTTGTTTAATTCTGATTTCTTATTCTCTCGTAACTTCTTTATATTAACTCTGGTTTTGACAAGTTATATGGAAATTGATCAGAAAATCACCATGAACACAATGGTATAAGTTTCGAGGCCATATTCTGACAAATCCAAAAATGCTTATTTTCACTGTTCATCGTTATTTGATTATTTAATTATCCAAAAATGCGGGGTGTTACATTCTCCGACCCTTTAGGAAATATCGTCCTCGAAATTCGACAAGGGTTAAACTACATAATTCCTCGCATCAATCACATCCATTTTTGTGTACATCCAATTTTGTGAACATTCGTGTCCTTGTGCAAAGTGTCATTCAACATAAAATATATGCATGTATATGAATTTCTAAGCGGTACCTCCTATATGAATGCTTTTCTTCTTTAAAAATTCCTTTCTAAAATATGATGCACACATCCTAAATATACTTGCAATATTTATACGAATGCAATCTTTTGGAAACTCAAAATGTTTTTCATCCAATTTTTTCCCACACCCTTACTGAATCGGGCGTAGTTCAATGAATTTTACATCCAAATCCAACCACACAACTTTAATATTCGAATTTCAGAAAAATCTAATTTTCCGAACTCGATTCCTTATGTCAGAAAGAAGGTAGAAAACGGAAAAACCTCACATTTCTCCGTTTTACTTTTGCGCACTTCTTTCTCCGTACTTGGAACTTATTCTGCTATTCTATAAAAATCTCTATTTTCTTTCCCAAGCACGGTTTACATAAGAAAAACTTCCTTTCCAAATTATTTTTCCAAGCTTAACTTTTGGAAAAAAATGTATTTTTCTTTTGCAATTCTCATTTTATTTTTATTGACGTTTCTGTCACTTTCTTTAGATTTTACTGTTTTTTCTTTAGTTGCTTTTATCTGCTTTTACTTTTCTTTTAATATAGCAGCTAAACATAGCTATCCTCTAGGGCTAGGATGCCTAAGACCATGTCCACTCTTACACAGAAAGGTCCTACTCTAGGAATCCAAGTAACTCATATACTCCTCCTACCGCCTATTCTCGTTACTAACTTATGCTGTATTACTCACGATGAATAAGATCAATTCATCTCTTCCATTCCATACTCAAAAAGGAATAACTAAGTCTCATTTACTACAACGGATAAGGATTTCAATTTATGCAGTCTCTATCTAAATAGGCAACTAAGCTTGGGGAAATTTTCTCTTTACCTTTACCTTTACCTTTCATTTTCCCCTAACTAAGGTCTACCTATCCCGACCACGTGTGTCTTAGTATCTTACTAATATCACTTCACTATTCTTCTATAGTCTATACACATGAAGCAACATTCCTAGGTTCTCACTAGTGTCCTATACACTTTATGGGAACTTTTATTATTACTACTAAAAGTAATCACTGCTATCTCCTACATAGCCTTACACTTTTCCCGTCACACCTAGGAAATGATTCCTATTGTAACGACCCGCATTTTTGACCGTTCAAGTCGACAAAACATACACGCATGCCGACTCAAACAATCCAAAATACAGATAGTTATTGGGGTTAAATAAGAAAAGAAAGAAACAACATAAACAAACACAGAATCTCGCAGCGGAAGGAACAAGATATAATAATAAAATAATAGTTCATGAAGCTGTTAAATAAATATTTTTGATTATTATTATACATCATAAATCAGAGTTACATACATATCAGAGATAAAACAACAATGCACCGGAAAAATAATACAGTAGTAGAATACAAATGATGTAATACTAAACTCCGTCTTCGTCCTCCAGAATAGATCTTCAACCTTATCTGAAATGCTCAGGCTGACCCGAGCGTAATGAAAAGACAAAACACTCGAGTCAGGACTAAAATATCTCATGTAAGTTAAATCGAATAAGTAAATATGGGTGTGACGGCGTCAGAGATGTTTACGGGTTTTAGACACCTCCTATCCAGTGTTTAACGTGCGTGCATTAACTTAAGAGATGTTCGGGATTTCCATCTCCTAAGGATCCGTTAAACTATCTACTATATAATAGAATACGCTATATACAATAATGTCTATCATAAAGTAAAATATCAAACTAGCGTTAAGCCATGGCCCATTCCACCCTTAACACATTTTTATTCCCAAGAGCATATAAAAGACCGTAGTTTCCCCAAAACCGGAAGTCACCAGAGGGCAATCCATATACTAAAGTTACAAACCAAAACGTAGTGGTCGCGAATAGGATAATCAGTATGACAAGGTACATGAGGCGATACCAACTAGGATACTAGTAGTTGCGTCATCCAGACTGATGTTGGGCATAGCAGCTACTACCCTAACACCGCGAAACAACACTCCCATAATCGAGGGGTGCACCCAAATCGAATCACAAAAGTAATAGATATGGTAATGAAGAAGTGTGTCCGCTAGAGGTGGCGAACCTCAATGGCCCGGCAGGGCTCCTGTTTTAGTCATGTCAGGGGTCATCCAAAATCGTTCTCTTTCTTCAGTCAATGCGTTCACCAAAACCATCCACTTCGTTCTGGATCAACACTCCGCGTATACTAGTTATTAAAGTGGTTTTCGGTATCGACAAAGAGTATGTCCATATCCGATCCCGGTCTCTTTAAAAACTACGTATTATTACACCGGTGGCTCTTTTACATTTCAAATCGATTCATAATTGATATCAAAATATCATATTCGCTTCAAAATCAAATCCATTTCAAATATCATCATATCTATTCAAGATGTAAGATTCCGTTTCAAAATCATTTTTCGCCTCAATATCTCATTTCAATTTCAAAATCATTTTTCGCCTTAATTTCCACAAAACGATTCACATATCTACTCAAAATATACGATTTCATTTCAAAAATCATTTTCGCCTCAATATCTCATTTCAATTTCAAAATCATTTTTCGCCTCAATATCTCATTTCGATTTCAAAATCATTTTTCGCCTCAATATCTCACTTCGATTTCGAAATCATTTTTCGCCTCAATTTCCACAAAACGATTCACATAAACTCGAATTCCAAAATTAAAATTTAATCAAATCTCAAATCATCAATTTCAACTCGATTCAGCTTCTCAATAAACCATTTCAAATTATCAATTTCAAATACATATTTGAACCACAAAATAAACAATTTCACTTTCAATATATTTCGAAACTTTAAATATTTCACATTTCAAAACAGCTCATATATTTATATAAGAATATAAGATTTGCTTTAAAACCATTTCGTATTCAAATTTGAATATTCTTCAAATCAAACATCTGTATTAAGCAGTTTACTTAATTTCTGGAACAATTCCAATTCAATAAACTTAGATTAATATTCGGATTTCAAGAATTCATTTAAGTATTATATTCCAAATCAATTTCGGTTCAAATCCGATTCAAATCAATTTTATCTTCAAATTTGATTCAATAGTTTCAATTTAGTCCAATTCACAAATTTCTTTGAATTTCAATTAAATTCCAAATTAATTAAATCTCAATTTCAAATTTATTTTCAATTCCAAACTCAAACTTGAAATATCATTTCATATAAATTTTCTTAGAAATATTCAGAGTTTGATTAAAAGTCCAATCCTTTAAAACAAATCAACTTTCGAAAATTTACACCGTATTTCAAAATTTTTACTTAAAATCTAAACTTCAAATAATTAAACAATTTCATTTACCAAGTTAAAATTCCCACATCTCGAGCTTCAATTCAAAATAATTCAATTTCCATAAATTGGATTTTATTCTTAAAATCAATTCATTTAAATAATTTCAAAACAACTTTTAAAATCATTTAATTTAACCAACCCGATGTCCGTATATAATTTTCTAACCTATGACCAAGTGGATAATTATTTCAATTTTTAATTTCAAGGATGGATATATATCATTTCAATCCAAATAGATGTCATAGGTATATCATTTCAACCTATTTCTTAATTTATTCGAAATGATTCAGTTTACAGTTTTATATGCAATAAACAATATACATGATGATAGCATGATATATCAAAATAAATAAATAACCAATATCGACCAATAGCATCCATCACAACCAATCAACCATAAAGCCAATAACATTCACAACAATTTTATAATTATCAATATCGAGTAATATACTGCCAATTTAAATTTAAATTTATTTTAACGGTCAATTTAAATTCTATCAATTAATTCATATATCAATACAGATGATAATTAAACCTACCAAACAACAGCCAATAAATTTCATATCACTTCAGAATATAAATTTAACTAACAAAAGTTATTTAGTCAATTGTGAGCGTATAAACACTCACCTTGAATCTACGGTTTTAAATCAAATCGAACGACGTTTGATTTAACTTAAAATTTTAACGAGCTCCAAATGTCTTCGGATCTGCACTGCAGCGCAGCACTCGTCGCTGCGATTCCGCTACTTCTTGTTTCGTCCGATTCGGACCTCGTATGACAAAGTTATTGCATTTTAGGAGATTACACGATTTTTAGATAATATAATTTATACACCTTTTTATTTTATTTAACCTTTGTTAAATCAGAGCCGTTGACTTCAGGGTTGGAGAATCTGGGCCGAAGTTATCTTCTACCTCCACACGTTCTAGGGTTGAACGAACGAACCCAACATCGCGCCACTTTCTTCCATACGCACACAACTAGGAGCGACCGGACGTTGATCAGGGGATGCCATCGCATGCGCCTCTCCTTGCTCCACCTCCGTGCCAAGTTTTGCCACCCCATTCGCCACCGTTTGCACGCAAACCAAGAAAAACCGTACACACTTCCAAGTCAGATCTGGGCGAATCCGTGACGTAAAAGCATAGATCAACCGTATTGATTGAAGTTCGAGCGATTCTGGCCATTGAATAGGTGGCGGCCATGAGATAGAATTAGGCTTTCTGGATTAAAATGACAGTAAAACTGTCTTGGTTTGTGTGTGTTATATAGGTAGGTCCAAAGTCGTCCGAACTCCAATCGAGACGTGCCGCCAGGCGTTTATAAGGTTTTACCCCCGTTCCGGACGCAATGGAACTAGTCCCAAGGCCTAATTCAATTGTATGTGGAAGATAGCTTTTGAAGTCGATTATTTTAGTTAACGACGTTAAATTTCTACGTGTTTCAAGCTCGCACGACCAAACGACAAGTCCGATTGCTACGAAAATTGAAATCTTACAATAATTCACTGTTACGGATCTGATGAAACTGGTTTCGTCGAAATCCGAGACAGTTGTAAAAATGGCTATTTCTACCGTCTAATTTCAATATAAAATTTCCAATTTTAAATTATTAACTTTTAAATCAAATTTCAATTGTTCACAAATTTCATTTTTAATTTCACAGTAATTAACAATCTTTTACAATGCAGTTTTCTATTATAAATCTAGTATAAAAGATTACATTAGATTCAGCGTTCAATTATATTGTAATTCAAATTCAAGTTATTTAATTCCAATTGAATTCTTTTATTTCGATTTATAATTTCATTATTGAATCAACCATTTACTTATACATTATTATCAATAGTTTATAATTCATTTACTTTCATTTTCTTCAGCTATCATCTTATTTAAATTCACAGTAATATTAAATTACATTAATTTACGTTGATTTCAATATTATAACTTCAATATTAAATGTAACATTTTATTTATTTCGCTGTTTACAATCAAATTCAATTCCTTATTTACATTCAATACAAGTTAACATCCATATTTAATTTACAATAAGTTATTTCAGAATTCAGTTTTGTATTTTAACTTGTAATTCACATTTAACAAGACAAAATTTTATTTCCTTCGGATTTTTATCCAAATTTTTTTATTTTAATTCGTATTTTTAAAGTGTTAAAAATACAGGTCGTTACATTCTCCCCCACTTAAAACTTTTCGTCCTCGAAAAGGAACGGAGAAGGGAAAACCATCATTTAGATATAATTCATTCAAAATATTCGACTTATTTGCAAAATTTAGTTAGAGGATTTTTTTAAAATCTCAAAATTTTCTAACTCCCGGATTTTTGAAAAATTTCGGCAGCACCTCCTTTGCGCGGCTAGGACCGAAAAATTTAACAGTGGCAATAATTGCATGATATACATCTCATTACAAGAATGAGGCATCCCAAAACATGGGGAACACAATAATATACCACAACATAAACCGTAATCCGAGAACAAACTTTTTATTAAGCGTTTATTAGCATATTAACTTACATTTTGCATTTAGCGTAGAAGCGAGCTCCACAACGAAGCGCAACCCCTTTGCTACCAACTAAAATGCTCAATAACCAAGTTAGAACCATGCATATAAAGATAGATCGATATACTTACCATAAACAACATACATATAACATGTTTAGCTTCAAAACTGAAATTCCAATTCCAAGACAACAAACGAATCTTAGTTTTTGGTCACCTAAACGATAAAATTTGGCAATGGAATCTAAACAAAAGTTATTTCATTTGTTTCAGGCTTTCCCGAATGTCCAAAATCATCGAATTCGGACCATCCGTTCAAAATTACGGTCATTTTACTAAATGGATATGCCTCAGCCTGGGCAATGAATTGCGCAGGTCAGCAACGTTCACTCCCCTTTTCGACCATCTAAATGACAGCAAAACACAAAACATTTAAAAAAAAGAGTTTTAGCTTAAGTTCTAAGATTTCCAGAACGTTCAAGATCGTCAAAATCTGATACACCAGTAAAAAGTTATGGCGAGAATACTAAGGTGCTTCAGATTTCTACTTCGCACAGGCCAGCGACTAATATTGGTGTTTTAAGCCTAGTGGATGAAGGTATTTATCAAAACATTCTAAACAAAAGATGTAGCACAGTTTCTAGGCTTTCCAAAATGTCCATGATCGTCGAATTCCGTTCAACCATTTAAAAGTTATGGTTGTTTTCGTTTCAGCATATATTGGACAATTTTGGATTTTTCCCAAAATTTTGCTTTTATTATTTCAAAGTACAAACCATCAAACTTCAAATTTTCTAAAGAAACAATCATAAACACAAAGTCGTTTATTTTTTTATTTATCCATGAAATAAGCTTACATTCGATTTGTTTCCGATTTATTCAAGTTTGTTTCATTCATAATTTAAATTCAAGTCAATTTGCTTCAATTTAATTTGAATTCAATTATATTTAATTTCACTTTGCTTCAAATTTGAATTTAATTATTTAAAATTTTTATTCCATTTATTCAATTCCATTTACACTAATGAATTCTATTTAATCAATTACCATCCATATAACAACCAATGCATATCAAACATTAACATCCATCCAAAATCTACACTAAATCAATCATACATTTCCAAGTCAAAATTTTAATTTCATACCCTTCCAAGGTTATTGACATTTAGTTTTATTCAAATTTAATTAGTTTCCATTTACTAATTTTATACTTAATTAATTTTAAATTTAATTCATTTTACAACTTAAATTTCCTTTATATTTACAACTATCAATAGATCTTCACATTTTATTATTCGCAATCACACTTGTATATTATTCATTTACATATCCTTATTAGCATTTTAAACTTTTTAAGTATTTGGTAAGTTATAGCTATGCAAATAGAATGTAGTTAAACAATATACAACTTCTTTTCATTCAATTTGAGTGTTATGCCTATTAAATAAATTTCCAATTTATTATTTTCCAAATTAAGGGTTACTCCTACAATTTTAAATTAAATTTTTTTTTTCACTTAAATTCAATTTCACCTTTTCAATTCATAAGTTTCTAACAATTCAAGATTTACTTTAGTCTAATAATTAAAATCATTCCTTATTAGAGAACTTAAGAATTTCAACTCCGGATTTGATTTAGACCATTTTTTTTTCAAACAAAATATATATATATATATATACATACTAATATCTTTATATCTCAAATCATATTTTTTTAGAAGAATTTTAATCAGCATTTAAATATATATATATATATATATATATATATACTTATTTTCATTTCATACTTTAGAAAATTTCAATTCAATTTCTATTTAATCCAAAAGAGTACAGAAAACTTTTAAGTGGTCTCCCCCACTCAGACCCTTGAAAATAAACATCTATGATGCGTGCACTCATCACCGAAATCATTCTCTAGTGTCAAGAGGGGAGTATAACACTTACTTCATTTGAAAATCCTTTGAAAACAATTTCTAATTGAATATACTATCATATAATACTTATATTATACATTTCAAATTTTTGTTAATAAATTTTCAAATCACCGGAATTTAAATTCTCCATCTTAACTTAAATTCACGTTTATTTTATTTTATTTACCATTTATATTCATTGTCAATCATATTTACAAGTTTCATTCCTTAAAATCATCCAATAGTCAATAGTTAGAAATATTGACTAATCAACAATAAACGATGATAATCTAATATTATCATCTCCTAACAACCAATACAATCAAAATTTATAAAATTTTAAGATAATTCTTTTATATATATAAAATATAATCCAAAACAATATTATGTCAATCTGTCCTATTCGAGTGTTTAGAAATTCCTATCGATGCCTTGGCGTCCCAAGTACCAACCAGAATTCATAAATACTCAACGGAACAAATTAACACAATATAAAATCATTTTTATATCAAAATTACAAATACGCTCTCTCATATACACTCAAACTCATTCATAAGGTTTAACCCTATTTCAATGAGTTATTCCCCAATAGAGCCAAGGTAATCTAAACCAAAGCTCTGATACCAACTGTAACGACCCGCATTTTTGACCGTTCAAGTCGACAAAACATACACGCATGCCGACTCAAACAATCCAAAATACAGATAGTTATTGGGGTTAAATAAGAAAAGAAAGGAAAGAACAGAAACAAACACAGAATCTCGCACCGGAAGGAACAAGATATAATAATAAAATAATAGTTCATGAAGCTGTTAAATAAATATTTTTGATTATTATTATACATCATAAATCAAAGTTACATACATATCAGAGATAAAACAGCAATGCAGCGGAAAAATAATACAGTAGTAGAATACAAATGATGTAATACCAAACTCCGTCTTCGTCCTCCAGAATAGATCTTCAACCTTATCTGAAATGCTCTGGCTGACCCGAGCGTAATGAAAAGACAAAACACTCGAGTCAGGACAAAAATATCTCATGTAAGTTAAATCGAATAAGTAAATATGGGTGTGACGGCGTCAGAGATGTTTACTGGTTTTAGACACCTCCTATCCAGTGTTTAACGTGCGTGCATTAACTTACACAACACCAGAAAGGCAATTTCCTCACGGTTATAAGCGTGACAAAACTAATTTGTCACGGTTATAACCGTGAAAATAGGTACCGTGGGCAAATTCTGTCACACTTTTGCTCACGGTTATAACCGTGACAAAATAGTATTTACTCACGGTTATAACCGTTACAAAATAGTATTTACTAACGGGTATAACCGTGGCAAAATAGTAATTTCTCACGCTTATAACCGTGACAGAATAGTATTTACTCACTGTTATAACCGTGGCAAAATAGTAATTTCTCACACTTATAACCGTGACAGAACAGTATTTACTAACGGTTATAATCGTGATAAAATGGTTATTACTAACGCTTATAACCGTTGGAAATTTAGATAGTATCACACTTATAACCGTGACAGAACAATAGTTTCTAACATTTATAACCGTGACAGAACAATAGTTACTAACAATTAGATAGTATTACACCCAACCTATTAGCCTTTCAGTTCCTTTACATTCTATTATTTGTGCATTTTGTGTACTCTTCATTCCTAAAAAACTACAATTTCTTCATTTCTACAAAGATGTACATACCCAAACTTCTCACTTCTTTCATCATACAACCATACAACTTCACTTCCTCAAACAAACACCCCCCTTGAAACCCACTATTGCCTTCAAAACCACGACCACAATCCTATTTTTTCCACTGCAAAACAATCTCACTCATACTCCAAACTGCCTCAATCATACTTCAACCAACCAAACTTCATTCCCTGTTGACAAACTGCCTGAACAACAGTCTTCATCTTCTAAGCACTTCAATCACCACCATCTCCTTCTTCAACTCTATACATCACTTGAACAGTGTTCCTCTCTATCAGCATGACCTACCAACCACACTTCCATCCTCTTACAACAACACTTCATCAGCAACACTACACCGCCTCCAACTCCCGATTCCTGAACTTCATCAACTACTTTGACTGAACTTTGCAAACAGAAGCACCAACCAAATCCATCTACTCAAACTCGATTCCAAACATCACAAACTCACTTCAACTTCCACCTTTCGCCTGAACCTCATCAACCATCACTACAAACTGCTTTAATGCAAACTGCATCACAATAGAACTTCACCACCCACATCAACACAAACCCGCCTCCACCTGCATCTACAACCTGCAATCACATCATTTCGACCATACCTCACAAATCTTCTACAAAATCAACGACCAAACTCCTTCATTTACATCAAACTCACACTTCGATATCTCTTCACCAAATCCAAACCTACAACTTCCTCACTGCTGCCTAAACACATCCTCTTGCTAAACTTCCTCAACTTCCTCCACCTCCACCAAGCATAACCTCCTTCTGAACACTTGAACACCTTCTACTAGGCTGCCATTATCTTTGAGACTGTACCTGTGTGCGTGCACATGCATTTGAAAATGGTTTCTAATTTAGTATCACTACACTTCAGTGCTAAAATTTATTAACAAAGCATACAAGAAAAATTTTGTTATTATACTTTCTTAGGGCACCTGACGATATCCTAATATAAAAAAGGTAATAAGAAAACGAATAGATATATATAAAGCATCTTAACAAAATAGACAGATGATGTTATACTTTTGAGGCTGCATTTCTTAAATTATCACAAAAACATAAGCGTCTTGTGCATGTCACATTCAAAATATATATGGCTATGCATTGATGTGATATATATCTATTCTTTTAAAAAGAACTCAAATTAATGTGAAACCAATCACAAGCACAAGAAGATGACCTGTCAAAAATTAAAAAGGACGAGTTGAATTTTTTCTTCCAACCATCATTTAGTTGCCCCACATTAATTCACGACCCTATCCTTTCCTTAACCAATATATAGTGATATCAACAACGGTAAAAGAACTTTATGAAGGGGCATATATTATGGAGAAAGTCACTATTAATCTAATGTCTACATTAGCTGCTTTTAAGCATTAAAACGTGGCATCATAGGAAATATGCACAAGGTTAAGTCAGGTAAACTTAAATAAGCTATGAATATATGGTTAGAAACAAATAGATAGGAAACAATACCTGCAACAAATGGAAATATATCCTGCAAAAGATTGTTAGGAGATGAGAAACCATGTGATATTGGCCCAGGCTTCATTCCATCAAGTTCATAAAACATCCCTAACATCAAGATAATTTCACACATAAAAGAAGAAATATATCAAAAAGAAAAAGAAAAATAACAGAGAAGGAATCTACTGTTCATAAAACTACAACAACCGCAGAAAGACAACCCACATACCATTAACATAAGGGAAGCAAATATAATGTTCTCCCACATTTTGGGTTGCCTGACAGGAAATACAAATTTTCTTGTAAATACTTTAATGTATAGCTAAATTCATTATAACTCTCGGCAGCTAAAAACTTATGACTTAATTTGACAGATATCCTACCTTTGTGTTACCAGCAATTGCAGCCTAAGAATGTGCTGTTTCCATTTCTACGTTATTGTTAAGGAAAGTTGCACGCTGCAAATAAAAGATTTCAAAAGATCATAGTTTATAATTTGTATTAAAAACAAAATATTGTAATAAAAAAAATTTGAAAGAGATGTAATATTAACCGCAAAGGGATCCATCTTGGCTGTTAGACTGAAGAAATTACTTAAGCAAGACTCATCGACTGAAAGGAAGTAGAATCACATCATAAATGATGTATAGAAATTTGAATCAAGTTACTAGTACTCAGTGCGAACTTGTTAACATGAAAATTTCAAACAAGTTAGATGCATTAGGAGTTCCAAAATACAGTTCAATGGTGTATATTGTGCAAACATGCATATGCAACAAGATAAATTAAAGTTGTTAGTGAAATAGAAATAAAATCAACTCACTGAGCTCGACTTCAGAAGTTGCATTTCCAATAGCATGGAGAAGAGTAATAGTTCCAAATGCATTTCCCAAAGTTTCAGTTTGTTTCAAAAAATGCACATCCTAGCAGTATCCCTGTATAATAACATATGTACTGTCACAATATGCAAGACAACCATGCCATCTATTTAAGTATACCACATTAATGTTTTTGGAGTTGTGCCAATGTAAATATAAATAATCTCGCATTATTTTTTGTTAGGTTGCATTACTAATGCCGAAGTAGCTTTATATTATTTCTCAGGGTTGAAGACATATAAGAAAATGTGCAAGCTTACATCAATTTCATTTACTGGAATTAGCTTATTGTCTGAGCATCCCTCCACTCCAGTCTAAGAAATTCCAAAGTCACAATCCATTCAATATTCAATTTCAACAAAGAGAGGATCTATTTCTTTTGAAAATGGACGTTAATCTTTATAAAAAAAATCGAGTATGTTTGCTGGGAAAAAACAGAATTATTAAGCTTTAAGGTTGATGTTAATAAGAAAGCTTAGTTTACTATCAAATGATAATTTTAATACCAGAACACTTTCACTGCCTCAAGTAATACACATTTCTCTTACATCTTAAATAATTTTCTTTAAAAAAAATGTTCTGCAACTCATATGTACTTATCTATCTCTCGGCAGGACTTCAAAATCTTTGGCCTGTAGTTTCTTTGTTGAAGCAAGAAAACATGTTAAGTGAATCAAAGCTCATTTTACACATTTTTATGACTAATTTTGTTTTGCTTACATGCGAAAACCAGGTTACATAAACAAAATACCAAGAGAGCAAAAATAATGTACTTTAAAAATGATAGCTGAAATAATATGAAAAGTAAATAATGATACGTGATGCCTAAAGTACATTATGAAGAGTAAGCATCGAAAAAATTTATTTCTTAAATGATTGATAATGAAGAAATGGGAGAGAAAGACCACAAACATTACCTAACAAGCCATACTTCTGCAAAAAGAAGAACGAAGTTGCAGCATCCCAGTCAAACTGGTGCTTTGTAGGCTCGGTTTTGGTTCGATTAGTAAAGTACTTAAAAACAAGAATTAATTTATTAACACTATCACCATCTACAAGAACCATGATATTAATGATTAAACTTATTTCAGGTACATATTTCAGGTTAGCTACACATAGGTGACCAAAATACCAAATGGACTGCAATCTGATTAGAACTACACAAGTGAACAAAGCCAGACAGTGAATTGAGTAAGATTTAAGGTAAAAGGGTCTGATTTAAAGTGCAATTTGATTAAAATAAATAAATAAAGCATGATATGCATATTGAGCCCGAAATAGCATCACTAAACAGTAGGTATAACAATATAGATGAATATGATCAAGTCTAATAGAATAAATATCCAAAATCATAATACAAGAATATGAACAAGTTCAACATCTAAGATTTAATAGTTACATTGTGTGAATTGATGCATCTGTTCAATCTAATCGATGCATTCACCATATTGGTCTACATGGTCATAAACTATCAAGAAAGTTATTTGATTTGATTACAACAGTTACAACTCGAATAAAATATATTTTCCTTTACCTGAAGAAATATATTTTGATTATATACGCTAATGACCACAACTAGAGTGGTGAGGTTCTAGAATGATTTAGAAACTTCGGATCGTAATCCATTGGTATCATTAACTATGTTTTTAAAAAAAAGATTACATATTCTATCGTGCTTGCTAAATAAAGGAACATCAATTAAAAGGCATCATAAATTCGTCTTTGAGTTTTTCCGATTTACAGTAATAAAAAAAATGTTTTGAACATAAAATGACTTGCTGAGCATGAGAGATGAGCACAGACCTCAACTTGGAAGAAAGACGGTAAACTGAAACTGATATTACCACTGAAACAGTGAGATTTAAAAAAAAATAGGTACTTAAAAAAACGCAACAAAGGTTAGATTTTGAAAATCGGATAAATCAAGTTAGATCCATAAGTACAAAAAGATGTATTGCCTCCGACTTACATACTTCAAATGTTTGGCAACAGTTTTTTGTCACTTGCATATAAATCTTTGCATCAAATTTGCATATAAATGTATTTTGACTTGATGGACTATTCCTTAAACCAAACGATCCAGACAGAAAATAAAATCAAATTTCTTAAACAAATCAAGCAATAGACAAAAACAAGTGAAATCAAAGCTACCTGCTTGCCCATTCGAAGAATAAGATAAGGATCGCTGCTTCTAACATCACGAACAACAAGATTCACTCCTCTTATTACTCATCGCAAAAATATCCAAATAGTTCCAACCGAATTCAATCTAGAAATTGGAAAAGGATTTGAAGAAAAAAAACCCTAAATCGGATTCAAATAGGAAATGAACAATTTTAATTTTACATATATAAACCACTCTCTAAAACAACATACGAATTTAACTACTGCAAAACTATTTGATTTAAGAGATAACTACCTAAGATATTGATCGAGGTAGACAGCGAAACCCAGCTATTGATTGAGGCAGAGAACGACACCCTGATCTTGATTGAAGCGAATACCAAAACCTTGATAATGATTGCGAACGGTGAAACCCTAGATTGAGAAACCAAAAGAATCGCATCTCGATAAGCCAGCGCCTTCACATCGCTAAACCCCAACCTCCGCAAATAAATAAATGTAGGCCGAAGTTGGTCGCGGACGCTGGAGATCAAAAGCCTAAGGAGGAGGAACGAGATGATGCGATGGATGGTGTCCGGGTAGGTTTCGCGTAGGGTGGGGTTTTGGGTTAGGGCGCGGTAGGCGAAAGAGAGGAGCGACACGCTGGATCGAAGGAGGCTTTGAAATAGAACGGCTTAAACCTAATTTGATTTGGGGGAAGAATGCCAGAAGCAGAAGCGTGACAATCAACTGAAGTAACGATTGAAACATAAATGACAACTCTATCCAACGTCTTTATTTTATTTACCAAAAGCCCAAATTCTGTCACGGAAATAACCGTGATAATACAATGTAATAGTAATAACCGTTACAAATTTCCAACAATAATAACCGTGACAAAATGAAACGAAAAAAGTGTGACAAAATGGCATGTTTGGTGTAGTGTTAAGAGATGTTCGGGATTTCCATCTCCTAAGGATCCGTTAAACTATCTACTATATAATAGAATACGCTATATACAATAATGTCTATCATAAAGTAAAATATCAAACTAGCGTTAAGCCATGGCCCATTCCACCCTTAACACATTTTTATTCCCAAGAGCATATACAAGACTGTAGTTTCCCCAAAACCGGAAGTCACCAGAGGGCAATCCATATACTAAAGGTACAAACCAAAACGTAGTGGTCGCGAATAGGATAATCAGTATGACAAGGTACATGAGGCGATACCAACTAGGATACTAGTAGTTGCGTCATCCGGACTGATGTTGGGCATAGCAGCTACTACCCCAACACCGCGAAACAACACTCCCATAATCGAGGGGCGCACCCAAATCGAATCACAAAAGTAATAGATATGGTAACAAAGAAGTGTGTCCGCTAGAGTTGGCGAACCTCAATGGCCCGGCAGGGCTCCTGTTTTAGTCATGTCAGGGGTCATCCAAAATCGTTCTCTTTCTTCAGTCAACGCGTTCACCAAAACCATCCACTTCGTTCTGGATCAACACTCCGCGAATACTAGTTATTAAAGTGGTTTTCGGTATCGACGGAGAGTATGTCCATATCCGATCCCGGTCTCTTTAATAACTACATATTATTACACTGGTGGCTCTTTTACATTTCAAATCGATTCATAATTGATATCAAAATATCATATTCGCTTCAAAATCAAATCCATTTCAAATATCATCATATCTATTCAAGATGTAAGATTTCGTTTCAAAATCATTTTTCGCCTCAATATCTCATTTCAATTTCAAAATCATTTTTTGCCTCAATTTCCACAAAACGATTCACATATCTAATCAAAATATACGATTTCATTTCAAAAATCATTTTTGCCTCAATATCTCATTTCAATTTCAAAATCGTTTTTCGCCTCAATATCTCATTTCGATTTCAAAATCATTTTTCGCATCAATATCTCACTTCGATTTTGAAATCATTTTTCGCCTCAATTTCCACAAAACGATTCACATAAACTCGAATTCCAAAATTAAAATTTAGTCAAATCTCAAATCATCAATTTCAACTCGATTCAGCTTCTCAATAAACCATTTCAAATTATCAATTTCAAATACATATTTGAACCACAAAATAAACAATTTCACTTTCAATATATTTCAAAACTTTAAATATTTCACATTTCAAAACAGCTCATATATTTATATAAGAATATAAGATTTGCTTTAAAACCATTTCGTATTCAAATTTGAATATTCTTCAAATCAAACATCCGTATTAAGCAGTTTACTTAATTTCTGGAACAATTCCTATTCAATAAACTTAGATTAATATTCGGATTTCAAGAATTCATTTAATTATTATATTCCAAATCAATTTCAGTTCAAATCCGATTCAAATCAATTTTATCTTCAAATTTGATTCAATAGTTTCAATTTAGTCCAATTCACAAATTTCTTTGAATTTCAATTAAATTCCAAATTAATTAAATCTCAATTTCAAATTTATTTTCAATTCCAAACTCAAACTTGAAATATCATTTCATATAAATTTTCTTAGAAATATTCAGAGTTTGATTAAAAGTCCAATCCTTTAAAACAAATCAACTTTCAAAAATTTACACCGTATTTCAAAATTTTTACTTAAAATCTAAACTTCAAATAATTAAACAATTTCATTTACCAAGTTTAAATTCCAACATCTCGAGCTTCAATTCAAAATAATTCAATTTCCATAAATTGGATATTATTCTTAAAATCAATTCATTTAAATAATTTCAAAACAACTTTTAAAATCATTTAATTTAACCAACCCGGTGTCCGTATATAATTTTATAACCTATGGCCAAGTGGATAATTATTTCAATTTTTAATTTCAAGGATGGATATATATCATTTCAATCCAAATAGATGTCATAGGTATATCATTTCAACCTATTTCTTAATTTATTCGAAATGATTCAGTTTACAGTTTTATATGTAATAAACAATATACATGATGATAGCATGATATATCAAAATAAATAAACAACCAATATCGACCAATAGCATCCATCACAACCAATCAACCATAAAGCCAATAACATTCACAACAATTTTATAATTATCAATATCGAGTAATATACTGCCAATTTAAATTTAAATTTATTTTAACGGTCAATTTAAATTCTATCAATTAATTCATATATCAATACAGATGATAATTAAACCTACCAAACAACAGCCAATAAATTTCATATCACTTCAGAATATAAATTTAAGTAACAAAAGTTATTTTAGTCAATTGTGAGCGTATAAACACTCACCTTGAATCTACGGTTTTAAATCAAATCGAACGACGTTCGATTTAACCTAAAATTTTAACGAGCTCCAAATGTCTTCGGATCTGCACTGCAGTGCAGCACTCGTCGCTGCGATTCCGCTGCTTCTTGTTTCGT
Organism: Allium fistulosum; assembly: GCA_030737815.1. Lineage (NCBI taxonomy): Eukaryota > Viridiplantae > Streptophyta > Magnoliopsida > Asparagales > Amaryllidaceae > Allium > Allium fistulosum. The sequence continues at coordinate 1,244,570,377 of CM060904.1, read as the reverse complement.
CCGATTCCGACCTCGTATGACAAGGTTATTGCATTTTAGGAGATTACACGATTTTTAGGTAATATAATTTATACACCTTTTTATTTTATTTAACCTTTGTTAAATCAGAGCCGTTGACTTCAGGGTTGGAGAATCTGGGCTGAAGTTATCTTCTTCCTCCACACGTTCTAGGGTTGAACGAACGAACCCAACATCGCGCCACTTTCTTCCATACGCACGCAACTAGGAGCGACCGGACGTTGATCAGGGGATGCCATCGCGTGCGCCTCTCCTTGCTCCACCTCCGCGCCAAGTTTTGCCACCCCATTCGCCACCGTTTGCACGCAAACCAAGAAAAACCGTACACGCTTCCAAATCAAATCCGGGCGAATCCGTGACATAAAAGCATAGATCAACCGTATGGATTTGAAGAGCTCACCGAGATCTACAACTTTGCTTTTGGAATTTTTTGATTTCGTTGAACGGATTGAGAGATATTAAGGAAAGAAGTTCAAGCAATTCTGGCCATTGAATAGGTGGCGGCCATGAGATAGAATTAGGGTTTCTGGATTAAAATGACAGTAAAACTGTCTTGGTTTGTGTGTATTTATATAGGTAGGTCCAAAGTCGTCCGAACTCCAATCGAGATGTGCCGCTAGGCGTTTATAAGGTTTTACCCCCATTCCGGACGCAATGGAACTAGTCCCAAAGCCTAATTCAATTGTATGTGGAAGATAGCTTTTGAAGTCGATTATTTCAGTTAACGACGTTAAATTTCTACGCGTTTCAAGCTCGCACGACCAAACGACAAGCTCGATTGCTACGAAAATTGAAACCTTACAATAATTCACTGTTACGGATCCGATGAAAGTTGTTTATTCGAAATCCGAGACAGTTGTAAAAATGGCTATTTCTACAGTCTAATTTCAATATAAAATTCCCAATTTTAAATTATTAGCTTTTAAATCAAATTTCAATTGTTCACAAATTTCATTTTTAATTTCACAGTAATTAACAATCTTTTACAATGCGGTTTTCCATTATAAATCCAGTATAAAAGATTACATTAGATTCAGCGTTCAATTATATTGTAATTCAAATTCAAGTTATTTAATTCCAATTGAATTAATTTATTTCGATTTACACTTTCATGATTGAATCAACCATTTACTTATACATTATTATCAATAGTTTATAATTCATTTACTTTCATTTTCTTCAGCTATCATCTTATTTAAATTCACAGTAGTATTAAATTACATTCATTTACGTTGATTTCAATATTATAACTTCAATATTAAATGTAACATTTTATTTATTTCGCTGTTTACAATCAAATTCAATTCCTTATTTACATTCAATACAAATTAACATCCTATTTAATTTACAATAAGTTATTTCAGAATTCAGTTTTGTATTTTAACTTGTAATTCACATTTAACAAGACAAAATTTTATTTCCTTCGGATTTTTATCCAATTTTTTTTATTTTAATTCGTATTTTTAAAGTGTTAAAAATACAGGTCGTTACACCTATTTACTCCATATTTAAAAGTTTGGTTTGGTATTTATCATTGCATTTCAAAAATTAAAGCTTCTAAATTTTTGAAACATCAAATCCCAAAATTATTGCCTTTAAAAAGTGTTACATTGAAGTTTTCATTAAATTCAAAGGTACTTGGTTACTTAACATTTTATCTTTCTAGACTTGCCTCTTTACAGCTCTTTGAATTTAAATTATTCCCCAAACCTAGAGCGGAAAATTTACAAATTCTAAGTTCAAAACTTATTCCTCTTTTTCTTTTAAAGACTTTTACAGCTTTCCATAATAAAAATTTGGATTTTTAATTTTAACTGTTTACTAAGTTTTTATCTTCCAAAAACTTATTTACTTTTTCATCAAACCATTTTTCTTTATAACATGCCTTGCTTGTCCTTAAAACATTTTTTTTCTTGACTTTCAAAAATGTCCTCACATGTTTTCAAAACATCTTCTTTTCATAGATTTTCAAATTTACGAAAACTGGAGTAGATAAGAACAATTATTTTATCAAAAATCCCTTAACTTTCCTACTCTTCCAATTATCTAACCTTGGAGGAGTTTCGAACTTACTACAAATGGGGACTTACTACAAAGGCAAGCAACCAATGCGCATAATCAATGGAAAAATATGAAACTTCCATTGCATGGCTTTCCTACTAAGGCTCCCTATAATATCTCTCCTTACTAACACTGTCTCTAATCATTACACTTCTTATTACACCTAATGGTTTTATACCATAATGTATTGGAACTACTTTCTCTTATGAGAAACCATTAACGCTAAAACCTTCTATGAATCCTTTAAATGAGGATTTCTTGTTTATGTTAAATTACAAGGAACTTATTTTATATTTTATCGAAATAGGCTATACAAAATACGATGCTTTCCATACCTTGTACATCTCTTTCACGTATTCCTTATAACTTGCACAAAACATCTTTATTTGTGATTTGGTTTCATAGAAAATTATACCATTATCATTCCATTCCAATAGATTAAAGTATGTTTAATCTATATTCACTTACAATAGAAATTTCCTACAAAATTAATTAATTTCCTAATATTTAACTTACATCTTTTTTTTCCAAATGAACTCATTTTCAAAACTGTTTTAATATTTTCATAACTAGAAAACATTTCTATATACTTATTTAAATAATAAGTGTATTTACAAACCACTTTATTTCTATACTTAGAAATTATCTTCAAAACACATTTTTATTTGGGTCAAAACAGATGGTGCGTAAAACATCGTTACTACAACCCAAAAATACTAGTATATGGATTCAATTAAAATAAATATTAATAAATCCCATATGCTATGTAAAATCATTTCCTCCGGGAGTCACCTACTATAATAATAGTGTCATAGTATATGCTTCCTTTATTTTTCACGAAAACACCTTTTACAACAATAAATGTTTTAACCTACGTTTTCGATACTTAACACGCTCTAGGTTTTTATATTTAAAATATTTGTTACCTACAAAGAAACTAGGGAGCTATACATGCTCTATAATTCTTCAAAAATAATTTCATTTTTAACAAAATTTACACCATATAAAAACCAATTTAAATTTCATACCACTCTTTTTTTTCAAAAACCAATATTTACTTCCTCAAACATATTAACAATTATATTTTTCAACTTTTCAATTCCAAAAGTTTCATTTTATTGGGCTAAACATAAAGTGGATTTTCTTCTTACTACCCTGGGAATACTCTTCATAAACCTTGGAAATATCATTACCTTACTAAAATCTCTTATTCCTTCCAAAATAAAAATACTCTCCAAACTATCCTAATGGAACTTTCCCACTTCCTATAACATATGGATACCAATGTTCTCTCAAAACATACCTTATTGTACACTATAAATCGACAATAACTTAGGGCTCCACATCCTTGGGTCATCCCAAACCCAACTAGCAAACTATGCACAAATATACTTCTAAAATCTTTCCATATGTTAAAATCTATAATTGGGACTATTTGGATTTTAGTACATAATATATTTATATTTTATTCAAAAATACGTACGCTCACTCATATTTCCTAATTTACTTAGGATCTACTAACCTAAGCTCTGATACCAAATGTCACAACCCGAATTCTAGTGGGTCCGGATTTTTCACAGAAATGCTAAAATCCAATCCCACTGAAGCCCGAGTTGGGTATCTGGTATCCTGCAAATAGGCAAAGACAAATATGTCAGGGCTCAAATAAATATCTCACACCGGAACTGACTAAAATATAATAGTAAGTAAAAACTCATCAAGGTAATAACACTTTCTAAACAAGTGTCTCAAAGTTGGAAAGTCTCTGCCATCTACCTAACCTGTGGGATGTTATGAGGAAGGGGTCAGAACTAAAGTTCTGGCGAATGGACAAATTATACACTTCAAAGCATAATTCTACATATACCGTTCTATTTCCATTTTCTATTATATTAGGTTTATTGGGTTTATAATACTCTCGCCTCTATGCATGAATCATACCCATCTACTCCCTAGTAGATTAAGACCTAATAACCAATATATATGTAGTTATATGCCCAAAGACCGCATCGGTCCTATATACTACTTATAGTACCTTCCGTATCCTCCTTGAAAGGGACTCCATCGTCTCGCTGCTAGAGCATACTGAAACTACATCTGTAAAGGACAGCTTCGTGAGGCCTACAATACAGATGTTTCGTTGTCTGCTAGGAAATTGTGAAACTGCGTCTGCACTAACTTATACTAGTACTCGGACATCCATAATGTACCACCCAGTGCGTACCTTGAGGACTACATGTAATCGTTCTGTCTACTCCCTGAATTCCGCCAACAAGGTCTATCTTGTACGGAACTCAGTCGGGGATTTCTATATCTATAAAGGTCCTCTTTGTTAGGCCTACAATACAGATATTCTACTTGATCTGGCACTTTTCTCATTGTGGCTATGGCCCCACGCAGCCACCCCTCAACTAATCGAAAGACCTTTCAAAAGCTAAGTTGTTGTGCCCTACTGGAAACAATCTAAACATCCAATTGGTTGTGCCACCCATCCAATGTCTTAATAGTGAAGAATCATTGGCCTGTTGGTTTAACTCTAGTCCTTCCCAAACTCGCTCCCACTAATCATGGCTTGATCTCCGCATGCGACTATCCTTTTGGGTCCTACCAACTACAACCTACTCGCAATCCATAGTATGGTGTCATAAGAATATCCTACTCCATCATCAACCTTTTGACTGCTTACAAAGGTCCGCTTCGTTAGGTCTGTAATGCAAAAACAGTCAAGGCATACTCTCTTGATGGAACACCTACAGACCGGAGGTGCAGCTTCGTTAAGCCTACCCCAAAGGGCCATCCTAGAGTATCCTCACATCCAGTTGAAGTCTCGTACTTCCTTCTAGCCCACTAACTAAGTTGGATGTGCTCTTTCTGTACTAAAATCTATGATGAACTGCTTCGGTAGGCTCTTTATCCAGATCCTTTTGGGCAATTCCAAACGCACCTTACCATTTTAGTAGAACCTACGTCTAACCTTTTACTATGTGTTTAGTTTATTATTCTGTTGGCTACTTATTTACCTTAATCAGCAAGCCCAGCCCCACCTATATGTGAGACCATCAGTCCTAGACCTAAAAGGGAATGCTACCGGTACGGGCCTCTTCTGTTATTTTTGCTTATTAACTTAATCCAAGATCTAAGTTTGATAAAATATGCCTCTTCTATTTCTTTCTCTTTAATTATAACCAACGTGTTACAATTATACTTGCAATTGTTACTTTTAAATACTTTTCTTTCTTTTATATCCTACATGTTATAAATGTAATTGCAAGTTTCTCTTTTCTATTCTAGTTTGTCTTCTTTTATTATGATACTAAATTCTCTTAAGTTCTCTTATATTATATAACAGTCTTAACTTGGGACTACGTCCAACTGTCATAACACTACAAAAAACAGGACCTTTAACAGCATTTCAAAAACGCTATAAAAGCTATTAACAGTGTTTTTACATACGCTGTATATCGACATGCAGTTATATGTCAGAGATATACAACGACAAGGAATAAACGCTGTTAAATGTCCTTTTTACAGCGTTTCCCTGGTGTCATGAAATCATTTAACAGCGTTTGGTCTAATTTGGTAAACTTTTAATAGCGTTTTTTCATTGTTATGATATTTATTTACAGAGTTTACCTATTGCAATAAATCGTGCTTTATGTTTTTAGATACAATTTAACGGCGTTTTTAAAACGCTGTTAAAACATTCAACGATGTTTAAAAAATGTCGTGGAATGTTTTAACATCGTTTTAAAAACGCCGTTAAATTTTATACAAAGCTAAGTCAATTAGGCTTTTTCTACTTTTCTATAAATTCCATTTCAGTAAACATCAGTCACAATGTGTATATATACCACATTTCAAAATTAGCATATTATATCAATACCACATTTCAAAATCAACATATTGTATAAATACCACATTTTGGACACATATTTGATAACCAACGTATGAAATTTCATAATCAAAATACACAATATTCTTACACCAAACATAAATAGTCTGTCATCAATAGTTCATAAACAAAATACAGAACAAGTAGCAATAGCAAAAAAAAGCAAGTAGTACATACGTTAAACCCAAAAAGTAGTTCAAGTAGCAAAAATAACTTCGATCCATAAATTGTTACAACCTTTTTTTGCATCATAGTCATCTATCTACCTGTAAAACAAAAGTAATGCTTGAGAATCAATTCATCAAAAAAGTGTACACAAAGTTAAATCGAATTCATAATGCAAACACTAAATATTCATCACACTATTTCATTAGGCGATTGACTAATACAAAGTATACAACATGCCATAAAATCAAGTAGCATTTACAAGTGAAGTAGAGTAAAAAATAATAAACGAACTCGGTAAGACTGTGGTCCAAGCGTTCAGTAACAACCCTTGAATCCAGTGCAACCACATATTGTATCGCATGATAATATGACTAGCAAGTGAAGTACATATGTTCAACTTCATGCATCTAATTCTAACCATATGCACTTAGTTACTCAAGCTAATTTATCATGCGAAACTTCAAACAAAACAATGGCTCAGTATTGCAAAGTAATGAAATTATCTCAAATGATAGTGTAATTGATCCGCATAAGTCTACATCACTACATAATAATACAAAGATGGAGGATGGATGCTTTAAATCTCTTTACAACCCGTAAAAAGATCAGAACGAGCCATAAAATAACAGTTGCTGTATTATTTGTTTTATACTATTTGAAAAGGTAATCAGAGTATATATAATCATAAAAAAGGCCACTGGTTATTCCAATTTGAACTTACATGTTGAGATGGAACCAAGATTCGGTTTTTTCCCATCATGAAGAACTCCACACTGATCTAGTAGCCATGCCTAGCAAAGTGTAGTAACTCCATCTTCTTTAACCTATCACACATCACATATATTTTGTTAATTATAGTTAAATACACTAAAGATTTCAATGGTAAATTTGGAATACAGAGAAAAAGAAGATTTAAAATTCAAATTAAATACGGTACTTGAATAACTAAGGTCGAACACAAATCAAACTCTAAATTGCATGTAATTAACAATTTCAATCGAAAGTGATAGTATAATGCAATATGAAAATAAAGGATAATATTTAATTCTTGAGGTTCCAGGGTAGCCAGTGAAGTGCAAAGCTAGTGAAGATAAGAAGGCTGAGATAGTTTCTACACTGAGAATGAAGCAAGCTATAAGAAATATGAGAAGCTGGAGCTACAAAGGCTGGCAGTTGAAAACTGATTTAGGGAAGTTGTCATAAAAGTTGACCTGAGATAGGAGTGTGTAAAACTCTTCCACTAAAATGCATAGCCAATCCAGATATAGCACAAAAGCGTCAGAGCATACAACTCAAAAAGAGAACCATCTCAAAAAATAGGCCAGAACAAAATCCAGCAGAAAGAGAAGCTAAAGGCCATTGGTGGGGTAAGCTAAAGGCCATTGGTGAGTTATAAGGTGGCTGAGCTTTAAGCTAAACTTAGGTCATGATAAACTGTCACAGGTTAAGGCATGAAGTCCAGCGTGTCATGACATGCTGTCATAGGTTACAGGTTTAGTACATCATACTAAAACTATTTACTACACTTTCTACTTCTACTATTTTCCATAAAGCAATAGCATACAAGGAAACAATGTAATAACAAGAACAAGCTTATTGCAGAGGATATCTTTGTTTACAAAATAATAAGATATTAATTTCTAAAAATATATAAAATGAGAAAAAAAAGGACAGTTATGTACCAGCAACTTGCAATATTGTATTCTAAACGTTGAAAATCCTATGACCAAAGTCAAACTTTTCTATCATAGGCTTTATAATATATTGAGAATCAATTAGCATGTCGATGAAATAATTGACTCAAGCATGGCAGGGGATCAAAAACGCAAATTATATGCCATAGATTCTTTCCGTGTTTAATCACACAAAATATTTACTTTGTCCTTAAACATGTTTGTTATATACACCCATGTTCGAACCTAAGAACTCTAACAACTCAAACTAGATGTCCCATGCAAAATATTTATTTAGAGAGAATGTTTGTTCCTAATAAGATTATTTCTTGACAGCAAGAAGCCTTAAGAACTATGATCTGGATATATAAACAATATTTGTTTTCAAACAATGTTATGGATGCTAGATATTGAATAAAACTTATTATATATAGAGATATGATGTGCTTGAAGAAAGTCAGCAAAGATAATATGAATAGCCATTTATGGATATTCAAGTAATGATATTCTATTAAAATGGAATCACACAACTTAGTATTAATTAACAGACTCAACATCAGGTGTATCATCAAGTACTGTAAAATACACAATTTTGTACCTAAAGATAAAGATAAGAATTGGACTTATTGACTTGTTCTTGTTGCAAACAACATACCTGGAGTATAAAAGCAGCAGTAGTCAATTGTAGGCAATTACCAATAATAAAAGTGCTGCATGGACATCAATTAGATGGCCAATGGACTTTGATTTAGAAACTTAACGACAAAAACATTTGAAGGGGAGTACATGATTGTCCACGTTAGTACAAATAAATGGTACTGACATCAAACAATTGAATAATGCAATATACTCTAACAGAGAATAAAGTAGGACCTAGGCATATATCAACCGATACAACTTAAAACTGCACTAGAAAGGAAGAACAACAATGCTAGTTTACGCACCAAGTAAACTTGTTTCTACTTTCTACATGGATTTTCACACCAAGTAATGAAATGACAAAGGAAGTAGTTGCAGCTTTAGAAGTGTCAGATTAGAAATTATGGACGATGCCAATGGAAGAAAGCTATTGGAAAAATATTAAATCAGACATAGCTGATATAGCTAATAGTGGAGGATGCAAAGGTGGTTCCATCTTTACTACGCTTTCTTAAAACAGGTATGCACCGTTAGTTTTTTAGCTTATATAAATCAAATGAAAGTGTTTTGTTTCATCTACTGAAGCACCTAAAGCTACCTGTAGTAATTGAACTTTATCAACAGCTCCACTTCACCGAGTTTCTAGAAAGCCATTCCGACAATTGATAATCGAACAAAGTTCGACTTGCAGCAATACCAAAGCAAGGTATTTGGAATATGAAAATTTTGAATGAAATAAACCTAAAATTTGATTAACTGAATAAAGATAAAATAGGGAACTAGGGCTACCTGAAGTATGAACACTTAATTAGGGCGGTGATGATCAACTCCACCAAAGAAACATCGAAGAACAAGCAAAATTTGAGGGAAACTGCAAACGAAGGAGAATGAAATGAGGGACGAGGAGGGGCGGAAGATTTGATAGAAGAGGGAAGATGAAATATTTGGTAAAAATATATTGAGAGTGGCGGCAGATAAACGACTTTGAAACATGAGTATCCTCAGCGTTAGAACTCAAATTATTTTTTGAATCAATTAACTTTTACTGCAATTAAGGTTCAAATGCTGAGAATGAGTGCAGTTAAAAGTAAGTTTTGGTGTAGTGTGTGAAGTTATCTATTGTAATATTATGAACTCAATGTCAGAAGCAGACCAATAGAGCTAGAAAGTCAGTGGGGTTTCAATGGTTCTCATCCAGATATTTAATATATGGAGACATAAGATATATAAAATAAATTTAATCCTAGTCAAATATCAATCATTTCATACAGTGCTAAAACTTAAACTTTTGCGTTCTATAGGATAAAAAAATGGAAAGACTGAACCAAACAAATGAAGCCGAAGAGTATTGAAACACTACTGACTAGTTAAGATGCTGCTAACTACCGACCAATAGTGTAGCAATATTTGACCAAAATATGTGCTAAATGCAGACTAAGTGAAACAAAGTGTAAACAAGCTGAAACAAAATATGTGGTTAAACACTTGATTGGCTAGAGATGATTGAGTGAATGTTGATGAAACAAAATGAAGACCAAAGTTGCCTCAACAACTACTATAACAGGTAACTGAAATACTACAGCCAATAGTGCACCAAATATACTGTACAACATGTGCATAACGATGAGAAGCTTAAATATAGACTGAAGTGGAAACCTGATATACTCAGAAAAAGATGTTGAAACAAAACCGTTGAATGAAGTTGAATGTGGTTGAAGGTAGACGCATGTTGGTTGTGGAAGTATTTGAAGGTAGTGGCATTACTCTCAACTAAAAAAATGTGTTTAGCTGCGCATAGAGTGGTTTGGTCAAAACAGTAGCAAACACTGACTGAGACAATGGAGTAATAGGAGCAGAATTGACTAGCTTGCGATGTTGTAGCAAGATATACTTAGCTTTGTCAACAAAACAATGGTGGATGCAAGAGCGAGCTAAAGCAGTGGAACAAAAAGTATGTTGAGTTTTAAGAATAAAACAAGACAAAGAAAACAAAACAAATTAAAGCACTATCATAAAACATAGCAGACTGAATAATACATCTAAAAGCATGAGTTATAGAATTTTTTGGAGCATAATACTCAAGTTTTTACAGCTATAATTTTTAATCCAAACCGAAATCGATAAAATAAAGTTAAATCGGTAGTTGTAATTATGTGTTAACTAAATGAATACTTTTTTCTTTTTAACTAAATTTATGTACTAATAGACTAGAATTAACCCATTTTGCTCTGATTGAATTCAAGTTTGCGAAGTTGGATTCAAAGCACAAAATCAAGATCATTGTTTAATTGATTACTAATGTTGCCATTTGTATGCACCATAGATCTATAATTACCTATGAAAAAGAAATTCAACAATTAGCAATTTTAAAAGTAATATAAAAAAACAAGTAAATGAACTTAGTTAGCTTGTTTAATTTTTATAAACCTAGTTGACCTTTATAAAAATTAGTTAACTTAGTTAAATTTATATTAAATTTAATTAATTTATATATAAACATAATTAATTTATATAAACTTGATTAACTTAGTTAAGTTTTATAAATTTTTGTTGATTCATATAAGCTTAATGAAGGGAAATCAACCAACCTGATGAATCCATTGTGATTGAGATCAACAGCAAACGAATCTTCAACAATCAAATCTCGCTGTAGCACCAACTTTGCTATTCTTCTATGTCTTTTATCAATTCTTGCCTCTGCTAAATATAAAAAAGCTCGTGTGACTGCAAGCGTTGATACCAGCAATCAAAATGAAGCAAATACTCTTCTTGCAATGTTTTAAATGCTCTGTCACTATACCCAACTGTTGGAACTAACATAACTGACAAATATAATGATTCCATCAAATCTAAATCCTCTGTATAGTACATCGCTAATGTTCCTGCACCAATACAAAGAATCGCTACTCCAATTGCAAGCCTAACATGCCCTAGTTTATTTTACCACTTAGTACTGCTCGACTTGACTCTGTTATAACAGTTAATGTACTTACTCTAGCAATATAGAAATCATATCAAATAAACAAAATGAAAATTGAAGCACTGAAGTTAGGTATTGTAAGCAATTTCTTTAAACTTAAGTTGCAAAGCTGAACTTCAACTTATTCAGGATGTCGCATAGTAAGCAAAATTTACCAGCGGTCCCACAAACTTAATGTAAATGACCTGAACAATCGATCATGATTGCAATCAATACAAGTATAAAAGAATTATTCACTGGAAGTGGATTAAATTTGTTACACCATTTTTAGAATTCCTAGTGTGCACATAGATTGTGGAAAGAATATCTATTTTCCAATCAAATTTCATTGACAAGACTATCAAACCAACTATTTTGAGTTCAACAATGTTAAATCGAAAATCCAACCATCTAAATCACCAAATATTTGGTTGCTCCATAGGACTACAAATGAAAAATCTTTGCTGTAGAATTCTGTAATTTATATATGTTGCATATTTCTAAATAAAAACACACTTGCCATAATCTATACTTATTAGTTTACCTGTCATTGGCAAATTCTTAATGCAACATTTCCGGTTACTACATAGCTACCATCATCTTATATGTAAATTGATCACAATTGCTCTGAGCACATAATATTTCATATTTACCTGTCATCGGCAAATTCTTAATGCAACATTTTCCGGTTACTACATAGCTACCATCGTCTTATATGTAAATCGATCATACTTGTATAAATTAATCACAATTGTATAAGCAGTACTAGAGAAAGAAAAGAATACCTTCATCCAACTTCGCATTCTCCCTTTCTCGGCAACAAAAATATAACTAACAGCCGCAGCTCCAGTCTTGGCACTAGTAGTTAGAGGATACATTTGTAAGCATAGATTCACAATCTTTTCTTCGCAGACAGGCCAAATTAACCATTTGCTGAAGGAGAGATGACTTATAATCTTGGTGAGAGAGAGGATCGAAGAAGAAAGGAATAAGGGCAAGAGGTACCAAATTGGAAAGAGAGATGATTTTTTAGGGTTAGTTCATTCTTTCATTTGGGTTTTCTTCGTTTTGGGGAGGAAAGAGTGAAATGGAGAAATGTTAAATGAGCGGCCTTCAAAATATTTCACAAATTTTCACTTAGTAGTAAGCGGGAACAATTCACAACGAGCCATTATTTACTTTTGTTTAACTAAACGAGGAACGAAGGCGTGCAATGCTAAAACGCTATTTTTTTTATAAATTTTATGCAATGAAGAAGGACTTTTCTAGTAGTGTAAGTTACTTATCATAAAAACTGCTTTACTTTTTACTCTATATCTGCGCAATAAATGCAGATCTAGTCATATTTTCCGTTTATTGTTTCTACTCCTGTCAAATAATTAACTTGATTATTTCCACTTCTTTAATTTCTTTAACGCTTCACGTTATTCTCTTTTATTCTAGGAAGTAGTTCTATTCTATTTGGTTGGTTACAAAAACTGTATTAAAAATCCATTTCCATATTTTAAAACTAAATAATGCTATAAACAATAACTCTTAACTGTAAGATATTTCTTTTATTGTTTCTTTAATTATTGGGTAATGCAAAATACAGTAATGTCTCTATTTTGCACTAATTCCATTTTTCTTGCTTTTATTCTTGCAATTACGTTTATCGTTATTCTTACAATATTAAACTATGGAAATGTATTCCTTTTTCTAAACCAACCAACTAATCTATCACTAACTTCCAAATCAAGTTATTAGATTTTCCCCTTTTTAATTCATTTCTCCCATTTTAACATAATTTACTGTAAATTTCTCACTTTCAGGCTTATGCCTTTCTCAACAACATTTAAGTCTAATATTACTTATATTTAATTGGATTCCTTTCTTTTTCCATATAAATAACATTTAAATATAAGTACACTTCTCTCATAAAATTTACAGTTTCAACATAACTAATCAGCAGAACTAATTACTGAAATAAATGCTGAATTTAATATTTAACGGGAATCTAACGATATTATATCATAAACATAAAAGAGATATAATTTAAATCCACTCACTTGTCATCCTTAGCTTAGCTCCATGGACTTCTTGGATCCCCATCTAAGGTGTCTAATATTTTTATTAAAAAGATATCCTCCCTAGAAATATTTTATATTTAGGGTTCAGCCTCAGGCGATGTACCCAATTGGGAGAAAATCTGATTGTGAGCAAATAGCTAGGCCTAGGGTTCTATTTATAGTTGAGTTTGGGGATCTCAGACCGTCGGATTTTTGAATTTAATCTTGTGTAACCATGTCACAAGCTCACTACGAATCGTTGGATCTAGAAAACAACTCCTCAAATCATTGAAAAATCAGAATTTAATATTTTGGCACGTCCCTGGACGATTTCACGTCCAGGGAAAAACGCGGGTCGACCTATAAGTCGACCTGTGTTCTTTGGGGGTCGACCCTTGTGCTTTGCGGGTCGACCCGTAAGGTCTTACTTGTTTTTTTCTTTTTTCTTTTCGTTTAATTCTCATTTCTTATTCTCTCATACTTCTTTATATAACTCAGATTTTGACAAGTTATATATGAAATTGTTTAGAAAATTGCCACGAACACAATGGTATAAGTTTCAAGGCCATAATCTGATAATTCTAAAAATGCTTATTTTCATTGTTCATCATTATTTGTTTATTTAGTTAGCTAAAAATGCGGGGTGTTACATTTTGTATACACATGTTTTTTTGTTATTTTGAATATAATCTTTTGGTTATTGCATATCCTATTTGAAAGTTCCAAAAAAACCTTTATAAACATAACTGGACTTTTGTGCAAAATTTCACAAACCCTTAGATTTCCTTTTAAATAAAAGTTAGACTTCAATTTGTTACTTTATTTTAAAGCATATACTAAATTATAAATTTTATCATACAGATGTTGTTTTATGTTTAAAATATTATTTACAATGATTCGTAAATGTGTTTGTGTGCGTGTATATATATATTGCTTTATATTCATAAAGTGGACTATTTTGTAAAATCCTAATTTTAATCTTAAACCCTTCCTAACTTTGAAACTAGATTCAAAATTGTTGTTTTTATTTCTAGAACTATAAACTAGTGAAACTTAATTTTAACTCGTTTATATTTATTTATGTATATAAGCACTATATGTATGTTTGTATTTTAAATAATCCTACAGAAAACAAAGGAAAACATGAAGGAAACATTATCTATGCACACTTATCGTATGTTGCACTTTTACAATATACATTGAAGTACTTTTGGATATACTCATATTTCATGCCATGTTTAAATTGATCATCAATGACATTTAACGAATCATCAATCTAATCAGAGAGAGAGAAATGAAAAGTTTCTCTCTCCAATTAATTTTATTTATTCATTAATTAATTGCAACTACTACATACATGGTTGTATTTAATACAATCATTCATTTAAATTTATATCAAATTCAAACTCTTTCAAATTAATCAAATAAAATAAAGGATTTTATTTGAAACACCTTTTATATTGTATCTAAAATCTCTTTAGACTTCAAGCCAAATAGATCCAAAAAGGAATTTTTTGAAATTTAACTTTTAACTTTGTTGCGGTCTGGCCTAGTTCCAACAATTTATAAGAGCCCAATAGCATATGCAGTCCAAATTAGTCAAGTTATGGCTAACTAATTAAGCTTTCCCACTTAGCACAGTGTGCATAAAGTTAATGTCTAGGATTGGAATTAGGTAATCAATTATCATGTCCTACCTAGTTACTGGCCTGGCCTGAAGTGTGAAGTGAACCCAGCGGTCTCCCGTAATAGAAAACGCTCAATTCGAATTGGGCCTTGGGCTAAGTTTCAAAATTGGTCTAAAGATTAAAGATTTAAAATTTAAAATATACATTTAAAATTAAATTAGTTCATTATAAAAATTATAATATAATAGTAGTTTTCAAAATGTTTGAATAATAAAATTTCAGAGTGTTGGAAAATTTAATATTTAAACTTTAATTTGGAAAACTAATTTATTGATAAGGTTAATAAAATAAATTGATTAGATAAGTTAATTATATATATATATATATGCATGTATTATATATGTTGATATATGTTATATTTTCTTAGAATGTTTAAGATATTGTAAATATACATATTTGTATGCATAGAACGACTTTCGAATAAATGTAATTTAACTAAAAGTGTTGGTGATAATTTTCATCTCATAACATCCAAAATGAACGTGAGGTAATTTTAGTGCTAACTACTTTAGTGGTTAAGAGTCAACAAAGTTAGGTGATATTAAATTTGCCATTAGGTAGTAATTGCGTTGCTGTAAGCCTATCCAATTATGAAGTTGCACTTTAATTTTTTGTTAAAATGCAAAGTAGAATTAGTACTTAATTCAAGTAAACACGGGACAAAATCTAAAAGTGAAATCCAAGTGAAGGCAAACAAATGTATAGAAAAGTAAAAGACACAAATAATTTTACGTGGTTTGGAAATTAAGGTATCCTACGTCCATGGCAGAGAGTACAATCCACTTGCTTTCTCAATCTTAAAAATAACAAATTGGGGAAATGTTCCCTTTCTAGGAATAGTGCTTTATCTATTTATATTACAGAGACGCATGTAGATCGCCACAATCAGTCTTCTAATACTCTGGTTTCCGCCTTTGGATCATGCCATATGTCATCCATTTGTGTTGCTCATTTGATGTGCATTGATCGTTGACGTATTTTCGGCGGGAAACCATGATTTGAGCGGTTGAATTCTGTGCTTTTGTAAGAGATTTGAAACTGAAGCGAGAACGCTTGAAATTAGAGCGGAAAATCTTAAATTTGGACGAGCTCCGGCTTCATCATTTTTGCCACAAGGGTGTAAAAGGTTGTTCCTTTGTTTTTCCTTTTATGTTGTTGATACTTACGTGGCTGGAATATGTTTTCTAGTGTGCCACTTTTGCATGATACTGCCCTGGGATGGAGATAGTTGGAGTCAAGCTGTATTATTTGGAAAGGTAGGTTGATTTGTCATTTGTAGAGGTATTCGCCTTATACTACTCCATACTGACCTGGCTTCGATGTGGGACTACACATGTTTATTGAGTAGGGAGGCTTATACCTTTGATGTCTACTTGTAAGAATGGACCTACGCTACAACACTGTCTAAGTGGCTTTGTATGCAGCTTTTGGAATGTTTTTTATTCCATGTGATATTACTTAGGGAGTCCTCAATGAGTGCAGCACAAATCCGTACCTAAAAGTGTTAGCAACGCATAAGCTTTAGGAGTAACATTAGGGCTTAATTTTGCCTTTTGATTGTAGCGCGGTTCTCTTCTTTTATCCCTCTCTTTGCATTCCTATGTTGATTGCTTCTTGATGGTGGCGCTTTTCTTTATTGGACCATTCTGATGGCGGCATGCTTATTATGATAGCGGTGCACTTATTCATTAGCCAGGCGTTGATGTGGACTGCGGTGTCATTCTTTCTTTTAGTATACAAGAGGGGGCGTCGCATCCTTATAGGTCCAAAGACTGTAGGCTATTATCCTTATACATTGATATGCGGGTGCAACATATCCCCATTTGTATATAACCTTTCAAGGGAATGTGTTGCACTCTATATCTGCAGTATAGCTTTTGGTTGTGCAGTATGTTTAAATGATTGGGCACACTATTCTCTTGATTTTATCTTAGTGTTTGCTTCCTCTTCTTATAGCCTAACTTTATTATGAGAGAATTCTTCTTTGATATTGGTGCTTTCATCATCTTGCCTTTAACGGGGTTTAGAAAATACAGGTGTAACACTTGCCTTCCAAGTCTGTAGAGATCATGGATGGGTGTGGATTTGTATTTGGTCTTCGCATCCCATCACATCTATTTATTCCTTTTCAAGAAAGGTGAAAACTCTCTTGCATATAATGCTCTTGCACACATGTCCCTCCCCTCTTGGCCGAGCTTCAATTGAGTTGTAACACCAATCTCTCCATTCACCAGGTAAATCTATCTTGATTTTTGTGCTCGTTATTCCTGCTGTTTAATTGATTGATTGGTGATTCGGGAATTCTTCATCATTTCATTGTATGGTAAATATTCGACTAAGGTACATATATATATTTTCTCTTCTTCTTTGTTCTTTTACATTTTATTACCAATAAAAAGAAATAACACTAGAAGATCTTCACCCTTTCGACTGATTCCTTTTCCAAGCTCAGACTATCTTTCCAAACCGAATTAAGGATCTTGTGCTTTTATTAAGCCTCTTTGTTTTAGCATTTTTTGCAATTAATCTCGTAATTTGGAAATTGCCTCTTCTTCTTCTCTTTTGTCTCTGCCCTCTAGGATATCTCACCTAAAAGATGCAGAGGGTGTTTTAAATCAATTTGGGTTCGAAGGTTTTGGGGTTAGGGTTTTTGAACCTCACAAGCGTATTAATACCCCTCCAAATAGGTTTACCCTTTACTTCTAAACATGTACGATGTGGGCTCTACTTTCCCCTAAACCAAATCCTTCATCAGTCGCTGACCACCATTGATCTTATTCATGTCCAGCTCACTCCTCTTTCGTATACTCTCGTGATTGGCACTTTTATTCTTTATGCTGAGAATGGATATAGTCCTTCTTGTGAGAAGCTTCGATTCTTGTTTGATATCAACAAGAGGCCATCAGTGGGCGATGGCAGTTTTCATTATGCTCAAGCTAAGACGGCGATCCAGACGTCTATCCCCCATAAGCCTCAGAGATGGGTTGATTTGTATTTCTTTATTTCATATTCTAATAATTTTCATCTTTCCTTTCATCCTCATGCTACTCAACCCATTTTCTGATTATGCCACTAAGTTGTACGAGTCCCATAGGAACCGGATCCTAGGACTAGGCGCGGGGGAAAGGAAAATGCAATTGTTTTTCACTAAAGAGATGCTGGAAAACTATGGTTTCCTAAGCCCAAATCACAAATTCTCTCATTTTATTTTTAAACTTCCTCCAATATCGAATGAGCCTAAGGATATGACTTGCTAAAAGCGGATTAGTGATTCATTATTTTATGTTTCAGACCTTCAGGAAAATATTTTCCGACCTTGAAATTCTTTTTATTTGTGGGTAAAATGGATGATGATCTTGTGGACGCGCTCATTTCGTCTACCCAACCGTCGAAGAAGAACAAGAATAAAAGAAAACATAAAGGTCCTGAGAAAGGCTCCAAGAAGTTAGCCATTTCCACTTCCCCTCCTCCTTTATCAGCTCCTCCTATTTCTACTTTGATGGCTCTCCCTGTTCTCCTTTTACCGTTTGTTCTTGATCCTAGCACCTGGTATTTTCCACTGCCCGAGGGCGCCATCTTTGAAATTGCTGAGAAGGTCGGAAATATTGCAATGGATAATTTATCTAGTATTGCCTTGTCTTCTCCATCTCTTCTTCCCCTTCGATTTCCCAAGAATTTCTCCTCTAATCTTGCAGCCGAGAGGAAGAGGTCTTTGTCATACATGAGTGTTTTCCCATTCACTCTTTTCCCTTATTCATTTAGTTGTTCCTTACATGTTTATTATTATTATTTTTTTAGCTTGGTGCCTTAATAACTAAAGTAAAAAGAGATAGGAGGAGAGGAAGTTGTGTCTTTCGCTCGCATTGCTGGACTTGAAGCAAGCCTTAACTCGGTCACTTCTAGAAGGGCTAAGGTTGTCGTAGACTTTGATGCATACCGTATTCAGGCAGAGGAAAAAGAGAAGACTAGGGAGGAGGCCTTGGCCTCGAAAGGTCATGAGATTAAGGAGAAGGGTTTGAGGATGAAAGAGAAGGGTATGGAGCTGGCATTTTTATTGAAGAGACTTAAGGAGAATACTTCAACCTTGGTCTATAAACCGTACACCTCGGCTCGGCGTCAGTTCAAGGAGGAGGTTAAACTTGGCTTACTAAGGGACTCGGCCAGCATTGATAAAGCTTACACCTACTGTAGGTCTAAGTGGGATGAGGAGGCCACTGCGCAGATTACCTCTTCCTCTGATTCTTTGCAAATGATTGAGGAGTGTGAGGAGGAAATTCGGAAGATGAACTATCTAAAGATGCTGAGGAATCTAAGAAAACCAAGGTTAGTCCAAACCCTCATGTGGACATTTAGTTTTTGTATGTGAATTTTATGACTTCTTTCAATATGTAACGAAAATTGTTTTTGGCCATTGCCATAATGGCTTTTCTTCATAGTTATTTCTATTTAGTTGTTTTCTTGTAAATGATCACGTTGCCTTTATTGATTTGTTTGTTTTAGTCTTTCGGAGAAGTTATGTTTACTAAACTTCTAAGGGAAAGCGAAGTCAGTCTCAAAATACAAACCCTAGGCTATCTCGGGCTTAGTGCTGCAACAACGATTAAGCATGAGAAAGAATTAGATGGGTCTTTTATAAAACTTAGAGATGAGACTCAAGGGTTACTTTCTAGGATTGATCAGGTACTTAAAGAGAAGAAAGCCCTTAGTAATGTTGGTACACCCTAGAAAGCAGCTCTTTT
The DNA here is from genome assembly GCA_030737815.1 of Allium fistulosum. Taxonomy (NCBI): domain Eukaryota; kingdom Viridiplantae; phylum Streptophyta; class Magnoliopsida; order Asparagales; family Amaryllidaceae; genus Allium; species Allium fistulosum. The sequence goes on along the minus strand of CM060904.1, from coordinate 1,244,550,492 downwards.
CCACCTGATGATCCTTACGTTGAGTGGTTTAAGTATAGGCTTAGGAACTTACGCAAGGATTGAATTCTACTTAACTTTGTTATTATATTTTTTTGTACATGGGTTTGTTGAATCAACGTAATTAATAATAGATTTTTCTAACTGACTTTCATTTGGTGCACCCATAATTTTCTTTAAGTCAAAATTTACTTATTACCAATTAGGTTGGCCCTCATGAGCCTCTATTTGAATTTTATAAAGCCTTTGATCCTAACACCAAGCATGACTAAATTCAAGGTTATGGCCATAACCTATATTGAGTCCCTAGAGGAGGAAAACATTTATCTGACGCTAGCTAATGCGAGGCTTGAGAAGGATTTGAAAGGTGCTCGTGAGGAACTTAGAGAAGTAAAAGATGCACTAAAACGTCAGCATGACCTTAACACTAAGTTGCGCATGAGGGTTGAGGTTGTTGAATCAAAGTTGGAAGGAATATAGAAGTCATTGAAAGATGGTGAGAAATTTTGTGGCATTGTTTATGAGGGTGAAATAGCATGGTGGAAAAAACTATAGAGGATATGAACGCGAAAATTGCTTTCCAAATCGAAGATGAAGAAAACGTTGAAGGTGGGGAAGGCGAAGAATTTTTCTCAAATGGAAAGAGAAGGATGGAAGACCGATGCATGTAAACACTTTTGGGCTTTTTGAGGAATAATAAGAAAACTAAAGCAGAGCCGATTAATACTTTGGAAACACAAGAGAGAAAGCCATGCCGAAGATTTATGAATTTGAGGATTTCTTGCACGACGCTAGGGGTAAGATCACCTTCTTCTCAGAAAACTTAGATGGCAGAGAATTGAGAGCAAGAAGGAGGAAGTTTTCCTATGGCATTCCAGGGATGTCCTTGAATATTTCAACCCTTCACTTGATTTGAATTTCTTGTAATATTGTGAGTTTCAAAGTAACCACAGAAGGACCAATGGACTATTGGGCTAGAGCTTGTTATGACCACCAAAGGACTTTCTTTGTTAGTTCAGCCCCACCTTTAGCAACTATGCCTTAAATGTCACCGGGTAATATGGTTGGAAATTGCGCAAGAACGATTTTTTAGATTTATATTGTTGGACAACATTTTTGCAAAGTTTCTATGTGGATGAATATATCTCTTAAGTTGTAACTATACTTGGTAACTAGAGTTCCTTGCAGAATTTATGTATTTCTTGTGAGAGCTTCACCAAGTTGTTTTCTCTTTAATTTCATTTTCTATGGGCTCGTTTGATTTTCAGCCCGCTTATTTTGATCAAGACCCATAGGTGGCCATTTTTGAAAAAAACGTGAATTCTACTTTGGCTAACGTTACAGAACTAGAAGGTTTATTGATAGATGCTGAACTTGTATACGAGGTTTTCTACATGGATGAAAATAAAGCATTGGAACTTAAATTTGAAGAATTAGATTGGCAGATTGCAAAGTGGGTTAGCATTGAAGATGCCCCCTCTACAGCCTTGAACCTAGGTGCAACTTCTAGACTAGGTTTAACAAGATAGAGGATCATTATAAGAAGTAATTGGGAACTTCTAGGACACGCACTTCACCAAACCTTTCTTCTGTGCAAGAGCTCTTTGGTCCTTTTTCTAGGACCATTGAGAAAACATAGGTTCAACTTTTGTGTGAGATCGAACGAACTAGGAGGGTCACTATGGCATGTGTGAGTGCCTTTTAGTATAAAATATTCACCCTAGAGTGTGAGGCTCACCCGGGCTCTGCTGTAGTTTCTTAAAGGGGGTTAGATAGGGCTTCCTTGTTGGAATAGTTTCACAATATGAAGGTAGGAAAAGTTAAGGCAGAGATTGGTGTGAAGCATGCAATTGATGTTATCTCTCATTTTTGGCTAGGATTTATCTGACCATTTTATACAATCGTGCAGACTATGAATTTGATCCGCAAGATTACTGTGATCACTAGGCCGACAACATTTATGATCCTTGTACTGCTTACGGACACACTACCCTTAGTTTTTCATCGGTTGTTGTTACTGAGCTGAATGACTCACCTTCGTCCCTTTAACTTAAGGGAAACTCTCCTCGATGTTCAGCACTACATTCCCGTAGATCATATCATCGGAGAAAGATTATAACTAGTTCCTCCTCCTACTTTGAGTCAGAATTGTGATGCGGTTCTATTTAATTGGAGCACGTTGTTTTTCTTTTGCATTTGGTCGTGTACATATAAGCGTAGTATTTAGTTTATACTAGCAGGACTTAAGTAAATATAACAAAATCCTTATATTTGATGTTTACCGGCAAGCTTTAAGTAGTTTTTGGAATTGTACCAGATTGATATGCTGCATTACATTCCTAGTGTTGCTTCTCCTTGCCACTTCCTAAATTAGCTTCTAATGTAGTTCATGCTTCCTGAACTTGAATTCTGGCATGCATGTTTTGCTGCATGCTTGGTATGACTTGCCCCACAGTTTGGCTGCAGTTTCATATTCGTGTGCTAGGCACGGTCTACTGCGCTATTTAAGAGTGGACTGATGTTTGACTATAAAGTCAGGTCACGAATTTACAACCTTTTAAAATCATGGGCATAGTTTTTTATAATTGTTTAGGCTGTCTTATATCCTTACATCCATTGTGGCTATGTTAACATCATGAACATAAAGGGGTTTTTATATCGGTTTGGGCATCCAATATCACTACATCCAGTTTTATTTGGCTGAAAAAGCCGGGCTGGTTGTATGCAGTTTTGTTCTGATAACTGCTTCTGGCGGTCTAATATTCCTATATCCAGCATGGCTATGTAAACATGATTAACATAGTGAGGTTTTTATACTAGTTCGAGCGATCTAATATCCCTACATCCAGTGTAATTATTTTTTGATATTGAAGAGATCAATAGAAAGATTTTTATACTGGTTCGGGCCGTCTAATATCCCTACATCCAGTTCATTATATTATTACTCCTTTGATAATAATAATTACAATTTTTGTAACATAAGCACTACAAATCATACAAAATAGGGTCTGAGGTGCTCTAAGTTCTATATTATTGGAACTAAGTTGCTCTCAGGTCTTGATAACCGGTATGCCCCATTAGCCAGTACTTTCACCACAACTAATGGACCTTACCAATTTAGGTCCAGAGCCATTTGGTAGGTTCTTTGTGTTAGCCATTACCCTTTGCTGTACAAGAACCCCTTTGTATAAGTTCCTCTCCTTGAGCCTAACGTTGTAGTTCTTTGCCATCCTTTGCCGGTAAGCGTTACATGCTATTGCTGCCTCATCTTTTCTTTCGTAAACGAGATCTAGGGCAACTTCCTTCAGCCATTTGTTTTTTTTCTGCTATGTACGATATTATTCTTTGCGATGGGACTTCTACATCAGTAGGGAGCATGGCTTCAGATCCATAGGTTAGCGAAAAATATGTATGGCCCGTATGGAATCTAGTAGATATTCGGTAGGCCTATAATACCAAAGGTACCTCTTTTTCCCACTTTCCCCTAGCTTTTTGCAGCCTTTTCTTAAGTAACCTTTTGTTGGTTTTGTTTGCAGCTTCAGTCTTCCCGTGTGCTTAGAGGTATGCGATAGAGGAAAACCTCTTAACTATGCCATTCTTCTCACAAAGCTATGCAAACTCCGTACATTCAAACTGGGTGCCATTGTCGAAAATTATCTTATGGGGGATTTCGAATCTGGTGATTATGTTTCTTACCACAAAAGTGACAATCTTTTTTGCAGTGATAGTGGTTAAGGGTTCCGTGTGAAGTAGTCTATCACCACAATAGCGTACTTCATCCATCCCATTACTTAGTAAGCAGACCTATCAAATCTATGCCCTATATGTTGATCAACTATGGGCTGGTAAGTGGGATGAGCTCGTAGGATGGATGTCTGTGGATACTCGCGAATCGTTGACATCTGTCCCATCTTCTTAAGAATTCCCTCGCATTCTGAAGAGCTATGAACCAGTAATATTTGTGCCTCAATACTTTCTTCGCAAACTTGGCCCCTCTTGAATGATCCCTACATTGGCCCTTATGTATTTCCTTCACGAATCATACCCCCTCTTCTTTGGAAACTCACCTAAGAAAAGGGGTCGAGTACCCTCTCTTATATAATGTATCATCAAAGAAGGAGTAGTGTGGTGCTTGGTATTTTATTTTTCTGGCTGTGTTTCTGTTCTTTGGTAGGGTCCCATTTAGCAGGAATTGTTTGATATGAGTCATCCAGTTGTTCTCCTCAGTTTTCTAAAGTGTGCGTTCAACTAAGGACTATTTTCGATCTTACGCTATTTCCTGATCTTGAGCCCCTTAAATTACTGCCAGTTGGGCTCGGGTTAAGACTAGTATCTGATTTGATTCTGTTATGCTTGGCTCTACCTGGTGTACTATTGGTACTGCCTTTATTTCATTTGCCACTTTGGTGCTTGAAAGTTTAGTTAACGAGTTGGTAGATGAGTTGTTTTCACATGGAATTTGTTTTATACCAAACTATTCAAATCGCTTTGGTAATTCTTAGGATGTTCCACATATTTGTCCAACGTTGGGTTCCATTACTTGGTAATTGCCCTTCACATGATTCACTAATTGAGAATTGCTGTGAATCTTAACGTGGGTTACCTTCATTACTTTTAGACCTACGAGGATAGCTTTGTATTCTACAAAGTTGTTGGTTGCTTTGAAACCAAGTCGGACTACTCCATACAGCTTTTGCTTATCTGGAGTGATCATCACATACCCTATTGTTACAATCTATTCATTTAATGCTTCGTCAACGATTAGTTGCAAGAACTAAGGGGTTAAGGCTTCTTTCTTTGGTTACGGTTTGGTTAGAAACATGCATTCTACAATGAAATCTGCCAGTGCTTGACCCTTGATTTCCTTTCGAGGACAATAAAGTGATGTCGCATTGTCTAAGCTCCATTGCCCATTTAAGTAAGTTGCATGATGCTTTTGACTTCTGCAGTATCTACCTTAGGGGTTTGTCTATAAGGATTTTGATGGGATGTTCTTGGAAATAGGGTCGCATATTCCTTACAGTAAGGTGAAGGTTGTAAGCTAGCTTTTCATTGACTGAGTAGTTCAACTCTGCTCCTAACATTCGCTTGCTTATGAAGTAGATGTGCCTTTGGGACCCTTCGTCCTCTTATGTTACTGTAGCACTAACAGCTTTATCAGTTATAGCTAAATAAACATACAAGTCCTCACCTGTTACCGGTTTAGATATATGGAGTGTTGACTAAATGATCCTTTAGGTTTTGAAATGTAGCTTTGCATTCCACCATCCATTCAAAATTTTGCCTTTTCTTTACCTTTAGGTTTTGATATGAATCTGCTCAGTGCTGCCACTATGACATTTAGGCTTATCTGATCCTTCGATTTTTCTGGGATCTCCATTTTTCTTATGGCTTCGATCTTCTCGAGTTTCGCTTCTATGCCATGCGCACTTACTGCGTACCCTAAAAACTTCCCTGATTGAATAGAGAAGGTACGTTTTAGAGGATTCAACTTCATATTGTACTGGCTTAGGACTTCAAATGTTAGCTCTATGTCTTCAAGGTGATCGATGCTACCTTTGACTTGACCATCATATTATCCATAGATACCCCGACATTTTTTTCGATTTGATCTAACAACATTATATTGACCAGCCTTTGATAGGTTTCTTTGGTGTTTTTAGTCCAAACGACATGACTTTGTAGCAATACAATCCTTTCTCTATTACAAAGCTAGTGTGCACTTGGTCTGGTTCAAACATAGATATCTGATTGTATCCTAAATATGCATCCATGAATGAGAGCTGTTCATGTCCCCAGGTTGCATCTACTAGTTAATCGATCCTTGGTAAGGGAATGATGTCTTTCGGGCAGGCTTTGTTAAGGTTGGTATAAACAATGCAAGTTCTCCATTTTCCATTAGATTTTTTACAAATACTAGGTTAGTGATCCATTTTGGATAATATACCTCCTTGATGAATAAATTTTCCTTCAACTTTTTAACTTCTTCATGCATAGCATTATTACTTTCTTGATCTAAAGTTCTATAGTTTTGTCTAACTGGATTGGCATCAGGAACAATGTTAAGTGCATGATAGATGATGGCTGGGTCTATGCCTACCATATCTGAATGAGTTTAGGCGAATACATCCACTGATCTCTTTAAGAATTCTATTTGCTTAATTCGAGCCTCTGCACTAATATTCTTCTCTATTTTCAAAATCTTTCTAGGATTTTTTGAATCTATTTATACATCTTTAAGTTCATTCATTGGCTATAATTCATTTTTTGTTGCCCACAATCATAGGTCTATCTCTTTTTTTGCTTTCCCCACCGATTGCGAGTTGACTGATAGTGGTTGTTCCTAGGCTTCTTCGGAGAAGTATTGCACATAGATTGAGTTGTATTCGTCGGTGCTAATGATGTGCATATAAGTCCTTCTCTCTTTCTTTGTGAATGTTGAGTTCGTAGGACAGTCTGCCTCGGCATTGGCTTTATTACTTTTGACTAATGATGTTCTTTGGACTGGTTTGGTTTCTTGTTTAGTTCTATTATTGTAAATTTCAGAAGAGATGGCAGAAGAGTTTGGAACAATTTTATTGCTAGAGTTAAAAGTTCCATTGTATAGCTTCCTTGTTGAAAATTGTTCCCCTCTCACTGACCCTATCCCAATAGGAGTGTTCAATTTCATAAGCAGGCCTTTCTGAGAGATGAATGCCCCTAAGTAACTAGAGTAGGTCTTCCTAAGAATTTAATTGCGAGGGTCGATCAATGATTAAGAAGCTTACATAAAACAACTTGTGTAGTATGGCGATTCCAGCCGTACCAAGCAAAGGTGCTGATCCTACTAGGATGGTGATCATATTATTGAAGCCATAGAATGGTTCACGATAGGGCTTTAGGATCTCAGATAGCAGTTTCATTTTATCATACGTAGACTAGAAAATGACATTAACTGAGCTCTAGAATCAACGAAGACCTTCGTCATAGTACAGTTTGATATATGCACTACAATAATAATCGGATCTTGGTATGGGAACACAAATCCTATCATATCAGCTGTTGTGAATGATATCTCCAGCGCATGCTTCTACTTGACATTGAAAATTGACTTTTGCTAAATTCTAGCTTCTTGCACATATTTCTCCTACGCCTTCTTACTTGCGCCAGCGAGGTGTGGTCCTCCATGAATCGAGGTTATAAAGTTAGAGGGGTTCCTACTTGATTCTCATTGGGGTCTTGGGTTAGGTTTCCCATTCTATCTTCATTGTTTACCTTCTAGAAGCTACCTAGGTAACCTTTCTCCATCGGTCTCTCTATTTCATTCTTTAGACGTTGGCGGTTGTCGGTATAATGACTATTAGTTCGGTGAAAGTGGTAGTATGTCCCCACCTTGATTTTGTTCTGGTTTCTTCCACTTGTTTGCCATGTTGTACACAAGTTTGGCCCTGGTCATCACGTATACATGTCCAAGGGTATGAGTTAGGGGAGCTTTTATAGTGAGGTTTAACTCCTTTTGTTGCTTCGCAGGTGGGTGATATCCCTCTGCCTCCTTCTCTTATCATAGATGGAGGCATAATCTTTTTGAGATTGTGTTGCAGATCCAGCTTCCTCCATCCTAATATAACCACTTGCTCTTTCATAGAAAGCTTTATGATGTGACATGACTTTCTACTATTTTATCCCATATGGCAGTGCCTCTCCTGATTTCGACGTGAGCCACCATCAGTAATTCTCCTTCAACATTTACTCCTATCATGAGAGCCTCAAACTTAAAACATTTAATAAACTTGCGTAGGCTCTCATTTTTGCCTTTCTTAACACACGAAAACATATTCATGTTTGGAGAGGCTTCTCTCCCAGAATTGAATTGCTTCAGAATATCGGCAAATAGCTATCGCCAAGACCAGACCACCCTTGGTTTGAACCTCCTAAACCACTATAAGGCAGCACCGACTAGGTAAATTAGGAAGAGTTTACACTTAGCCTTCTTTCCTACATTTAGAATGTCCATTTAATATTTAAACGTGCAGAATGAACATCGGGATTTGTGATATCATCGAATTTGTCAATCGATGAGGCTTTGAAGTAGTTTGGGAAGTCTGCTTCAATGATAGTTTTACTGAATGGGGAAGATCCTTCTTCCCTAACTTTTTCCTTAGTATTTTATCGGCAGAGTTTAGCCAACTGTTTCACTCTTGCCTTTAACTGGTACTTCATCTTCTCTTAGGTCTAACTGGGATGGGTAATCCTCATATAATGAGGTGGCATCATAATGTTCGAGAGAAGATTGAGTTTGTTTCTTCAATCGCAGAGGGTTGATATTGGCTGGTTTAGATTTGATTTTTGGATTGGCCTAGATCTTTCTTTTCAGCTTGGCATAAAATTTTGGGCCAACGTCACCCTTCCCCTCACGTTATCATTCCCTTGCTAAATAGCCTATATAGTAGGTGAACAATGGTGGTGAGCTATGGACTATGTTGATGAGGATAGTCTGTGGGTAAAATGTTGGGCCATTGTTTCCCCCAACCTTCCATGCATTGTTTTATTTGGTTTGTGAAGGATTGGAATGTGGCTAAGGGAGGGTCTATAGGGACTTTAGTTGAAGCTCCCTTGTAACAACCAACATATTTACGATTGAATATTTAAATATTTTATTTAAATGTTGAATCGTTAATCGGATTAAAGTTCGAAAAGCTACATTTTGTAAACAGACGAATTGGGACTCGAGACCACTTCCATTGAGTCCAAAATGGCGTTTGCGACTTTTTTAAGTATAAACATCAATATATTTGGAGTAAGTTGAATTTTGCTATTTTCTATTGGGCTTTGGGTTTCAGCCCCTTTAACCCAACTGAATACCCTATGCTCCACTCAAGCTACTTTATTAATTCTCATTCTCCTTATATTCTCCAGCTAAAGCAAAAATGGTGGTGGAGATGGGAAATTAAAATCCTAAACCCTAATTTCTTTAGCAAATCGAAGTTTTAGCTCCAAATTCAAAGGGAAACTATTGGTAAGTATCTCCATTTTCTTCTCCAACTCAATCCCTCTTTAAATTCAGAAATTTCATAAACCTAACTTTGGAAATGTTCTTCTTTTGAGCTTAGATTCAAGCTCCTAGAGTTGAGATTGAAGAGTGGTTGATTCTCCTTTGTTTTCAAGCTTCTTCTTCCTTTTTTTGTGTAAAAGGTGAGATCTTTATCTCACATCTTTGTCTATAACTATCTTTGATTGTTAGGTTTGGATTCCTAACATCTTTACATGTTCATTTGATTTTGGTTTGGATTGATTTGGTGAACATTTCAATTTTTGGTGTCTGAAGTCTAAAACTCTAAAAATCTTAGCTTTGATGTTTGATCATGCTTTTGATGGTGAATCGAAAAGCCTATAGGGCTGGTTTGTCGATTGGAAAAGGCCCCTTAAGTCCATTGCTCGTCCGATCGCGAATTGGAAGAGTTTGAGCTTTATTTGAATAAGCTGAAAAACAGCTTCAGTGCCAGTCAGTCGATCGACCAACTCTCTGCAGTCAGTCAACTGACTGTAGAAATCAGGCCAATCTGGGTCTGTCTACAGAGAACAGAAGTTTCTGTTTTCTGCAGTCGGTCGACTGACCCTCTGCAGTCAGTCGACTGACTACAGGAAATGAAACATTCTGGTTTCTGGTTCAGTCGACTAACCCTCTACAATCAGTCGACTGACCTGCTTCACATTGCCTATTTTGCCTAATTAGTTTGAGGACCCAACTTTTATCGATTCATGACTATCTGATTTATTGTTATCCTTTGTTATTGCCTTTGATGACTTCTTTTTCGGGATTTTTGAGAATGTCCATTTTAATGGAATTGGTATCGATTTCTTTGGATTTAATTCACGTCTTCGAATGTGGATTTTTGTGATTGATTGTTTCTACAATCATTTTGTGATTTGTGACTTCTAAATACAAAGGTTTCTATACTAGTAGTAAATATTAAAACTCTTTTACAAAGATGATTTCAACTCTATTTTTTTATACAAATCTCTTTTATAAAACCGTTTTCTAAACTATTAATATATACAAACCTTTACCTCACTCGTATGAGAAAATCTAATTGAACGGCTTAGCAAAACAAGTGGTATGAAACGCTTGCGTTTACTTTGTCGGTTAATTCTTGGACTTGTTCGATTGAAATTCTTGTGACAATTTTCGAGTGGGAATCTACAATTTGTTTGTAAATATTTAAGTTAAGCTAGTGGTTATGGGACATGAAGCTAAACTCATATATTTACTAGCTTAGTGTAATTGACACTTTTATTGATCGATGATGATCATTTTGTGATTTAGACTAGTGATGTGCGATGTCTATTCGTCTGTAAGGGAGACTAAACCCCGTTTTGTGGAACTTCGGTTCAATTTGGCGGGGTAGCGACCCGTGGTCTTCAGACCGTTTGTGGAGCTTCGGCTTGATATTTGTGGTTAGCGATCATGGAATAGCATTCCATTTGTGATACACGTGTTGGTGAGTTTTCATGCTCCCGTTTGTGATAGGCCTCGCCCTTTGAGATTTCTGGATTTCTAATTGATGACTTCTAGAATTTGTGTTTCACCAACTTTTGCGATTGGCATTAATATGTTTGTCAATATTTGTAGTTTGGTGAATAAAATAAAGAATATGATATTCTTTTTGGTACTTTGAGATTTTTGAGATATTGTATGATTTTGTTGTTGTTTTATATCATATTTGTTCTAGTATGACATTATCGTTATCATACATTCTTATTATATCTCTGCTTATATCTCATTCCTTTATCTGATATTTATAGCTAGACTGATCCGTTTATTATTTTTTTATTAAATAATACTCGGGTCAGACCGAGATGTTACTGGTGCTTCTACTTGACTCCTTATCTGGGATCATCTTCTGACTTTTGCCTAACTACATTACATTTGTAGTTTTTGTTGTTATACATTCGAGATATAGACTCCATGATGTATACTTATTCTTTTGTCTAGCACTTGTATCTATTCTTTTGTGATATTGTGGATCTTGATTGACCACTACTCTGATGCACACTTTTATGTGTTATATTCATATCTGTTTCCGCCTTTGTGATATGAACATCTGTGACTGATTTATGTTACGTTTATTTCTATATTTGTTTCTAAGGTCCACTTAGCCACTGTGTGGTAGCTTTGAGTTTGTATTAGATATGTCAGATTTCCTCTTGAAACGAAATGCATCTTATATTATCTGACATATTGGTACTCGCCTAAAGCAATTACACGGATGGTCGTTCCTCAACAGCCTTATTCTTCGCGCTAGTTGACAACACTACTTCGTAGTGTTCTTGGCTAGCGTGAGTATAGAGGTGGGGCGTCACATCCCTCTTTAGATTGGGCTTTCGAAGTTATGAGTGACTTGTTCGTAGTTTTCGAAGCCAAGTGTAAATGTTTTTGAGGAGGAGGAGTAGTGGAATCAGTTGGATTCATGGTATATGAATGGAAATATAAGTAAAGTTTACTAGAAGTAGATAATTGGGAATGGAGGTTCAGGCCTACCTTTAAATGCCAAATTGTTGGTGAGAATTTTTGTTTCACAACACCCAAAATGAACGTGATGTAATTTTAATGCTAATTACTTCAGTGATTAAGAATCAACAAATTTAGGTGATACTAAATTTTCCATTAGGTAGTAACTATGTTTCTATAAGATTACACAATTATGAAATTTCACTTTAATTGTTTATTAAAATATCAAGTCGAATTAGTACTTATTTCAAGCAAAGACTGGATAAAATCTAATATTGAAATCTAGGTGATGGCAAACAAAAGTGCAGAAAAGTAAGAGATACAAAGAATTTACGTGGTTTAGATATTAAGAAATCCTACATCCATGGAAAAATGTTGCATTTTTTATATTTCTTGGTACATATTTTAATGGCAGAGAGTACAATGCTCTCGCTTTCTCAACCTTAAAAGTAACAAATTGGGAAAATGATCCCTTACTATCCATAGTGGCTTTTCTATTTACAAAGATGAACGTGGATCGCCATAATCCCTCTTTTGCTACTCTAGTTTCCGCCTTTGGATCGTGCCATGTGTCATCCATTTATGTTGCTCATTTGATGTTAATTTATGGCTGATATGTTTTCGAGGGGTAACCATAATTTGAGCGGTTGAATTTTGGGTTTTGGAAGGATATTTGAAATTGAAGCGAGAATGCTTGAAATTGGGATGGAAAACCTTAAAATTGGAGGAGCTCCACCTTCATCATTTTTTTCATAAGGGTATAGAAGGTTATGCCTTTGTTCTGCCTCGTATGTTGTTGTTACTTACGTGGCTGGAATATGTTGTCTAGTGTGCCACATCTGCTTGATACTGCCCTAGGGATGGAGATAGTTGGAGTCAAGCTGCATTATTTGTCAAGGGGGTTGAGTTGTCATTTATAGGAGTATTCACATTATACTATACCATACTGACCTGGCTTCGATGTGTTACTACAGAAGTTACTGACTAGGGAGGCTTAATCTTTTGTTGTCTACATGTAAGTATGGACCAGCGATGCAACGCTGTCTAAGTGGCTTTATGCGTAGCCTTTGGAATATTTTTAATTTTGCGTGATATTGCTTAGGGAGTCCTTAACGAGTGCAGCACAAATCCATACGTGAAAATTTTAGTAATTTATAAGCTTTGGGAGTAATATTAGGGCTTATTTTGCCTTTTGATTGTAGAGCAGTCATCCTCTTTTATCTCTCTCTTTGCATTCCAGTGTTGATTGCGTCTAATGGTGGCGCATTTATTTATTAACCCATTATGATTGCAGTGCACTTATTCTGATGGCAGTGCATATATTTATTAGTCTAGCTTTTATGTTGGACTACGGAGCTTTTCCGTCATTTAGTATACAAGAGTGGTGTCGCATTCTAGAGCCTTTGTCACTACAGGCCTATTATCTTTGTACATTGATATGTGTGCATAGCACATCCCCATTTGTACATAACCTTTCAGGAGGATGTGTTGTAATCTGTTATCGTTAATGCAGCTTTTAGTTGGGCAATGCAGTATATTTGTTTTGTTGTCACTGCTACGTTACATTGCAGTTCTGTTTATCAAACTACATACTTGGCAGCCATTTTTCGATATAGTGCCAAGGCGATGTTTAAACGATTGGGCGCAATATTCTCTTGATTCTATCTTAGTCTTTGCTTCCTCTTATTGCAGCCTAACTTTATTGTGAGTGCAGTCTTCTTTGATTTTGGTGCTTGCATCATCTCGCCTTTAACGGGGTTCGGGAAATACGGGTGTAACGAAAAGTGTTTAATTAAATAAATTAATTAAATGTTAGCTAATTGAATTAAAGGTACATGCATATATATGATATATATGTATTACTATAAAGGTTGCAATATATATACTATAAAGGTTATAGTATACATGTCTAATATAAAAGTTATATTGGAATAATAATCTAAAATTTATTAAAGAGTTAATTAACTAAAAGTAATGGAACAAGATCTAACTAATATTATGTTATACAAAAAAAAATTATATAGTTAATGAAATATAAAATTTATACAATAATTAAACATATATATTATGAATGTATAGACCAAGGTGGAAATTTAACGAAACCTAAATAGACTTAAGTAATAAATATATACGTAAATGTATGTAAACCATGATTTTTGATATGTTCCACACTTGAATCAGAGGGATATTACATAAGAAATACATTATTCCATAAGTTTATATCACTCAATTAAATATATTGAAGATAATGAATCTTTAATATAAGTGATAATTTATATATTAATAAATTACTTGCATACTCTTTGGTTATTAAGAAAACTTAAACTAGAGATGTTATGTTAGTATTATTAATATATTAACTAGACGAAGTAAGGTAACTATACGTATTTTTTGAGCAAACTCAAGGTACATGTACTATAATTAAGCTATTGCGAAATGGTAGATAAGAGTGAATAATTTCTTTTGATTTATTGAGAAAAATCATGGTCGAAATGAGATTAGGACAATGAACCAAAGGTTATGAGTTGTATTTGATACAATCGTTGAGTAGTGATCCATCGTTCATGAGGCGATGACTTGTTGAGCAAACTTAAAGTCATAAGTCAAAGACAGACGAGTCGTAACACTTATTAGTGAAGTCGAAAAAAACTTCTATATTTCATTATAGGTTTGGAGAAACATATAAGACTAGTTGGAGCCTTATTAGAAAAATTAAACATTAGCATTTAACATTTCTAATATTGTAAGAACATATGCTATATAATGTTATAATAATCTATATTGATAAATTTGTGCATTTAATTTAATTGATAAAATTTTGTCAATTAAAATTTACAAACGAATTGAACCGAGGATTGAAAAATAGAAATATAACATATACTTACTTATAAATACTTCTTGCATGTTAATGTTTCAACACCCGTTAAAGCATCTAATTTTACAACAACTAAATATGTTTGCGATTTGGCCACTTACTTGTTTATTTGGCTGATGTCGTGCATTGCATACTATGATTTTCGAACTCTAAATCAATACAAAACTATAGATATTTGATCCATATACTATCATATATAAGTGGTATATGGTGAACCATCATAGTTCGTAATGCACGATACTTTGATCAAGTTATTTCATTTGAAATAAGCAAAGAAACCATACTATAAGATCGAGTAATCAATTTGATTGGTTACACTGAAGATCATATTGTGTTAAATGTAACATTAGACCAAAGCCATAAAAGGATTTAAGAACTTGATCGGTGATATGTCAGTTTTGACCGGTTTATGTAAAGTGCAACATAATTAATGTTCCTAAACATTAAGGATGACTGAATGCACTTTTGTAAAGAGTTCGTTATGATATTTTAGTAAGGTTTATCTTACAATGGTTCGACCATTTGAAAAGGAAAATGAATGTACAAGAGTAGACTTTATTTAAGGTATAGATAGGATAAAGAGATTGAATGGTTACTTTTGCTTCATAAAGGAACATCGGAAACGAAAATTGTAAAATAATAATTGATACTTACTATTGGAATAAGAAATCCGATTTCTGTTTAGAAATGTATTTTCATATAGATAATTATTTTTTATGAGATTTATTTCTTTGAGTTATAGATAATTGATCAAAAAACTCCCCATGGTAAACTAGCTATAATATATGAAATAAATACTCTATATTAAGTGGATGATGGACCTCCATATTCAATACGTTATTATAGTAATGGTTGAAATAGTGGGAGCATACCACATAGCATTTATTGATTGCATCAAGTTATGAAATTTATTTTTGTAAAATGTATCGGACATTCATTATGAAACAAAATATGTTATTCAATGATGATTGAAGAATAGCCATGGTTTTATTTCTATGAGAATATTATGAACATTCATTCTAAACTAAAACTATAATGTGGTATTCTTTTTCATAACAAAAGTGATGCATCAGAAAATATTGAAGTATATAAAATTATTTACAATTATTTTGGATTTATAAACTAAGCCGTACTTTTGAGAAATAATTTTTATTATATGATTATGAATCATATGATACCGGTTAATTATATCTCAAATAATTAATGGCAAAACACCTATTCAGTGGGGGCGTCAAAAGAGTTAATGAACTCTTCGGATTGAAATGTATGCAATCACAAGTATGATAATACCCAAATGGTTCCAAGCACTTTGTTGTATTCGTCGACAAATTATCACAAGCATCAATATGTGTATTTGATACATATTGAGTATGTATGTCATGAATTCATAGAATATAAAATGGAAGTAAATAAAATAACATGCAACAAAATGATTCAAATTGATCGAATGCTTAAGTATATTGAAAAGGGTTCCAAACGTACCTAAAATGAATAAAGATTCAGTTTCAAAAGTCACTCTTCCCAAATACATAATAATAAATTGATAAAGAGTAATCGAACTCTGTTGGACAAAGCACGATTAATATTGAGTGAAGTTAAGTTAAATTCTTTATATAAGGTGTGTACTTAAAAGTAGTACACATGGTTAAAATTAGTATCATCCAAAGAATAATTTACAAAATCATACAAGGTAAGGGTTTATAAGAAACCCCATCATGTCCTAGGCCAAGGGGTTGGCGGGTTATGTGAGTCGAAAGACTATACATACTAATTGTATGTAAGGGATCTTGTGTGAATCACACCAAAAGAAGTTTTGGAATGATAGTCATTAGATGACTAATATATTTTGTGAATATTAATATTGTGAACTAATAATAAATCATTTTAATATATGGCAATTCATAAAATGTAATGACCCGTATTTTTTGGTCTTCGGATTTGAATATTTAATCTATTTAAATATTCGGATTTGAATTTAAATTATGATAAATTATTTATTTCAAGCTGAGACTAGATTTTCAATGATGTGTTTTTAATTTAATTTCTAGAATTTTTCCATAATTTTTAATTTAGAAAATAATTAAATTTCGTTTGAAGTTTTTTTTGCGGTAAACATTGACGTTTTGAAATTTAGAATTTAATGACTTGTATGTTTTATTAATGTTTTGTGATCGTGTCCCAACTCTGTACGCGGTCATAATTCATTTTTATCGATCGCTACTTGTAACCGGACGCGATATGATGTGGCGAGATGCCACAATCCAATCTATTCAAATTTAGACCCCAAAATCATATGTAGGCAAATTGTACACACAGTACATTTACTACCTCCTTTTCTACTACACAGCCACAATTTTGTTCCTTTGACCATCTTTTTGCCTCTTGTGTCCCTTATTCCCATCCACTTACCTGCTTATGTCTCTTCTTGTTTTTCCTTAACTATTATATTTTCTTACCTATACACACACACACACACCCAAAGGTACACATTCATACCTTCTGAGACATACATGAACACATATATGCACAGGCATTCACCATTTTCCACTTTCTCTCCTCTGTGACTAAGTAAATAAGCATCATTCCCACTTCAAAAATCAACAACTTACGTTCTACTTTGTTTCAATCAAAGCATTCAACTTGAAAGTAACTCGTATCTGTATCTAATTTTTTTAAAAATTCGTAGCTCGAATTTTCATTGAGAAACGGCCGAGTAATCGTCAAAATCTGAAAGAGGATAAAAAAGTTCTCAAACTTCAAAAAATCATTTCTCTCAATCCATGTCGAACTGATCGTCACCGCTACCACGGTCGAGTTTGAATCGATGTGCAGTATTTTTGTCGAAGTTTCGGTGGAGTTTAGTGTCGATGATCGACGTTCATCAAAAACTACGGTTCGGGTTTATTTTTGATTCAGGCAGCGATTGGTGATTTGAAACTTGGAGTGGTGTTCAAGGTGGAGAGGTGCATCCGCGGTGAGTTTTTGGTAGGGATCGGAGGGAAAAGATGTCACAACTTTTTGAACCTGGACGCGAAATTCATCTCGGCATGGGATTTTGGGTTTTACTTGGCAAGGGAAAAGGTGGAGCAAAGGGGTGTGTTCGATCAGGGAGATGAAGGCCAACATTTGAGTGGCTTTGGATTGTCAAATGGATGGTTGGATCTCTCATGCATGTGCATAGCATGCACGCGACATGGAAAGGAGCAGTGCATTCTTTTAGGGAAGAAGACACTATTTCAACCGGGCATAGGTGGGAATGAAGTGGCCACGGCTTATATTGCCTTTGGGGTGAGAAAAACATTATTATTTTGATTTTTTTATATTACTAAATATTTTAAACTTTGAAATTTGATAACTTGCTAGTTTGTAATCCGATTAACCTCTGGATTTTTATGTTGCATTCATAAGGACGTGTATAACGTTATAGCGTAATCAGTTGTTAGTTTTGGCCATGTAAAAATTTATGACATATGAAAACGGATAGGATTTAAATTACGTTATTTTAAATAATAACGTCATTTAAATTATATACCTTAATTATTGATATTTATTTGGTTAAATAAATTACTGTTGAGTTAAATTGGATTGAATGTAGTAATTGGACACCTATTTAGCGGAATAAAACACCATTCTGCTAATTAAATTAATTTGACAATTAATTAGCAGAATAAATCCTCGTCTGCTATTTTATAGTTTTGGACATTTGATTATATACCGTAAATTGATATACCACTTTGAATAAATGGTATATTAACCAATGATGGTTAAGTATTGAATTTATTTACATGGTCGTGGATTATACATATCTGTTATTTACTTGAAAAGTTAAATTAAGTAATATGGTAGCTTATTTAAGTACCATGGTGATCGTTAAGCCTCCTTCGAATTTGGAAAGCTAATTATTGGTTTGAAAGTTATTTAAGAAAAAATATTTTTATTATTAGGTTTAAAGATAATTATTATTTGGTAATAATTATTTATTAGTAATATTTTAAAGATAATTTATACCTATATAATAATGATTTAAGGTTAATTATTTTATTAATATTATTCTTAAAGGTTATTTTCTAAATGTTGCTTAAGAATGTTTAATTATTATTTTAAAGTTATTTAGTTATGGTTTAAAAATGTTTTAATTATATTTTAATTATTTATTTAAAGTGATTATCTATACTTTAATTTCTAATTAAAGTTTTCTAATTACATTGATTTAAGTTATTTAGTTGTATTTATAAGTTAATTAGTTATCATATTAATATTAGTTTAAAGCTCATTAATTAATGTTTAATAACGCTTTAAAGTTAATTAATTAATTAATATTATTTTGAAGTTAATTTATTAATACAGTAATAGTATTTAAAAATTAGTTTAATATATTCTTAATGGTATTTTAAAGTTATTATTTTAAATGAGATTTAAATTGAATGAAATAGAAGGATGTTTAAATAATAACTTATTATTTTAAGTAATTTTAAATAATGTATGGTTTATCAAGGGAACCTTGTTGACTTAAAGAGTTTATTAAAGAGGTTTGTTAAAATAAGGGAAGAGTTTTATAAATGGTTTTGAATATTTATAGAAGAATTTATAAATGAGTTTTAAAGATCTAAGAAGAAGAAGTTTTATAAATAGGGTTTGAGATTTATTAAGAATGTTTTATAAAGGATTGGAAATTTATAAAGAAATTTTATAAATAGATTTGAAGATATTTATGAAATAAAGAGATTTTGGAAAGAAATGATTGATTTTCAAAGCGTAATTCGAGGGGCAGGGATTGCCCACAGTTTACTATGGATTCGCCGGGATAGCGACGTAACCATTGTGTAAGCTGTGATCCATAGTCGATATTGAACGATACTTTCCATATCTATTTTTAAGAGTTTTCATGTTTCTAAGTTTTGAAAGTAAATTGGTTTGTGAATATATTTATACCATTGAGAAAAGTATATAGTCATATTTTCTAAGTATAAAAATATAGTGTTTGTGAATATACTTATTCTGTTGGGATAAGTATATCGAAGTGATTTCCAAAGTATTTGAAAGGTGATTTTAAAATAATGGAAATTGAATTAAAATGATGTTTAGTGACGTACCATAGGAAATGTCGGACGTAGCCTCATCAGCGGAAATGACTAAAACCAGAGATAGGAGGAATGGCCAGTAGGGTTGGCAAACCCATAGGGTGTAGTCGGCTCCTCCTAGATGTCACTTACAGTTTTTATGCATGCATGGGGCGATGCACTCGGTCTTAGCGAGACCAGCTATGTTTTTCCTATGGTACATCACTAGGGATGTATGCTGCTACGAAAGGATATCTCCGATCCTTGTGCATGAGGACCGTTCCTTGAAGTACTGGGGGCACCTCCATGAAAATCCTCCACGGTTAGCGAACGTGCCTATTGATTTTGGATTATATACCTATTATTGTTGTGATGTACACTCACGACCATCACATCTACTTGACTATTTTTATTTTTTCCTTAAACATTATTATAATACAATGGACTTTTTGATATAATGATTTTTGGTTATCGTAAGGTAAAAACCCGTCTGTGTTTATGTGCGACTTAGTCTTACGAAATACCTTTGTCTTAAAAGTTTATTTTTAAACATTAAGAATCCATTTGATTGTGTTTCTCACGATGGTTTTACCAGACTGACCCAGGCATTGTTTTCCTATAATGCTCGGGTCAGACCGAGCATATTTCCAGGTTTATTTGGATGTTTGGAGCTTTAGGAGAAGAGTTGGAGGCCCAAATACGTACTCACGTATATAGTTATTTTTCTTTCCATTGAATCTTATATTTATCAAAAATTGTAAGGACAGGTTGTTATAATTGTCCGGGCTGAAAAAGGTTAGTATACTGATTGATGTTTGTATATACATATATTTCAGTTTTGTTTTTGTGTAAAGATTTGTTATATATTATAGATTATTCGTTCCGCTTTGAGATTCTTTGTTGTTTAGTTTCTTCTTGTCCTCTTTCTTGTTTCTTTTCCCTAACTATCCGCCTTTCCGTTCAATTTGGGTTGAACATGTGGGGTTTATTGTCAGCTTAAACTATATGGAAAAAGTGGGTCATTACAACGTGGTATCGGAGCTTTGGTTGAGCGAGCACCTTGGCTTTAGTGGGGTTGACTCATTTGAGATGCGGTAAGCAAGACCCTAGGATGAGTTCGAGAGTATATATATATATATATATAAATATATATATAAGAGTGCGTATTTGTTAGTGATATAAAATGTTTTATATTGTGCTATTTGATCGGTTGAGTGGCTTAAGAGTTCTAGTCGATGCTTTTGGCCAACGTTATCGATAGGGATTTCCTAAACACTTGAACAAGACCAACTGACACAATATTGATTTTAAAATGGGTAAATGAAATAATTTTACCTGAAAATATATTTTATATATATAAAAGAATACCTTTTCAAAGAAAATTTAATATAGTTATTCTTGATTGTGCTTGGTTGATAGGAAATGATAATATTCTACCATTATCATCTAGGATTTGATTGGTCATGCTCGCCCAGTTCTGAGCATTGACTATTATCGGTTAATCTATCTAGAATCTTCCTTTTTGAAACTTGGTTTGGGTAGATAGGAATTCTAGGAACATTGAAACGAATACATGTGAATTAAGTTTTACAATTTGAATATAAGGCGTTCGTTGATAATGTTGGAATAAAATTTGATTTCTAATGGTTGTTTATTTAAAAGAAAATTTGAATATTATGGAATGAATATTTTAGAAATAATTTTACATAAAGGTTGATTTGATGAAAAATTAAGTTTTAATAACTGTTGTTTTATTAAAATGAAATTGGGAATATTTTGAAATAATATTTGGAAATGATTGAATATAAAAGTTGGTTGCAATCAATTGGGTTATAAAAGAAGTCTATTAAAAGAAAACTAATACTTGAAAATAATTTATATAAGGAAGCTAGAATATGCTCGCAATAAATATTTGAGAAATGATTTCCTTTAAGAGGAGATATTTTTTAAATTTGATTTATACAAATGTGTTCTATAAATAAAAGAAATTTGAGAATTTAAGTCCCGGTATTTTGGAAATGGTTTTCAAGGTTTAACGGTTACTAATAGTATTTGACAATATTTTCGAAATAAAAATATTTCTAAGGTTTTCCAAGGAGATTTTAAGCACTGAATTCACTTCGGTCATTGGGAAATAATTTCGACGATAATTGCAACATCGTCGGTGTTCATTTTCGAATTTCTAAGTGGGAATTTTTCTACCATTAGGATCTTGCTATATAATTGTTTTGATAAAACAAATTTTCTCTAATTCCAAATGAATGATTTGATTTACTTTGAAGTAAATGTGTATATTATTATTTCAACTGATTTTTTGAGGTAAGAAGTAATAATTTTATTCGAGACAGTTTTAGAGTATAAATGATTTTGGAAATGGTAATAATAATTTTATTAAAGGGTTTTTACTGTATCCATATTTTGGATATGGTTTACTTTTAAGTATAAATTCTTTTGAAAAAGAGAATTTAGAAGAAATGTGTTTTCCTTTGGATTTGGTTCGAGGAACAAGTCCCGATTTGTTTTGTGGTGATCGGAATAATCTTCTAAGTGACGGTCAAATGTTTGCTTAGGGAACAATATTATGCACTTAGTAAATTATTCTCCTTGCCATTGTACGGTCGGAACAAGTTCGAATCCGAGCGAATCCAAAAACTTTGAATTGGATATTTCGATGAGATATTTATTTGGAAATATATTTAGTATTGTTTCAAATTGGGTTTGCAAAGAAAGAAGTGTTTTAAAGTTAACTAGTGCGAGTAGCTCGAAAATAACTAAAAATGGGTAAGAGATACGTTCGAATGGTAAATGTTTCTCTTGAGTATTATCTTTATAGTAAGGAATATATTATACTGTTTGGTAGTACTCAGTTCCTTAGTATAATTTTGGGTTAGTCGGGCTATATACATATATAATCATTTCAAAAGTTTTTTGATAAACATCCAAGTTTTTGACCCTTAAGTTTCCAAAATATATGGTATCGTTTCAAAAATTGTTTTGAATAAAAACCGGGTGTTTGAAATTCTTAAGTGAATTCAAATTAAAAGTTTGTATTATAGTTTTGTACACCTTTAGGGTGTGATAGGATATTATATAAATTGGGAGTTTTAGTCGGGTTTAATGAATGTTTTCACAAATATGGGAATGGAATTGGTATTAGGAATTACCTATTTAAATAAGTACGTAGAATGGATGTGGATCATTTCTCCTTCCATATAGTTTTGATCTAATATTTGAGTACAAGGCTTTAAGGTGTTCTACACTGTTCCAAATAAGGAACTATTACTCTATTTTTGACGATGAGCGTTTGATGAGGGTTCTTGATATGGAACCAAGGTTTTCTATCATAGTATATTACTTTGTAAGGGGAACATAGGTTCCTAATCAAGGAGCCTGATCAGAGTCCACACTGGAAAATCAGGTGTACAATATTGGTTTGGAAGAAGAGTCATGTATTCGGGTAGTGATCGAATCAGATTCGGTATAAGAATGATC
This sequence comes from Allium fistulosum, assembly GCA_030737815.1. Taxonomy (NCBI): domain Eukaryota; kingdom Viridiplantae; phylum Streptophyta; class Magnoliopsida; order Asparagales; family Amaryllidaceae; genus Allium; species Allium fistulosum. Next base: position 1,244,527,580 of record CM060904.1, on the reverse strand, counting down.
TATGAACATCATGCGGGCTTATGAATAGTATTGAGTATTCTTGTGTAGAAATTTTGAGGACGAAATTCTTTAATTGGGGGAGAGTGTAACGACCCGTATTTTTTGGTCTTCGGAATTGAATATTTCATTAATTTAAATATTCGGATTTGAATTTAAATTATAATAAATTATCTGTTTCAAACCGAGACTTGATTTCCAATGACGTACTTTTAATTTAATTTTTAGGAGTTTTCCATACTTTTTAATTTGGAAAATAATTGAATTTCGTTTGACGTTTTTTGCGGCAAACATTGACATTTTGAAACTTCACAGAATTTAGTAACTTGTTTGTTTTATTGTTGTTTTGTAATCGCGTCCCAACTCTATACGCGATTATATTTCATTTTAATAGATCGTTGCTCGTAACCGGACGTGATATGATGTGGAGGGATGCCGCAATCCAATCTATTCAAATTTAAAACCCAAAATCATATGTAGGTAAATTGTACACACAGTACATGTACCACCTCCTTTTCTGCTACACATCCACAATTTTGTTCCTATGGCCATCTTTTTTTGCCTCTTTTCTCCCCTGTTCCCATCCACTTGCCTGCTCATGTCTCTTCTTGTTTTTCCTTAACCATTATGTTTTCTTACCTATATATATACACACACACACAAAGGTACACATTCATACCTTCTAAGACATACATGAACACATATATGCACGGGCATTCACCATTTTCCACTTTATCTCTTCTATGACTAAGTAAATAAGCAGCATTCCCACTTCAAAAATCAGCAACTTCCATCCTACTTTGTTTCAATCAAAGCATTTAACATGAAAGTAACTCATATCTGGATCTAGTTTTTTTTAAATTGGTCGCTCGAGTTTTCAACGAGAAACAGCCGAGTAATCATCAAAAATCAGAAAGAGGATAAAAATATTCTCAAACTTCAAAAAATCATTTCTCTCAATCCATGTCGAATTAATCGTCGCCGCTAGCACAGTCGAGTTCGTATCGAAGTGTCGTATTTTTGTCAAAGTTTCGGCAGAGTTTCGTGTCGACGATCGACGTTCGTCAAAAAGTAGGATGCAGGTTTACTGGTGATTCAGGCAGCGATAGGCGATTTGAAGCTTGGTGTGATGTTCGGGGTGGAGAAGAGCATCTGCGGTGAGATTTTTGTAGGGATCGGAGGGAAAAGATGTCGCAACTTTTTGAACCTGGACGCGAAATTCATCTCGACATGGGATTTCGAGTTTCACTTGGCAAGGGTAAAGGCGCATCAAAGGGGTGCGTTCAGTCAAGGAGATGAAGGAGAACATGGGGGTGGCTTTGGATTGTCGAATGGATGGTTGGATCTCTTGTGCATGTGCACGGCATGCATACGACATGGAAGGGAGCAGCTTATTCTTTTGGTGAGGAAGACACTGTTTAAACCGGGCACAGATTGGAATGAAGTGGGCTCGACCCATATTGCCTTTGGGGTAAGAAAAACATTATTAGTTTGATTTTTTTATATTACTAAACATTGTAAACTTTGAAATTTGATAGCTTGCTCGTTTGAAATCCGATTAACCATCGGATTTTTACGTTGCATTCGTATGGATGAGTACAACGTTATAGTGTAATCTGATGTAAGTTTTGGCCATGTAAAAATTTATGACATATGAAATGGACAGGATTTAAATTACGTTATTTTAAATAATAACATCATTTATATTTATATACATTAATTATTGATGTTTATTTGGCCAAATAAATTACCGTTGAGTTAAATTGGATTGAATATGGTAATTAGACACCTGTTTAGCAGAATAAAACACCGTTTTGCTAAATAAATTAATCTGACAATTAATTAGTAGAGTAAATCCCCATTCTACTATTTTATAGTTTTGGACATCTGATTATATATCATAAATTGATATACCACATTGAACAAGTGATATATTAGCCAATGATTGTTAAGTATTGAATTTATTTACGTAGTCGTGGATTATGTAAATGTCTGCTGTTAACTTAAAAGTTTAATTGAGTAATATGGTAGCTTATTTAAGTACCATGGTAATCGTTAAGGCTCCTTCGAATTTGAAAAGCTAATTATTGATTTGAGGTTATTTAAGAATAATTATTAGTAATAATGATTTAAAGTTAATTATTTTATTAATATGAATTTTAAAGGTTATTTCCTAAATGTTGTTTAAGAATGTTTAATTATTATTTTAAAGTTATTTGGTTATGGTTCAAAAATGTTTTAATCATATTTTAATTATTTATTTAAAGTGATTATTTGTACTTTAATTTCTAATTAAAGTTATCTAATTATATTGATTTAAGTTATGTAATTGTATTTATAGGTTAATTAGTTATCATACTAATATTAGTTTAAAGCTTATTGATTGTTTAATAATGTTTTAAAGTTAATTAATTAATTAATTAGTATTATTTTGATGTTAAATTATTAATACAATAATAGTGTTTAAAAATTAATTAAATATATTATTAATGAGATTTTAATGTTATTATTTTAAATGAGATATAAATTGAATGGAATAGAAGGATGTTTAAATAATAACTTATTATTTTAAGTTATTTTAAATAATGTATAGTTTATCAAGGGAACCTTGACTTAAGGAGTTCGTTAAGGAGGTTTGTTAAACTATGGGAAGAGTTTTATAAATGGTTTTGAATATTCATAAAAGAATTTATAAATGAGTTTTAAAGATCTGAGAAGAAGAAGTTTTATAAACAGGGTTTGAGATTTATTAAGAATGTTTTATAAAGGGATTGGAAATTTATAAAGAAATTTTATAAATATATTTGGAAATATTTATGAAATAAAGAGATTTTGGAAAGAAATAATTGATTTTCATGGCGTAATTCGAGGGGCAGAGATTGCCCACAGTTTACTACGGATTCATTGGGATAGCGATGTAACCATTGTGTAAGTTGCGATTCATAGTCGATATTGAATGGTACTTTCCATATCTATTTTTAAGATTTTTCAAGTTTCTATGTTTTGAAAGTAAAATGGTTTGTGAAAATACTTATACCATTGAGATAAGTATATAGTTATATTTTCTAAGTATCAAAATATAGTGTTTGTGAATATACTTATCCAGTTGGAATAAGTATATGGAATTGATTTCCAAAGTATTTGAAAGTTGATTTTAAAATAATTTAATTAAAATGAGGCTTAGTGATTTCCATGGGAAATGTATTCTTTGTGGAATGTTTGATTATTTGGTAGTTAAATAACCGACTATCAAATCTTGGCTAAATATGTAATCATTCTTAATTTTGGTGGAAGGGAAATATTCCCTACTTAACACCGAAGGTTTTTAACTCTGAAATATCTAGGGGAAACACGAGGATTATATGGTACAATTACCATCGGGGGTGCTATACTGTACGTATAAACTTGTTTCGTTCTTCTAGGACAAATGATAAGAAGATCTGTCCACTTAAACGGTTTGGGGGTGATCCCCGCTCTTATGTATTGTCTGATTATTTCCTAAAGAACCGGTATTGAGCGTTCCGGAAATCAGCGTTTGGTTTTGTGGAGTACCCGTGAAACGGAAGAGTGTACTCATAAGAGATGACTCGAACTCGTAACCACTCCAAAACCCATATATGGTTCTATGGAGGAGATTCGTAATATATTGAGATATTGGAATCCATGTGCGGTTCCGAAACCCATTAGGGTATGGGAATCCGTGTGTGATTCCAAGATCTATTTGAGATGTGGGAATCCATGTGTGATTCCGAGACCCGTTGGGGTATTGAAATCCATGAGGGATTCCATGATTTATTTTGGTGGCGATGCGTAAGCTGGAATGTTGAACATAGCCTCATCAGCGGAAATGGCTAAAACTAGAGATATAAGGCATGGCCAGTATTGTTGGAAAACCCATAGGGTGTAGTCGGCTCCTCCTAGATGTCACTTATAGTTGCTATGCATGCATGGGGCGATGCACTCGGTCTTAGCGGGACCAGCTATGTTTTTCCTATGGTACATCACTAGGGATGTATGCTGCTACGGAAGGATATCTCCGCTCCTTGTGCATGAGGACCGTTCCTTGAAGTACTAAGGGCACCTCCATGGAAATACTACACATTTAGCGAACATGCCTTATTGATTTTCGATTATATACCTATTATTGTTGTGATGTACACTCACGAGCATCACAGCTACTTGATTATTATTATTTTTACCTTAGACATTACTATAATATCACTGGATTTTCTAATATAAAGATTTTTGGTTATCGTAAGGTAAAAACCCGTCCGTGTTTATGTGCGGCGTGGTCATACGAAATACCATTGTCTTGAATGTTTTTTTTAAACATTAAGAATCCATTTGATTGTGTTTTTCATGTTGGTTTTACCAGACTATCCCCGGCGTTGATTTCCTATAATTCTCGAGAAGACCGAGCATATTTCCTTATTTAGTTGGATGTTTGGAGCTTCATGAGAAGAGTTGGAGGCCCAGAGACGTACTCACGTATATGGTTATTTTCCATTGCATTCATTGTTATATTTATCAGAAATTGTAGGAATAGGTTCTTATAACTGTTCGGGCTGAAATAGGTTAGTATACGCTGATTGATGTCTGTATATACATATATTTCAGTTTTGTCTTTGTGTAAAGATTTGTTATATATTATAGATATTCATTCTATTGTGAGATTCTGGCGTTGTTTAGTTTCTTCTTATCTTCTTTCTTCTTTCTTTTTCATAACTATTCGCCTTTCCATTCAATTTGGGTTGAACATGTGTGGTTTATTGTCAGCTTAAACTATACGGAAAAAGTGGGTCATTACATAAAATATTAATGAATGTCTGTTCCGTTGCACTAACAAAAAACTGTTATTTCAAGAAATACCAACATCACAGCAAAGGGATTTCTTTGAGAAATTATTGGTAGTAAAATGGATATGGATGCGAACCAAGGGTAACTGATTGCAAGGGGTGAAATGAAATTAACCATACCTAAATGAAAAACACACATTATAATGTTTAATGAGTATTGTTACATGTCAAAGAGAAACTATGAGTTTCTTGCTAATGTCAAGAATAAGTAATCCTCAGTTGTTTAATTAAACCATTAAAAGTGTCTATATTACGGTAGGATTTACAAATCCAAAACAGATTCCAAGCACATTAATAAAATGTGATTTTGATAGTTATACCCGAAGAGATATGATCCATCAGTCCCAAATGTGACTTTAAGAGAAAGAAGATGCACTTTGAATATAATGAGCTATACTGATAAGAACAACATCATGAATTTCAATTATTGAAATTAGCTTAGTAGATTCGCCATTTGATGTGCTCATGTTGATTCGAATTTTCTCATAAAATTATAGCCTAGTATGACCTTTTGTTTTCATATATGTAATGAAATATAAAATTCTAAACAAAGATTTAGACTAGACAGTTTGCATATAACAACCAAAGTGTCTTGATGTCAATGGGAGAAATATTATGTTTGTGGGTTTTGGATATGTTCCAAGAACGGATACAAAAGTATCTTTCGACAAGCATCAAAATTGAACAAGTATTTTGATACAAATATAAAATAGTTTGATTTCACTAAAAAATGCAGAGGAAGCGTGTATCCATAAGAAATAACATTGAAGGTACATTGATATTTCTAAACATAAGAAAACAACACACTGCTGATATTAACGATTTACTTGCGTTAAAAATTAGGTTTTAGTTATTTTAATACTTGACATTGCATTTACAAATAATGTCTTTTATAGTGAGTATAAATGAAATTGGGAATGTCCCCAAAATGCTTAATAGGAAACATAACAGATGCATTCCTTATGCAATTGCAATAGGAATTATCATACATGTTATATTATCCAAGATATTATAATTGTTTTATGACAAATGAAGCAAATATCAAATTGAAATTATTGTCGCTAAATGGTCGTTTAGTGTGCCCTCGTGTATTTATGAAATATAGGAGATTGTTTATAGAAACAATATGAAGGAGTATACAGACTCAAAATTCACATGTGATATTGAGTGTGGTATGTATATAAAATCCATATTCAATACTTGCTAAAGAAGCCTAAAGTTGGAAATGTTCCAAATGAGAGATTGTTGATGACTCAATAAAAGGAAAAGTTCATTGCCTTAAATACTCCACAATAAAAGCAATATACACATAGTAAATGCACAAATTTACAACTGAGCTGAAGGGTGATTCCAAACATTGAGAATCCTATAACATTGTTATATGATAATAATCTCGTGATATAGTTCATAACAGAAAGTAGAGCTCACTCGAGGTCGAGAGACATACTCCAAATTGTTTCACATGATAAAGATTGTTTATCGAGCTGATTGACGTAGTAAATAATTAAAACCTAATATCATAATCGTTCACTGAGGGATTGACCCGATTGATCTTGAAGAAACCGATTAGAGACATTGGAATAAATTCTATAATTGAACCCAAGTGCAAGTGGGAGACTGATAGAGTTAGGGGTGTGCCCGTGGGGCAATTATGTAATTTGTTACATAATTCTAACTCGATAACCAATCTTGGTAAAAATAAAAGGTGTTTCCATTCTGTTATATACTTGTTATAAAATGTGATAAATAATTATTTAGTTAATCTAAGTATGTATGTTAGGAAGTCCATAAATGATGTGTTTGTGATAGCAGTTACAAATTGTTGTAACCATTAGTATTATAACACAATATGATATGCACGATATTTTAAATATTCCTGATGTGCACGTAAATGTGCATATTTTTACATCCATATTTAATCTATTTTTATTACATAAATGTCATAATTGGGTATTTTTAAATGTTTAAAACCAAATTTCAAATGTGCTTTCAAGTCATCATTCATACATCAATGTGGAGGTAAAATAGTAATTTTGTGCATGAATTAATTTTGAAAATATTTGTTGGCACATTTTATTTTTAGTTATCGGAATTTTGGACGGAAACTTGAAGATGTTTTCCTGAAGATATGCATGCATAAGGATGGAAACAAAGGAATGAAGATGGAAATAATTCAAACCATGCATCATGGAGGACCCCACCCACCAACTTACCTTAATCTACAATTAGAAGCTAATGGACAAGTTAGTGGAGGTTAAAGTTTCATGCATACTTAATGATGGATTAATTAGAGACTAATGATTACTTGGTGGACACACTTCCTAAAGTGTATTTTGGGAAGCCCCCTAAAAATTGGATTAGGGTTTTGTGCATGTATAAATATCCCTTTTATGTACATACAAATGATCTTCTTCTTTTGAATTACTTAGAAAATTAGAATGCAAGTTGTAGCTTCAAATCAAATATGAAATAAAAATAGCTTCTTAAACCTCTTGTTATTTTACTTCTTCGTTGTTCTTAATTTATTTTTTTGTTCATTTTTATTTACACGCTCTTTCATTTCATGTTCATAGCTTAGTTTTACTTTTATGCAACTAGTTAGTTTCTCTTTTATTCTAGTTAGCTCTTACCTTCTTTGCTTTTGTTTTAATATTGAAATTTACATGTGTTGATATGATAACACAAATGAGTAGTGAAACCGCTTCAATTTAGGGGTAATGAAGCTCTCTAATATTAAGTAAATTCAACATTTCTTGTGATTTATGGTCTCTTGTATGCTTCATGAGAAGTAAATGTTGATGTAAGTTTATACAAATGAATTTGATAGCCAATGTTGTATTTGCAAATAGGCTATTCTTATTCAAACATAAACACAATTTACATCATCATTTTACTAATTGATTTTTGATTATGAAATTAAGGTAGAAACAAAATTTGATGATCTATGTTACTAAATACAATAGTAAATCGATCATACTTAAAATAGCTTTTGCTTTAACTTCATTTTCATGAGAATCGATAAGTGGTTTTATGTGTTGTATTATAGTTTGATGGTTTAAGTTATGTTAATCAATAACATAAATAAATCACTTATAATCAATACATCACTAATTCCACTTAACACCAAAAATAAAGATCATAGATTATTTGTTTGTTGATTTACAAAAAAATATGAGAGTGGATTTGCCTCTAAATTGTTTTCTAATCTCATACTTTACATCACTTTTTGTTCTAGCTTTTGTTTACATTTTTTTTCTTAGCTAGTCAAAACTTCAACGCTTGGTTTAATTTGATTGAATAGAAAATTTAAAATCTATATAATTCCCTACGGATCAACCTGTATTCTCCACGTACTAGCATTGTAGGCCGTGAGCTTGCGGTAAATTTTAATTTAAATTCGTTTGGCTATTTTCTAATTCGATAGGAAATTGGCCATCGAACAATTCCTAGTCAAGGTGTATCAAGATAGGGCATCAATGCATTCATTGAGACTAGAGTATGTAACGTTCTCTAAATGTTAGATAGTGTATTAGTCATGGCCATTGGGGGTGCCAAGGGGTTACGTGCTGATAGCTATTGGATAACTATGAACGGCTCACTCGATAGTTTGCAATTGGTTAATATAACCAAGGTCAAACATCAAAGTGACTAATTTACACAGTTCCATTGATTTTAGATAACGCTGATCTTTTATATGAAAGCTCCGCTTTGATTATTGTAACTACCTGGAATTTCGAACACTTTGTATTTAATATTGTAAAAGTAATCTCATAACCTTATTAACCCCTTTTTAAGTAATATCTAATGATGGTAAACTTGTTTCTAAAAGATGTTTAAAGAAATAAATACTTTGAAGAAATATCGAAAATGTGACTGAAACCCATTTTATCAATAAATAGCTTTTTTCTCGGTAAAATTTGTTCAAACTTGTTATACTTTCCTAATATATTAATCTGTAATTATTGAGCAACTAAAAATATTTTCTATGTTATGGCCAACTAAATGTAAGTAGTGAAAGAGATTAGCAAAGTGATTAAGGAATGAGATACTTGTGTGAGTAGTGTTCTGGATATTTGTTTTTGGTTGATGGTGAGGTGTAAAGCAAACACATGGGGAGGTATGTGTTAAGTGGGTTTTTAACCAAGCAGAGATCAAAAGGAGTTAGAACATCAAGATGAAGATGAAACGACTTGGAGCTAGGCAGGCATGCTTAGGAGTGGAGAAGAAGAGATCATTGAAAGTTTCAACCCAAAATTGCCTAAGGGAATCACTTAGTGTCGACTCATTTTCTCTTGGTACTACTCATTTTCTAACCTTGAATCAAGTCACCAATGCCCAAGTGTTTTCATGAGATTTTGACGATGTATCATCAAGTTTGAAGAGAGAGCAACTCAAATAGCAAAGCAATCCAAGTGATGAAAGAACTATCACTGACGGTAACCAATATACTAGAGAAAAGGTACAAATCACATCTACACGAAGGTAGGAAGGAGATAGAAAGGGAGTGGAGTCATTTCCACTTATAGAAATGACTCTGTACAGAGTTAAAAGACTCGGTACCAACTCATTTATTTGACTCGGGTGACTTTGAGTCTCCATGCACATCCGTGGGCCGAAATCTGGACTCTGCTTCAACTGAACTTCTGGCCCAATACAACTGCTATCCCTATAAATACAAACCATGGTGCAACCAAAACAAGATCAGACTTCTCAAATCACTACGTAGAAGTTTTGCCTTTTATTCATCTTCTATCTCCACACAAAAGTCAACAAGGCAGCTACTTTGGGCAATTCTATGACTTAGAATCTATCTAAGCCCTGTACTTATGACTTATTCTCTTTCAAATCTCTTGTAATCTCAATCAAACTACATCAAAGCTATAAACAACAAAGCTATAAAGTGGACATAGGCCATAGATTGCCGAAACACTATAAAATCTTGTGTCTATCTACTTTATTTCTGTTATTATCCTTTTATTTCAATTATTATCTACTAGATCTTGGTCTCACAGGTTCTCTACAATCTATTCTTGAGTGTTGATCCTTTTTGGTGTCAACATTTTGGTGCTTTCACTAATAAAACTGAACCTAGACTTTGTTCTAGCCTCAACTTTGGATTACATAAGATCCAAAAGTTAGACCCAAAAAGTTAGCTTGGAAAAATTGAAGATTTTCTATTCTAATGGCTCCAAGGAAAGGAAAATCTGCATCTCGAAATCAGTAGGAGCAACACTTGGTGGTCTTGAAAATAGGTTTGCGGCTGGGAATCAAGATGCAAAATGAATTGATTAAATTTCTTCATGCCAAACTGGATGTGTTCGCTTGGACACATTCTGATATATGTAGGATATCGTAGAAGATAGCATGTTATGCACTTAATATCGATCCTAAGATTACACTGATGAGGCAGAAGAGACGCAGCCTAAGTCGGGAGCGATTTGCTACATTGAAGAAGAAGTGGATAAGCTTTTGGCCAACAGCTTCATCCACGATGCAACATATGCTAAGTGGGTGTCAAACCTATGTTGGCTCAAAAATCAAACGAAAAGTGGCAAACTCGCGTGGACTACTCATATTTGAATAAGGCTTGCTCGAAGAGTAGCTTTCTGTTTTGTAGAATCGATTAACTTAATGATGGAACCATAGCCAACGAGCTGCTCTCATTCATGGATGCCTACTCTGGGTACATCCAGATTATGATGCATGAGCCAGACCAGGTGAATACCAGCTTCATCACATATCTGGCGCTGTACTACTACTTTGTAATGCCATTCTCTTGAAAAATGCTGGAGCTATGTACTAGAGGTAAACACAATGTTCAAAACCCAGAACGGACAAACAATGGAAGTGTATGTGGATGACATGCTAGTGAAATCACGAGTATTTTGAAATCATCTAAATGATCTCTCGGAGATGTTTGAGATCTCCAGAAATATGGAATGAAAACAAACCCGATGAAGTGTTTATTCGGCATTGCTTTAGGGAAATTTATTAGATTCGTAGTGAACATAAGGGGCATTGAGGCTAATCTAGAGCAGATTGCTGCACTATGGAATGTTAAAGCTCCAACGACAAATAAGCAGTTGCAATGTTTGAATGGAAAGATCGCAGCATTGAGCCACTTCATATCCAAAGCAACAGATAAGTGCGTACCATTCTTCGATCCACTGCGGAAAGGTAAGAAGAACTTTGAATATAATAAGGATTGCTATACTGCTTTTGAAGAATTAATACCACACATGGAGACACCTTTGGTACTGTCCAAATCGGGTAATGGAGAAGACCTATTAATTTACTAGGCAGTGTCCGCCCATGCATTAAGCGCGACACTTGTGAATGAGGAAGCTAGGATTCAACGACCCATATACTACATTAGCAAGCAGTTCACCCGAGCTGAACGAAACTACCCGAAGTGGGAGAAGTTGGCATATTGCTTGCTGATAGCATCATGGAAACTAAGACCATACTTCCAAGCTCACCTAATCATGGTGTTGATGGACCAACCCTTGAAACAGACACTCTACCGTCTTGAGACTTTAGGACGGCTTCTAAAATGAAATATCGGATTAAGCCAATAGAATGTAACTTATCATCCCTAGAGGGCACTCAATGGACAGGATTTAGCTGACTTCATTGCTTAATTCATGATTGGGGCTGATGTAGAGGAGGATACTACGATCAAGCATCGCAATGGAAATTGTTTGTCAATGGTGCATCGAACAAATTCTACTCAAGAGAATGGGTTGTGCTTGAAACTCCCGATGGATGGTCGATTTGTTACCCACTAAGACTGGAAATTCAGGCTACCAATAATAAGGCGGAATACGAAGCATTAATAGTAGGATAGAAAATTGTGAAGGAACCGGGAATAAAAGCTCTGCATATCTACAATGACTCCCAATTAGTTATCAATCAGGTGAAGAGAGAATATCTAGCTAAAGGAGCGAATCTTGCCCCTTACCTGTCGAAATCATAGGAGTTGCTCAACAACATTTAACATTACACTATAACTCATATTCCTAGAGAGCAGAATACAAAGGCCGACTTGTGAGAAATGCGGATTAAGGATCTTAAGGCTTGAATTAACTCTAGAGGGGGGTGAATAGTGTTTAAAGAAATTTGTTAACAATGTATACACTAATCAGACACAGATATGAACACAGAATCAAACACAGATGCAAATATAAAGTAAAAGCAGTAAAGGAAAGAACACACTGGATTTTATACTGGTTCGGAGTTACCCTACATCCAGTCCCGCACAACTAAGTACGGATTTCCTTTCAAACTCAATTCAACAATTACAACCCTCGGTTTCAAGGCTACGAGGTACACCCTCCAGAATCACAATCCTCTGGGTAGAGATACTTGATTTCCGGGGCAACAAGTTCACCCAATTGATTTCCAGGGCTACAATCACACCTTCTCTCGCTCAATTGATTACAAAAAGTCTATAACTCAGATTAGCACTTGGATCTTGTAGAGATAGTGGAGAGAATCAAAACCAGAAATTGTCTAGTTAGATTCGATATTGATTTCGACAGAGTAATGGTGTAATTTGTAAATAAGAAAGTGGAGAAGAAGAAGAGAAGTTAAATCAGAGAAAAGTGTTATAAAATTCATTGAAACTGACCCCTATTTATAGAAGAACAACAGTCATGACCATTCATGAAAAGTTATGGCGAATAGACACTTCTTTTGAAATTTGAATTTTGAATTAAAACTGTCACCATGTCGACATAGTGCCTATGGGCATGTCGACATCCCTCAGCCAAATTTGATGTTTTGAATTTCTATAAAAATAATATTTATCTTATATTAAAACTTTATAAATATTCTTGAATATAGTTGAAATTCATAAGTAAATATAAAGAACACTATATATATATATATTATTTAACTATAATTTAAATCAAAGTATAAAATATATTATTTGAAAAGATAGTTTAAAATCAGGAGAAATTTTGACTCTTAAAATAAAGATGTTTTGAGGCTAAAATAATTTAAAACCGGAATCGAGGGTTTTGAATCTTTTTTAAAAGGAAAGTTTTGAAATCATTTCGAAAACAAGATAATTTTGAAAAATCATTTGAATTAAGATTAGTAGATACAAAACAATGTCCCACTAGATTTTCGTAGGTTCCATCCTACTTAGGGTTCCATCCCTTTAACGGGCTCGAAGTGGATTCCATTCCACGAATAAATTGGATATTATGATGCCAGTGCTTTTCTACGAGTTTTAACAAATATTCCTAATAAAACAAACTTAACCTTGAAATCTTGAACTCTTGATAATCTTGATACTCATGAGTCTTCTATCTCTATATCTTGAATCTCTATACTGTACAGTCTTCATTCTTGATACCTGCATGGTTAGATCCTGCATATACATATATATCTAAACTTGTAATGTTAGTATTTATATTTTATAATCTATTCTAAGGTTGTTGTCATCAAAACCATCATCTCATGGACTAACAATCTCCCCCTTTTTGATGATGACAACCTTTGTTTATAAAATATTCCTTCTATCCTAATAACTCTAATAACTCCCCCTTAATCTATGCCTAACTCTCCTATTTTATACTTCTCCCCCTTTGTCATCAACAAAAACTTACTCTAAACTAGATAACTCCAAACTATTTAACTCCCCCTAAAACTGATCACTCTATGACGTGTGATTATAATGATAGTGTTATCATAAATAATTAACACTTAAATCTAATACTAAAATATAATCCTAAACTATTAACTATCCTAACTAAGAATTCACAATAATACTAACACATATAAGAACACGAGTTTATTTATTACGAGTATGGCTGTGTTTACATTTGCGTTTGAAAAACATAAAAACAAAATAACAACGGAAAGAAAGAGAAGAACTAATGTGTGTTTCTGAACATAGGAGATTTATGAATTGAACAGTTTGGATAGTGGAAACAGAAATTTCCACGTTGTTCAACAAGATTCCCATTTTTGTCGAAACACACTTCTCCAACGCATACTACTTGGTCATCATCCTCCTCGTGTGCTTCTTCCATTTGTTCTTCTTCTTCTTCGTCGCTGACCTCATGTTCTTGATTGAGTGAAGAGTCTTCATCGATCAAAATAGGGTTGGCCTGGTTATCCATTAGGAATTTTTGTAAATTCCTAAGAATCTTTCCTTGCCTCTCTTGCTCTTTCGCCATACGAAGTTGAGTCACTTGAATTTCAGTCAACATCTGAAGAGTATCCTTCATAGACTCCTCCAATTTAGTTACACGTGCGAGAGTAGTGTATTGGAATGGACCAGAAGTAGGAGAGGGGAATAAGAAAGTTGATTTTATGTTTGATTTAGAGGAAGATGCCATTATTTTATATATTTCAGAATAGAAAATGAAGAGAAAACAGAGAGAATGAATAAGAATTCGAAATAGAGAAGAATATATAACTAAATTTTTGAATTTTGGTGGGAATAATTTAAAAAGGAATAAAAACGTTACATGTCGACATGTCTTCCTAGGGGATGTCGACATGGTCCGTATATTTTAACTCTATGATTTATTTTAATATTAATTATTAATTATACTTGTTATTTATATTTTATATTTCAATTATAGAACAAATACCTAATTCTCTTCTTAATTTAGTAAATATAGATTCATTTAATGGTTTTGTTAAGATATCATCAGTTTGATTCTCAGAGTTTATATATTCGAGAGTAATTACTTCTTTAGTTATATTATCTCTAAGAAAATGATGTCGAATATCAATATGTTTAGTTCGAGCATGATGAGTAGGATTTTTAGATAAATTTATTGCACTAGTATTATCACAATAAATTGGCAATTTTGAGATATTTAATCCAAAATCTCTTATGGTTTGTTGCATATATATTACTTGAGAACAAGCCAAAGCAGCAGAAATATACTCTGCTTCAATTATTGATAGAGAAACTATATTTTGCTTTTTACTAAACCAGGAAACCAAAGAATGTCCCAAAAAGTGACAAGTTCCACTTGTACTTTTTCGGTCTGATTTACATCCAGCATAGTCAGCATCACAGTATGATATTAAATCAAATGAATCATTTTTAAGATAAAATAGGCCATAATCAGAGGTGTGTTTAATATATCTTATGATACATTTTACAGCTTTTAAGTGAGTTTCTTTAGGATGAGATTGATATCTTGCACAGAGACATACACTATGCATGATATCAGGTCTACTAGCAGTGATATAGAGCAATGATCCGATCATTCCTCTATACAACTTTTGATCTACATCTTTCGAGAAATCTTCTTTACTTAGATATTCATTGGTTGCCATGGGAGTAGGTTTTCCACTCGTAGTAGTCAAACCAAATTTATTAACTAGTTCTTTAGCATATTTTTCTTGACTAATAAAAATACCATTATCTAACTGTTTTATTTGTAATCCTAAAAAGAAATTTAATTCACCCATATGACTCATCTCAAACTCTTTTGTCATTATTTCAGAAAATTCTTTATTCATTTCAAAATTAGTTGATCCAAAAATGATATCATCTACGTAAACTTGTACTAGTTGAATATCATTTTTATTTCTTTTAATAAAAAGTGTATTATCTATTTTACCAATTTCAAAATTTGATTGTAATAAATAAGATCTTAGTCTATCATACCAGGCTCTAGGAGCTTGTTTTAGACCATATAAAGCTTTCTTAAGTTTGTACACATGGTTTGGTAAATTTTCATCTTCAAAAAGTGGTGGTTGTTCAACATATACTTCTTCTTTTACAAAACCATTTAAAAATGCACTTTTAACATCCATTTGAAATAATTTGAAATTATTATGATTTTCAAAAGCAAGTAGAATCCTAATGGCTTCTAATCTTGCTACAGGAGCAAAGGTTTCGTCACAATCTATACCTTCTTCTTGACAATAACCTTGGGCGACTAATCTGCTTTATTTCTAACCACCTCACCTTGTTCATTCATTTTATTTTTATAGACCCATTTAGTTCCAATTATAGTTTTATCTTCAGGTCTAGGAACAAGTTCCCAAACTTCATTTCTAGTGAATTGATTTAATTCTTCTTGCATAGCCAAAATCCATGGATCATCAGTTGATGCTTTTTTAGGATTTTTGGGTTCAATAGATGATATAAATGCTACATTACTCATTTTACTTAGTTGATTTCTAGTTGTAACAATAGATTGCATATCTCCTATTATATTTTCAATAGGATGATCTTTTAAAAGTTTAATCCTTTTATTAGGATGATTAATTTCATTATTAATTTCGGTTGATTAGTGATTTTGAGTAATTAAATCTTCTTCATCATTTGTACTTTCAAAATCTTTTAAATCTTCATCAAACGAAACATGCATTGTTTCTTTGATGGTGTTAGATCTTAAATTAAAGACTCTATAAGCTTTACTTCTATTAGAATATCCGATAAAGATTCCTTTGTCGGATTTAGGATCAAATTTATCCAAATTATCTTTTGTATTTAAAATAAAGCATTTGCTTCCAAAAATTCTAAAGTATGATACCTTAGGTTTCTTTCCATGAAGAAGTTCATAAGGTGTCTTATCAGTTAAAGGTCTAATTAAAATTCTATTCAAAATATAACAGGCGGTAGCAACAGCTTCTACCCAAAAGTGTTTTGGTAAATTACTATCTGAAAGCATAGTTCTCGCACACTCTTGTATCGTTCCATTTTTACGTTCAACTACTCCGTTTTGTTGTGGAGTTCTTGGAAATGAGAAATTGTGAGTTATTCCCTTCTTATTGTAGAATTCCTCAAACTTTTCATTTTAAAATTCACCACCATGATCACTACGAATAGTTATAATTTTTAAAGATAATTGATTTTGAATGCTTTTCATAAAGTTCTTAAAACATTCAAAAGTATCACTTTTATGTTTGAAAAATATTGTCCATGTAAATCTAGAATAATCATCTACAATTACAAAAACATATTTACTATGATTTATTGACTGAATTTGAGATGGACCAAATAAATCAAAATGAAGTAATTCAAGGGGTTTTAAAGTTGAAATCATATCTTTTAAGTTAAAGGAACTTTTTCTAAGCTTTCCTAATTGACATGCATCACATAAACTATCTAATTTAAAATTCATTTTAGGGAGACCTCTTACTAGATCATGTTTTGACAGTCTAGATAAGAGTTTGAAATTCAAATGTCCAAATCTCTTATGCCAAATCCAAGGGTCACTTGTATTTGCCAAAAGACATAGGTTATCATTTGAAACTTTCATACTTAGAATATAAATATTCTTTTTCCTAATTCCCTCAAATATTATGGTTGAGTTATTATCTTCAATATGGCATTTATCTTTTTCAAATTTAATTTTATATCCTTTATCACATAGTTGACTTATACTTAGCAGATTGTGTTTCAGATTCTTAACTAGCAAAACATTAGTAATAATAGGAGTTTCAGAGTTACCGACATTGTCGATGCCAATCACGTATCCTTTAAAGTTGTCTACAAAGTTAACCAGTCCTCCGTCTTTGTATATAATATTATTCAGCATATCTGGATTACCAGTCATGTGTCTAGAGCATCCACTATCAAGTATCCACTCATTCCTTTTGATCTGCATAGATTGTCCATTGTGGATTAATTCCTTAATACTCATAAAGCATCTTTCCTGCACATTATAAAATTTGGGTAGACAACTAGAATTTGAATAACATTCATATGTAGACTCATGGAACAATGATGATTTAAACAATTCCAAACTAGTTTTAATAGATTTTTCAAAAATAGCCATTTTAAAATTTTTCAAAATTCAGATTATGAAACTTTTGAAAACTAGGCTCTGATACCAAATGTGAGAAATGTGGATTAAGGATCTTAAGGCTAGAATTAACACTAAAGGGGGTGTGAATAGTGTTTAAAGAAATTTGTTAATCTTTTTGAGTTTATCTTAATTTGTTAACAATGTATACACTAATCAGACACAGATATGAACACAGAATCAAACACAGATGTAAATATAAAGTAAAAGCAGTAAAGGAAAGAACACACTGGATTTTATACTGGTTCGGAGTTACCCTACATCCAGTCCCGCACAACTAAGTACGGATTTCCTTTCAAACTCAATTCAACAATTACAACCCTCGGTTTCAAGGCTACGAGGTACACCCTCCAGAATCACAATTCTCTGGGTAGAGATACTTGATTTCCGGGGCAACAAGTTCACCCAATTGATTTCCAGGGCTACAATCACACCTTCTCTCGCTCAATTGATTACAAAAAGTCTATAACTTAGATTAGCACTTGGATCTTGTAGAGACAGTGGAGAGAATCAAAACCAGAAATTGTCTAGTTAGATTCGATATTGATTTCAGCAGAGTAATGGTGTAATTTGTAAATAAGAAAGTGGAGAAGAAGAAGAGAAATTAAATTAGAGAAAAGTGTTATAAAATTCGTTGAAACTGACCCCTATTTAAAGAAGAACAACAGTCATGACCATTCATGAAAAGTTATGACGAATAGACACTTCTTTTGAAATTCGAATTTTGAATTAAAACTTTCACCATGTCGACATAGTGCCTATGGGCATGTCGACATCCCTCGGCCAAATTTGATGTTTTGAATTTCTATAAAAATAATATTTATCTTATATTAAAACTTTATAAATATACTTGAATATAGTTGAAATTCATAAGTAAATATAAAGAACACTATATATATATTATTTAACTATAATTTAAATCAAAGTATAAAATATATTATTTGAAAAGATAGTTTAAAATCAGGAGAAATTTTGACTCTTAAAATAAAGACGTTTTAAGGCTAAAATTATTTAAAACCGGAATCGAGGGTTTTGAATCTTTTTAAAAGGAAAGTTTTGAAATCATTTCGAAAACAAGACAATTTTGAAAAATCATTTGAATTAAGATTAGTGGATACAAAACAATGTCCCACTAGATTTTCGTAGGTTCCATCCTACTTAGGGTTACATCCCTTTAACGGGCTCGAAGTGGATTCCATTCCACGAATAAATTGGATATTAAGATGTCAGTGCTTTTCTATGAGTTTTAACAAATATTCCTAATAAAACAAACTTAACCTTGAAATCTTGAACTCTTGATAATCTTGATACGCATGAGTCTTCTATCTCTATATCTTGAATCTCTATACTGTACAGTCTTCATTCTTGATACCTGCATGGTTAGATCCTGCATATACATATATATATCTAAACTTGTAATGTTAGTATTTATATTTTATAATCTATTCTAAGGTTGTTGTCATCAAAACCATCATCTCATCATCTCGTGGACTAACACGACTATTCAGCCAAACTACTAGTTCTAAAGACACATAGTCACTGGGTCTAGTTTCATTAAAAGTAGCATCAACTCCCAACATAGATCAGATGGATATCAATTTGGTTCTGTAGACCACAGAAGAGGAGGAATCATGGATGACAACAATTAAGGACTAATTACTCATAGGACACTTCCCAAAGACTGAAACGAACGAAGCTCCTCTGGAAGGCCCTATGATTCGCAATGCAAGATGGAGTACTATAGTAAAGAGGATACTCTGCTCACTTACTTAGGTGTGTAACCAAAGGTGAAGCTAGGAAGATCCTTATGGAGATCCACGAAGGCAGCTACGGTGATCACATCGGGGGATAAACACTGTCGAAAAAGACTCTCCGCTATGGATAGTATTTAGTTGAATACACCAAGCGGTATGATCGATGCCAGAGATTTGCAAAGATCCTACATGCCCCATCTTTGGAACTTATGCAAATCGTTAACCCTTGGCCATCTGTGGTATGGGAATCTATTTAATTGGCGTAATACCAATTGCAAAGAGAGGAGCCAAATACGCAATCATTATAATTGATTACTTTACAAAATGGGTAGAAGCGGAACCTCCTTCCATAATTACTAAAAAAGTGATTAACTTTGTAATGAAAAATATTATTTGCAAGTTTGTTGTACTGCAAGAAATCATCATAAACAATGGAACTCAATTTGAGAGCGCTGAGTTTAAGGACTTCTGCAAACGTTACCGGGTTGAGAAGACTTTTCTACGGTAGCGCACCCATAGGCAAACGGGCAAGTAGAGGCAGTGAACATAATTATCAAATCCACCATAAAGAAGAGGCAGAAGAAAGCTAAAGGAAATTTTGTTGATAAAGTTCCGCTTGAACTATGGGCTTACAGAATGACACATAAATCTATGACCGAACGCTCGCCATTCGCTTTAGCATATGGTTCAAAGCTATACCAATGGAACAGGAAGTCCCCTCTCGTCGTAGAAGACACATAAATCAAAGAGAGAATGAGTAGCTCCTAATCGAATCACTCAACCAGATCGATGAGAAGCGGGAGGAAGCTAAACCGAAGACTGGAGCTTACCAAAAGAGAGTGGCATGATATTTCAATGCCAAGGTTCATAACTACACCTTCGAAGTGGGAGATCTCATCCTAAAACGGATCTTCTTGGGTATAGTAGTGCTTGGCCCGAACTTGGAAGGACCCTTTGTAATCGACCAAAAGCTTGGAGATGGAACATTCAAGTTAGCAACAGTTGACAAAATCCCCATTCCAGATTCTTGAACTGCGACTCACTACAACACTACTACATTTGATATTAGTCTATGTATTTCCTATTTTCCCAGATAAGCCATCCTGGGAGACTAGGGGCATTGTTAATAGGCATGGCATTCCTTTTTCATTCCACTCCTTCAATAAAGCAAGTTTCTTGAACTAATGGAACCGTGTTCTTGTAAACAAACCGCCTAGTCGATGGGGAAAATCTACGCAAACTGCCGGATCGACAGGGAAAATGAATCCAAAACTTCTGAGAACTGACATTACTCTGGCAATGTTGGGATGGTCCAAAACTACTGAGTCGACGGGGAAGATCGACTCAAACCGTCTAATCAATGGAGAAAATTAATCCAAACCTTCCAAGAACCGGCATTGCTCTGGCAATGTCGGGAAGTATAACAACCCGAATTTTTCGACGTTTGATTTGGAATATTTAAATGGTTTGAAATATTATATTTGAATTATAGATTGATTTTGAATATGGAAATTTGGGTTTTTATTTATAAAATGAATTCAGAATTTAAATATAGCGATTTATTTGATAATTTAATTATTGAATTTTATAATTGAATATTGGGTAAATTATTGTATCTTGCGTTTTAAGCTCGATAAAAATAATTTAAAGACTTGTAAAATTTATAAGTAATAATAAAGAAGATAATAAAAGTTCTAAAATTTGAATTTAAAAGTGATCTGTTCAATTTTAAAAATAGTTTGTTCAAATTGACATTTAAAAATAACCATCCGGGACACAGTCTCAGAATTCGACGAAACTAGTTCCATTGGGTCCGTAATAGTGTATTATTGTCGGATTTCAAATTTGATAGTGTTTGGAGTTATTGCTTGATCGTACGGGATATAAACAAGTTAAAATTAATATTGAAATTCAATATAATAATTGGGTCTAAAAAGCTATCTTCTCCATACAATCGAATTAGGACTCGAAACCTTTTCCATTACGTTCGGAATAGGGGTATAACATTGTAAACGCCTAGTGGCATGCCTCAATAGGGGTTTGAGATTTTTAGTTCTATAATCGAGACGATTTGGAATTTTAAAAATAATATATATTATATGTTGACCTGTCAAAATCTATTCACGTCATCTTTTCCTTCTTCTCAAATCACTGTAGCCTTTCTTTTACACACTACCTTCCTTTCAATCGTTTCTCTCCTCCTTTTTAAAAACACGTTCCTTTCTCCTTTCCAAAACATCAGAGAAACGAAATCAATTCGTTTAATATTTTTATATATATATATATATATATATAAATTCGTGTATCCTTCTTTATTCTTCAGGTAATTCGAAATCAATTCAAACAAAAGCGGGGGAAGGCGATTCTCAACCAAAGTAAATTCATTTAAAAGCCGCGTATCCCTCTCGAGTTCAAATCAAAATCGCGAATGAAGTTCGCGGCTAGAGGGGGTAGCTCGGCAGCGCAGGAGGCGTGCGATGACGGCAAGAGGTGGAGCGCGAGTACGCGCTGGCGAAGCATGGAGTGCTCTTCGTTTAAGGAGACGCAACTGTTGAGGGAGGCCGAGGCATTGGCGGCGACAGAAATGGCGTCTGGTGGAGGGGCTCGGCAATGATCGATGAGCGGTGGCGGGATTCGCGATTGAGATAGAGCATGAAAAAAATGGAAGGGTCACGATTGGTGGTGGAGTACTTGAGACGGTGGGGCACTCGAGATAGGGGAAACGGCAGAAGGTAGGGGACCGGAGCTGGGGGTTGAGTAGGGGGGTGGTGCACCCACAACGGTAGGATGATGACCTTCGGTCATCTTGGAGAGACGCGCGACAGTGCAAAGGCAGGTATATGGTAGTTTATTTTAATTTAAATTAATAGAGGTGGAAATTGTAAGTATAAAATAAAATGTTAACTCATTCAATTCTTAAAAAAAATTACGAGGTCTAAAAATAGTGAAAAACAAGTCAAGTTCGAACGGATTTCAAAGTAAAAATCAAAGGTGAGGAATTCTCACCCATTTTGGACTACCAAATTTAATTTTAAAATCGTTAAAATTTATTTTGATGCTTGTTTGAAGTTATTAATTATTATAGGGTTGAATGATATTATATATATAGTAGTATATATATTAGTAGTTGGAGTGATATCCCCGCACATTATAGCGGATGAGACCCTATGCGCCCGCATAATAGCAGATGACCCTATATACTGCGATATCTCCCTCGAAGTGAGATTGGTATTTATTTATTTCATTAACATCTGTGGATGTAGGGAAAATAGGTTGGAGGGATCCAACTGGATTCCTCAAATATATTGTTTATTTTTCATATATAGTGATATATGATTTGTGTAGAATAATCTATTATAGATTATTGTAGTGATTGGAATTATTGGATGCTATTGTAGCACTGGCCTGAATTTTGATAATTTAAATACTATAAATATATTTTTAAAATTTATGGAATTAAAAGGAATTTGATATAAAAATATATATTGGAATTGGAGTTATTTTAAAGAAACTAAATTTGAGAAGAAAAAATATATTTGATTTTTAGTTATACTTAACTGTTGTGAATTTTTGAATGGAGAATTTATAAATGATATTCTGGAAATATAAAAAGGTGTTAAAATCAATATTGAAAATAGATTAGAAGTATAAAAGGAATTATAAGAAATGAATTTATATAATGGAATATAATAAATAAGATTTGTTTTATGAACATGTAAAACAAAGGGGTTATGAAATTTATAAACGATGTTTATAAATAAAGGAATTCGATATCAGATGAAAATTGGGAGAATATGTAAAACAGGGTTGGGAAAAATAGTAGATTCTATTTTTGAAATGGGAATGGTTAGGGAATCGACACTGAATCGATATGTTGTGAAACCGAGAGGAAGTTATAAATTAAATTGAATATTGAGATTTTAAAATATATCTTTTTTTTAAGAAGTTAAGTTCGTTTAAAAGAGGGAAACTTTATTATTTAAACTAGTTAGTATTGGAATACTTTGGAAAAATGGATTTTTAAATATTTAATATTTATTGGAATAAAGATTTTAATTTCTATAATCAGCTTTGTAAATTGGTTTGTTTTATTTTAGATGAGTTATTGATGGTTTATTGAAAGTGTTTAATATTTTAAATAATAAATTAAAACATGTTTTAAAAATAAAAATAAATTACTATTCTTTAAAAATGCTGAATATATATATATAGGCTGAAATGATTGAAACTTATTTATAAAATCCCTCGAGATGTGTAAACAGGTTTTAATTTAAGGATGAGATTTTATAAGAGAAATCTTATAAATGGAATTCTAGAGACTTAAGAAAATTTTCAACGTTAGATGTGATAACTTCGGAAAGAAATTGAATTTATTTAAAGAAGTTATAAATGGTTGGTTGGGATTATAAACAAGTATAATCGGTTTGGAAAATCGTAGGAAGAATTTATTAAAAGCCAGAGACTTGTGAGATAAGTTATGAAATATTTCCAAGTTAAATATTGAGAAGATTTTGGAAACTATACGTATAAATATTCTCCTAAGCAATGAAAGGAAGGTTTTGGAAATATTTTAGTGGAAAAGATTTGAAATAGAAATATTTTCTAAGTGTTATAAAAATGGAAGTTGAAAATATTTCTAAGTATTGAAATAGTGAAGTATCCTGTTATGGATACAAGTGTTGAATTTCTTTTCAAATATAAAAATATTGAAAGAGATTGAATATATATCTTGGTGAAGTTGTTGTGGAATAAATATTTTGGAGATTTATAAAATTGGGCCTAGTGACTGCTTATGGATGTTCAATTGGTAGTTAAATAACCAACTATCAATATTGGCCAATTTTGTTAATCGTTTTGAAGAGACCAGGATTTGATTTAATTATCCGAAAACCACTTCGATCCGGTTTGAACGTTATGAATGAATACCGTAAAGATATTGAAGATGGTGATTCGGTTTGTCCAGACCCAGGACCACTTGTATGGATGAATGCTATCAGAACATCGTCATTGGAGGGCGATGGGCATTCTAAGTAAAAATTGTTCTTGAAAGGTAACGCTTAACCTCGAACCTCATCAACCGAGAATGACTAAAACAGGGGAGATGCAGCAAGGCTAAGTGGGTCGCACCCAAGTAGGGTATGTTATCACTTTTCTAGATGTCCTCGGAACCCTATTTGTCTTAGATATGGGTATACATGAAAGAAGAAGCGCTCGATAGTAAGGGTGGGAATACCTGGGGTGATAACATATTCGGTCTACCTAGGTTAGAGATAGGTTGGCCTTGTGTAGCAGGGGATCTCGGCGAGGTCCTCGGTAAATTGTTCTACAGGTGTACTGTGATGGGCGGTATCCCAGTGGCCCGGTCATTCGTTGGAATCCATTCTCCAATACGAACTTGCGGTTTTGTTTGTAGAACCTAGTATGCTGGAATTTAA
This sequence comes from Allium fistulosum, assembly GCA_030737815.1. Classification (NCBI taxonomy): domain Eukaryota; kingdom Viridiplantae; phylum Streptophyta; class Magnoliopsida; order Asparagales; family Amaryllidaceae; genus Allium; species Allium fistulosum. The sequence goes on along the minus strand of CM060904.1, from coordinate 1,244,502,747 downwards.
TTAATGTAACAATTTCGGCTATTTGAATAAGTATTTGTATTTAGACTCTATTATAATATCACTGGAATTTTCTATAAAATGTTTTGGTTATCGTAAGGGAAAAACCCATCGTGTTTATTTGTGACGCCGTCTTACGAGATACCTCTGTTTTCAAAGGGTTCAATAACGTTAATAATTCAGATTGAGTGTGTCTTTCTTACGCTGGTTTTCCAGACTGACTCGGGTGTTATTTTATTATAATGCTCGGGTCAGACCGAGTATTACAGATTCATGATAGAATGCTATGGAGCTCAAGAGACGAGCTAGAGTAGTTCAGATTTATCTCGTACTTGACTTATATTTCCGCTGTATGGGGACAAGTTATTATAACTATCCAGATTGATGTATTGATTAATGTACTCTGATGATTGTAGTATAAAACAGTTACACGTTCTTTGTATAAAAATCTGTTGTTATGTATTATATTTTGTTCCGCTACGATTGTGAGATTCTGTGTTGTTGTTTCTATTTTCTTCTACATTTTCTTCTTCACCCTAAAGATTCATATTTTCCGTTCAATTTGAGTCGAACTGAGGTGAATTATGGTGGATTCAAGGGGTATGGATTTGCGGGTCGCCACATTTGGTATCAGAGCTGAAGGTTAAGCGAGAAGCTTGGCTCTAGTGGGGGATTACTCGTTAGAGATAGAGTCAGTAGTACTCTAGAATGAGTGAGTGTAGTAATAGATATGAGCGCGTATTTGTTAGTGAATATAAAATTGTTTTATATTGTGTTAATTTATCTGTTGAGTGGCATATAAATTCTGTTCGAGTAATGGGACGCCGCTAATTCAATAGGAGTTTCTAAACATTTGAACGCGATAAACTGACACAGTATGGTTTTGAAGCGGGTAAATGAAATAATTTTACCCAAATTATATTTTAATATAAAAGGAATAATTTCTAAAATTATTATGGTATATTTGGAGTGTTGGATGATTATATTATAATCAAAACAAGATTATAAAATCTAGAGTTGGTTATATATATAACCAAATGGAATCTGTATAAGTATGGATTATACAATTGAATTAAAACCAAGACTTAATTAAAACCCAGAGTTTGAAAAATTAAATCCTAGATATTTTTAGAAGTGTTTTCCAAAGTATTTTGAAATAAATAATAGTAATATTATTTTGGAGATATTTTTGGAGGAATAAATGGATTTTGGAAGTGATATAGCACTGAACACACTTCAATCGTTGGAAAATAATCCTGGTGGTGATTGCAGCATCGTCAGTATTCATTTCGAGTTTCTAAGTGATGGATTACTACCACAGTGAATTGATATGGAGATTTTGGTAAAAACAAGGGTTGTTTTGAAAATTTCGAAAAAGAATTGTTTTGGATAAAATCAGGTTGATTTTAAAATTAGAAGGAAGTGGTTTATTAAACCAAATGAGTGTGTGTTTATATATGTATATATATATATATATTTGATTTCAAAGTGATTTGAAATATATACCGGGTTTTTAAAGAGGGAATGATTTCAATAAGAAAGGAAGGTATAGAAATTTAGTTTTGAGAAATAAATTTTAACTTAAGTAAGTAAAAATAAAATTGTGTGAATTGAATTTAACTTAGGGAAGGTTAAATAAATTTATTGGGAATTGAGATAAAAATTGCTATATGAATATAAGTAAGGAAGTGAAAAAAAAAATTGAATTTAGAATTGAATTCTTACTTGATTTAAATTGGATGGATTAAAATAAAATGGTTTGGAGTGAAATTAATTTGAGTATGAATAACTCGAGTTTGGTTTTAAAATGTTGGTTAAAAGGAATTAAAATTTAAATAAAAAGGTGAGTTTGATTTGAATTATATGGAATTGAATTAAACTATGCAAATGTGAATTATAAAGTAACTCTATAACTATAAGTTATAAAAATTGGGTTGGATTAGTAATAATATTGAATTTAAGTAAATATAAATTTCGAGTTGTGAAATAATTATATAACCATATGGATAAAATTTTGAATGAAATAAAATTCAAGTGAAGAATTGGAATTGTGAAATAATAAATTGAAATTGATTATAAAAATTGAAATTATTGGAATAAATGTATATTTAAGCTATAAATGAATGTATAATCTCGAGTTAAAAATAAAATATGAATATATTCGAGTATAAAATTGATGGAAATGTGGAAAATAAGTTGTATGACATATAAAATTGAAAAGTAAAATAGAAAACCCAAGATAAAAATGTTGTGATATTTTAAAGTGAAGAAATAAAATCCAAACTTGAGTTATAAAAAAAATTGAACTCAAGAAGATTGAATAAAGTTATTTTTGGAAGAGAAAATCAGATATTGAGTTCTAAATTTGAAATGAGCTAATTAGATAATTACTTAGTTAAATGAATATGAAGGTGAAAATTAACTTGGTTAAGTTAAAAATTGGTTGGTAGATTAAAAATGGATATGGGAAAGAGAACTTGGGGTGTAAATAAAATTCGACTTAAATGATAAGCAAATAAATTATAATTGGAAATATTGTCGAATAAAATAGAAATGGTTTAAAGCAGTGATGACTTGAGTGTAAATAAACTGAATGTGGCCTTGGATACGAATTCAATAAATTCAAGAATGAACTCAAGTATGGAATTAAAATTGAAGTGAATAAACGAATGAACAAATTAATTAGTTAATTAGTAAATGGAATGGAAGTTGGTCGAAATGAAAATAAATTTAAGTTATAAGGTGGAAATAATTTAAAAATAACAGATTAACTTAAGTAAATATTTTGGATGGAAGTTTGGCTCGAATAAATTGTGAAATGGTTAATTAATAAATAGCGTGGGATGATTCCAAGCTTAATAGAATAGATTTGAATATAATGAATGTGGATATGAATGAATTGTAAGCGAATTGATTGTGAACAAACCTGAAATAGAATAAAATTAAATATAAATTGATTTGGGATCAATTTAAAATAGCTATAAGCTAAAATGATTATTCTATTAAATGAATAGTGCCGAATTTGCATAGAAAAATTGTTGCTCGACACAAATGGAAGTAAAAAATTCTATGGATTAATATAAGTGAATAAAATTGATTTTTGAATCAATTTGAAATGGATATGAGTTGTTTGGTATAAAAATATATTGAATGCATGTAAAGTGAGTTGTAAATTATTTAAATTGAATGAAATGATATACGGAATCTTTGAAAGTAAATAAATTAGCATCAGAACGCTAAAATTGCTTACAAATATATGTTTAGCATGCATTGCTTATGAAGTTTATGTGGTTTAACTATTTAAATAAGCGAAATGTTAGTGAATTTCATATTTTGGTACTTATGTGTTTAAATTGAGTAAGTATAGGTACCCGGAGGCTGTCGGGCTAGATTAGGATTGCGTAATTGCATATTAAGTAAACTTGCTTGCTTAATAATGCTTAAAATGCTAAATAAGGTGGATTAAATACTACGAAAATATAAATATTGTTATATATTTTGTTTTTCGACCGTGTGGGTCGATGTATATATATTTATCTTTCTTGTCATACTGCAAAAGGCTCTCCGTACAAAGGAGACTTGGCCAAATTTTTTGGAATTTTTGGGTGTTAGAAAATTTTTGAAAAAAATTACAAAATTTTGTTAACGATGAATTGATTTCAATTTGCAATTGAAATAAAGGGTTTTGGAATTAGAATTGAAAACTAATTTTTTTGGTTGGAATAAAAAGATTAGAAAAGTGAATATCGAGTTTTAACTAAGTAAGGTTTTGATAAGTAATGGGTTTGGAACGTTTTACCTACCATAGCAATTTCGAGGACGAAATTCTATTAAGGGGGGAGGAATGTAACAACCCTGATTTTTTGACGTTTGATTTGGAATATTTAAATGGATATAAATATTGAATTTGGATTATATATTGATTTTGAATATAGAAATTTGGGTTTTTATTTATGAAATAAATTCAGAATTTAAATATAGTGATTTATTTGATAATTTAATTATTGAATTTTATAATTTAATATTGGATAAATTATTGTATCTTGAGTTTTAAGCTCGATAAAAATAATTTAAAGGCTTGTAAAATTTATAAGTAATAATAATGAAGATAATAAAAGTTTTAAAATTTGAATTTAAAAGTGATATGTTCAATTTTCAAAATAGTTTGTTCAAATTGACATTTAAAAATAACCATCCGGGACACAGTCTCGGAATTCAACAAAACCAGTTCCATTGGGTCTGTAATTGTGTATTATTATCGAATTTCAAATTTCATGGTGTTTGGAGTTATCATTTGATAGTATGGTATATAAACACATTGAAATTAATATCGAAATTCAATATAGTAAATAGGTCCAAAAAGCTATCTTCTCCATAGGATCGAATTAGGACTCGAAACCTTTTCCACTGCGTTCGGAATAGGGGTATAACATTATAAACGCCTAGCGACATGCGTCGATAGAAGTTCGAGATTTTTAGCTGTGTAATCGAGACGGTTTGGAATTTTAAAAATAATATATATTATATGTTGACCGATCAAAATCTATTCACATCAGCTTTTCCTTCTTCTCAAATCACTATAGCCTTTCTTTTACACGCTGCCTTTCTTTCAATTGTTTCCCTCCTCCTTTTTAAAATCACGTTCCTTTCTCCTTTCCAAAACATCAAAGAAACGAAAATTAATTCGTTTAGAATATATATATTCGTGTATCCTACTTTATTCTTTAGGGAATTCGAAATCAATTCAAACAAAAGGGGGGCAGGCTATTCTCAACTGAATTAAATTAATATAAAAGCCGCGTATTCCTCTCGAGTTCAAATCAAAATCACGAATGAAGTTTGCAGCTAGAGGAGGTAGCTCAGCAACGCAGGAGGCGTGCGATGACAGTAAGGGGTGGAGCGTATGTACGCGCTGGCGAAGCACGGAGTGCTCTTCGTTCGAGGCGATGCGACTGTTGAGGGAGGCCGAGGCATTAGCGCCGACAGAAATGGCATCTGGTAGAGGGGCTCGGCAATGATCGATGAGCAGTGGCGGGTGTTAACCCGCCTTTTGGCAAGGACGTAGACGCCTCTAGCGGGACGTCCCGAGAACCTACCCGGATCTCTGCCAACACAAGGCCGGGTTACCTCTGTAACTAGGTAACTACTACTCGAGTATGCCACCCCCCGGTCGTTTGCGACCTTTATCCGAGGCGCCTCGATCACAAAGCAACAATCACACAGTAAATAATATTGATGTCATCACACAGGTAAAGCATCTGGGCTCCATACCATGATACTACCTTTTTCCAGAAGGAAATGACATACCCTAAAGGGAGCGACCCTCATAACCTTGCCGCATCTTCCTGTTTTGACCATTTCCGGGGTGTGAGGTCCGATGAGGTCTTGTCCACAAAGCTACGCTTTACACGAAAGCCATGCTTTGATCACAAATGATCAACGAATGATCATCAACACACAGCAACACTTAGCATGCCACACTACCAAATTGGGAGTATATCACTGATAACCTTCAACTACATAACCTCTGAGCTCGTACGTCTCAGAGAAGGGTGTTAAGCTAAGAGAATAAATTCTCCGCCACCAACAGAAATGTATTTGAAAGAAATCAGCTTTATATCTCAAAGTGTAGTGTCAGACATACAACCATACAAGTCTATTTCGGGTTCAAACAGAACCGAAAGCACTTCCAAAGAAGCCCTTGCAATCCGGGTATTCACAATCCCGATCGGACTTCCCATCACATAGGGAATCTCTATACCGTAGCTACTCGGTGCAGAGACAATTAATAGGTTATCCTATCGTTCTCGCAAACACCCGGTCTTCAACACCGGTCTTCAATTGCAATCCATAACGTCGTATCATTATTCAGAATGGGTTATATGACACAAAGTCCTCTCCCGGCTTAACCGAATAATGTGCGCTTGTTTTAAAAACAAATTCAAGTGTCATTTCAAAGGCAAATATTGATAGTCGGTTATGTAACTATCAACAACATTCACAACAATCAACCAATTTAAATAATTTTCCTAAATTATTAAATTTCAAAATATCTTCATAAGATATACATTTTCCACACTTCATCACTTTGAAAACAAATTCCAAATCATATTTTCACACATCAAACTTTTGAAAACAAATTTCAAATCAATTTCCCTACACGGGATATATTTCCAAATATTTATTCATTTCCACTGGAAATCTGCCGAGTTCAAATACTTTATCTCCAAAATATTCCTTAAAATCCAATTTTAGAATTTCTTCATTTATAATTTAAAACTACTTTGGAAATATACTCGGCTTTTCAAGGAAAATACACTTCCATTTCAAAATGGTCCATTTAAACCAATTAAATAAATCCTTATTGATTTATTTCAAATTTACATTCCAAATCTGTAAATTTATTTCCACACTTTAAAAATAAATCAGTGTTTATTTTTAAAACAAATTTCCCTTTCCTTTATAAATTCCATTTTGAATCTACATTCCCAAATATTCACTTTTTATACGATTTTCAAATCGATTTCTCAAATATTCACTTCCAACTCCAAATCAACTCTCAAATGGATTTCTAGATTTATTTCCAATCCCAAATTGATTTTCCAAACATTTATTTCAAACACCTAATCGATTTTAGAATGGATTTCCTAGGATTTATTTTTAAATACCAAATCAAATTTTTAATCGGTTTCCCAAAGATTTATTTCCAAACACCGAATCAAATTCCAAATTGAATTCTGAATTTATCTTCCTTTAAAATAAATGCCTTTGTTTCTTTCAATTATTAAAATTTGTATTTCAAATAAATTCTTCAACCTTTGAATAATATTACCCGAAATCCATTTAAAAAAAATCTTTTCACCATATTTTGGAATTAATTCGATAAGATTACAAAAATCAACTTTACGCTTTTAAATTCCTTCTTTTAAATTCACCCAAACCTTTCAAAAGAATACACTTAAAATTTCCAACTTTAATTTCAAAAATCCAATTTTATTTATTTCTGGTATCCAACGATACCAAAAATACATTCGGCTAAATTATAGCCTTCAACAATTTCAATCACAAAGATAATCACACTGAGATTATAAATAATCAACACACAACATATGAAACCAATTCAAATGTTTGAGGAATCATGTTGGATCCCTCCAACCTGTTTCCCTGCATCCACAGACGTTAGCACAATAATTAAATACCCATTCCACTTCGAGGTGTAATATCGCGGTATATGGGTTTAATATAATAACATCCGCTATTATGCGGCGCATAGGGTCTCATCCGCTATATAATGCGGGAAATCAACAACTCCAATATATATATACTACTATATATACTATCACAAACAGGCAATCAATCAATAACTGCAATTCCAATTTTAATTTGAGTGAGAAGATCTCACCTTAGATTTTATTTTGCAGTCCATTCCAGCTTATTTTCTCGATTTATAGACCTTGTACAAACAATTTTATACAATTTATTAATATTTGAATTAATTTAATTAATCAACTTTCCAAGAAAAGAATTTAATTGACTAATGATTTAAATTAAATTATTAATTTTCCTTTGAAACTACATATACATTAATAAAAATAAATTATAGATTTTCAAAGATCTATTTTTTTATAAATTCCTCAACATTCAAAATTAAATTTAAAAATCTTATACATGTACTTTCTGTTCAGATCTTACTTACCTACATGTATAAGTAAAATAGAATTTTCTTTTTAAATCCTAATGTTATGTTTTCCTAACATATATTCATATGGAAGCCTGGTTTCTTTTCTGCAAATACATCCTAAATTTCCAATCTTTATATGTATTTAAAAAAAACAACAACTATTATTATGTTTACTGTGTGTATATATATATATATATATTGAGTAAACTGCCTATATACTTTACTGTAATATTTTCATTCTGTACATATAAATATACAGAAAAAAAACAAAAATACCTTCATTGACAAACAAATTGGCACCCATCGCAGCACAGTCGAACCTCTCACTGCTTCGCGACCTACCAGCGCCGCCTTCATCGATCGAATGACATCGATCACCTCGAGATGCCGTGACCTCGATTATCGCCGCCGACTTCCTCGCCATTTCCGCTCGAGAGCGCCTCGCTCGCCGTGCTCCTCTTGCCCCAGGGAGATCGAATCGCTCGCCTACATCGCCTACTCCACACACTGGCATCGTCTGCTTCCTCGCGAACACCATCGCGAACCATGACCCTGAGAGTGGACAACCTTCCTGCTTGCACGTGCCCACGTACGCGCTCGATTTCCTCCCCCGGTCAGCCGAGTCAATCGCGAGATAACAAGATTGAAGGGAAGGCTGCTCTGTGCTTTTATTTGGAACGAGAAAAAGGAGGGCGGCCATTGATTGATTTTGAACGAGAAGTGATTTTGATTTTTGATTTCTTTTAGAATCTCGTTTTCTAACTGAAGAGGAAAAGAAAGGGAGATTCGGCCATTTCCTTTTGATTTCAAACGAAAGTATTTCGTTTGGTTTTTTCTTTCTTTCTTTGAATGAAAAAGGGGCTACCATTATCAAGAAGTATCGGCCATTGAAAAACAATGCCGGCGGCTAGACAATAAACTAGGGTTTCAACCCTAAAATGTGAATATATATATACTTATATATTAATTTAATAATATTTTCACAAATTACTTAACTTTTTAAACAAATTCCAACTGAAACATGCCGACAGGCGTTTATAATGTTATACGCCTATTCCGAACGCAATGGAAGAGGTTCCGAGTCCAAATTCGATCGTATGGAGAAAATAGCTTTTTGGACCAGTTATTAAATTGAATTTCGATAAAATTTTCAGTGCGTTTGCTTATCGTACGGCCACAAAACAACTCCGATCACTGCAAAAATTGAAATCCGATAATAATACAATATTACGGATCCAATGGAACTGGTTTCGTCAAATTCCGAGACTGTACCTCGGAAGGCTATTTTTAAATATCGATTTAAATGATAAAATTTCAAAACTGAACAAAACAGTTTCAAATTCCATTCTGAAAGTTCCAATACCTTCAGTATCATTAATATAAATTTTCTAAGCCTTGAAAATATTTTTAATCAGCTTAAAAACTGAAGATACAGATTTTTTTTCCAGTTTCAATAATTAAATCCAATAATTGAATTGTCAAATTTATTCTGATATTTGAATTTCAAATTAAACTAACTTCCAGATATTTAAAATCAATTAAATATCCTGATTTCCAATGTCAAAAATTCAGGGTCGTTACAGGTTGAGCAGGAGGGTGGTGCACCCACAGTGGCAAGATGATGACCTCGGTCATCTTGGAGAGACGCGCGACAGTGCAAAGGCAGGTATATGGTAGTTTATTTTAATTTATATTAATAGAGGTGGAAATTGTAAGAATAAAAAAATTGTTAACTCATTTAATTCTTAAATTTTTTTTACAAGGTCTAAAAATCGTGAAAAACAAGTCGAGTTGGAATGGGTTTCAAAGTGGAAATCAAAGGTGAGGAATTCTCACCCATTTGGACTACCAAATTTAATTTTAAAATCGTTAAAATTTATTTTGGATGCTTGGTTGAAGTTTTTAATTATTATCTGGTTGAATGATATATTATATATATATAGTAGTATATATATTAGTAGTTGGAGTGATATTCCAGCACATTATAGCGGATGAGACCCTATGTGCCCTACATAATAGCGGATGACCCTATATATTGTGATATCCCCCTCGAAGTGGAATTTGTATTTTTTTATGTTGTATTAATATCTGTGAGTGCAGGGAAAATAGGTTGGTGGGATCCAACTGTATTCCTCAAATATATTGTTTATTTTTCATATGTAGTGATATATGATTTGTGTAGAATAATCTATTATAGATTATTGTAGTGATTGGAATTATTGGATGCTATTGTAGCACTGGCCTGAATTTTGATAATTTAAATACTATAAATATATTTTTAAAATTTATGGAATAAAAAGAATTTGATATGAAAATATATATTGGAATTGGAGTTATTTTAAAGAAATTGAATTAGAGAAAAAAAATATTTGATTTTTGGTTATACTTAATTGTTGTAAATTTTTGAATGGAGATTTTTAAAAATGAACTATTAAGATAATTTATAAATGATATTCTGGTAATATAAAGAGGAGTTAAAATCAATATTGAAAATAGATTGGAAGTATACATGGAATTATAAGAAATGAATTTATATAATGGGATTTAATAAATAAGATTTGTTTTATGAACAGGTAAAATGAAGGGGTTATGAAATTTATAAACGATGTTTATAAATAAAGGAATTCGATATCAGATGAAAATTAGGAGAATATGTAAAACAGGGTTGGGAAAAATAGTAGATTCTATTTTTGAAATGATAACAGTTAGGGAAACGACAATGAATCGATATTGTGAAACCGAGAGGAAGTTATAAATTAAATTGGTTATTGTAATTTTAAAATGTATCTTTATTTTTAAGAATTTAAGTTTGTTTAAAAAGAAAAACTTTATTATTTAAACTATGAAATTTTAAATTAAGTTAGTATTGGAATACTTCGGAAAAATGGATTTTTAAATATTTAATATTTATTGGAATAAAGATTTTAATTTCTATAATCAGCTTTGTAAATTGATTTGTTTTATTTTAGATGAGTTATTGATGGTTTATTGAAAGTGTTTAATATTTTAAATAATAAGTAAAAACATGTTTTAAAAATAAAAATAAATTACTATTCTTTAAAAATGCTCAATATATATATATAGTCTGAAATGATTGAAACCTATTTATAAAACCCCTCGAGATGTGTAGACAGGTTTTAATTTAAGAATGATATTTTATAAGAGAAATCTTATAAATGGAATTCTAGAGACTTAGGAAAATTTTCAACATTAGATGTGATAACTTCGTAAAGAAATTGAATTTATTTAAAGAATTTATAAATGGTTGGTTGGGATTATAAACAAGTATAATCGGTTTGGAAAATCATAGGAAGAATTTATTAAAAGCCGAAGACTTGTGAGATAAGTTATGAAATATTTCCAAGTTAAATATTGAGAAGATTTTGGAAACTATACGTATAAATATTCTCCTAAGCATTGAAAGGAAGGTTTTGGAAATATTTTAGTGGAAAATATTTGAAATAGAAATATTTTCTAAGTGTTATAAAAAAGGAAGTTGTAAATATTTCTAAGTATTGAAATAGTGAAGTATCCTGTTATGGATACAAGTGTTGAATTTGATTTTAAATATAGAAATATTGAAAGAGATTGAATATATATCTTGGTGAAGATGTTTTGGAATAAATATTTTGGAGATTTATAAAATTGGGCCTAGTGACTGCTTATGGATGTTTAATTGATAGTTAAATAACCGACTATCAATATTGGCCAATTTCGTTAATCGTTTCGAAGAAACCGGAATCTGATTTAATTATCCAAAAACCACTTCGATCCGGTTTGAACGTTACGAATGAATACCGTAATGATGATGAAGACGGTGATTCGGTTTGTCCATACCCAGGACAACTTGTATAGATGAATACTATCAGAACATCGTCATTGTAGGAAGATGAGCATTCTAAGTAAAAATTATTCTTGAAAGGTAATGCTTAGCCTCGAACCTCATCAACCGAGAATGACTAAAACCAGGGAGATGCAGCAAGGCTAAGTGGGTCGCACCCAAGTAGGATATGTTATCACTTTTCTAGATGTCCTCGTAACCCTATTTATCTTCGATATGGTTATACATGAAAGAAGAAGCGCTCGATAGTAAGGGTGGGAATACCCGGGGTGATAACATATTCGGTCTATCCAGGTTAGGGGTAGGCCGGCCTTGTGTAGCAGGGGATCCCGACGAGGTCCTCGATACATTGTTCTAGAGGTGTACTGTGATGAGCAGTACCCCAGTGGCTCGGTCATTCGTTGGAATCCATTCTCCAATACGAGCTTGCGGTTTTGTTTGTAGAGCCTAGTATGCTGGAATTTAATTAATGTAACAATTTCGGCTATTTGAATAAGTATTTGTATTTAGACACTATTATAATATCACTGGAATTTTCTATAAAATGTTTTGGTTGTCGTAAGGGAAAAACCCGTCGTGTTTATTTGTGACGTGGTCTTACGAGATACCTTTGTTTTCAAAGGGTTTGATAATGTTAATAATTAAAATTGAGTGTGTCTTTCTCATGTTGGTTTTCCAGACTGACTCGGGTGTTATTTTATTATAATGCTCGGGTAAGACCGAGTATTACAGATTCATGACAGAATTCTATGGAGCTCAGGAGACGAGCTGGAGGAGTTCAGACGTATCTCCGTACTTGACTTATATTTCAGCTATATGGGGTCAAGTTATTATAATTGTCCAGATTGATATATTGATTATTTTACTCTGATGATTGTAAGTATAAAACAATTACAGATTCTTTGTATAAAAATATGTTGTTATATATTCTTATATTTTGTTCCGCTGCGACTGTGAGATTCTGTGTTGTTGTTTCTATTTTTTTCTACCTTTTCTTCTTCACCCTAAAGATTCGTATTTTCCGTTCAATTTGAGTGGAACTGATGTGAATTATGGTCGATTCAAGGGGTACGAATTTGTGGGTCACTACATGTAGGGTAAATTCTTACCACTGGTCCAAGGCTAGACAAACCCAATCACCTCTGCCGAGTCAAATCATCTCCTACCTTTGCCGAACCAACCAGCTTCTCAAGCTCCTACCGAACCATCTAGAACAACCTGCCGAACCATCCCCTATCACCGAACCACCGGACCAACCTACTCACCTCCTTCCACCGAACCACCGGACCAGCCTACTCATCTCCTATCACCGAACCACCGGACCAACCTACTCACCTCCTTCCACCGAACCACCGGACCAACCTACTCATCTCCTATCACCGAACCACCGGACCAACCTACTCACATCCTTCCACCGAACCACCAGACCAACTTACTCAACATACTTCCCACCGAACCAAGCACACCGGTCCACCATGCTTCTACCACTGAACCAAAGTAAGCCAGACCTGCTCCACCAGACCATATTACATCAGCCCAGGCCCGCCAGCTACTGTATACCTCCAAGACCCCTACCCCTAGCCTCACTCTATAAATAGAGGGGTAGGGGTACAACAATGGGGGACAAGTTTTGAGAGCTCAAGCATGGACAGAACTTTCAAACAACTTTCTTTTACTTGTATCAAAGCTTTGTACTCGTAATCAAAACAAGAGAAGGGAAATAACATATAAAGTGGACGTAGGCACATTCTGGCTGAACCACTATAAACTTGCGTGTCTTTTTACAGTTTAGTCCCTGCTTTTCATATATTTGCATAAATCACCCAAATCACTAAGAACAACATAAGATCTACCAAATCATACAACTTTGAGGTGTTTGTCCATTTTTTGTGCAAACATTTTTGGTGCTTTCATTGAGAGCTAGAAGCTCGAAGCTTCAGCTTCATCCACTTAACAAGTTTTCCTAACAGCATCGTCCGCCACTTGGAAAACATGTCTCCCAAACAGAGAAAAGATGTTAACAAAGGAAAAAACATCGCATCCAGCAGTCTTCCAGATCCAACTGTCACGAATCAAGTAAATCGTCCTCCTCCAGCAGCAGTAACAAATGAAGGACAGTCTAACCCAACCACTCCTGCCACAGAACAGCCTGCGGCAATTACTAGGGCAGATTTGGACAGAGTTGTGGTTGAAGTAACTAACCGCTTCACGTCCCAGCAGGAAGCCTTGGTGGACCATCTCATGTCACACTTAAGGGATGCTGAAGAATCCAACCGCAACACTGAATCATGGGGCGAGTCCCAGTCTGGAGGATCTCAGAGACAACAAAGATCTTCCTTCTTCGAAGGAGCTAACAGCAGAAGTAGCAATGGTAGGAACCGAGACCGAGCACAGCCCGAAGTTAGGCCTGAGGAAACGTTTGGTACCGAACCCAACAGGGGAGGTACCGGAAGGAGGTCAACTGTAGCTGAGCCTGTCATACTGCCTAACCACGGAAACGCCGGTGAACGGGGCCGAGCTAGAGTCCAGCCCGAAGTTGGACCCGAGGAAGTGCTTATATCAGAACCTAGCAGGGGAAGATCAAGGCAAGGGCCAACTATAGCTGACCCTAAAATGCCCCCAGAAGATCAAAGGCAGCCGCTAGAAAATATGAGGAACGATAGGCGATACCATCCCTACAGGTCATCTGGACGAAATCAATCCCACAGAACAGAACCAAACTCATTTCTATCTGCTCCAAATTCTGATGAAAGGATGGCACGCTTATTCAGAGAGTGTGTCCAACGGGAGCAAAGAGATCGAGGGATAAGCGCTAGGGTAACCAGCCCTTTCGCCCGCAATATCGAAATTGCTATCACTCCCCGAGAATGGAAGATGCCGACAATGGAACCTTATAAAGGAACCTCCGACCTTGTTGTACACTTACAGATGTACACGCAACATATGCTCATGAGTGGAGCAACAGAGGGAGTACTATGCAAATGCTTTCCACTCTTCTTAGCAGATCTCGCTACCTCCTGGTTCTGTCATCTACCCCAGGGATCCATCAGCTCGTGGGAAATGTTGAAAGAAAAGTTTATCAGTCAGTTCCGCATCCATGTGGAACAACCTAAGGACGCTTATTCCTTATCCAGCGTCAAACAGAAACCTAGAGAAAAACTGCAGCAATACCTAAACCGATTCAATGTCGCAGCAGCCGCAGTCCAAGATGCCGACGAGAAGCTTATCCTAATGGCCCTCTGTAGTGGTGTGCATCCGGACACTAAATTTGCTAGAAGATTGACGAAAGAAAAACCAGCTACTTTACCCGATTTCTTCCATGAAGTCGGGAAATACATGAGGCTTGAGGATGCTTCCATTGAGGGGCAGTCAGGACAGTAAAATAAGGCAACTCACAGCAACGCCCCCGCTGTGGCAAGGGACATTCGAAGAAATGATTCCAGAGACAATGCTGGGGGCAAGAAGGGAGAAAAGCGCCTATATCGGCCTGGGCCGAGATTCGACACTTACACTCCTTTGAACGAGACCGTCGAAAATATCTTCCTTGCCACCCAAGGCGAAGTTAGATACAAACGCCCACCATACAAAAAGGAATCAGATAACGCGCAGAAATCTGGAAAGTTCTGCCGCTTCCACGAATCTCACGGGCATGATACCAATGAATGCCATCATCTCCGGGATCTGATTGAGAAACACATCAGAAGGAAGAAACTGGAACGTTATGTAAAAAGTCAGGACAGGACTCCAGCTCCTGCCAATGAAAACCCAAGGCTACCCTCACCGGACACCGGTAGAGGAAACCGCAACACTAGCAGCTCTAGTCAAGAGAAAATAGTGGTCCATACCATCTCAGGAGGACCGCACATCGCGGACAGAAGCTGGAAAGAGATGGAAAGGTATGGAAAGTCGCTTAGAGACAATAAAGACTGTGTCAATTCGGTTATAGAAGAGCGCCACCCGAAGCGGAAAGAAAGTAATGACATCACTTTCGGTAAGCGTGACCTAGAAGGAAGGCAGTACCCTCACATGGATCCCATGGTCATCTCTGCCCGACTCGGTCCCGCCGAAGTTTACCGAATCCCGGTAGACACTGGAAGCTCAGTAAACATCCTGTTCAAACACGCATTCGACAAAATGAAGCTATCAATGAAGGATGTATCTCCCTGCGATAAACCACTACATGGTTTCACTGGGGATGCTAAGATGCCCCTCGGGCAACTGGACCTCTTTGTTGAGATTGGAAGCCATCCCCGCTCCGTTGTACGGAAACAGACGTTTGTGTTAATAGAAAACCATTCGGCCTACAACGCCTTCCTAGGAAGGCCAACCTTGTCTAACTTCCAAATCGTCCTAGCCCCATGGTGCCTGAAGATGAAATTTCCAATGGACAATGGAGTAGGGGAAGTAGAAGGAGACCAGGATGTTGCTCGAGACTGCTATGTGACTGAACTTCGCAACAACCACAGGAAGGATAAAGGGAAGGGTGTAGAGATTGCCCTCTGCACAAAAAGTCTGGAAGCATAGCAACTAAAGAAAGCCCCTCCTCTTTGATATACCAGCGACCCTTTCAATGAATTAGACCCTAGGGACAAAGAGGAGGAGGCCACCGCCGAGCCTACAGAGGCTATGGAGTTTATATATGTAGACAAGCACGACTCAAGTAGACTATTGAAAATTGGGTCCCAACTAAAAGCCGAATTGAAGGAACAACTCATCGATTTTCTCCGCCACAACTTGGATGTATTCGCATGGTCACATGCTGACATGACCGGAATCTCCCCCGACATAGCCTGCCACGTATTCAAAATTGATCCTACCAAGGCGCTTGTAAAACAAAGAAAGAGAAGTATGGGGGCAGAGCGATCAGCAGCCCTCGATGAAGAAGTAAAGAATCTACTCGCCAATGACTTCATACGAGAAGCTACCTACCCGGAATGGATCGCCAACCCGGTGCTGGTAAAGAAGGCTAATGGGAAGTGGCGAACCTGCATTGACTTTTCCAACCTAAACGACGCCTGCCCAAAGGATTGCTTCCCACTTCCCAGAATCGACCAACTTGTAGACATCACAGCCGGGCACGAGCTCCTATCTTTTATGGATGCATACTCAGGATATAACCAAATTCCTATGCATGCTCCCGACCAAGACCACACTAGTTTCATCACTGACCGGGGTTTATACTGCTATAAGGTAATGCCTTTCGAACTTAAAAATGCAGGAGCCACCTACCAGCGCCTCGTCAACAAGATGTTTGCAGGGCTAATAGGACAGACTATGGAAGTATATGTGGATGACATGCTGGTGAAGTCAAGGAAAGCCAAAGATCACGTACACCACCTAGGCAAAATGTTTCAAGTACTCCGCCAGTATGGAATGAAGTTGAATCCTCTAAAATGCTCCTTTCGAGTGTCATCAGGAAAGTTCTTAGGATTCATCGTTCATGCCAGGGGGATTGAAGCGAACCCTGAACAAGTCCGAGCGCTAAGGGAGATCAAGATACCTTCCACCCGAAAGGAAATGCAAAGCCTAAATGGAAAAGTGGCCGCCCTAAGCCGATTCATCTCCAAGGCAACGGACAAGTGCGTCCCCTTTTTCGAAGCTCTAAAGAAAGACAAAGGAAAGTTCGAATGGACTGACGAATGCTTAACCGCTTTCCTTTACATAATCGAACACCTCCAGAAACCACCGGTACTCTCGACTCCAAGCGAAGGCGAAGAATTATACCTATACCTTGATGTGTCATCTCACGCCCTAAGCGCTGCCTTGGTAAGGGAAGACAACCGCACGCAACAGCCAGTTTACTTCGTCAGCAAAAGGTTTACTGGGGCGGAAGTCAGATATCCTAAACTTGAGAAGCTAGCATACTGTTTACTAATCACATCACGGAAACTGCGTCACTACTTCCAGTCCCATTCCATCAAAGTTCAAACCGATCAACCACTGAGGCAGGTACTCCATCGTCCCGACACTTATGGGCGACTACTTAAATGGTGCATTGAACTAAGTCAGTATGATATCACCTATCACCCTCGCACCGCCATCAAGGGACAAGTCATGGCTGATTTCATTGCAGAATTCACTACCAACGAAGATAAGGAGCAATTGGAAATAGCAGAAAATATCAAGTGGAATCTCTTTGTGGATGGAGCATCGAACGAACAAGGCTCGGTGGCAGGTGTGGTAATAATCACTCCCAGGGGAAACAAACTGCACTATGCTATAAGGTTGGAGTTCGCTGCCACCAACAACGATGCAGAGTATGAAGCAGTGATAGCCGGACTAGAAATTGCCATAGAAATCAGAGCCAATTCTTTGTGTCTTCACAGCGATTCTCAACTTATTGTTAATCAAATACTAGGAGAATTCCAAGCTCGAGAAGAACGACTCATAGCATATTTAAAGAAGACCAAGTTACTTCTCAGCCGATTGGACCACTACTTAGTCAAACACATCCCTCGGGAAGAGAACCAAGAGGCCGACAAATTGGCGAAGTAAGCAAGTGTGAGAGACATCACCATCTTCGGGGCAGTAACCATCTCAAAACAACTGGCCCCAAGTTTTGAGCAAGTGAATCTGATAGCTGCAACCGAGGAAGCAACTTGGATGACTCCCATCCGAGACTACCTACAAAGTGGCACACTACCCAACGGGCGTAACGAAGTCAAGAAAATCTTGAGGAAAGCATCCCGATACACAATACAAGAAGACATCCTCTATCGGTGCGGATTCTCTAAACCGTTATTAAGGTGTGTCGCTGGGAGGGAAGCCAAGGAAATCTTATCCAACATCCATCAGGGAAGCTGCGGAGATCACACTGGAGGGCAAACATTAGCAAAAAAGATACTCCGATATGGATATTTCTGGCCCACCTTAAGCAAGGACGCCTTAGATTTCGTCAAAAAGTGTGACAGATGCCAGAAGTTTGCTAAGATTCCGCGGCTACCAACAACTGAGATTACTCAAATGACCAGCCCTTGGCCCTTCGCAATATGGGGAATTGACTTAATCGGCGAGCTACCGATGGGCCGAGGCGGGGCCAAATATGCTATAGTGGCAGTTGATTATTTCACCAAATGGGTGGAAGCGGAACCTCTGAATAAAGTATCTTCAGCAAAAGTTATTAACTTCTTGATCAAAAATATTCTATGCAGGTACGGGGTCCCACTCAAAATCATATCAGACAATGGACTTCAGTTTGACAGCGAGGAATTCGCCAACTGGTGCCAAGAGCATGGAATTCACAAAAGCTTCTCATCCGTAGCATATCCCCAGGCAAACAGACAACTCAAAGCCGTCAACAAAATTCTGAAAACTCTAATCAAAAAGAAACTCGAAAAGTCAAAGGGCGCTTGGGTGGATGAACTCCCTACGGCACTATGGGCCTATCGCCCATCTTTTAGAACATCAACGGGGCATACTCCCTTCTCTTTGGCATACGGATCGGAGGCTATGCTCCCAGTTGAAACCATTGTGCCTTCCCACCGTAGGATCCACTATAACCCAGAAGAGAACGAAGAACTCCTCCACATGACTTTGGATCTAGTGGAGGAGAGAAGGAATGATGCAGTCCTTAAAGAAGCGGCCCACAAGCAGAAAGTGGCAGCACAATACAACTCCAAAGTCAAGCATCGTACCATACAAGAAGGGGACCTTGTCCTCAAGAGAATCTTCCCTCGCCCCGGAGCACTAGATCCAATCTGGGATGGACCATATGTAATTCATAAAGATCTCCACAATGGAGCTTATATTTTGTCAACAGTGGACGGAGAGGTGTTCCAGAGGGCATGGAACATCCAGCACCTCCGTCGATACTTTTCTTAACTTGTACTGCCCATGTGAAGTGAATTAACAAAGAGAATCAGTGGACGTAGGCCTTTTTGTGCCGAACCACTTTAAAAAACCTTGTCTCTTTTTTAACTTGTTCCTTTATATCTTGGCTGCTCGTTAACTTTATCCTTTTCTGTTGAACAAAATCCTATGCGTATAGCATTTCCACTCAAAGCACACCACAGCGCAACTTCACCTGGACAAGACCTAACGGTACTATGCGAATCTATGCCCTCGCCAATGAGACACTTTCGCTCCGGCATCCCTCTGTTGCGGGTTAACTCATTGCTCGCGACGACCCTTAAAGCCAACTGTAATGAGCCGATTATAAGCCACCGAGAAGGCCGACTATAGCCGAGGTAGCTCATTACGGCGTTCGGCTCTCCGGCAGCTGTGAACCGACTATAAGCCCCAACATAAGGTGTGGCCAGCCAGGGGCAGTTCACAGTTGACGATCGGCACCCACGCTAGCCGGCCACAGTAAATCGAATAATACCCACGATTACGGGCCATAATGGCCCGGGTAGTTGCTGTGCGCGATCTCGGCTCCAATGTGTCTTAAGTGCGGCTGTGGTAAAAAAGAATTAACTCCCCGCAGAGGCGTAAGATGGGTGACAAATGTCTCCAAGACCCACAGCTAGGGAAAGTGACTACAAAACCCGTTTGCCACGAACTTAAGCACATCGAAGGCCTTCCGTGATTGGAAGTTTTACTTTTTCACATATTTCAGTTTTACTTAAGAAGCTTTTCTCCTATCCTTTGTAACAATTCTTGAAGTACAGGACACAGGACAGGGGACGCTCACTAATAGAAGCGAATAGCCACAGCAAGATGCTGGACCGCATCCCTTACTCGGTCACGTAGGATGTTCAAAGCTGCCATCTACAAGCAAAATATAAAGGGCAGTACTTCCTTCTTTCATATATAAACACATGACTGTAATTTATTCACACCTCACGCTAACATTGCAAGTCATGAAATCATGTTTTAAACAAGAACCTGACATCAAACACCATTTAATTACAAGAATATGCATAGCTACATTTCTTATACAACATGTCAAAACAGCAAAAACATTCAAAAGACGACAAAATCGGCTTAAGTTAAAGAATTACACATCAAGAATAGAGCTATTTATTACAAGTAGCAGGAATTACAACCTAAAGGTTACTCTATTGTTTTAAGACTAACATATACAACCCTGTCAAGTCCACAAAAAGAGTTTTTCCAGGTCTGATCAAGGGGCTGGCAGCATTGGAGTTTTATCCTTGTTCTGTTGACCACCTGTCCAGTCAGAGAAAGGATTCATTAGTGATAAGCAACCAAGTTAATAGAGAGACTAAAAAGGAAGACTTAACAGCACCTGCTTCTTGACTATCCTGGTCGTCATCCTCTACTTGTACACCCGCCTCCTCAGCAGCAAGCAACCGCATACCCTCCTTCACCGCCACCTTCTCCTCCTTGGTAAACTGGGCAGTGACCACATCCATGCTAAAGGCCACACCACCCTCTTTATCCGCATCCGCCTTAGCCTCCTCCAGAGCCCGAAGATAGATCTTAGCCATGACCCTAGGATAATCATCCATCTAGGATAGGTTGCCCTGCTTCCAAGTTCGGAAGTACATGTCCTGAAGCATTTCATCCATCATCCCCTCATTCTCCTCAAACTCCCTCATCCGGGCCTCGGAAGCCGACAACCTTCCAACGGCAGTTTCTCTCTCCAATCGGTATCTCGAGCAGTCAGCCTGAAGGGATTTCCGCATCGCCTCCATCTCCTCCTTCAGCCTAACCTGAGCAAGCTCTACGGCTTCAAGCTTCCCCGACAGCTCCTCTACCCGCTCAAGATCCGCCCTCCGAACCTCATCCACTGTCGAGATGGCCATATTTATCTACTCCTTGCAGGCAGCCTCCATCTTCCGCAGTTCCGCCTTACTAGCCTCCTCCATAACCTTCCTCAACCGCCCGGAGGTAGCCTCATGCTGAGAAATCTGAATGGCCTGATCAGCGAGCTGTTTGGCCTGGCTCGAAACCATCAATCGTAGTCGGATGTTGGCACTCCCAATCTCCTCTCCAGCCTTAACCAGCCGAGCATGATGCCCCATCAGCTTCCTAGTCTCCTCCGCCACCCGATCAATATTAGCCTTGGCCTCGTCTCCCATGGTAACTATCCGAGTAGTAAGTAGATCGAGATCTAAGGACTTAGCCTCATCAAGCACCCGTACCATGGGATTGCGGGGAAGAAGGTGCTCACCAGTAACCTCGTCAAAGGTAATATCATGGGAACTTGGATCCAAATAAGGATGACCCGCAAATGGATTACGAGCCAAGTCAGGACGATCAATCTGAATAACGGTAGGGTTTTCGGACGGGTGCGGAGAGAGTGCAAACTCGCTATCCTCCTCCGTGATATCATGAAGAGGCTGAACTGGAGGGGACCAAGTGAAGGTTCGGATGAGGGATGACTCCTTTTTCTCTTTTGAATACCCTCTTCCATAACCCCGAGAAGAGGACGGTAGCCGATTACATCCCCGAAACGGTGGGTCGAAGGCTTCGGCTTGGCGGGAGCTTTGGAAAGATTGTATTGTTTAAGCCTGTGCCGAAGATCTGAGGCCTTGGCCGTTTTACCTACTCCTGATATGAAGAACAAGTGTCACAAGCTTACATCGATACATAATTCGGAAAACACGGTAAATTAAAAGTTAAAAGAAGAAAGGAAACACGTCTGTTATACAAACCCTGGGGAGAAGTAGGATACTGCAATGAGTCCTGTATTTCATTCCAGGATGGGAGCGGATCATAAAATATTCCTAAGTCCCTATCATTAATGAAGCCTGCAGGAGTCAAAAGTTCACCTTGAGTCGCCGGAGCCACCTTGGCTGGAATGGTCTGAGAAGACTCGCTTGCACCGGTCCCGGCCTTGTCCGCTTTCCCGGATTTCTCTACCAAAGCCGTTTCTCCGTCCAACCCCTCGAAAGCTTGGTGGAACGCATCATCCGTCCACTCCTGAATCTCGCCCGCTTGCCCAGGAAGCAAGGCCCCGATGCCATCACCACCGTCACCACCTTCTTGGTCATCTCCACCCTCACCTCTCTCCTCCTCCACATCTTCCTTCCCCGGAGTAAGTGGACAAGTGCTGGGGGAAGGACCATCCGACTTCTTAAGTTTCTTACCTCCGGCAGCTGGAGGTTTCGTGAAAGGTTTCCTCTTGCCACTCTCTACCGTGACACCTCCCTTAGCCTAAGCAGCCGCCCTCTCCTCCGCCGTTTCCCTCAGCTTGACTACTGACTGCTGTAGAAGGATCAAGTTATACTCCAGGAGGGCCGCATTTCTGATCAGGTAGGCAGCTGATCTATCACTCCCGGGGATAGCTTCTATCTCAGCCGCCGTCTGAACCAGGCGATCAGTCTCCACAACTGCAAAGCCACCTGTCACTAGCAAAAATGAAAATGTATGAGAAGAAGCATCGCAACCAGAATGGAAATTATAAATAAAGCATCGACTTACATCCAGAAGTAAAACGCCGAATAGAAACAGAGTCGTCCCTGACGAAGAACCACTCCTTCTTGAACATGCTGAATTTGGAATACAGATCCAAGACCGGCTTGAAGGTCACAGCTGACTCCAAGCTGATGTATGGGGACCCCTTCTTATAGCCCCTCAGATTATACAAGTACCGGATCTCCCGGTTGGAAGGAGCACGGCCATACTCCCTCTGGAAGATGACGAAGAGGCTCACCAGTATAGCATAGGAGTAGGGTTGAAGCTGGAATCGGGCCACCTTTAGATATGTGAGGAAGCTGGCTACCCAAGCATTAAGAGGCGGAATGGCACCACACATGCAGTGGTATCTGCTGTAGGCAAAGTACCCTTCGGGAGGATCATATGGCATAACTTCTCTCCCTGGTAACAACATGCGCGCTCTATCGATTCCAAAAGAACGGGAGATGACATCAAGCTGCTCCTCCTTGAGGGAGCTGGGAAAGCAATCAGGCGGGGAGTTCAGAAGCTCCTGAGGGCCGTACCCATCCACTAGTGATCTCCAGGTAGATCCGTGACGTTCCGGTCCTGGCTGAGCAGGGGGCACTGCGGAAGATTCTCCTTCGCCCTGAGACCTCTTTTTATCTGACCGAGTTTCTGCTTTTCGAGACATTTATCTGCAAACACAAAGGAGAACGTCGTTAGAATAGAGGAAGTAAAGGAGCAAATGTGTGCAGTCTGAAATTTCGCTCGCGATATAAAAAGTGAAAAAATCAAGTGTCTCAAAGGTCCATTCGGCATTCTCACTCTCAAAGGTCCATTCGGCATTCTCACTCTCAAAGGTCCATTCGGTATTCTCATTCACAAAAGCCCATTCGGCATTCTCACTCTCAAAGGTCCATTCGGCATTCTCACTCTCAAAGGTCCATTCGGTATTCTCATTCACAAATGGCTCATTCGGCATTCACAGCTAAAGTTCATTCGGTGCAACATACGAGTTTCATTTGGCGAAGGGAAGTCAAGTACCTGATTCGGTGTTTCTGAAGCAATTCGGCAGAGAGCTTGATTCGACAGGGATGTTTAGTTCGGCTATCTTGGATTGGAAAGGAATAACGAAAGTATACAGCCCATACTTATAGGCAAATATAGGATACCGGACCAGTTGGATCGGCACTCAGCGATCGAATGAAAGGAAACAAAGTAGGCCATACGCCAGCATATACCCCACTTTGGGGGGAAAATGTAGGGTAAATTCTTACCACCGGTCCAAGGCTAGACAAACCCAATCACCTCTGCCGAGTCAAATCATCTCCTACCTTTGCCGAACCAACCAGCTTCTCAAGCTCCTACCGAACCATCTAGAACAACCTGCCGAACCATCCCCTATCACCGAACCACCGGACCAACCTACTCACCTCCTTCCACCGAACCACCGGACCAGCCTACTCATCTCCTATCACTGAACCACCGGACCAACCTACTCACCTCCTTCCACCGAACCACCGGACCAACCTACTCATCTCCTATCACCGAACCACCGGACCAACCTACTCACATCCTTCACCGAACCACCGGACCAACTTACTCAACATACTTCCCACCGAACCAAGCACACCGGTCCACCATGCTTCTACCACCGAACCAAAGTAAGCCAGACCCGCTCCACCAGACCAGATTACATCAGCCCAGGCCCGCCAGCTGGTGTATACCTCCAAGACCCCTACCCCTAGCCTCACTCTATAAATAGAGGGGTAGGGGTACAACAATGGGGGACAAGTTTTGAGAGCTCAAGCACGGACAGAACTTTGAAACAACTTTCTTTTACTTGTATCAAAGCTTGGTACTTGTAATCAAAACAAGAGAAGGGAAATAACATATAAAGTGGACGTAGGCACATTCTGGCTGAACCACTATAAACTTGCGTATCTTTTTACAGTTTAGTCCCTGCTTTTCATATATTTGCATAAATCACCCAAATCACTAAGAACAACGTAAGATCTACTAAATCATACAACTTTGAGGTGTTTGTCCATTTTTTGTGCAAACACTACAGGAAGGTTCAAAATCTTCGAGTCGACGAAGAAAATCGACTCAAACCGCCTGATCGACGAAGAAAATCGATCCAAACCCACTAAGAACCAGCTTTGCCCCGACAATATCAGGAAGGCTCAAAACGGCTGAGTCGACGGGGAACATCAATTTAAATCATTAGATCAACCAAGAAAATCGATCCATATCTTCTGAGAATCGACGTTGTTCTAGCAACTTTGGAAAGGACCGTCTCCCCATGCACTGCACAATAAGCCACATAATGCTTTTTAAACCAATGGAACCGCATTCTTGCAAGCAAAACCCCCGTGTGCCATTAAATGAGCAATACGATTGAGAAGATGCTTCTCAATCTTTGGATAAGAAGTATGGACTCCCGAAACCGCAAAGTCGACTGGAATATCGAATTAAACCGTCGAATCGATGGTGAAAATCGATCCCAAATTCCAAAGTACCAGTATTGCCTCTGGCAATCCTAGGAAACTCCTCGATTCTCTAGTTATCGGTGCTGCTATGGCAACACCGTAGGACCATCAAACTTCCTAAGTACCGGCGTTACCCGGGCGACACTGGGAAAGTTTTCAATTGCGGGATTAGTAGAAAATCAATCCTGACTTTCCAAGGACCAAAATTAGTCCGGCAACACTAGGAAACTATAGTTCACCAAGTAGTTGTAAAATCAACTCATGATTGCCAAAACTTGACATTACCCAGAGATAGGCGATGTTAATGGAAAATCCAAGGACTTGTGTTGTTTGTGTGTAAGTTGTTGGAGATAGAAGTTACTAGGTGAATGGGATATCAATACTAAACTTGGAAAAAGTCAATTGTGGTCAAGGAACTAAAAGCTTGAAATTGAGCAACAAAACCCCTAGTTCTCGAAGATAGGAGCTATCGCACAACTTAGACTGGGGGCAACCGAACAGTTGTCTACCTAGTCTCTTTACAAATGCTTAAATCAAGCATCGGAGTAACCAGCCCTATGGAGTGGGGGCACACACACTTACATCTTGTCAAGATAAGATCTACTGAGCCTAAATAGAGAACAACTGCAGAGTTGGCTAGACCAAGACACACCATAGTTTTATTACACTGAACATAGTATTTTGGCAGTCACAACTGAACTAAGTAGTATAGTATGCTAAATAACTGCAGTAATATTATTTGCAGATAGAGAGCTACGGTAAATAACAAGTTATGCTATTTACAAGCATAGAGTTACACATATCACGTCACCGAAAACAACAATATGTAATACGGAATTCGTGAATAGGAAATCGTGTTATATTTACACATAGTGGTACGCAAACAAGCGCAGTATGTAGAATGTAGGAAAAGTACACATGAGAGATTACCAAAGAAAAGAAAATCTTTTATTATTAATAATATCTTTTTATATACAGAGACAAATAGCGGGGGTCATTCCCGCATAATATCGGCATGTTCGAGACATCACAAGACGAAAATGAGACAAAGTACAAGCTCGGTACAAACCCAATCACCACAAAAATAGATGAAAACCAAAGATGATCTGCTCTACTAGCACTTAATCAAATCATCATTTCTTGCTACCCTAGCTACCTTTACCATCCTTGCTCTGATAGGTCGGGATCTTCTTTTTCCTGGTGTTGTTCTTACTGGAATCGGGCTTCTCAGATCCACCGACAGGCGTGTCTCCGGACATTGACTTGTTGTGTTGACGTGAATCGGAGAACCATACATTGGGTAACTCCTGGCTCTGACTTTAACTTTAACTTTTCTTCCTTCTCTTTCTGTAGTCACTCTGCCATCGTCTACTTATCAATCGGGTCTGACCCTCCTGTGATCATCACATCAGATTCTTGAGACACAGAGAGATCCCTCAGGTTCTATGGTGCTCCTTATCTGCTCGGAGTCTGGCCCAGGGTCGTAGCTCGAAAGTGGAATTGAACTTGAAACGGCTACAGAGACGATGGCGGAAGCAGTAAAGATGGCAGCGGGCCCCAAGCATTGGGTAGCTTGAGGAAGAGATGAGAGAGATAGTTGGCCTAAAAGTTCGGAAACATATATGTATAGTTTAGTAAAGGACTCGGGAGTAAACTGGTGATTTCGTAGCATTGGAGAAATGAGAGAAATTATTGGGTCTGAAGTCTGATCATGAATGTCATCTTCGAAGTCCCCTTTGTTGGTTCCCATTTCAGTGGGCTGCTCAATAACTGGAGGAAGGTGCAGCTTGTGCAGTGCTTCAGAAGCTGAAGGGAACTGGCGGTAGTAGGACCGATCGTCGAAGACACGGGAATGGTCACTGTCGTCTCATGATATTTGGAAGCGTATGTTTCACATTGACCCAAAGAACTCGAACCAACAAAAGCCATTGCAATGGCCTCAACAGCGGCATTCTCCCTCTCTTCTTTTAGAATCCTCCTACTAATTGCAAGAAAATCCATGTCGTCGAAACTGAGCTAGGCGGCCACGAGTTCTTCGAAGTCTTTGTCCTCGGCTCGCTTTGACCTGACCAACACTTATTCCCAAACGATGACGAGTGTTTGGGGGTATTTATCTCCAAGCCAACTTAATCTCCCCTTGTTCATAATGGTGCAAGCATAGGAGTGTACCACGGCAGCGTCTATCTGGGTCTTCATTTCTTCATGTTCTTCTGATGATCCAAAATTTCTGATCGAGTAACCAAGTGATCAATTTTGACTACCAACTTATCAGATTTAATATTTTCTTTTTTCTTGGCTAGTTTTGCATTCTCCTCATGGAATCAAGTAAGTTCTGTAGCCTGCTTGTAACATCCCGTATCTGGAGGCCAAAAGCTAGGCGCTACAAATGTTGCAGTCATCTATAATATTTACTTCTGGTGACAAAATACGGTAATGCTAATGGTATCCATAATATCAGAAGCACTTGAATATGAACAAATCACGGATTTCAGAAACAACATTTTGCTGACTGCCTTTCAAAACAATAATTCATATCCAAGTTACATAATCCCATAACGTTTCCCAGGCAAAGATCAATTATAATTATTACAAAAATACACCAAGAGCGACATATGACGATGCCCCCTTGGTTGGTCAGAGTCAATATAGTTAAATATGACTTAATATACACAGCGGACTCAAAACAAGATAAAACTATAACTCCTAATTAGCTATTCATCAGCCACCTGCTCGTCTCCGGAAGCTTTATTCGCCAAAACAACTAAGACTTGAAAACCATAACCCTCAACCTACTCAAATCAATTTTGAGCACCCAAGGGTTTAAGGGGAAACAAAACTTCGAGTCATACATAAAGCCTGGTGTGAATAATACTATACATCTCGGTTATATTATGTTAAGTGAGACCATGCCACTTAGCGGAACGGGTTTCCTCTCACTAACATCCTTTAAACCATATCTTTTGCAAATCTTTTCCTGCAACCAAAACCGATTAAAATCTGTAAAGCATCATTATGTAAACATACATATCAGGTAATAAATGAACTATTTGTTCGAACATTATAGTTTTGTTTGGCTAACTATTAACCTTTGGCTGACTTGGGCCTACCAGACAATATATCAAAATTCATCTAACATTTGTTAGACACTCCTCTTCTGGACGGTCTGTCCTTAACTATCTGTTAAATACTTCTCTTCTGGATGATCTATCCCTAACTAAACGTCTCCCAAGGTTACCTTATCCTAATGGTTTTGCGGGCTCACCAATAACCTATCTGTATACAAACATATATTCCTTTCTGTGAGTAATCATAATTTTAGTCTTACTTGTGACAAAGCCCTACACAATGGAATTTTGGACAAAATTAGCTAGGGCTAATAGTTAATGTATAGGGCGCGACCCTATATGAGTCCCATCTGGTATTCTAATATCTGAGTCATTTTACTTAGGGATTCCTTCCTATAATTTTCCTTGAAAACCTTTTCAAAATGATTTAAAACCTTTAAATCAAACTCAGACAAGGAAAGTATATATTATATGCTTTACTCAAAATCACCTTGCCATGTTATATATATATATATATATATATCCTTTACTCAAATTTTAGTTGATGAAAACATTTAAACCTTTGAAAGTCCTCCTTTCGAATCTATTGAAAGTACCCCTTTCGAAACCATTGAAAGTACCTCTTTCTAAACCAAGTAAAATGCTTTATTTAATCTTGGCCGAAAGGCCAATACCTTCCTTTCGAAACCATTCTCAAAACCCTTTCGAAGCCATTGGAAATCCTTCATTTTGAAAGCTTTAAAAACCTTAGACATCTTTCTTTTAAAACCTTTAAACATTGCCTTACAAAACCTTAGGAAAACCTTTCCTTTTAAACGTTTCAAAATCATTGGGGAACCACCCCTTCGAAACATTCATTTAAAACCCTTTCGAAAGCATTAAAACACTAAACCTTTCGAAAGCCTTTGGGTTCAATTTAAAACATGTGGAAACCTTTCGAAACCATTCAAAAATTTCTCCTTCGAAACCTTTAAAAACCGTTTCAGTCGAAACCATTTGGATTATGCCTTCAAGTAGAGCAAAAGGATCAGAAACCCATTAAAGTCAAAAGCATTCCTTTCATAATCATTCCTAAGTAAAGAAGTGATGGTATCGAAACCATCCCTTCGAAAGCATTGGAGAAGTGGTCCAGTTTAAAAAGCAAAACAACCTTTCGAAAGCCATCTGAGTCGAAAGGTAGAAAGCGACAGTTGAAAGGTTTCGACTTAGTCAAAAGCATTTATTTAAAAAAAAGGCGCAACCCAATCGAAACCATGTCTTTAAATCCTTTTGACCTAGTCGAAGGCTAACTAAGTCGAAAGCTACTTATTTGAAAGCAAGCAGGCGCATTTTCTTTTAAAAACAAAGTAAAGCCTTAACCCATTCGGAACCCCTAGTTTCGACTCTATACCTTCCACCTACATCCAATTCACTATGTACTAGTTCCCTGATACCATGTGCATTGGTTTCGGCAGTGTTGGAGGCGAAGTTAAGGAGGCGAAACATGGTGACGAAAGCATTGGAACAGTGAA
Organism: Allium fistulosum; assembly: GCA_030737815.1. Lineage (NCBI taxonomy): Eukaryota > Viridiplantae > Streptophyta > Magnoliopsida > Asparagales > Amaryllidaceae > Allium > Allium fistulosum. The sequence continues at coordinate 1,244,472,874 of CM060904.1, read as the reverse complement.
AAACTTGTAGATTAGTCCTTTTTAAACTATTTCTTTGTACCTAACCTGCCTTATTTGTCAAATTGTGATTGGTTGCAAGTTTCTCTTTTCTAAAAGTACTGCCAACTTTCTAGGATTATCAATTTAAATTAATTTACAAAAAGCCCCTTCTCCTTTTACAAATATATAAAACATTTAAGTCTCATACCTTAAATAATTTTATATACCCATTTAAACACTTAGGTAAATTCTTCAAAAAATTCCAGAGAATCAATTTTTATATGTTTTAACCGTAAATAATTTATAACCCATAATAAAATTTTCTTCACTAGAAATTTTTTATAAATTCCACGTAAATTCAGAAAATTATGAAAATTGAATCCCATTTCCAAAATAATATTTCTGGTCTATACAAAAATTCGCAAGGCATTGGGATGTCATTTAATGGGGTTTTCATATCAAAACTTGTCATAAAATCTATATGAACAATCATAAATAATCAACAAGTATATATAATCATTCCATCATTCAAGAACATGGCAAATCAATGCAATATATTTTGGAATCAACTTAAAACCGAAAACAATAAGAAATTTGAGATGTAAGTATTTTTCACCTAAGTTTAGAGATTAAAGAGATTGAGATGTGAATGGATTTGATTTGATTAAGCTTCTTACTTAGCATTTCTTTATCTTTTTCCCCTTGCTCTTGTTAATGGTGGCTGGCCTTAAAATAAAATTTTCAAAATGAAATGAACGTGTATGGTGATACACGGCCAAGGTTTAGGGATATATGAATGACCTCTTTCCTATTTTACCCCTCCTCTATTTAATTTGAACTCTTATTTTAATTCATTGTTTAAATGGCACGGCTACCCCTTAATTAAAAAACTCAATCCCCTAATCAACACATTATTTTATTTTATTTAGCTAATTAAATATCCTAAATAATGTTACAAAAAATATGGGGTGTTACAAACTACCCTCCTTAAAAAATTTTGTCCTTAAAATTACGATAAGGTACACAACACATCAATCAAAGAGGTAGAACATACCATCAAATAAGTCTGGATAAGCATCTCTAATCCTGCTCTCATTCTCCCAAGTAAAGTCTCTCTCATCGTTGCTCCACTGGACTTTCACTAATCTAACTGTCTTGTTTCTGAGCCTCTTCTCATCTCTCGCAACTATACCGACTGGCTTTCTCATTATAGTCAAGTCTGGTTCTACAACTAAGTCATCTAGCATAGTCGATGCAATAGTAGTCTCCGGGTGTCTGACACACTTTCTGAGATGAGAAACATGGAACACAACATGGACTCTTGCCAAACTGCTCGGTAACTCGACTCTATATGCGAGTTTCCCGATCCTCTCAACAATAGGAAAAGGTCCAACGAATCTCGGTTCCAATTTCCCCGATTTCCCAAATTTGATCACACCCTTCATCGGTAACACTTTGACAAAAACCTGATCTCCAACTGAGAACTCTAAATCTTTCCATCTTCTATCTGCATAAATCTTCTTCATAGACTGAGCCTCCTTCATTCTAGCTTGAATGATCTCAATTTTTTCTGCAGCTTCTCTGACCAAATCTAGACCAAGAACTAATCTATCCCCGACCTCTGACTAACATATGGAAGATTTGCATGGCCTTCCATAGAAAGCTTCAAACGGTGCCATCCCAATACTAGCCTGATAACAGTTGCTATAAGAAAAATCGACTAAATGCAGATGGCCTTCCTATGACCCCTCGAATTCTAATACACAAGCTCTTAACAAATCCTCCAAGTTTTTGTTAACTCTTTCTGTTTTTCTATCTATCTACGGATGGTAAGCAGTACTCATTCTGAGCTTGGTTCCCAAAACTTCCTGCAGACTATTCCAAAATTCGGTAGTGAATAAGGAATCTCTATCACTAACTATGCTACTAGGAATTCAGTGCAGTCTAACTACATTCTTCATAAACAACTTCGCTAAAACAGGTGCCATCCTAGTTGACTTAACTGGAATGAAATGGGCACTCTTGGTCAATATGTCCACTATAACCCATATACTTTCATTTCCTCTATTCGACCTTGGCAACCCGTCAATTAAAGGTATAGAAATAGAATCCCAATTCCAAACTAGAATATCTAATGGCTGAAGCAATCCACTTGGCTTTTGGTGTTTGTCCTTTGCCTGTTGGCAATTCAAGCACTGCTTTACCCATAAACCAATATCCCACTTCATACCTTCCTAGAAGAAACTTCTCTTCATATCATGATACATCTTAGTTCCTCCCGGATGAATAGTGAACTTCGAACAATGACTTCCTCCAAAACTTCTTTCCTTATGTTTCCTACACTCGGAACACATAATCTCCCTTTCTTTCTCAACCACCCATTCTGGTCAAGACTGAAATCCTTTAAGTCATCACTCTCAGTTCCATCTCTTAACTTCCTGATCCGTTCAGCTAACACAAGATCCTCCTCCTGTTCAGAAGCAATCCTTTCGATCATCACTAGTCGAACTTCCAAATAAGATAATATAATAGTCTCTTCACTGGACCTAGCCTCAGATCTCCACTGCACTCGCTTAACCAGTATCTGGAGGCCAACAGCTAAGCACTACAGATGCTGCATTCATCTATAATGTTAACTTCTGCTTTCAAAATACGGTAATGCTAATGGTATCCATAATATCATAAGCACTTGAATATGAACAAATCATAGATTTCCAAAACAACATTTTGCTGATTACATTTCAAAACAATAATTCATATCCAAGATACATAATCCCATAACGTTTCCCAGGCAAAGGTCAATTATAATCATTACAAAAATACGCCAAGAGCGACATATGACGATGCCCCCTTTGTTGATCAGAATCAATATAGTCATATCTGACATAATATACACAGCGGAATCAAAACAAGATAAAACTATAACTCCTAATTAGCTATCCGTCAGCCACTACTCGTCTCCGGAAGCTTTATTCGCCAAAACAACTAAAACTTGAAAACCTTAACCCTCAGCCTACTCAAATCAATTTTGAGCACCCGAGAGTTTAAGGGGAAATAAAAATTTCGAGTCAGACATAAAGCCTGGTGTGAATAATACTATACATCTCGGTTATATTATGTTAAGCGAGACCACGCTGCTTAGCGGAACATGTTTACCCTCACTAACATCCTTTAAAACATATCTTTTGCAAATCTTTTCCCGCAACCGAAACTGGTTAAAATATGTAAAGCATCATTGTATAAACATACATATCAGGTAATAAATGAACTATCTGTTCGAATATTATAGTTTTGTTTAGCTAACTATTAACCTTTGGCTGACTCGGGCCAACCAGACAATATATCAAAATTTATCTAACATTTAAGATGCTCCTTTTTGGATGGTCTGTCCTGAACTATCTCTTAAATCCTTCTATTTTGGACGATCTATCCTTAACTTAAATCTCCCAGGGTCACCTGATCCTAATGATTTTGCGGGCTCACCAATAACCTATCTGTATACAAACATATATTCCTTTCTGTGTGTAATCATAATTTTAGTCTTACTTGTGACAAAGCCCTACACAATGGAATTTTGGACAAAATTAGCTAGGGCTAATAGTTAATGTGTAGGGCGCGACCCTATACGAGTCCCATCTGGTACTCTAATATCTGAGTCATTTTACTTAGGGATCCCTTCCTATAATTTTCCTTGAAAACCTTTTCAAAATGATTTAAAACCTTTAAATCAAACTCAAACAAGGAAAATATATATATTTTATGCTTTACCCAAAATCACCTTGCCATGTTATATATATATATATATATATATACTTTACTCAAATCTTAGTTGATGAAAACATTTAAACCTTTGAAAGTCCCCCTTTCAAATCTATTGAAAGTACCCCTTTCGAAAGCATTGAATGTTGCAACATTTTTGCAAGGTGTTGCCAGCTAAAATGTTGCGACAGCTATAAAATTTTTGCAAGGTGTTGCCAGCTAAAATGTTGCGACAACTATAAAATTTTGGTCCTACTGCAACGTTGTATTTTTGGCGTTACCTTAGCCATAAAAATGTGTTGCTCTAGCCAAACAAGTGTAACACGATGCAACATTTTTATATAGTGTTGCTATAGATATATTCTAATTAAAAAAATTACACCTCAGCGATCCACACCATTAGTTAAAACAAAATCTCAACCATTCATCCACTATCTACTACGTTTCCTTTAATTTCCGCTGACATTTTCATTCACGCGCTTCCTTTTCATTTCGTTCTCCCCCAAATCGTATAAACAAAAATTAGGGATTTTTGTTCTACCCCGGTCTATTCCTTTTTTCCTTAATTTCCTATTCCTCCAACAGAGCCTGTAATCGCAACTCCAATCCACATCTTCTAATTCGCATCGTGCTTAGGGATTGCAAGTGGAAAATCTGTTCGTCAGTGGTGACTTCGAGATTCAGAAATTAATGAAATCGCAACTCCAATCGTGCTTAGGGATTGCAAGTGGAAATTTTTTTCGTAAGTAGCTCTGATTTATTTCTTTGAAATTCTTGGGATGATTTGTGTTGTTGCGATGCGTTTTCCGGTGATGAAGTAGGTGTAATTTATATGGCTTTCGAACCCTAATTTCTCTGATTTCACGAAAGCTTCGGTCTTGATTGTTGCGTTGAATTCTTTGAGTTGAATGATTTTTCCCTTGCACATTTGGGTCTTCTCGTTTTATTTGTAAAAAAATGTATATAAATTGGACACGATCTTAAAATTAGTTAAGTCATGTCTTACAAAAATAATAGTTTGATACTACAAATGAATTTGTGCCTGCTTATGCATCTGAATTAACCGTTCACAGATGTAGCATGAATAATGTTTGTTAAAATTAACCTGACATCAGTAAATACCTGACATTGGTTCACTGGCTTGTTTTTAATTTCTGATCTGAGCTTGTTAGCTCCTTTCTGCTGCATTTGTTAAACCAGAACTTAAACCTTTGTTAAACTTGTTCACATGCCTTTGTACCTTGCTGCATTTGTTAAACCAGAACTTGAAGTATTTGTATTCCGCTGTCCTCTTGAAAACTGATTCACTTGAAAACTTCTGCATTTTTGAAAATCAGAACTTTGAAAGTGATCTTCGGTTTTCTAAAACTGTTGACTAATCTGAACATTGAGTTTTGATTTCCATGATATATACAAACATATGTGTGTTGAGCTTTGTTGGTTTTGCTTGGTCTGGACTGAACTGGTACCATGCTAACCTTGTTCTTTAACATGAACTGATGCTCCAAGTCCTCTATATATCATATTACTGCCTATGTTTCTCTTGTACATGCCTGATGCATTCACTGTTTTTGCTTGATGGGCTGCCTATGTGTTGATGATGTAATTTGATGAGGCAGTGAGTGGGTGTTTTGTGAAAGAGGTTGGGAGTGTGGTCAACGTTTGGTAGATGGTCAGTGTTTCAGGCAATTGTGTTTCAGGTAAGTGGTAGATGGGCAGTAGATTCGATGGGTGATGAAGTTGCTGAGGATGGGGTTTGCTAAGTTCAGTCATCATTTGTGCATCATTTTACGTCGTTTCAAAGAAGGTCGATCCCCGCCGGGACAGCGGGGCCCCGGACTCCCGCCGGCGCTGCGCCCCGACCCGCTACTCGGCTCGCCTTTGGCTCGGCACTCGGCTCGTCATATATTTGTCAGTGTCGGTGTCTGTATAAATTGAAACTGCATATGTAATGAGTGAACTAAGTGATGTAGTGAGGAATATCTGTATATGTGAATATCAGTGTTATATATCATTGAATTGTAAAATAGTGGAGTCAGGAATTTGTACTATTTCAAATGTTGAAATAAAATATTTATTTAAATAAATTACTGTTTGAATATTAAATTCTATGCAATAAAATTTTATTAAATAAATATTTATTTCTATTAAAAATCAAATATGCTCTACATTGTGGGCCCCACAAATTCAGAAAGTTAATATCTATAGCAACATTTTGAAATGTTGCTACAAACACCTATGGATGTTGTTATAGACCCAAATAAGGTTCTATTGCAACAATATTACTTATGTTGCCTTAGATAGTCAAAATGTTGCCTTTGAGGTCTAAGGCAACGGCGAAAATTGCATCACCCGAAAAGTGTTGCCATAAACCTATGGCAACATTTTTTGGGCCTGACCCAACATTTTTTTTGTGTTGCAGAATGTCATTTATGGCGTAGTGGCTGAAAGGCCAAAACCTTCCTTTCGAAACCATTCTCAAAACCCTTTTGAAGCCATTGGAAATCCTTCCTTTCGAAAGCTTTAAAAACCTTAGACATCTTTCTTTTAAAACCTTTAAACATTGCCTTTCAAACCTTAGGGAAACCTTTCCTTTTAAACCTTTCTAAATCATTTGGGAACCACCCCTTCGAAACCTTCATTTAAAACCCATACGTAAACATTAAAACACTAAACCTTTCGAAAGCCTTTGGGTTCAATTTAAAACATATGGAAACCTTTCGAAACCATTCAAAAATTTACTCCTTCGAAACTTTTGAAAACCGTCTCGGTCGATACCGTTTAGATTATGCCTTCAAGTAGAGCAAAAGGATCAGAAACACATTACAGTCGAATGCATTCCTTTCATAATCATTCCTAAGTAAAGAAGTGATGGTATAGAAACCATCCCTTCAAAAGCATTGGAGAAGTTGTCCAGTTTAAAAAGCAAAACAACCCTGTTGAAACCCATCCGAGTCGAAAGGTAGAAAGCTGCAGTTAAAAGGTTTCGACTTACTCGAAAGCATTTATTTAAAAAAAGGCGCAACCCAATCAAAACCATTTCTTTAACTCCTTTTGAACTAGTCGAAGGCTAACCAAGTCAAAAGCTACTTAGTCGAAAACAAGCAGGCGCATTTCTTTTAAAAACAAAGTAAAGCTTAAACCCCTTCGAAACCCCTGGTTTTGACTCTATACCTTCTGCCTACATCCATGTGCATTGGTTTCAACGGTGTCGGAGGCGAAGGTAATGAAGCGAAACCTGGTGCCGAAAGCATCGAAATAGTGAAATACATGTAGATTAGTCCTTTTTAAACTATTTATGAGTACCTAACCTGCCTTGTTTGTCAAATTGTGGTTGGTTGCAAGTTTCTCTTTTCTAAAAGTACAGTCGACTTTCCAAGATTATCAACTTAAATTTATTTACAAAAAGCCCCTTCTCCTTTTATAAATATATAAAACATTTAAGTTCCATACCTTAAATAATTTTATATACCCATTTAAAACACTTAGGAAAATTCTACAAGATTCCAGAAAATCACTTTTTATATGTTTTCTAACATATATAAATTTCAAACCGAAACCATTAATTATTTGACCGTAAATAATTTATAACCGAAAATAACATTTTCTTCACCATAAATTTTTATAAATTCAACATAAATTCAAAAAATTATGAAAATTGAATCCCATTTTTATAAATTCCACATAAATTCAAAAAATTATGAAAATTGAATGCCATCTCCAAAAAAATATTTCTGGTCTATACAAAAATTCGCAAGGCATTCGGATGTCATTTAATGGGGTTTTCGTATCAAAACATGTCATAAAATCTATATGAACAATCAAAAATCATCAACAAGTATATATAATCATTCCATCATTCAAAAACATGGCAAATCAATGCAAAATATTTCGGATTCAACTTAAAATAGAAAACAATAAGAAATTTGAGATGTAGTCATTATTCACCTTAGCTTTAGAGATTAAAGAGATTGAAATATGAATGGAATTGATTTGATTACGCTTCTTCCTTAGCTTTTCTTTATCTTTTTCCCTTGCTCTTGTTAATGGTGGCCGGCCTCAAAATAAAATTTTCAAAATGAAATGAACGTGTATGGAGATACACGGCCAAGATTTAGGGATATAGGAATGACCCCCTTTCCTATTTTACCCCTCCTGCATTACATTTTAACTCTTATTTAAATTCACTGTTTAAATGGCATGACTACCCCTTAATTAAACCAAATCTCAATCTCCTAATCAACACATTATTTTATTTTATTTAGCTAATTGAATATCCTAAATAATGTTACCAAAAATATAGGGTGTTACATTGCTCAATGATGGTCTGATCTTAGGCTTTGATGGTATTTTCTCCCTCGATGATTTGCTCTTTCAATTTGAATGGCTCCTCATGAGCGTCTTTGCGCTAATCTTGAATTACTAGGAGTGCTCTTTCATATGCCCTGGTCGCTACCTATAGCAACTATTTACTTGCGTTCTTTCCTTTCAAGGCCATGTCTCTATCAGTCTTCAGCTGAGCTATACCATTATCTCGATCCGTGTGCATTCGTTAGTGATCATCCCTTTCAATCTCAAAAGAAAGAATTTGCTGGTAGCTAGCTCGATTTAAGTCAAAAAGAGCTCGGACTAGACTTGCCACTCAAATCTAGCTTCCATGTCCTCGTTGATTGTCTCAAGATTTTGAAGTGAGTCAACTCAGTTCGTGGGCTTTATATTCTGATCATACTTGACCCCATGCAAGAACAGATATGGGTATGCAGCCTGAATTTGAGATGGACCCAGCGGATTTGTGTACTTCTCACCCCGCTTAGAAGAAGTAAGAGCATCAGTAGTAGTTATGGTCTGGGAGGATGGGATTTCCTACGTTTCAGCAGTCTGAACCTTGGTGCAAGGAGCAGTGATAGATGATGTAGTTCCATGGCACTTATGGGAGTTCTTATGGCGCTTGTGAACATCACTCTAGGCATTACCTTCACCATCCCTTCTTCTCTTCACTCCCCTCTCATGGTCTCTCTTGGTATGGCGGGCATTGTTGTCAGCTTCTTTGTCTTTTCTTCTCCTTCTCCTCATCGGTTCCGCGTTAAGCTCATTGAGTTGGATCTGGAGTTCAATCTCTGTAAGAGCTAGAATGTTGATATAAGTGATTGAATATTCCACGATCCATGAAATCTAAGACGAGAAAAAGAATGGAGTTAGAGTTGGAACTTCAAACTTTACTCAATGCATAAATGCTTGCCTGTGATCCTAAAGTGGAGTGTGTAGCACCGATGACCCCCTAATATACTCTACCAACCATATTGGCATGGTTTCAAAGTTGGAGTCTCTTCACCTTCGCTTACAAAACCACCTGGAGATAGGGAGATATCTAAACCAATCTTGCCAATCATCTCGCTAATTTTGAAGTCCCCAGATTCACACAAATTAATGGAGACGTCTCTTAGAGGGCGAAAATGTATTGTATCTCCAATTAAAGTTTCCGAAACTTGGCCTCCAATTGATCTAGAAGTCTCAAAAATTAACTGTTCTGTAGTAGGCGAGATCAGAAGTTCGAGATTCATTGTTTCAGTAATTAGTATTTCTGGAGGAGGCGATTGTAGTAGATCGAGGCATATACCCGATGATTCACCATAAGATTTGTCCCCTTCCTCGGTGATGTAAAAATCACTATCATCGTCATCGTCTGCAACCTTTTCGTCCTCTTCTACGACCATCGGTTGTTTCCCTTCTCTTCTCTGTATCAGTTCATCTTCCTCCGGGATCGGGGACATCCTACTTGTTTAATCCATATCCCTCAGGATATCTTCTCCTTTAAACAAACCAGTGTCGACGTCGTGGGTTTCTCTAGGTTATACTTCAATCGATGGACCAACGGTGCCTCCCTAAGCGTTCTCGTCAGAGCGATAAGACTAAGCAGCGAAATGGGTTTGCATTCTAGAGTCACTGGAGTTTGGAGACTTAGCGACAATGGATCTCTCCAAGTGAAGCAGGCTGCACACTTGTAGATTTTCATTAGTCAGGAGAAAATCCGCGAAGAGTTTGGAAGCTCTTACTAATTTCAAGATATTGAATGTCGCCTCATGCTCATTGCTGTTGTTTTGAGCTGGAATGTCTGCAATGAAACATGAAACTAGTTAGATACGTGAAACTCTTGGAATGGTGAAAGCAACGTAATAGATGCTTCCTTCCGGACAGCCTGAGACGGTTGAACTCCTCAGGACATAGAATGAAGAAGTATTAGTTCTTAAAAGACGAGCATTTATTATGAAAAATTTCTATCAGCTTGCATCCCTTCCATGCCTCGATAAGCATATAAGAAGGACAAACTCTTCTTCTTTTAAAATGGAAGACATAAGTTAGCTCACTGAGTCTTGGAGGCCGATTAAGCCTATTCATAAACATGACATACAGAGAACTTAAGAGTCCATAACCATTTGGATGTACTTGAAACGGAAACAGTCCAAGATCTTACAGCACGACCATTAGGAATCGATAGAACGATGGATCAGCACCACCTAAACACATATATTGGTGGCAGGAGGTAAAGCCCGGTGGGTGGTTTGTGCAAGTTCGATTCTTGATGGAAAAAGTACATCATCTTCTGGAATGCCATGCTAAAGACATATATTCCTAAGAGATCTAGCAGAAACGACTGAAGGCTTCTACACTGACGGGTCATGTAGAATTCTAAGTCCCAAAAGAAACTAATTGACTACATGCCATGCTGGAACTAATGGACCAAAATATTCTGAAGTGACTGGTTGTCTCGGTCCGGGAGGAGCAAAGGGTGATGTCGGGCTTGTCGTGGAAGCAGCCTCTGAATTTGTAGGCACTCCCTCACTAGGCTTAAGATGAGGTGACTGGTGTGCCATTCTAGATAATAAAAATCAGAGTTTAATAGGACAAGTATGTTCTATTTTAAATGAAATTCCCATGTGACCAATGGCCAGAATCTAAAGGAAGTCGGTGTGCATCAACCATTCAAATTCTGAGCCTTGACCGAGGCAACTTCAATGTGCTAATTATAAAAAATGAATCTAGTGTCCCGTACACCCCGAACAGACCATCTCGTGTAGAATGCTCACTCGCAAAAGAAAAACAAGTCATGTCGTTCTTTTTACTATTTTGGAACGTACCCGTTATTAATTGAAAATCGATAACTGATCGTTGTTTGGAGGGACGCAGAAAGTTTTTCCTTTTCAAGATCACCGATGTGCAGAAACGAAAAATGGTGTAAAGAGATTATCTAGAACAACCGATTTTTGAATGAATCATCATTTTAGAATTTGTTCGGCGATCGAGACCTAGGAAAATATCAAAGAGAATAAGTTAAAGCAGAAGAATAGGACTTGGCACTAGGGTGGCATGCAATCGATTGGGGCAACACTATAATGACCCTAATTTGGAGTAACATTATTTAGACCGTTTAATTGGATGAATAAAATAAAATAATTCTAATAGTTAAGGGATTGATATATGTTAATTAATAAGGGGTCGTGCCTTCATTATTGTATAAGCAAAAGAAAATTGAAAATAAGCAAGTAGAAGGAATATGGTAAGGGTAAAATGGGAACATCCTTCATTCTAATACCCTACGCTATTCCATTCTCCATTCCTTATTCATTTTAACGTTCATAAATAAATCAAAATCCTAATTGCTCGACCGGCCACCATTAAGAGGAAACAAAAAGAAGATAAGTTAGGAATTAAGTAGAAAGCTTGAAGAAATTAATCAAAGGGCAAATCTTAACCTTCTTAACACCAAGCCAAGGTGAATAATTTGACTTACATCTCAATTTTGATAATGACCTTGGTTTCAAGGTTTGATCCGAACTATTTTACAAGTAACATGCCATATTATGTTTGTTTAAATGGATATATATGTTTGTTGATGATTTATATTGTTTCATATAGATTTTATGATAAGTTTAGATTGGAAAACCTAATAAATGATATCCATATGATTTGCATTTTTGATATATGGTCAAAAATATTATTTTAGAAGTGGCATTCAAGTTTCATAATTTTCCAAGTAATTGTGGATTTATTATGTATTTTCTATGAGGGAAAATAGTTAATATTAGGTTAAAATTATTTAAGGCAATTATATAATGATTTCGGGTCTGAAATTTATATATGTTAGAAAACATATTAGAAGTGAATTATAGTGATTTTCGGGGAATTTTCCTAAGTACTTTATTATGGCTATAAAGTTATTTAAGTTAAGAGACTCAAATGTTTTATATGTATTATCAAGGAGAAGGGCTTATTTGCTTAAAATGTTTTAAATTGCTAATTGTGAATTTGGAGGCCTTTTTAGAAAAGAATTTTGATAAAGAATTGGTAACCAACCATATTTTGACAGATTGGGCAAGTTAGGTAAAAAAAATTACTTTGAAAAGCAATAAACCAGTTTTCTTTCGAATTACAACTTCGCCACTTTCTAAGCTTGCTTTCATCACCATGCCTAGGAGGACTTTCGCATCCCTTCGAAACCAATGCACATGGTATCAAGCATTTGATATGTAGTGTATTGGAGAAAGGCGGAAGGGACTGTGTCGAAACCTTGCTTTCGAAGGGATAGAATTATTCTTATAAGCTTTCGAATCCATTATTTACCTCTGTTTATAAAAGATGCTTTTGAAAAGGTTGATGCCAATTTTATTACCTTTCGAATAAATCAACTTGCCATTGTTTTAAAAAGGAGCTTTAGAAAGAGTTGCCGCTTTTTGAACCTATTCGATACCCATGCTACCGCATTCATACCTTTAGAATTAGCTAAGGCCACTTTTCTTTACAACCTTAAAATAATGTATTTGAAAGGGGCGCTTTCGCCTTTTAACATTGAAGCCGCCTTCTCAATGCTTTCAAAAGGGTCATATAGCTGCTTTTAAATAGTTTTGAAGCAATGTTTCCACAAACTCTTATTTGAACCCAATGCTTTCGAAAGACAGGTCTAAATGGTTTCGAATGGGGGATGTCTAAGGTTTTATTTAATAGTTTCAAAAGGGACGCTTTCAATTATTTTGAAAGGGTTTGTTTAAAGATTTTAAGCAAATCTTTCAAAGGTAATGATTTGGCTTATATCCTAAAGTTTCCTAAGTTAGAAAAGGGTTTTAACTTACTTTGATGGGATAAAAAATCCCCTTGAATTTAGATTGGATCAACAGTGTTTTGTCTAAAGCATAAATCATGGCATAAGTATTTTGAGTAAAGCAAAGAGCGTATTTTCTTTGTTTAGGTATGATTTAAAAAGGGTTAAATCATTTTGAAAGAAATGTGTTCAAGGAAAATTGGAAGGGGCAGTTAACCCTACATTTATGACTCATATTTAGAAGACTAGATGGGACTGGTATGGGGTCGCACCTTATACTTTAGCTACCCTAGCTAATATAAGTTCCAATGTGTAGAACTTTGTCACATGTAAGACTAAAACGATGTTACACACAGAAAGGAATACACAAAGTAAAGGTAGGTTATTGGTGAGCCCGCAAAACCATTATGATCAGTTGACCCTTAGAAATGTATGTTAAGGACAGACCGTTGTATCTAACAGATGTTGGATTATGTATTACGTGTGGTAGGCCCAGGTTAGCCAGTGGTTAATAGTTAGCCTGATAAAACTATATTGTTCGGACAGACTGTCCATTGATTGCCTAATTTATATGCATATATGTCATTCCTGCTATTGCTATAATCAGTTTGATTGCAGGTTTTGATTTGTAAAAGACATGGTTTTAAAAGGATATTAGTGAGGGGAGACACGTTCCACTAAGCGGCATGGTCACACTTAATATCAATAAACCAAGATGTAACGGTATTATTCACAACAGACTTTACGTCTGACTTGAAGTTTATGTTTTCCCCATAAACTCTCGGGTGCTCAAAATTAAATTTGAGTAGATGGAGAGTTAAGGACTTTTTAGGTTTAGGAGGTTAGATGAATAAGCTTCCAAAGACGTGCAGGAGGCAAAGCTAGCTTTGTAGGAGTTATTTAGTATTATTTCTATTGTGATGTAGTTATGACTGATATGCCCATGTAGCACTCTAATCATCCAAGGGGGCATCTTCATATGTCGCTCTTAGCATAATTTGTAATAACTATATTTGATCAAAACTTGGAATCGTTTTGGGATTATGTAATTGAGTTTGAAATAGTGATTTGAAATGTAATTAGAAAAGTTGTTTTTTGAAATCTGTGTTGATTTTATTTCATATTCATGTGCTTTTGATATTAGGGATACCATTAATGTTACTGTTATTTTGTCATCGGAAGTTAATACTATAGATGACTGCAATATCTGTAGTGCTTAGCCTAGGGCCTCAAGTAGGGAATCTTACAACTTGGTATCAGAGCATAGGTTTATGAAAACTTAAAAGAAATTTTGAACTTAAAATGATTTTTGAAACATAATCCTAGGTAATTAGAGAAAAGATTGGGGTATGGGATAATGCTATAGTAACATACTTGTATTTGATATATATAAGTATACGCATTATCTCTATTCTTCCATCTCTCTTATGATATTCTTCTATATCTTACAAAGGCTTGAATGCAAATTTTAAGGAAGTAAGATATGGATGCTAGGAATGGAAGAGTTAACATTGGTGGAGGAAGCACCACAACCAATGGAAATGCCAGACCAAACACTAGAAGGAATCCAGGTCGGGCACAAGCTGCTAATATGGGTGCTGGAGCACCGTAAGTTGATATGGGAGCTATGTATCAGTTCTTCGTCAACATGATGCAAGATGGAGTTGTTGCAGGATTAGTTGGAGGAAATCAGGAAGATTTGGAGGTCAGTAACTATGCAGTACTAAGCAAAGACTATGCTACGCTTGGAGGGAAGCCATTTATCGGGACTAAGGGCGCAATTGAAGTGAAGAATTGGTTACTTTATTGCGAAAGAATTTTTGCTGATTTGGGACTTAACAATGAACATAAGAGAAGATTGGCATCCAGACAGTTGCAAAGAGCCGCATTGTACTGGTGAATTCTGTTACCGTAGGAGTAAATGAGGAGACCATGACTTAGGCAGAATTAGGAAGGAGGTTTGAGGAAAGATTCATGTCAGAGATTTCCAAGTCAGCTCTGCTCAAGAAGTTTGCTGAGTTGGTGCAAGCAGACATGACAGTGCTTGAGTATGCAACTAGATTTGAGGAGCTATCCAGATACATATATGCTATGGTTGATATAGTTAAAAGGAATGAGAAGTTCATCTGCGGATTGAAACCCGAGCTTGCTAAAGCAACTTTACCACATATTAAGGATCCGTGCAATGTTTTTTTTGAGATGGCTTTGAGGAATGAGGAAATGCCCGCTTTCTTTAATAGTAAAGCAGTGGAAACTCAAGGTAAGCAGAACCAAAAGAGAAAGTTTTTTCATAAGAAGGAAGCCCAGAAGAGTGGAGTAGCCAAGAAAGGAAAGACAGAAGTTATTTGCTACAAGTGTGATAAGAAAGGGCATTTTGCTAATGAATGTTGCTTAGGAGATGGAAAGAAGGTTATCGGGAAGAAGAATATCAAATGCTTCAACTATGTTCCAATTGGACATTATATGAACCAGTGCAGGGAACCAGCCAAAGATGGAAAGGGTAAAGTGTTTGCATTGGAACCAGCTACCTCAAGACCAATAGTAGAGGAGAAAGGAAAAGCTATGTTGGGAGGTATTCTTTTGATTCATGATGTATCAGTTAGAGTTCTATTTGATACTGGTGCATCGCATTCTTTTATATCTCATTGTTTGGTAGATAAGCTTAACCTAGAACCTTCATACCTAGTTACATCCTTAAGGATTGCGAATCCGATAGGAGGGTATGCTACACTTGGGGTGAGATGTGACTAGTTAGAGTTCGAATTGTTAGGTCATATATTTGGTTGCAGTTTGCATGTATTTGATTTTGGAGGGTTCATAATTATTTTGGGTATGGTTAGGTTAAGTAAATATGATGCTAGGATATTTTTCCATGATAGAAAAATATCACTTAGACAACCTAGTTGCAGTGATCGGATTATATATTCCGTATAAAGTCATAGTTTAGAATTTAATGCTTTGTTGGGTGCTATGGAGGCAGAAGACGAGTTGAATCGAGTTTTCGTTGTTAGAGAATTCACAGATGTCTTTGAGCCCGTGATAGGATTACCGCCAAAACGAGCCATTGAATTTCCGATAGATTTAGTACCGGGAACTGAACCTATAACTAGGCCACCAAGTAGAATGACACCTACCGAGATGAAGGAGCTAAAGGTGTAGTTGGTGGATTTAGAAGGTAAGAACTTTATCAGACCAAGCAGTTCGCCCTGGGGAGCAGCCGTAGTATTTGCGAGGAACCGAACGGGTTGTTGAGGTTGTGTATCGATTATCGTAAGCTGAATAAGAAGACGACATAGAACCAATATTCGTTACCTAGAATTGACGATTTGTACGACTAGTTGAGTGGAGCCATAGTATTCTCTCAATTGGATTTGGAACCAGGGTTCCATCAGCTTAGAGTAGTAGAGGATAGTATCCCTTTAATGGTGTTTAGGACCAGATAGGATCATAGAATGGTTAATGATGCCATTTGGTCTAACTAATGCGCCAGCATTCTCTGTGGACTTGATGAACAGAATCTTCCGGGAGCATCTGGACAGATTTGTATCAGTTGTCATAGACGACATACTGATATACTCCAAGGATGAAAGAGACCATGTAGTTCATCTTAGGATAGTGCTTAAGATGCTAAGGTAGCATCAACTGAAAGTGAAATTTTCGATGTGTCACTATTGGAAGAAGGAAGTGAAGTTTCTTGGTCATGTAGTCATAGAGAAACGGTTGTTAGTAGATCCAGCTAAGATCGAGGCAGTTAATAATTGGAAGAGACACGAGACAGTGACTAAGATAAAGAGTTTTCTTGGAATAGCTGGTTATTATCGGAGATTCATTAAGGATTTTTCATGCATAGCCGCACCGACGACCAAGCTAATTTGGAAAGATGTGAAGTTTATCTGGACTGATAAGTGTGAGGAGGCATTCCAGAAACTGAAACATTTATTGGCTAATGCACCTGTGTCAGTTGTTCCAGAGGGGAATCAGGACTTAGTCGTGTGCACGGACGCATGTGGAACATGATTAGGAGCTGTGTTAATGCAGAAGGGTAAAGTGATTGCCTATGCTTTCAGACCCCATGAGGTTAGATATCTAACTCATGATTTGGAATTAACTGCGGTAATTTTCGAATTGAAGGTGTGGAGACATTACCTGTTGGGAGAGAGATTCGAGTTGTTTACATATTATAAGTCACTGAAATATTTATTCTCTCAAAAGGAGTTGAATATGAGACAGCAGAGGTGGTTAGAGTTTTTAGCCGCTTATGACTTTGGTATTGAGTATACAGTGGGAAAAGCCAATAAGGTTGTAGATGCGCTTAGCAGAAAATATCAGAATGCAGTATTGGCAATGATAGCTGAGTAGAAAGACTTAGAATCATTAACCACATATGGAATACAATGGAGATCTAAGAGTAGTTCTAGTCAAGAAATTGCTGTGTTGTCGTGTTTAGAAGTTTGACCGATGATGAGTGAAAGGATTGCTTCTAACCAAGGAGAGGATTCATTATTAGCTAAATGGATCAGAAAGTTAAAGAATGGAATAGAGAGAGATGATTTGAAAGATTTAAGTCTTGACCAGAATGGGTGGTTGAGGAAGAAAGGAAGACTATGTGTTTTGAATATGGGGAACGTTAGGAAGGAAGTTCTTAGAGAATGCCATCGTTCGAAGTTCACTATTCATCCGTGAGGAACTAAGATGTATCAAGATATGAAAAGGAGTTTCCTCTGGGAAGGTATGAATAGAGATGTAGGCTTATGGGTGAGGCAATGTTTAAACTGTCAACAGGTAAAAGCTGAACATTAGAAATCGAGTAGGTTACTTCAACCTTTGGAAGTTCTAGTCTGGAAATGGGATTCCATCTCAATGGATTTCATAGATGGGTTGCCAAGGTCGAATAGAGGAAATGAGAGCATATGGGTTATAATGGACATATTGACTAAGAGTGCACTTTATATCCGTTCAACCAACTAGGACGGCACCTGTTTTAGCTAAGTTGTTCATGAAGAATATAGTTAGACTGGATAGAATTCCTAGTAGTATAGTAAGTGATAGAGATTCCTTATATACTAGGGAGTACTTGAAAAGTCTACAATATACTTTAGGTACCATGCTCAAGATGAGTACCGCTTATCATCCGTAGACAGATGGGCAATTGGAGAGAGTAAACAAAGTCTTAGAGGATTTGTCAAGAGCTTGCGTGCTAGACTTCAGAGGATCATGGGAAGACCATCTACACTTAGTCGAGTTTTTGTATGACAACAGTTTCAGACTAGTATAGGGATGGCTCCATTTGAAGCTTTGTATAGAAGACTATGCAAATCTCCCATTTGTTGGTTAGAGACCGGGGATAGGTTAGTTCTTGGTCCAAATTTGGTTACAGAGGCTATAGAGAAGATTGAGTTAATTCGAGCTAGGATAAAGGAAGCTCAGTCTAAGTAGAAGAGTTATGCTGATAAAAGACGGAAAGATTTAGAATTTTCAATTGTTGATTAAGTTTTCATCAAAGTGTCACCGATGAAAGGTGTAATCAGATTTGAAAATTCAGGATACTTAGCACAAAGATTTGTTAGACCATTTCCTATTATAGAAAGGATCGATAAACTTGCGTATGGAGTAGAGTTATCGAATAGTTTGGCAGGAGTCCAAAATGTTTTTCATACTTCTCATCTAAGGATGTGTATTCGAGATCCAGAGACTAGTATTACACCGACTATGTTAGATGATCTACTAGTGGAACCGGATATGACTATAGTTAGGAAACTAGTTCGTATAGTTGCGAGAGATGAGAAGACACTAAGAAACAAGACAGTCAGATTAGTCAAACTCCAATGGAGTGACGACGAGAGAGACTGCATTTGGGAAACTGAGAGTACGAATAAAGATACTTATATTGACTTGTTTAATGGTATGTTTTCCCTTTATGTTTTATTGTTGTGAGTATGTTATCATAATTTCAAGGACGAAATTCTTTAAGGATGAGAGTTTGTAACGACCTTAATTTTATGTAACATTGTTTAGAACATTTAATTGCATGAATTAAATAAAATAATGTTAATAGTTAAATTATTGATATTTTTTTAATTAATAAGGGGTCGTGCCTTAATGAATGTATATGCAAAAGAAATTTGAAAATAAGTAAGTAGAAGAAATATGGTTAGGGTAAAATGGGAACATCCTTCATTCTAATAACCTAAACCCTTCCATTCTCCGTTTCTTATTCATTTTAACATTCATAAATAAATAAAAACCCTAAGAGCCCGGTCGGCCACCACTAAGAGGAATCAAATAGAAGATAAGCTAGGAATCAAGTAGAAAGCTTGAAGAAATTAATCAAATGGAAAATCTCAACATTCTTAACACCAAGCAAAGGTGATTAATTTGATTTACATCACACTTTTGATAATGATCTCGGTTTCAAGGTTTGATCCAAACTATTTTGCAAGTAATATGCCATGTTATGTTTGTTTAAATTGATATATTTGTTTGTTGATGATTTATATTATTTCATATAGATTTTATGATAAGTTTAGATCGAAAAACCTATTAAATGACATCATATGATTTTAGTTTTTGATATATAATCAAAAATATTATTTAGAAGTGGGTTTCAAGTTTCATAATTTTCTAAGTAATTGTGGATTTATTATGAATTTTCTATGAGGGAAAATAGTTGATATTGGGTTTAAATTATTTAAGGTAATTTTATAATGATTTCGGGTCTAAAATTTTTATATGTTAGAAAACATACTAAAAGTGAATTATTATGATTTTTGGGGAATTTTCCTAGGCATTTTATTATGGTTATAATATTATATAAACTAAGGGATTAAATGTTTTATATGTTTCAACAAGGAGAAGGCTTATTTGCTTAAAATGTTTTAAATTCTTATTTGTGAATTCGGCAGCCTTTTTAAAAAAGAATTTTGATAAAGAATTGGCAACCAATCATATTTTGAAAATTTAGGCAAGTTAAGTAAAAAGGAATTACTTTGAAAGGCAATAAACCAGTTTTGTTTTGAATTACAACTTCGCCACTTTCTAAGCTTGCTTTTGTCACCATGCCCATGAGGCCTTTCGCACCCCATCAGAACCAATGCTAATGGTATCAAGCAATTGATACGTAGTGTATTGGTAAAAGGCGGAAGGGACCATGTCAAAACCATGCTTTCAAGAGGTAGAAGTTATTCTTATAAGCTTTTGGATCCATTACTTACCTTTATTTATAAAAGATGCTTTCAAAAAGGTTGAAGCCAATTTTATTAGCTTTCGAATCAATCAACTTGCCTTTGTTAATCCACTTGCCTTTGTTTTAAAAAGGAGCATTAGACAGAGTTGTTGCTTTTTGAACCTATTCGATACCCATACTGCCACATTCATACATTTCAAACTTGTTAAGGCCGTTTTCTTTATAGGCTTAAAATAATGTTTTCAAGAGGGGTGCTTTCGCCTTTCGAAGCCGCCTTCTCAATGCTTTCGAAAGGGCCACATAATTGCTTTTAAATAGTTTCACTGCAACAAAACTTATTTTTGGTTGCATTAGTTGGTTGCGTTTCTAGGTTTATGTCGTCGTTGGTCATTTTAGAATATAAAATGAAACGATGAAACGCTGCTAATTGGTCCCGCCAATTATTTATCTATATTTTGCTAAAATTTTCCGTGGCCGCTCAAAATTTCTTTCACACCACTTTTTCACCCTCTCAAAATTGCGATGGGAACAAAACAAAGTCTCTGTCTTCCAATCCCTAACCCTCGTCTTCGTCCCTAAAATCCCTCATCTTCCTCATATGATATCCCCAAAATCCTCTTCCAATCCGGCACCGTCTCCCTCTTTTTACCTTTGAAAAGTAGAGAATGGCGAAACGTTTAGTTCCCACGTTCAACCGAATTTTAGTTGAAAAAATCGTTCCTCCTTCTCAAACTTCGTCTGGTATCTTACTACCTGAGAAAACTACTAAGGTAATTCGTTTTAGTTTGACCATTTGTTTTATCATATTTTAGTTAGATCTGGTTTTCGTGTCCTTGGATTTTACTGGCAAAAAGAAGTTTAGCGATCTTGTTCTAAGCTTTGGCCTTTTAAATTGATGATAGAGACGACAACTTTAAGCTAGCCAAGGGAAGCCGCATCAACTTCTTCTTTTCTAGCTTTTGCTTTCATTAACAATTTTCTGAGAAACACTTGGCATCAGCTATCAGTTTCTTGTGAAGATTGGTCATATTTTTGTTTATGAGGCATTCATTTTTTTACCAAAAACTGAATTAACATGCAAATCTTAGATGGCCTTCCATTTATATGGTATGCACAAGATAGTTTTTTTTTCGTTCCATGTAAATCTTAGATGAATGGTGAATTAACATGATGGTCACTACTGATTCCAATGTCGCTAATGATTCCATTGATTTTATGGTCTTCTTTTTTGTTCCATGTTTTCCTTCCGATACCGCATCTCTACATGTCGGTATTTACTTTATACTTTCCCTTTGTTTTCGATATTTTGTTTTTTATACTTTGAAGACATACTCTCTTTTTTAATAATAGGTCAACAATTTGATAGGTTTCGATTAGTTTGTTCCCAATTTGAACTGTGCAGTACTTTAATTAAATGTTTGTTGTTCATGTTGGTACTCTTAATGGAAAAGAGGGTTGAGACGACCAATACCATTTAATTTATTGGCATGTTATAGTTTAAGGTCCTCACAATTTATCCAAATTTTTTGAGATTGTCAGTGGTATCATCTATTCTTTCACCCGTCTACTATAAGATGACATCTTAATAAACAAAATTACCACATATAGGATTTATTCCATTAAAAATGGGTAGACAATTTCATTTCATAACATAAAAGGATTAATTGTTAACGTACTCTAAAATTTTGCTCTTCAATCGGATTTTTTTTTCTCTTTGTGTTTCCATCGTTACCATTCCTTTTTTTCTTCATTATTGCCATACAGTTTACATATTGTTGTTTGATCACTACACCATTTTGTAACCATGTCCAAAGTTTTGAGCATGTTCAATGGTGCAAGATATGTAAACATTGATATTTTGGGTGGGCATATGCTATTCCATATATGATGGCACCATGTTAGAGTTGAATCCTTAGGTCGAATAAAATTCCAAGCAGATTTGAGATTGAAAATGGTAAATACCAATATTGCTTGGTTCAGTGGAAGGTTTGATCCTGCTTCGTTTGAACTTTACAACTTAGGATTTACAATTTGAATCCCGTTTTGGAAACTTTGTGTCAGACAATTACTGTATAAGTTCCAAATGTACTGAACTGTAAAGGTTCTAGACTTCTACCTAAATCTGTTATATAAAAAAAAGGTTATTTTCTTTTTTATTCAACCTTAAAATATTTGAATTGTTTGCTTTTGTTTGTTTAATAGAAAAATAAATTTTTTATTTTGATTTTAAATCTATTTTTTTCTTACAAAGAGTTTCATTACGCACCTTGGATTGGAGTTTCACCAACTCCAACATTGAAGCTGTGCATTGGATGTTTTTAGGTAAACTGTAAATGTAATTGAATCTCAATATTCTATTTATCTAAGGTACAAGTGCACCCATTTTCCATTTAAAATAGTTATGTACTCATTTATAAAACTCTTGAATAAGGTACTTACTAACAATGTTACAATAACAATGCTCAATGGTTCCCTGAATTTGGTTATTATTTCATGAATTTGGCGAAACAATAAGAACGTAAAATTGTGGATATACGCTTCAAGAAAATATAAGTTGTTACTTTAACTATTTTAGTGTAAAATTAAACCACAAGTTATTTTTCTGTAACAAATTACAAAGCAAGACATTATTTTTCACTTTAAGATTGAAAAAAGGAAAAAAAAGAAAAGAAAAAAGCTTAGTAAGGTTGACACCATGGGAGTAAGAAGACGGGAAGATTTGAACGACACGCCAAAATGTGTTAAGTGGGAGGATATGTGATTTGGATTGAATCCAAGTGAATTTGGAAAGAGAAATAGTCATTTTTGTGAACTAGTATAGTTTTATTTCAGAGTTTTTATTTACAAAAAATACATTGCCTTGATCACAGGAAACCAAAGCAGGGTACATCACACTGTAAACTCATTTGATTAGGGGTGTTTTTCCAGTTTGGGATGGTAGGAGTTGGGGTTTAATTGTCTGGATTTATCGAGACTTTTAGCTATCAAGTGTATTACTTTATAGTTGCTATGTACATGTTGGGGTCAATCAATATGGTATGTTACATTTGCATTTATTTTATTTTATCCTTCACTTGTTGTTATGTTTCCCAGATATGCGTTTGTAGTTATGCTTACAAGATGGGTTTAATTTAAAATGAACTTTCGATGCTTGAGCATACGATTTACATCTAAAAATAACTACAGATCTATGCGGATTAATAATAACATTTAAAATATTGGCGTGTTGCTAGAAATCTGTTCTTACTTACTGTTGCATGCGTATACATAAAACTGTGACTTAATATTTGGAACTTGGCTAAAATATTGAATTTAATGTTGTATACAATTGGACAGGAGGGATATTCCTGTATTGGGTAGGATCAACGCCTTTACTTTGCGTTACAGACCCAGATCTAGTGAAACAAATTCTATCAAATAAATTTGGTTTCTTCACCAAGCCGTCTAGCGGAGCACAATTTGATGAGATGCTTGGTAAATAGGGCTTAGTTCTAATCGATGGAAAAGTGTAGGCTACACACCGAAGAATTGTCAGTCCTGCTTTTACAATGGATAAGTTAAAGGTCGGTACTAAGATTGTCTAATAGGATCATTTGTTTGGTTTAAAGCCAAAGGTGGAAAACAGCAGTAAATCTGGATCATTCAATAAAATGGAAATGCATATTAGCAAATTCAGTTCTGCTGAAATGCACTGTTAGTCGAAGTCAATGAATCTGGATAAATTAAACATTTTTTTGTTTTCATTTTATGTTGCAAAACCATGATGAAATTCACTAAAAAGTAGTTGTATAAAGACTATGAAATAGGATCACTCACTCTAATCTAAAATCAAACTTGAGAAACATCGGTGAATTTGGTTCCTTTGATGAATAATCTATGAATGTCCATCGACGATGAATTTTAGTAGATTCAATCAAGGTAAAGTGCAATGTTCAATAAAGTTATTCAATATAGTTACGATGAGGGAAAAGATGTATTTTTGACACAGAAGGAACTTCTTATGATGTTATTAACAGCCACTTATTCCAAGAAACCCGGAGTCAAGTAGTTTATCTTCACTCTGACATTATTGTGTATTAGTTAACTGTACGTATCTAGCTGAGACATACTATTTTGCAGCTATCTTCCTACCAAGCACAATCAACAAAGATGGAAATTAGAAAAGAAAATAAAGGAAACATTGATGAAAATCATCAAAAGTAAGCTAGATTCCACTAACTCAAATTATGGTCATAATTTTCTTGGCTTAATGATTGAAGCAAATCAGAAAGAAGGAGGAGGAATGACCATGGTTGAGATTATCTATGAATGCAAAACTTTCTTCTTCGGCGGACATGAAACAACTGCTAATTTGCTGACATGGACTATGTTTTTGTTGAGTACAAACTTAGAATGGCAAGACAAGCTGAGAAAGGAAGTTGTTGAAGAATGTGGTATGGAAATTCCAAATGTCGATAATCTAACCAAGTTCAAATCGGTAAGTATCAACTTATCTTATTCAGAGATTTTTTCTAAAATGAATCCATTTTATGGCACTGGTAACTTTTTTGGTACATACATGATACATCAGTGTTTCCTTTTTCCTAAATTGACCTTAAAAACGAAAATGGGAATCCTAATTTTTAAGAAACACATTTTGTAATCAGGACATGGAACTGGAGATACAGGCTTGCAAATTAAATAATTAAGGTTGTGAATTTAAGTAAAAAGAATTTAGAAGACAAATATAGATGAAATTTTTGTGGAAAAGTAGAATTATATGAAGACTTTTGCAAATTTGAGAATTGTGTAATATTGTTAGTGGTGTTAGGAGTATATGGTGTGTTTCGTTGTGTTTATAACAGATGTGAGTCTGTGGAGTTAATTTGTACATATACAAAACCACCCATACACTGTCTTTCTCCCATAGTACAGCTAAAAGTCTATTTAGAAAAAATATACACTATAGATTTTTTTATAGTAATTTCTAAAGTCTTTTGATATGATCAAACTATTGTTCTATAACTCGCAGGTCAGCAGGTGACATTGCGGCATCTTCTAGCGGTGATTACATGCAACAAGCTCTGGATTACTTCCTTGTAGAAGAAGCATTCATAATTCATGCTGAAGAGGGTGAAGTGTAGAACAGGTGGTAAGATATTTAAGGTTGAAATTGCAGCAGTTTTGAGTTTCTGGAGCTAAGGCAAGTGAATGTTGATGATATGTAGTTAACAGGCTTTGCATTGGGTCACTACTTAATTTGGTAGTCATGTAAGTCGCACAACTGTAGTCATTTGACTAGATAAACTGATCGTTGTGAATAGATAAAGTTATACATGCATTTTAATTTACAGTACAGAAGAGTGAAACAAAATTAACTAATGAAGCATGTGTTGTGTTGATGTAATTTTGCACAAACAGAGAATTAAGCAGGCGCTAAGAAGATATGGAAGCAACATTATATTTTCTAATGGATTGAGAGATCAATGGAGTAGAGGAAGGTAAGCCATTCAAATTTCACTTGTCAAATTTTTATGTTCATCTTAGATATTAATACATTGATTTCATGCAGTGTGCTAAGTAACATATCCTCCAGCATCATAGCCTCGATCACAAAAAAAGGCAAGTATACCTAAATTTTCAATTCTTTATTATATGTTTACTTGAAGTTTGTTACACGTCTCATTTAGCAAATAAAAGTTTACTTGGACCATCTTAATATTCGTCAAACACGATGGTATATTGGTATGACATAGATGATGAAATGGTGCTATGAAAATATGGCCAGTAAATTCAATTTTAATAATTATCTGAATTTAACTCATACATATATTTATATCATCTTTTCAGATATGAATATCTAACTATAAAATGATTACAGAGTGAAGATGGAGATATTATTGATTGTGTTGACATTTGCAAACAACCTGCCTTTGATGTCATTATCTCACGCTGACAACATTCATTCTAAGTAAACATAAGATTAAGACAATAAGTTTAGCATTTTAGTTAAAATAATTAAATGTAATTATGTATTAATTATCTTATGCCAATGCCGTTGATTAAGAAATATGGCAAGCCGAACCTTTTGTTTATTCAGGAGACATTGGAAAGTTAGACAAAATAGAGTCACATAAATTAACATGACATTATACTTATTCTATGTTGGTATAATAAAAACTGGAAATATAGGTACCTTCTTTGTGTGCACCCTAAGGTATAAATTTGAGTTTTCTCGGTACTTCTCAGTTTTTTCTTCCGCAGTAGCTTAACTTGAAGCAGCCTGCAGATGAATGGTAGGTTGTTGTATGGTTTTGTGGTTGCTGTTGGATGAAATATAGGTACCTTCTTTGTGTGCACCCTAAGGTTATTTGTTTGAAGTATTATAGTCTAAGGACTTCTATATTTGAACATTTTTGATCTTTGATACCTTCACCTCACAAATATTTAGTAACATGATTATTATTGTTTACAGGTAGATACGTTTGTGAAGAATTCAAGCAGCAGCACTGGTTTTTGGTATGGTAGCAGCACATGTATGTAGTTAGGTTGATTAAAACTGTTATGAAACTATTATGAAACTAGTATGTATGGTAGCAGCACTACTTTAGCTGCATATACTATTATGAAACTATTTATGGTAGTTTGGTTGTGTAAACGTATGGTTAACCTTTTGTCTTGACACTAATGTTATGATATAGTGGTGACTATGTAATTGCTTTTGTTTGTGTTATTGTGGTTCATTGAATGTGTTATTTTTGAATATGTATGTGTTTATATATTATGTTATTGTATAAGTTTTGAAGTACTTGAATTGGAGGCGAAATCAGATGTAGTCGTGGAATAGCAGGCAGTAAAATCGAAACATACGGTGGCGGAGAAAAAACGCTGCAAAAAATAATAATAAGTGCAACAAAAAAATAAGATAGCAAACGGCACCTTTTCGGTGGCGTTTCTTAAACGCTGTAAAAAAGATCTTTAGTAAAGTTTAAAAAACGCTGCCAAAAATTCGTTTATAGTGGCGTTAAAATAAATGCAACAAAAAATCATGGATTTTTAGTCGCATGTTTTCTAGCGGCGTTTACCAAAACGCCACCAAAACTTTTTGTAGCGTTTTTTGCGCGCCACTAAAAACCAAATTTCTTGTAGTGTTTCAAAGCAATGTTTCCACAAACTCTTATTTGAACCCAATGCTTTCGAAAGACAGGTTTATATGGTTTTGAAAGGGGGATGCCTAAGGTTTTATATAATGGTTTCGAAAGGGATGCTTTTAATTATTTTGAAAGGGATTGTTTAAAGCTTTTAAGCGGAGGTTTCGAAGGTACTGGTTGGCCTTATATCCTAAAGTTTTCTAAGTTAGAAAGGGGTTTTAACTTATTTTGATGGGATAGAAAATCCCCTTAAATTTAGATTTCATCAACATTGTTTAATGTAAAGCATACATCATGGCATAAGTATTTTGAGTAAAGAAAAGGGCATAGTTTCCTTGTTTAGGTATGATTTAAAAAGGGTTAAATCATTTTAAAAGAAATGTTTTCAAGAAAAATTTGAAGGGGCAGTTAACCATGAGTTTATGAGTCAGATATTAGAAGACCAGATGGGACTGGTATAAGGTCGTGCCCTATACTTTAGCTAGTACCCACTAGCTAATATAAGTCTAAAATTCCAGTGTAGGGCTTTTTCATAGGTGAGACTAAATCGATGTTACACACAGAAAGGAATACACAAAGTAAAGGTAGGTTATTGGTGAGACCGCAAAACCATTATGATCAGTTGACCCTTAGAAAAGTATGTAAAGGACAGGCCATCCAATATTGTGTCTAACAGAAGTTGGATTATGTATCATGTCTAGTAGTCCCGAGTCAGCCAATGGTTAATAGTAAGCCTGATAAAACTATATTGTTTGAATAGACAGTCCATTGATTACCTAATTTATATGCATATATGTTATTGCTATTATTATTATAATCAGTTTGATTGCAGGTTTTGATTTGCAAAAGACATGATTTTAAAAGAATATTAGTGAGGGAAAACCCATTCCGCTAAGCGGAGTGGACTCACTTAATATCAATAAATCGAGATGTAATAGTATTATTCACCCTAGGCTTTACGTCTGGCTCAAAGTTTATGTTTTCCCCTTCGACTCTAGCTATAACGACCCGTATTTTTAACACTTTCAAAATACGAATTAAAATGAAAATTTTGGATAAAAATCCGAAGGAAATAAAATTTTGTGTTGTTAAATGTGAATTACAAGTTAAAATACAAAACTGAATTCTGAAATAACTTATTTGTAAAATAAATATGGATGTTAACTTGTAGTGAATGTAAATAATGAATTGAATTTGATTGTAAACCAAATTGGTTATGATTGTAAACAAAGAATAAATAAAATGGTAGATTTAATAATGGAAGTTTATGTTATTTAAACTAATATAAATAAATGTAACTTAATATTACAGTTGATTGAAAGCAGATAACAACTGAAATTGTAATTCGATAAAGATGTTAACTTGTAATTGAACGTAAGTAAAGATTTAAATTTGAATGTAACAAGTAATTGAATTGAATTGAATTTGATTGTAAACAACGAAATAAATAAAATGTTACATTTAATATTGAAGTTATAATATGGAAACCAACGTAAATGAATGTAATTTAATATTACTATGAATTTAAATAAGATGATAGCTGAAGAAAATGAAAGTAAATGAATTATAAACTATTGATAATAATGTATAAATGGTTGATTCAATAATGAAAGTGTAAATCGAAATAAAAGAATTCATTTGGAATTAAGTAACTTGAATTTGACTTACAATATAATTGAACGCTAAATCTAATATAATCTTTTATATTGGATTTATAATGGAAAACTGCATTGTAGAAGATTGTTAATTACTGTGAAATTAAAAATGGAATTTGTGAACAATGGAAATTTGATTTAAAAGTTAATAATTTAAAATTGGGACTTTTATATTGAAATTAAACAGTCAAATAATTTATTTTTCGAATATTGGATTTAATTAGACAATTAAATCGATAATTTAATAAGTTAAATTTCAGTAATAATTGAAAATCGAGTGGAATATGATTGAAAATGATTTGTAAAATTTTATCTTATCATATTGGAGTTATAGTAATATTATAGAACTTTTAAAATTGAATTTAAAGTTAATTTGTGAAAATTGAATATTTTAATATTTAATTATCGACTGAAAAATAGCCATTTTTCGAACAGTCTCAGAATTGAACGAAACTAGTTCCATTGGATCCGTAATAGTTTGTTATTATCGGGTTTCAATTTTCATAGCAATCGGAGTTATCGTTTGATCGTGGCAGCTCGAAACACATCGAATTGTTTTTAATATTAATTCGGCGAGAGAAAATAGTCATTTTTCAAAAAGTCTCGGATTTCGACGAAACTAGTTTCATCGGATCCGTAATGTCATATTATTGTAAGGTTTCAAATTTCGTGTCAATCAGATTTACCGTTTGTCCGGGGCGAGCCCAAACGCATAGAAATTTGATTAATTGATTTAATTTTAAATCGACCGTTTATTGCCGTAACTCGCACAGATGATCGAATTAGCTTCCGAAACCTATTCCATTGTATTCGAAACGTGGGGTAAACCTTAGAAACATCAGCCGGCATGCTTCGTTTGGAGTTCGGAAAATCCGAGATGAATAGTGTCGCGTATTTTTCTATAAAAGCCCCTCACTTTCTCTATTTTCCAAAAACCCTAGGGTTTCAGCCCTTAGCCGCCACTTTTAATTCAATGGCCAGAAAATTTCGAAACTTCTTCCTCATTTTCCTCTCAATCCATCAACAATTAGCAAAAGTCGTCAACTACAAAGTTGTAGAGGACGACGAGAGCTTCAAATCCATTCGGAGATGATCGAAAACGGAGCAACGGATCAACGGGAATTTGCATTTAAAGTTTCGTGCTTGTCCACGATTTGCGTGCAGCAGAGATGGCCGAGCTCCACCCTACTCTAGCCGATGGTAGCTTCCTTGAAGGCCTTCGACGTGGTATTCCCCGATCGTTCTGGAAGTCGTCGTGGAGGTCGTGAAAATTGATGGAAGAAACGACAGCCTATGGGTTTCATTTTCTGGGAGTTACGTGAGGGAGAAGAGAAGAGGGGGGGGGGACGGCCTGATCTGGTGGAAGAAAAAATGGACGGCCCAGATCTGATGAGGTTTAAAATTATAAAAGAAAATTGTAAATATTTATAATATAAATTCGTGTTAACTTCAAAAATATATAACTTTTTCATACGAGGTCCGATTGGAACAAAACCTTTTGCGTTGCGATCGTAATGACGAGAGCTTCGAAATGAAACTGGTTTGAATGGATTTGGAGACGGTGGAGATTTGGGCTAAAGTTGGGCGTCGTCCAGTTTTAGTTCCAAACCGGAACGTCTCGGCGACAACAGAAAATCAAAGTGAGTGTTTTATAACGCTCACAACGTACTGAATATCTTTATGGTAGTTAAATTTGACATTATGAAGTGATATGAATTTATTTGTCGTTGTTTGATAAAAATTTAATTGTCATATAGATTGTCGTGTGAATTCACCGTTGAAAATTTAAATTGACAGTAAATTGAAATTAGGATTTAATTGAAATCAAATTTCCCGATATTGATAACTATGATTGCCGTGAATTGTATTGACTATTGGATGATTTATTTCGATGGACGCTATTGGTTGATATTTAAATGTTTGGATGTTTATTTGCTTATATATATCCTATTATACATGCACATGACACTGTGATTGGTTTAAGTAATATATATTCATCCCTGACATTTAATTGAAATAACTAACCACTTGGCCATAGGTTAGAGAATTATATACGGACACCGGGTTGGTTAAATTAAATGATTTTAAAGTTGTTTTGAAATTATTTAAATGAATTGATTTTAAGAATAAAATCCAATTTATGGAAATTGAATTATTTTGAATTGAAGCTCGAGATGTTGGAATTTAAACTTGGTAAATGAAATTGCTTAATTATTCGAAGTTTAGATTTTTAAGAGAAAAAAAATTGAAATACGGCGTAAATTTCGAAAGTTGATTTGTTTTAAAAGATTGGACTTTTAATCGAACTCTGAATATTTCTAAGAAAATTTATGTGAAATTATATTTCAAGTTTGAGTTTGGAATTGAGAATTGATTTGAAATTGAGATTTAATTAATTTGGAATTTAATTGAAATTCAAAGAAATTTGTGAATTGGACTAAATTGAAACTATTGAATTAAATTTGAAGATAAAATTGATTTGAATAGGATTTGAACTGAAATTGATTTGGAAGTTAATACTTAAATGAATTCTTGAAATCCGAATGTTAATCTAAGTTTATTGAATTGGAATTGTTCCAGAAATTAAGTAAACTACTTAATACGGATGTTTAATTTGAAGTATATTCTAATTTGAATACGTAATGGTTTTAAAGCGAATCTTATATTCTTATATAAATATATGAACTGTTTTGAAATGTGAAATATTTAAAGTTTCGAAATATATTGGAAGTGAAATTGTTTATTTTGTGGTTCAAATATGTATTTGAAATTGATAATTTGAAATGGTTTATTGAGAAGCTGAATCGAGTTGAAATTGATGATTTGAAATTGGATTAAATTTTAAATTTTGGAATTCGAGTTTATGTGAATCGTTTTGTGAAAAGTAAGGCAAAAATGATTTTTGAAATGAAATCGTATATTTTGAGTAGATAGGATGATTTTGAAATTGAAATGAGATATTGAGGCAAAAATGATTTTGAAATGAAATCGTATACTTTGAGTAGATATGATGATTTTGAAAAGGCTTTTATTTTTGAAGCGAATATGATATTCTTGATAATCAATTATGAATTTATTTTTAAAATGTAAAAGAGCCATCGGTGTAATAATACGTAGTTATTAAAGAGACCGGGATCGGATATGGACATACTCTCTGTCGATACCGAAAACCACTTTAATAACTAGTATACGCGGAGTGTTGATCCAGAACGAAGTGGATGGTTTGATGAACGCGTTGATTGAAGAAAGAGAACGATATTGGATGACCCCTGACATGACTAAAACAGGAGCCGCGCCGGGCCATTGAGGTTCGCCACCTCTAGCGGACACACTTCTTCGTTACCATGTCTATTACTTTTGTGATTCGATTTGGGTGCACCCCTCGATTTTGGGAGTGTTGTTTCACGGTGTTGGGGTAGTAGCTGCTATGCCCAACATTAGTCCGGATCACGCAACTACTAGTATCCTAGTTGGTATTGCCTCATGTACCTTGTCATACTGATTATCCTATTCGCGACCACTACGATTTTGGTTTGTACCTTTAGTATATGGATTGCCCTTTGGTGACTTCCGATTTTGGGGAAACTACGGTCTTGTATATGCTCTTGGGAATATAAACTGTGTTAAGGGTGGAATGGGCCATGGCTTAACGCTATTTTAATACTTTTACTTTAATGTAGACATATTATAATAGCGTATTGTACTAAATAGTAGATAGTTTAACGGATCCTTGAGAGATGGAAAATCCCGTAACAACTCTTAAGTTACTGCACTCACGTTGACATTGGACAGGAGATGTCAAACCCCGTAAACATCTCTGACGCCGTCACACTCATATTTTCTTATTAGATTTGACTTACATGAGATATTTTAGTCCTAACTCGAGTGTTTTGTCTTTTCATTACGCTCGGGTCAGCCTGAGCATTTCAGATAAGGTTGAAGATCTATTTTGGAGGACGAAGACGGAGTTTGGTATTACATCATTTGTATTCTACTACCATATTATTTTTCCGCTGCATTATTGTATTATCTCTGATATGTATGTAGCTCTGATTTATGATGTATAATAATAATCAAATTTATTTATTTAACAGCTTCATGAACTGTTATTTTATTATTATATCTTGTTCCTTCTGCTGCAAGATTCTGAGTTTGCTTCTGTTCTTTCTTTCCTTTTCTTATTTAACCCCAATAACCATCTGCCTTTTTGAACGGTTTGAGTTGGACATGTGTGGATTATTGTCGACTTGAACGGTCAAAAATGGTGGGTCATTACAGTTGGTATCAGAGCTTTGGTTTAGATTACCTTGGCTCTAGTGGGGAATAACTCATTGAAATAGAGGTAAATTATATGAATGAGTTGAGTGTATATGAGAGAGCGTATTTGTAATTTTGATATAAAAATGATTTTATATTGTGTTAATTTGTTCCGTTGAGTATTTATGAATTCTGGTTGGTACTTGGGACGCCAAGGCATCAATAGGAATTTCTAAACGCTCGAATAGGACAGATTGACATAATATTGTTTTGGATTATATTCTATATATAAAAGACTTATCTTGAAAATTTATAAATTTTGATTGTATTGGTTAGAGATGATAATATTAGATTATCATCGTTTATTGTTGATTAGTCAATATTTCTAACTATTGACTATTGAATGATTTTAAGAAATGAAACTTGTAAATATGATTGACAATGAATATAAATGGTAAATAAAATGAAATAAAAATGAATTTAAATTAAGATGGAGAATTTAAATTCTGGTGTTTTGAAAATTTATTAACAAAAATTTGAAATGTATAATATAAGTATTATATGATAGTATATTCGATTAGAAATTGTTTTCAAAGGATTTCAAATGAAGTAAGTGTTATACTCCCCTCTTGACACTAGAGAATGATTTCGGTGATGAGTGCACGCATCATCGACGTTATTTTCGAGAGTCCAAGTGGGGGAGATTGTAACAACCCAGGATTTCGTGATTTTTATTATCGTTATTAGACGATTATTATTGTTGGCAAATTTCTCTTGGGTGTTTTAATCGGGCAAATTCTTCTAACAATTTGTTAAAAAGGATTTGTGGGCTTTATAATAATCGTGGCCCATAGGTGTTTGGGGCCGTGAAAATTTTCAAGGCAAATAATCGATCCCCCTCTCTATTTTCATTCGTTCAATATCCCGTCCCCTTTACCCATTATTCACTTTCAAATCCCTAAAACAAACGAGAGTAATAAATGGCGGCCACGAATTCTTTTCGCGTTCGTTCGTCCCAAAATTAGAACTTCGGCGATTTTGCTTGCGAATCTCTGGCGATTACGATCTCCAGCTCGTCCTTGCCTCCAGTCTGGAATTAGGGCTCGTTCAAAATCAACGGCATCGACTTCCTTCGTCGCTCGCGACCGTTCGAATTGTGATCGTCTCTGCTTCAAATTGTCGAACGCCTCTACGTGAACGAGTTCGTCTTTGCTTCGAACAAGGTGAGTGAACTATCACTCACATCTAATTTATTCTCGCTACTGTGCTTGGGTTGTTCGACTTCGTTTTTGTGTTGATGAGTTTTATCTGTTTTGTTTTGTTGTTCGATGTTGATAATTGAGGTTGCTACGTGAACTTTTACTGCGACTTTGGCGTATGTCACTTTCGCTATCGACATGAATTTGGTTGACTGTTCCTCGTCTTCTTCTTTGGTTGCTTTGGCACCAAACATTGGTTTGCATCTTTACACAGTGTAGCCTTGGTCCAAGGGCTTCTCTTGTGACACCTCTGACTTCGGTCGTTTTGATTTTTGTTTGATATCGATATTTTCTGACTTGTGACAGTGGATTTAAGTTGCATTTTTATGGTGATCGTGGCTTTGAATTCTTGGCAACTTCGTTTGATTTCTAGTTTCTGATATTCACGGCATTGTTTATTCCGTGACCACCATGACTCGAGGACCTCAGTCACGTGGTTGCGTGAATAAGATTCCATGACTTTGATAAGTAGTACTGCTTCAACTTGATTTTGTGAAAACTTGTAACTTGGTTAGTGGGTTTCTGTGACATTCTTGGAACTAAGTGGGTCAGTGGAAAACTTTTGTTGATGCTTGAATTAGTTGCTCTGGCTTACTCGTTTAGCTTGACGTTATAAAATAAGAGTTAAAACACTTGTACATTGCATTGTCATTAACATACCTGTAGTGTTCACTGTTTTAACTTAAGCCTGCACATTTAGGACATGTTGATGGTGAGGCTATGTACTGATTTCTTGTATTCTGTTGATCTATGATCTTTTGGAATTCGTACGATTATTTTGATCGGCCACAGTGCCGCAGTCTTCTACTTGAATTACATGCTGCCTTAACTGTGTTCACTATAGTCACAATGCTGCTTTGTGCACTTGATTTAAACTAAGTTGAATCGTAGCTTCACTGTGTTCGAGTTGTATACCTACTAGTCGAGTTATGTTCCTTCCACTGTGCATATATGAGATTGTCCATCCACGTAGTAAGACCTGTAACATGCTTTGTCCATGTATTTTGATTGTACTGTCCAGTTCATTGATGCATACCTGTTGTATCTTTTGAAGCTCAATTGCCTGACCATTTTCTTTGTAATGATGTTAGCCTTATGTTTGTGGCATGTATGAACTTAGTTCATGTGTAGGTTGGGCAATTATCTTTGGTTTCATGTCGTAGCTGTACACTTGCGTACATGTAGCATTGTGGGGTCTGGTTGCCTTAAACTCATGTGGTCTTCACTTATGAGTAATCTGCACTTGCATATGCTTAGTTACTGACATTTGTTGTTATGATGCTTCACGTTGTTTTTTTCACAGGCCGTGCCTTATATTGGGTTGTATACCGTCATTTAGAGTTGTTAAGTCCCGGACATTAATAGTTCTGTTTTGTCAGTGTAGCATCATTAAGGCCTTGAGCTCTGTTCTTGTCATGATCAATTGCCATTGTCTTCTTTGTTCATGTTGGCACTAGAATTTGCAGTAGCTTTCACTGTTTTTGGTCTGGCATATGGACTGCTGTTATATCAATTTGAGTTTTGTCTAATCTTGAAGTAGTCTTCAAGGTTGCATTCACCTGTATGCCCACAGAACTAGTCTGAACTTCACTTGAGCGTGAGTGGCTGGTCATTGCATTTGTTATCTTCACTATGACCTGTTTCACCATCATATTGTTTAATACTTCTACTTGGTTTTGCTGCATTGCCGAGCCTTTGCCTGTACACATCTTTAGTTTGATAATCATGTCTTGGATGATCCAGTGGTGCACTGGTTACTACTCTGGTCTTGGCAATTTGGAAATTTGGGTTAGGTGAAGTTGTCGTAGTGATGCAGTCTTGATTCGTTGATTTGAGTTAATGTCAATTGTTTCCGGTTCACTGAGCCTTGTGTATTTCGTCAGGGTAGTGGCGAGGCAGTACACGCGTGCGTGTACTGCAGCCCTAGCCGGGTTTACAGATTTAGTTGATAATTCGTTGGTTAAATTATTTAGTTGGTTCACTTCGATTTGAGTTGTATCCGTTGGCTTTTGGAATCATTGATCTTCTGAGTATTTCATAGACTGTATTGGCGAGGCAGTACACGTTAGCGTGTACTGCAGCCAATTAGCATTGATGTTTTTAAATTGACATTTCAATTGTTTAAACTGCTTTGGGTTTCTGTTTTGTGGATTAACACTGTTTAGTGTTATATCTGCCTTTATCCGGTTCTCTTATCGAGAAGTTGGGTATACGAGATTTCTGTGACAGTCATCGATTTGAGATTAATTATTATTGCTACCTATGCACTAATAAACTGGTTTGAATTAGACTGACCTGGGTATTATTTTCTTTTGAATGTAATACTCGGGTCAGACCCGAGTATTTCAGGTTGTAGATTTCTTTCTTTGAGTTGCTGTTCGGGATTGAAGACTTTTCACATCTTCTGAAGTTGTCAGTCATTTTGTAGTAGTCGTGTCATTGTATAGAATGATATGTATTCTTGTATATTAGTCGATAATGTACTTGTATATATAACTTCTAGAGTCGACAGTTGTAGTTGTATCATATGTATAGTGTCAACTATGTATTAACTGACATCAGTTATATATATCTGAGACTTTTGTTTTTATCTGTGTTCCGCATTTATATTATCTGTGTTATTGTTATATCTAATGTCCTAAACTATTATGAACCGTCGTAGTTCGTTTTATACTAGTATTGGGTGTGTCGATGGGAGTAAATAAATAATAGAAGAAAAATAAAAAGAATGTACCACTCCTATCGAGATAACCAATGTTAGTGTAAGGCCAATTACGGATGGTCGCTCCCATCCAGCCTTATTCTTCGTAATAATAGACAGTATTTCCTTTAATACTCTTTGTTATTATGAGCATAGAGGTGGGGCGTTACAGTTGGTATCAGAGCTTGGGGTTTATGGACATAATATAAAACATAACTTGGATGGAACATATGTTACAACTATTGGTCGATGTTTTATTTGTACTTTGAGTCAAAACTAAAGTTTTGAAATTTGGATGAAATTTTTAAATAACTTTATTTAAAAATAAAAGTGAAACTTTGTTTTGTTGATTTGATTGAATTGTGTTCTGTTTATCAGAGTGCGCAGCGGAAACTGTCTTCGCTGAGTACAACTGGTAATCTTTTTGATTTAAGAATCAAATACGAAATTGATATGAATTTCATTTGTTGTTTACATACCTGTAATTATTTTGTTTCTTTGAGAATTTCGAATCTGAATTGAGGATTCGAAGAAATTGCAGATATGTGATTTTGTTGAAATTTCCGCTGGCTTTCTTTTGTACTAATCATCTAGTGATTAGATTTTTGCTGTTTTGAATTAATCTTCATTGAAGATACATTCGAATGATTTCTTTGTTCATTCCATAATACGTGCAAAAATTTGAATTGCACGTTACTGCATTTATTTTACGTTGAACCGATGCTTGGTTATGATACGTATTTTGTTGCCGTTATTTTTGTAACGGGATTTTTACACCAATGTAGATTTTTGAAGCACGGTGTTTTATTGACAATTTTAATGAATGAAAATTCACTGATGTCACATTTTGATGTGAATTATTTTGATGAGATATTTGATGTTTTAAAATTACTGTTGCTTTGACTTCAGTAACAGTCAAAATTTTAAAAGTGGATTTTCAAGCGGTTATACCGCAATGCTGATTTGAAACCGTTTTTACGGTATTTTGAGAAGTACAGTTTCCTTATCGAAATTGTTACTGATTTGCTGTTTTAAATCACGTGATTGGAAAATCGTTTTAAAACGAAAACTGTTTTATAAAATTTTAGCAGTTTGCATTTTCAAAAGAATGAGAAAGCGACTTAAACGATTCAGCAAAATCGAGGACTATGACCCCTTTCTTTTACTGTTTCGCTTAACTCCGGACTTGTCCGTTTGAGAATGTAAAGTGTATTTTTATAAAATACACAATTTTGCACTTTCAAGGAAACGATGAAGTGATTTAAACGATTTAGCAAAAGTGCGGAGTATGGAACCACACTTTTACTATTTCGGTTAATTCCGGACTCGTTAATTGAATATCTGTTGTTTTGATGAATTTGATGATTTCACACTTTCAAGGAAACGATGAAGAGAATCAAACGATTTAGTAAAACACGTGGTATGGGACATGTGCGTTTGCTATTTCGGTTAATTCCGGACTCGTTAATTGAAACATTTTGATGCTTTCGTGTGCTTTCGAGCCACTATGAGGACCTTCGGGTCATTTGTTGGACCTTCGGGTCAAATACCAGTACTAGACCTTCGGGTCATTTGTTGGACCTTCGGGTCATTTGTTGGGTGCCAAAAATTATGTTGAGTACTTGGTAGGCTTCGGCCATTTGTTGATGCACGTGCGGCGAATTAAAAACTCGCCATCTGATGGGATCGATCCAAGCTTTTATGTTGATTTTCTAGTCTTCTTAATTGATTTCTAGATATTTGTTGCTTCCAATTATCTGCAGGTAATTGGATATTTGTTGATATGAGTTCTGATTATCGTTTTTGATAATCGGATATTTGTTGTTTCTAATTATCGCTTGTGATAATTAGATATTTGTTGATATGAGTTCTGATTATCGTTTTTGATAATCGGATATTTGTTGTTTCTAATTATCGCTTGTGATAATTAGATATTTGTTGATATGAGTTCTGATTATCGTTTTTGATAATCGGATAATTGTTGTTTTAATTATCGCTTTAGATAATTAAATATTTGTGCTTTGAGATTTAATTATCGCTTTAGATAATTAAATATTTGTTGATTTTAGATTTAATTATCGCTTGAGATAATTAAATAATTGTTGATTTGTTGTTTTAATTATCGCTTTAGATAATTAAATATTTGTGCTTTGAGATTTAATTATCGCTTTAGATAATTAAATATTTGTTGATTTTAGATTTAATTATCGCCTGAGATAATTAAATAATTGTTGATTTGTTGTTTTAATTATCGCTGTAGATAATTAAATATTTGTGCTTTGAGATTTAATTATCGCTTTAGATAATTAAATATTTGTTGATTTTAGATTTAATTATCGCCTGAGATAATTAAATAATTGTTGATTTGTTGTTTTAATTATCGCTTTAGATAATTAAATATTTGTGCTTTGAGATTTAATTATCGCTTTAGATAATTAAATATTTGTTGATTTTAGATTTAATTATCGCCTGAGATAATTAAATAATTGTTGATTTGTTGTTTTAATTATCGCTTTAGATAATTAAATATTTGTGCTTTGAGATTTAATTATCGCTTTAGATAATTAAATATTTGTTGATTTTAGATTTAATTATCGCCTGAGATAATTAAATAATTGTTGATTTGTTGTTTTAATTATCGCTTTAGATAATTGAATATTTGTTGCTTTGAGGCTTAATTATCACTTTAGATAATTAAATAATTGTTGATTTCGAATTTAATTATCGCTTTAGATAATTAAATATTTGTGAATTAGAAATTTGATTATCATTTGTGATGATCGAATATTTGTTAATTTGAGAAATTTGATTATCGCTTGGGATAATCAAATATTTGTTAAATTTAAAAATTTGATTATCATTTTGATAATTGAATGTTCGTTGATTTGAGAAATTCAATCATCGTTTTGATGATTGAATATTTGCGATTCTTGAGATTTGAGCTTCGTCTTTTTCTCTGGCGATTCAG
The DNA here is from genome assembly GCA_030737815.1 of Allium fistulosum. NCBI lineage: Eukaryota > Viridiplantae > Streptophyta > Magnoliopsida > Asparagales > Amaryllidaceae > Allium > Allium fistulosum. The sequence continues at coordinate 1,244,432,889 of CM060904.1, read as the reverse complement.
GTGAGTAATTTGATTTACTCACATTCAATTCGTGCTCTGTAGGGGGTTTCTGCTCTGTTTTTCCTTCTCTTTTAGTTGCTGGAACTCGATTGTTCTTGCTTTTGTTAGTCATCTGAGTTTGATCCCTGATTCCCACGATGTTGATTCTTTTGATTTGAAGCAGTCGAACCTTTCGATTTCTTATCTAATACTTTCCCCCTGACACTTACTTTGCTTGTACATTCGACATTGCCATGCTCTTTTGGTTATTACCTTGTACCCATTTATTCCCTATGATTGCGGGGACGCAATTCCTTTGATAATCGTGTTCTCAATTCTTATTTTTCTAGCATAACTAGTTTAGGTTAGAAGAAAATTGTTATGGACAATCTTGATTAGGAAAATTGCGGGGACGCAATTTTTATAAGGAGGGGAGTCTGTAACAACCCAGGATTTCGTGATTTTTATTATCGTTATTAGACGATTATTATTGTTGGCAAATTTCTCTTGGGTGTTTTAACGGGCAAATTCTTCTAACAATTTGTTAAAAAGGATTTGTGGGCTTTATAATAATCGTGGCCCATAGGTGTTTGGGGCCGTGAAAATTTTCAAGGCAAATAATCGATCCCCCTCTCTATTTTCATTCGTTCAATATCCCGTCCCCTTTACCCATTATTCACTTTCAAATCCCTAAAACAAACGAGAGTAATAAATGGCGGCCACGAATTCTTTTCGCGTTCGTTCGTCCCAAAATTAGAACTTCGGCGATTTTGCTTGCGAATCTCTGGCGATTACGATCTCCAGCTCGTCCTTGCCTCCAGTCTGGAATTAGGGCTCGTTCAAAATCAACGGCATCGACTTCCTTCGTCGCTCGCGACCGTTCGAATTGTGATCGTCTCTGCTTCAAATTGTCGAACGCCTCTACGTGAACGAGTTCGTCTTTGCTTCGAACAAGGTGAGTGAACTATCACTCACATCTAATTTATTCTCGCTACTGTGCTTGGGTTGTTCGACTTCGTTTTTGTGTTGATGAGTTTTATCTGTTTTGTTTTGTTGTTCGATGTTGATAATTGAGGTTGCTACGTGAACTTTTACTGCGACTTTGGCGTATGTCACTTTCGCTATCGACATGAATTTGGTTGACTGTTCCTCGTCTTCTTCTTTGGTTGCTTTGGCACCAAACATTGGTTTGCATCTTTACACAGTGTAGCCTTGGTCCAAGGGCTTCTCTTGTGACACCTCTGACTTCGGTCGTTTTGATTTTTGTTTGATATCGATATTTTCTGACTTGTGACAGTGGATTTAAGTTGCATTTTTATGGTGATCGTGGCTTTGAATTCTTGGCAACTTCGTTTGATTTCTAGTTTCTGATATTCACGGCATTGTTTATTCCGTGACCACCATGACTCGAGGACCTCAGTCACGTGGTTGCGTGAATAAGATTCCATGACTTTGATAAGTAGTACTGCTTCAACTTGATTTTGTGAAAACTTGTAACTTGGTTAGTGGGTTTCTGTGACATTCTTGGAACTAAGTGGGTCAGTGGAAAACTTTTGTTGATGCTTGAATTAGTTTCTCTGGCTTACTCGTTTAGCTTGACGTTATAAAATAAGAGTTAAAACACTTGTACATTGCATTGTCATTAACATACCTGTAGTGTTCACTGTTTTAACTTAAGCCTGCACATTTAGGACATGTTGATGGTGAGGCTATGTACTGATTTCTTGTATTCTGTTGATCTATGATCTTTTGGAATTCGTACGATTATTTTGATCGGCCACAGTGCCGCAGTCTTCTACTTGAATTACATGCTGCCTTAACTGTGTTCACTATAGTCACAATGCTGCTTTGTGCACTTGATTTAAACTAAGTTGAATCGTAGCTTCACTGTGTTCGAGTTGTATACCTACTAGTCGAGTTATGTTCCTTCCACTGTGCATATATGAGATTGTCCATCCACGTAGTAAGACCTGTAACATGCTTTGTCCATGTATTTTGATTGTACTGTCCAGTTCATTGATGCATACCTGTTGTATCTTTTGAAGCTCAATTGCCTGACCATTTTCTTTGTAATGATGTTAGCCTTGTGTTTGTGGCATGTATGAACTTAGTTCATGTGTAGGTTGGGCAATTATCTTTGGTTTCATGTCGTAGCTGTACACTTGCGTACATGTAGCATTGTGGGGTCTGGTTGCCTTAAACTCATGTGGTCTTCACTTATGAGTAATCTGCACTTGCATATGCTTAGTTACTGACATTTGTTGTTATGATGCTTCACGTTGTTTTTTTCACAGGCCGTGCCTTATATTGGGTTGTATACCGTCATTTAGAGTTGTTAAGTCCCGGACATTAATAGTTCTGTTTTGTCAGTGTAGCATCATTAAGGCCTTGAGCTCTGTTCTTGTCATGATCAATTGCCATTGTCTTCTTTGTTCATGTTGGCACTAGAATTTGCAGTAGCTTTCACTGTTTTTGGTCTGGCATATGGACTGCTGTTATATCAATTTGAGTTTTGTCTAATCTTGAAGTAGTCTTCAAGGTTGCATTCACCTGTATGCCCACAGAACTAGTCTGAACTTCACTTGAGCGTGAGTGGCTGGTCATTGCATTTGTTATCTTCACTATGACCTGTTTCACCATCATATTGTTTAATACTTCTACTTGGTTTTGCTGCATTGCCGAGCCTTTGCCTGTACACATCTTTAGTTTGATAATCATGTCTTGGATGATCCAGTGGTGCACTGGTTACTACTCTGGTCTTGGCAATTTGGAAATTTGGGTTAGGTGAAGTTGTCGTAGTGATGCAGTCTTGATTCGTTGATTTGAGTTAATGTCAATTGTTTCCGGTTCACTGAGCCTTGTGTATTTCGTCAGGGTAGTGGCGAGGCAGTACACGCGTGCGTGTACTGCAGCCCTAGCCGGGTTTACAGATTTAGTTGATAATTCGTTGGTTAAATTATTTAGTTGGTTCACTTCGATTTGAGTTGTATCCGTTGGCTTTTGGAATCATTGATCTTCTGAGTATTTCATAGACTGTATTGGCGAGGCAGTACACGTTAGCGTGTACTGCAGCCAATTAGCATTGATGTTTTTAAATTGACATTTCAATTGTTTAAACTGCTTTGGGTTTCTGTTTTGTGGATTAACACTGTTTAGTGTTATATCTGCCTTTATCCGGTTCTCTTATCGAGAAGTTGGGTATACGAGATTTCTGTGACAGTCATCGATTTGAGATTAATTATTATTGCTACCTATGCACTAATAAACTGGTTTGAATTAGACTGACCTGGGTATTATTTTCTTTTGAATGTAATACTCGGGTCAGACCCGAGTATTTCAGGTTGTAGATTTCTTTCTTTGAGTTGCTGTTCGGGATTGAAGACTTTTCACATCTTCTGAAGTTGTCAGTCATTTTGTAGTAGTCGTGTCATTGTATAGAATGATATGTATTCTTGTATATTAGTCGATAATGTACTTGTATATATAACTTCTAGAGTCGACAGTTGTAGTTGTATCATATGTATAGTGTCAACTATGTATTAACTGACATCAGTTATATATATCTGAGACTTTTGTTTTTATCTGTGTTCCGCATTTATATTATCTGTGTTATTGTTATATCTAATGTCCTAAACTATTATGAACCGTCGTAGTTCGTTTTATACTAGTATTGGGTGTGTCGATGGGAGTAAATAAATAATAGAAGAAAAATAAAAAGAATGTACCACTCCTATCGAGATAACCAATGTTAGTGTAAGGCCAATTACGGATGGTCGCTCCCATCCAGCCTTATTCTTCGTAATAATAGACAGTATTTCCTTTAATACTCTTTGTTATTATGAGCATAGAGGTGGGGCGTTATAGAGATCACTTAATAGTTTTTCTAAACCCTGTTTTGATTAAAATTGAATTTTATTTTGTATTCTCTATAGTATGATTTGATATATAAATTATATAAGTATATATTATTTCAAAACTTGATTTGAAATGAAACCGGGATTGGAATTCTTGAGTTCTTTAATAATTAATGATTTTTCTTTTAATGGTTGAAATGAATTAATACTTGAATCATTACGGAACTTCTGAATTGCGAAATGAGAAATGAACCTAAGAGCTAAGTGAAATATCAATTGAAGTAGAAATCCTTAGAATTAGGAAATTATGAATTTAAAATAAAATTGAAACTGTAAAACTCGCATAGTATTAAATTTCATTCTATAGCATAGATATAACTTACCAAATCATTTAAGAAGTTCAAAAATGTTATATGAATTGTTAATTGGATAATATACAAGTATAGGTTTGAATAATGAAATATGCATTTAATTAATGGTTTGCAAATATAAATAAAATTGTTAGTAAATAATTGGAATTTAAATTAACATTTAAAGGTGATTCACCATTATGTTAATATAAAATGGAAATACTATATGTGAATGTAAATGTGAAATTAAATTATAGTGAAATTTAAGTAATGACTTAAGAATTAATTAATTGAAAATTCAACTTTGAATGAAAAGAGGTTGTATGTTGTTTAACTACATTCTATTTGCATAACAAAAACTTACCAAATACTTAAAAAGTTTAAAATGCTAATAAGGATAAGTAGAGGAATAATATAACAGTGTGAGAGTGAATAATAAAATGTGAAGATCTATTAATAGTTGTAAATATTAAGGAAATTTAAGTTGTAAAATGAATTAAATTTAAAATTAATTAAATATAGAATTAGTAAATGGAAACTAATTAAATTTGAATAAAACTAAATGTCAATAAACTTGGAAGTGTATGAAATTAAAATTTTGACTTGGAAATGTATAATTGATTTATTATAGATTTGGATGGATGTTAATGTTTGATATGCATTGGTTGTTAGATGGATGATAATTGATTAAATAAAATTCATTAGTGTTAATGGAATTGAATAAACGGAATAAAATTTTAAAATAATTAAATTCAAATTTGAAGCATAGGGAAATTAAATATAATTGAATTCAAATTAAATTGAAGCAAATTGACTTGAATTTAAATTATGAATGAAACAAACTTGAATAAATCGGAAACAAATCGAATGTAAACTTATTTCATGGATATATAAGAAAATAAATGACTTTGTGTTTATGATTGTTTCTTTAGAAAATTTGAAGTTTGATGGTTTGTACTTTGAAATAATAAAAGCAAATTTTGGAAAAACCCAAAATTGTCCAATATATGCTGAAACGAAAATAACCATTACTTTTAAATGGCTAGACGAAATGAGACGATCTTAGACTTTCCGGAAAGCCTAGAAACTGTGCTACATCTTTTGCTTAGAATGTTTTGATAAATACCTTCATCCACTAGGCTTAAGACACCAATATTAGTCGCTGGTCTGGGCGAAGTAAAAATCTGAAGCACATACCCTTAGTATTTTCACCATAACGTTTTACTGGTGTATTGGATTTTGACGATCTTGCACTTCCTGGAAATCTTAGAGCCTAAGCTCCAACTTTCGTTTTATAAGCTTTTCTTATTTCTGTCATTTAGGAGGTCGAAAATCTGAAATTACATTTCAGGCCTGCGCTAATTGCTCGGGGCTGAAGCGTATCATTTTAGTAAAATGGCCGTAACTTTTGAACGGATGGTCCGAATTCGATGATTTTGGCCATTCCGGAAAACCTGAAACAAATGCAACAAATTTTATATAGATTCCCTCGCAAAATTCTGTCGTTTGGTTGGCTAAAAACTAGGATTTGTTCGCTGTCCTGAATTTAAAAATTTAGTTTTGAAGTAAAAAACATGTTATATGTGTGTTGTTTATGATATGTATATCGATCTATCTTTATATGCATGGTTCTAACTTGGTTAATGAGCATTTTAGTAGGTAGAAAAGGGGTTGCGCTTCGCTTGTGGAGCTCGCTTCTGCGCTTAATGCAAAATGTAAGTTAAAATGCTAATAAACGCTAAATAAAAGGTATGTTCTCGGATTACAGTTTATGTTGTGGTATATTATTGTGTTCCCCATGTTTTGAGATGCCTCATTCTTGTAATGAGATGTATATCATGCAATTATTACTACTGTGAAATTTTTCGGTCCTAGCCGCGCAAAGGAGGTGCTGCCGAAATTTTTCAAAAATCCGGAAGTTAGAAAGTTTGGTGAAAAAAAAATCCTAAAACTAAATTTTGCAAATAAGTAGAATATTTTGAATGAATTATATCTAAATGATGGTTTCCCCTTCTCCGTTCCTTTTCGAGGATGAAAAGTTTTAAGTGGGGGAGAATGTAACGACCCGTATTTTTAACACTTTTAAAATACGAATTAAAATGAAAATTTTGGATAAAAATCCGAAGGAAATAAAATTTTGTGTTGTTAAATGCGAATTACAAGTTAAAATACAAAACTGAATTTTGAAATAACTTATTTGTAAAATAAATATGGATGTTAACTTGTAGTGAATGTAAATAATGAATTGAATTTGATTGTAAACCAAATTGGTTATGATTGTAAACAAAGAATAAATAAAATGGTAGATTTAATAATGGAAGTTTATGTTATTTTAACTAATATAAATAAATGTAACTTAATATTACAGTTGATTGAAAGCAGATAACAACTGAAACTGTAATTCGATAAAGATGTTAACTTGTAATTGAACGTAAGTAAAGATTTAAATTTGAATGTAACAAGTAATTGAATTGAATTGAATTTGATTGTAAACAACGAAATAAATAAAATGTTACATTTAATATTGAAGTTATAATATGGAAATCAACGTAAATGAATGTAATTTAATATTACTATGAATTTAAATAAGATGATAGCTGAAGAAAATGAAAGTAAATGAATTATAAACTATTGATAATAATGTATAAATGGTTGATTCAATAATGAAAGTGTAAATCGAAATAAAAGAATTCATTTGGAATTAAGTAACTTGAATTTGAATTACAATATAATTGAACGCTGAATCTAATATAATCTTTTATATTGGATTTATAATGGAAAACTGCATTGTAGAAGATTGTTAATTACTGTGAAATTAAAAATGGAATTTGTGAACAATGAAAATTTGATTTAAAAGTTAATAATTTAAAATTGGGAATTTTATATTGAAATTAAACAGTCAAATAATTTATTTTTCGAATATTGGATTTAATTAGACAATTAAATCGATAATTTAATAAGTTAAATTTCAGAAATAATTGAAAATCGAGTGGAATATGATTGAAAATAATTTGTAAAATTTTATCTTATCATATTGGAGTTATAGTAATATTATAGAACTTTTAAAATTGAATTTAAATTTAATTTGTGAAAATTGAATATTTTAATATTTAATTATCGACTGAAAAATAGCCATTTTTCGAACAGTCTCAGAATTGAACGAAACTAGTTCCATTGGATCCGTAATAGTTTGTTATTATCGGGTTTCAATTTTCATAGCAATCGGAGTTATCGTTTGATCGTGGCAGCTCGAAACACATCGAATTGTTTTTAATATTAATTCGGCGAGAGAAAATAGTCATTTTTCAAAAAGTCTCGGATTTCGACGAAACCAGTTTCATCGGATCCGTAATGTCATATTATTGTAAGGTTTCAAATTTCGTGTCAATCAGATTTACCGTTTGTCCGGGGCGAGCCCAAACGCATAGAAATTTGATTAATAGATTTAATTTTAAATCGACCGTTTATTGCCGTAACTCGCACAGATGATCGAATTAGCTTCCGAAACCTATTCCATTGTGTTCGAAACGTGGGGTAAACCTTAGAAACATCAGCCGGCATGCTTCGTTTGGAGTTCGGAAAATCAGAGATGAATAGTGTCGCGTATTTTTCTATAAAAGCCCCTCACTTTCTCTATTTTCCAAAAACCCTAGGGTTTCAGCCCTTAGCCGCCACTTTTAATTCAATGGCCAGAAAATTTCGAAACTTCTTCCTCATTTTCCTCTCAATCCATCAACAATTAGCAAAAGTCGTCAACTACAAAGTTGTAGAGGACGACGAGAGCTTCAAATCCATACGGAGATGATCGAAAACGGAGCAACGGATCAACGGGAATTTGCATTTAAAGTTTCGTGCTTGTCCTCGATTTGCGTGCAGCAGAGATGGCCGAGCTCCACCCTACTCTAGCCGATGGTAGCTTCCTTGAAGGCCTCCGACGTGGTATTCCCTGATCGTTCTGGAAGTCGTCGTGGAGGTCGTGAAAATTGATGGAAGAAACGACGGCCTATGGGTTTCATTTTCTTGGAGTTACGTGAGGGAGAAGAGAAGAGGGGGGGACGGCCTGATCTGGTGGAAGAAAAAATGGACGGCCCAGATCTGATGCGGTTTAAAATTATAAAAGAAAATTGTAAATATTTATAATATAAATTCGTGTTAACTTCAAAAATATATAACTTTTTCATACGAGGTCCGATTGGAACAAAACCTTTTGCGTTGCGATCGTAATGACGAGAGCTTCGAAATGAAACTGGTTTGAATGGATTTGTTGACGGTGGAAATTTGGGCTAATGTTGGGCGTCGTCCAGTTTTAGTTCCAAACTGGAACGTCTCGGCGACAACAGAAAATCAAAGTGAGTGTTTTATAACGCTCACAACGTACTGAATATCTTTATGGTAGTTAAATTTGACATTATGAAGTGATATGAATTTATTTGTCGTTGTTTGATAAAAATTTAATTGTCATATAGATTGTCGTGTGAATTCACCGTTGAAAAATTAAATTGACAGTAAATTGAAATTAGGATTTAATTGAAATCAAATTTCCCGATATTGATAACTATGAAATTGCCGTGAATTGTATTGACTATTGGATGATTTATTTCGATGGATGCTATTGGTTGATATTTAAATGTTTGGATGTTTATTTGCTTATATATATCCTGTTATACATGCACATGACACTGTGATTGGTTTAAGTAATATATATTCATCCCTGACATTTAATTGAAATAACTAACCACTTGGCCATAGGTTAGAGAATTATATACGGACACCGGGTTGGTTAAATTAAATGATTTTAAAGTTGTTTTGAAATTATTTAAATGAATTGATTTTAAGAATAAAATCCAATTTATGGAAATTGAATTATTTTGAATTGAAGCTCGAGATGTTGGAATTTAAACTTGGTAAATGAAATTGCTTAATTATTCGAAGTTTAGATTTTTAAGAAAAAAAAATTGAAATACGGCGTAAATTTCGAAAGTTGATTTGTTTTAAAAGATTGGACTTTTAATCCAACTCTGAATATTTCTAAGAAAATTTATGTGAAATGATATTTCAAGTTTGAGTTTGGAATTGAGAATTGATTTGAAATTGAGATTTAATTAATTTGGAATTTAATTGAAATTCAAAGAAATTTGTGAATTGGACTAAATTGAAACTATTGAATTAAATTTGAAGATAAAATTGATTTGAATAGGATTTGAACTGAAATTGATTTGGAAGTTAATACTTAAATGAATTCTTGAAATCCGAATGTTAATCTAAGTTTATTAAATTGGAATTGTTCCAGAAATTAAGTAAACTACTTAATACGGATGTTTAATTTGAAGTATATTCTAATTTGAATACGAAATGGTTTTAAAGCGAATCTTATATTCTTATATAAATACATGAACTGTTTTGAAATGTGAAATATTTAAAGTTTCGAAATATATTGGAAGTGAAATTGTTTATTTTGTGGTTCAAATATGTATTTGAAATTGATAATTTGAAATGGTTTATTGAGAAGCTGAATCGAGTTGAAATTGATGATTTGAAATTGGATTAAATTTTAAATTTTGGAATTCAAGTTTATGTGAATCGTTTTGTGAAAAGTAAGGCGAAAATGATTTTTGAAATGAAATCGTATATTTTGAGTAGATAGGACGATTTTGAAATTGAAATGAGATATTGAGGCAAAAATGATTTTGAAATGAAATCGTATACTTTGAGTAGATATGATGATTTTGAAAAGGCTTTTATTTTTGAAGCGAATATGATATTCTTGATAATCAATTATGAATTGATTTTGAAAATGTAAAAGTGTCATCGGTGTAATAATACGTAGTTATTAAAGAGACCGAGATCGGATATGGACATACTCTCTGTCGATACCGAAAACCACTTTAATAACTAGTATACGCGGAGTGTTGATCCAGAACGAAGTGGATGGTTTGATGAACGCGTTGATTGAAGAAAGAGAACGATATTGGATGACCCCTGACATGACTAAAACAGGAGCCGTGCCGGGCCATTGAGGTTCGCCACCTCTAGCGGACACACTTCTTCGTTACCATGTCGATTACTTTTGTGATTCGATTTGGGTGCACCCCTCGATTTTGGGAGTGTTGTTTCGCGGTGTTGGGGTAGTAGCTGCTATGCCCAACATCAGTCCGGATCACGCAACTACTAGTATCCTAGTTGGTATTGCCTCATGTACCTTGTCATACTGATTATCCTATTCGCGACCACTACGATTTTGGTTTGTACCTTTAGTATATGGATTGCCCTCTGGTGACTTCCGGTTTTGGGGAAACTACGGTCTTGTATATGCTCTTGGGAATATAAACTGTGTTAAGGGTGGAATGGGCCATGGATTAACGCTATTTTAATACTTTTACTTTAATGTAGACATATTATAATAGCGTATTGTACTACATAGTAGATAGTTTAACGGATCCTTGAGAGATGGAAAATCCCGTAACAACTCTTAAGTTACTGCACTCACGTTGACATTGGACAGGAGATGTCAAACCCCGTAAACATCTCTGACGCCGTCACACTCATATTTTCTTATTAGATTTGACTTACATGAGATATTTTAGTCCTGACTCGAGTGTTTTGTCTTTTCATTACGCTCGGGTCAGCCTGAGCATTTCAGATAAGGTTGAAGATCTATTTTGGAGGACGAAGACGGAGTTTGGTATTACATCATTTGTATTCTACTACCATATTATTTTTCCGCTGCATTATTGTATTATCTCTGATATGTATGTAACTCTGATTTATGATGTATAATAATAATCAAATTTATTTATTTAACAGCTTCATGAACTATTATTTTATTATTATATCTTGTTCCTTCTGCTGCAAGATTCTGAGTTTGCTTCTGTTCTTTCTTTCCTTTTCTTATTTAACCCCAATAACCATCTGCCTTTTTGAACGGTTTGAGTTGGACATGTGTGGATTATTGTCGACTTGAACGGTTAAAAATGGCGGGTCGTTACACTAGCGAGCTCAAAATTAAATTTCAGTAGATTGAGAGCTAAAGACTTTTCAAGTTTAGTAGGTGGAAAAATTAGCTTCCAAAGTCATGCAGGAGGTAAAACTAGCTATGTAGGAGTTATTTAGTATTATTTCCACTTTGATGTATTTATGACGGGTATGTCTATCTAGTACTCTGATCATCCAAAGGGGCATCTTCATATGTCGCTCTTGGTGTAATTTGTAATAATTATATTTGATCAAAACCCGGGAATCATTTTAGGATTATGTAATTGAATGTGAAATACAAATTTGAAATGTAATTAAAAAAGTTGTTTTTTGAAATCTATGTTGATTTTATTTCATATTCATGTGCTTCTGATATTGTGGATACCATTAACATTACCGTATTTTGTTACCGGAAGTTAATACTATAGATGACTGCAGCATTTGTGGTGCTTTACTTCGGGCTTCAAAGTAGGGGATGTTACAAACACTTAGTCTAACCTCCATTCAAATGAAATCCAAGAATTCAACCAATTCTCTTCCAACTACACTCTGCTAAAGCTCAACCACCATCACCTTTATCACTGTCGTGAAGTTCATCATCGCCAACCATAGATTAAAATGATTATGTTGCTAAGGTTTGAATCGATTTGGCTCCAAATCAACTCGAGTTAAGAAGAGGAGGTAGCAGACAGTTGTAGGTGGTGGTGGAAACTCTAGGTAGCAACGGAATCTAGTGGAAGCGATGAAGGTTGAATGGAGTTGGGTTGGAGACGGGTCGATGTGAGCAAGGCAGGTTGAATCGACATGAAGAAACTGGTGTCAAAGTCAAAGCAAGTGGAAGTTAAAGCCAATTTTTTTACTAATCTATTTATAAGGAATAAACAATTAAACTTGGTACCAAGTAATTTATCTTCACCTACTCCATTGTAAAATCACTACAGAGGGACCCTATGTCAATCTTGGGCACAATGTGGTTTTTGGAATGTAGATTACATTGCCAATGCAAAGAAATGAAATTTCAATTGAAGCCAAAGAAAACGATTAGTGAAAAATCGAGCAAGTGAAAGAAACGTCTCGAGACAATATTCAAACTACCTACTAGAACCCACAGGATAATATTCTAGGACTGGCCTTATTCCAGAGCACATTATGTTTTCAACGAAAGCATATTCTAGGAGGCGAATGTTAGCCGGGGTTTTAACCAAGCAGAGATCGCAAGGAGTTAGAACATCAAGATGAAGACATGATGACTTGGAACTAGGTATGCATGCTTAGAAGAGAAAACGAAGAGATCCTAGAAAGTTTCACCCCAAAATTTCCTAAGGAAATCACTCGGTATCGACTCATTTTTATGTAAGGTAATTCATAATGTATTTGTAAATGCCAATTCCATTACGCTAAGAAACAACTATAATTTCAAGAAATACCAACATCATAGCAAAGAGATTTCTTTGAGAAATTATTGGTAGTAAAATGGATATGGATACGATCCAAGGGTAACTGACTGCAAGGGGTGAAATGAAACTAACCGTACCTAAATGAACACCATACATTATAATGTTGAATGAATATTGTTGCACGTCAAAGAGAAACTATTAGTTTCTTTCCAATGTCAAAAAAAAGTAATCCTTGGTTGTTTAATTAAACCATTAAGAGTATTGAGTCTATGATATGGTATGATTCACAACTCCGAAACAGATTCCAAGTACACTACTAAAATGTGATTTTAATAGTTGTACCTAAAGAGATACTGTCATCCGACACAAATGTGTCTTCAAGAGAAAGACAAATGCAATTGAATATAGTGAGCCACATTGATAAGAACAACATCGTGAATTTTAGTTGTTGAAATTAGCGTGATAGATTCATCTTTCGATGTGCTCAAGTTGATTCGGATTTTCTCATAAAATTATCGCCTAGTATGACTTTGTGTTTTGGAACATATGTATTGAAATATAAATTCTAAACAAAGATTTAGACTGGACTATTTGCATATAACACCCAAAGTGTCTCGATGTCAGTGGAAGTGATATTGTGCTTGTGGGTTTCAGATATGACCCAAGAACGGATATGAAAGTATCGGACGAAAAGCATCAAAATTGATCAATTATTTTGATAGACATACAATAGTTTGATTTCAGTAAAAATGCAGAGTTAGCGTGTGTCCATAAGAAATAACATTGAACGTACATTGGTATTTCTAAACATAAGAAAACAACACACTGCTGATTGTTAATAATGTACTTATGTTAAAAATTAGTTTATAGTTGTTTTAATACTCGATGTTGTATTTGCAAATAATGTCTTTTATAGTGAGTACAAATGACAATGGGAATGTCCCGGACAAAATAAAGAAACACCTTATTAAAATGCTCAATAAGGAGAATGTCAGATGCATTCTTTATGCATTGGGTTTATAAAAACAATATGAAGGTATATTCGGACTCAAAATTAATATGTGATATTAAGTATGGTGTGTCAATATAAAATCCATATTCAATGCTTGGTAAAGAAGCTTAAGTTGGAAATGTTCCAATTGAGAGATTGTTGATGACTCAATAAAAGAAAAAGTACATCGCCTTAAATAGCGCCACAATAAAAGGAAGGTATATACATAGTAAATGCATAAATTTATAAATGAGTTGAAGGGTGACTCGAAATGTTGAGAATCCTATAACATAGTTATATGATAATATTGTCGTAATATAATTCATAACAGAATTTAAAGCTCACTGGATGTTGATAGACATACTTCGAATTGTACCACATGATAAAGATTGTTTATCGATGTTAGATGGAGCTAAGTGATATAGTAAATAATTGAAATATAATATCATACGAATTCACTGAGGGACTAACCCGATTGGTCTTGGAGAAAGCTATAACGACTCGACTTTTTGTCTAGCGAAAATCGACATTAATACGTCCAATGTATCAACTGCCGAGCAATCGAATGCTGGAAAACCGAATTGTTATGGAGAAAAGGAAGAGGTAGAAGAAAACAAAAGAAAAAGAAAGAAGAAACAACAGAAATAGAGACAATATCAGAATCTCACATTCGCAGTGGAACAACATATAATAGATAAATGAATAATCTTTAAATCAAAGAACTATATCATTTTATACATTACATCATCATCAGAGTTTACAACAACAATACAACACTGGACAGTTATATAAACTTGTCCTCATACAGAATACACAGCGGAAAAGATAATATCATATACAAGTAATACGTTTCGCCATCCAACTCGCCACTGAGCTCCACAGCATCTCCTGAATCCAGAATGACCTGATAACCTGACTTTAGACAGCCCGTGTGGAAATTGATGGGCACCCAGAGTTTAGGAAGGAAACAATAAACTCCAGGTCAGTCATGGTGACTGGTGTGAGAACTAAAACAGTTTATCTTTAGAAACAAATAACAAAAGAATTTTAACATTGAAACTCACAATGCTTTTGGAAAATGAAACTACCATAAGACCTTCCGCCACACACACAATGCAAACGCAGAATTGGAGGAGATTTCTTCTTATGATAGTCAAAGATGCTTACTACGCAAATCATTGGATTATTATTATTAGTGCATAGTGCAGAAAACATTTCGAAAGTATAATATTAATCTTAGCCAGCATACAACCATTATTGTATGCCTACTATAGCTACTATGTTCAATAGCAGGTTACCGCCACATTCCATAGCAGGTTATACAACTAAAACCGTACAAGGTTCGTATTGTTTCTTTGGATTTTCCAACAAATGGTCAGGCTAAGGAACTTCCTTTCCTACTGCCGAATGGGATCGCCTCTGGCTGGACGTCCCGAGAGACAAACTGCTCTCTGCCAACAAGGCCGGGTTACCCCTATAACTAGGTAACTCATGAATATGCCATCCCCCGGTCTTTTGGGACCTTTATCCGAGCGCTCGGTAACAACATCACACATAATAAATAAGTGTGTCCACATGAGTAAGTATCTGGGCTCCATACCATGATACCACTCCTTTCCAGAAGGAAATGACATACCCTAAAGGGCGCGACCCTCATAACCTTGCCACAACATTCCTATTTCGACCATTTCTGGGTTGTTGAGGCCCTGACGAAGTCTCGTCCACAAAGCTACGCTTTTTCACAAAGCCACGCTTTGATCACAAATGATCAATAAATGATCATCACACAACAACACTCAGCATGCCACATTACCAAAGTGGGAATATATCGCTGATAAATTTCAACTACATAACCTCTGAGCTCGTATGTCTCAGAGAAGGGTGTTAAGCTAAGAGAATAAATTCTCCGCCACCAACAGAAATGTATTTGAAAGAAATCAGCTTTACATCTCAAAATGTAATGTCAGACATGTAACCATACAAGTCTGTTCCGGGTTCGAACAGAACCGAAGGCACTTCCAAAGAAGCCCTTGCAATCCGGATATTCACAATCCCGATAAAACTTCCAATCACAAAGGAAATCTCTATACCGTAGCTAACGGTGCAGAGACAATCGATAGGTCATCCTATCGTTTTCACAAACACCCGGTCTTCACCACCGGTCTTCAATACGATCCATATCGTCGTATCACAAATTCGGAATGGGTTATACGACCCAAAGGTCCTTTCCCGGCTAACCCGAATAGTGAGCGCTTATTCAAAAATAAGTGTGACATTCAAATTCAAGCAAATCATAACAAATACCCATTCAAGGTAATTATTGATAGTCGGTTATTTAACTATCAATAGGTCTGCATAGCATCATCAGATTCCAAATAATTTTCCAAATTATTTATCTTCCAAAAATATCTTTACAAGATATATAATTTCCACACTTTAACTATTTGAAAACAATTTCAAATCAATTTCCACATTTCAATTTATCTTTGAAGATAAAATCTCAAAACATTTCACTTCATATTGAAAAAAACATTTCCATACCTATTTTATAATAGGTAATTCACAAATCCATTTATTTTCAACATTTGAAAATATTCAATATACTTAAATCAAAATTAAGTATATATTTCATTCTTTAAGGAAATCATTCTCTTTCACAAATTTTATTTGAGTCAAAACGAATGTTACGTAAAACATCGTTACGACAACTCAAAATCACTAGTATAAGGATTCAAAATTAAGATAGAATTATAAATCCCAATACTATATAAAACATTTCCTTTCGGAAACCATTTACTATAACAACAGTGTTATAGTTCACCATTTCCTTATTTCTCGAAACGTCTATTTCAACAATAAATGTTGAAATCTATGTTTTCGATACTTAACACGTTTTAAAACATCTTTTTAAAACAATTACTTCATTTTGTAATATCGCTTCTCCAAAACATATCCATTTCATTTAATAATACATTCACTGTCCAAAATCGTGAATATACTTCCTTTAATAAGCTATATAAACTTAACTTATCAAAATAAGTCGTTTCTCGGATTTACAAATCTATTTATAAAACTTCGATTTATAAATCTCCTTTATAATCCAATTCAAATTATATAACTCAATTATATACCGAAAGTCCATATTATAAGTTAAGAACTTATAATCCATTTATTTACAAAATCGTTCTTTTAAAACTTCACAAATTATAAATCTTATTACTTATAAGATTTTATTTATAACCTTATTTTCAACATTAACAGAACTCCTTTTAGAATTCCATTATTTCGATTTATAAAATATATATTTTATAAATCTCATCTATAAACCATTTGTCTTTATTCAAAAATCTCAATTAAAATGTCAAATCCGATTTATAAGTTAATTACTCATAAATCTTTTAGTTTACAACATCTATTCATTTTATAACTTCACAAATTATAAGTCTATAAATTTCGTTCACTTATGAAATCCATTTTTTTCCATTTTAACACTTATAAAAACTCGTTTTATAATTCCAGTATTCTTACTTTATAAAATATCAATTTTGTACATCTTTTATATAAATCGTTCATAATAATTCAAAAATCCCAATTTAAAATCAAAATCGTTATTTGTAAACTTCAAAAATGGATCCGATGATGCAACAGCACCGAATAATCAATCACGGCATCCAAACATCATATATCAATATGACAACAGAATATATAACAATATCTGTAAATAAATCAAATCAGTTGAGGAATCCAGTTGGATCCCTCCAACCTGTTTCCCTGCATCCACAGATGTTAGCACAATACCAATGTAACGACCCGTAAATTTCAACTGTTTTAATAACGTAATTAGTTGAAATTTTATGAAATTTTAAATGATAAAATTTTGAAATAAAAATTTAATATTTGGAATACGTCTAGTTAAACATAGCAACTGGTAAATTTTCGTCCGAAAATATGAAAGTTTATTTCGCGCGTAAATTCACTTCAATTTAATCAGTTAAAAAGCGATGAAAATAAAATGTTTCCGAAACCTAAATATTTTTACATAGAAAAATTCTAAAACATCTTCTGAGCAAGATTTTAGTTTGTCGTTTTTCCAAATTCGGAGATCTTTGGCTCCGTCGATCTTATTTTTCAGCGTTTTTCTTGCATTTTTCGGTATTAGAAAATTCGAATTTTTATAATTCAATCATATCACTAATATCTGTATACCATTTTGATCATCTCGTCGCGCTGATCTCTACGGTATATTCAATTTGGTATTTTGTTGTCCGATAAGCGGTGGAATTTACGAAACGGTAACCGTATCGGTACCGGATCCGTGACCATATGATTTCTTTTGTGTTTCAAATTTTAAATGTGGCTGACACGCATTAATTTATTGCTTTCATTATTCAGCTTGCTTGTGACCGTTGCTCTCTCTTTGATTGGAATGCTCGCCCATTCATTTCTCTTGTCCATTTTCTCTGTTCCGTCTTTTCAAAGTTAATTTATATATTGTTTTGTCTGCCCATCTTCTATTCACTCAGATAAGTTATATATATTAGCCTTTAAACTTCACCTCACTGAAACCTTTTCTTTTGCTTGAAACTATTGTGTTCTTCCCAGACAACCGAAACTCTCCACTTCCATTTATTTATATTTTTCCTCTGTGTTTCCTCCGCACCCATTCTTCTTCCTCCTCCACCTCTTCAAACTCACGGCCTCCATTTCCTTTAGCACCGCCTCGCGCCACATCTACCGCCACAACCCATCTCAAGCAAGCACACCCAGGCGCCGACCCACCACCAACCTCGGCTACAACGGTCGAGACCGACCACTCACCACCTAAGGAGCACGGCCTCACTTCCCTCCGCCTACAACCATGACGGACTTCCGCATAACTCTAAGACAACTGTTTCCGGAACCCACACAGCGACTAGCTCCTACCATCCCCTGCAAACCCACCATGGCAGCCTCCTGCGTTGCCAACTCAACCAAGCATAGTCAGCTCTAACCCGACCTCCTTTCCCTTGCTTCCCGAGATCCGAGCCATCGCCACCCTATGGCAGCTTCACACGCAGGTCCTTACTCTTTCTAGCTTGGGTGTTATATATTACATGTAGTTAATAATGGAACAGCTTATATATATATCCCCTGTACAAAAATTTATAATATATATGTGTGAAGCATGTTGTTTATAAAGTATTGTGGTTGCCTGAGTTGTTAAAAGTACAAGTTTATTTATTTTTCTAGTATATATATATTTTTTTAGTTTATTTTATATGTTTAGAAAATGAATTTTGTTCGAATCTGCTTAAAGTTATATAAGAGTTGTAAGCTAAAGTATATACTGTTATGATGTTAGAAGTTATAAAATATACAGTTTATATATGGTGGGCAGGCTGCTGTATATATAATATGATTTCTATATATTATGTTGGATTCTCTGTTGGTTTCATATATATTTATTTTAAGCTTTATTTATATAAAAGTATAAGGTTATTGTATATATATCCATTTCTGTATATTTTAATTCTATAAGTATATATATTTTGAACTGTTTGAATGTATAGTATAATTTTTCAGTGGTTAAGGCGTAAGTATATTTATATATTATTTTATATAAACTTATACTTATATGTTGTTTGCATGTTTACTTTTTCTGAACAGTAGTTAGACTTCATGTTCACGATATTATATTTCACTCATGTTTTATCGGAATGGGTTGATTTTATTTTTAAAAAGGAGTCGAAGTTACCTAGTTTATGCCTGTCAAATTTCAGTAAAATCCGACATCGTTTGATTAGTGGTCGAGGATCTGGAAGTTAGACCCAGGCAGTTGTTCTTTTGTACTTAAAATTATTTTACACTGCTGCAAACATGGCCTGAGTCTATGTTCGTGACATCGTAACTTTTCTCGTCTCTTGTCCAAATCAAGTGATTCTTTTGCAGTTTAAAATACAAGTTTTGGTCTTTATTCATACCAAATTTCAGACCATTTCGATCTCGGTAGCACATAGAATTATATTGTTAAACTTTGACGCATGACATGTTTTATTTGTTGCTATGTTGAATGTTTTGATTTGATTTCATCGATTTCTGTTATCAGCTTTGATCGTTGAATTCGTGCCGATTTGTTTTGCTTGGATTCGTAACTCAATCTCTATGTCCGTATCAGTGTGCGTATCTGTGTCATCTTCTCGTGCATCTCTAGCCTCGAAAGGTGAGCATCACTCACGATTAACGTTCTTATATTTATTAAATTTGATTTCAATTGAAACGACAATTGAAATATGCTGCTGTTAGTTATTTATATTGCTATATCTATGACATCATCTGTATTTGTTCACCTGTGACACCTGACATCATTTTCTGTTATTTATATTGATATATATGCCATCATTTGTATCTGTTCACCTGTGACATCTGACACCCTTATCTGCTATTTATACTGATGATATATGTCTGTTACCGTTGTTATATTATTATCATATCTGTTATCACTCTGCAAGTTCCCTGTTAGTATAGAATCACTATGGGTTGAAATGATACATACTCGAACGGACTTTAGAATAGGAGAAAATCGTTATGGGTTGAAATGATAAACCCAAGCAATTTTCAAATAAAATTGAATTTGGGATTTCGGGTTGAAAAGATATATACCCGAATATAATTTAAATTGCGGATTGAAATGATAAATATCCGTATCACTTGACCATAGGATAGAAAATTATATACAGACACCGTTGGTCTATATATAAACGTTTTGAAAAGCATTTCTACGGTTTTGAAAGAAATATTTGGTTTTAATAAATAATGATTTTAAAGATTTATTAAAGTTGATTTAATAAAGTTGATTTGAATCAATATGAAATATTTTTAAGTATTTATGTAAAATTTATATTTTTAAATATAGAATTTATAATGTTCCAGGTTGAAAGATAAATTTAAATTGATTTGGAATTCTTAATTATTTAAGAATTATACTTAAATAAGTTGATTTGAAATCTATTAAATTTGAAATTTTAAGATATGTTTTATAACTTGAATTAATTAAGAAGTGGCTTAAATGAATATTTCAAACTTATATAAATTTAAATGGGATATTTTGTCTATATAAATTTGTAAATTGAAGTTGTATTTTGATGTATTGAAATGATTAAAGAAATATTTCAGAAACAAAATGTAATGAAATTAAATTGGGATATAAAGTAAATTATCGAATTTAGTTTTGAAATGTTGAATATTTAAACTTTGAAATATATTGAAATTGAAATGGTTCATTTATGGTTCAAATAAGCATTTGAAATCGATAATTTGAAAGGGTTTATTGAGAAACTAAATTGAATTGAAATTGATGATTTGAGATTTAATTAAATTTTAATTTTGGAATTCGAGTTTATGTAAATTGATTTGTGAATATCTAAACTGTTTAAGAGGAAAGTGCTAGGATTTCAAAGTGTTATGAATTTCAAGTTTTGATTTCCAAAGTGTTATGATTTTAAAAGACTTATGATTTCGAAAGCAATATAACTTTGAAAAGTGATATGATTTTGAAATGGATTTATTTGAAGGAAAAGTGATATCGTATTTATATGGTTTTGAAATGGCAATGATATGTCGGTTTTGAAATATAACTATTTTGAAAATTATTAAATGGCCATCGGTGTAATAATACGTAGTTATTAAAGAGACCGGGATCGGATATGGACATACTCTCTGTCGATACTGAAACCACTTTAATAACTAATATACGCAGAGTGTTGATCCAGAATGAAGTGGATGGTTTTGATGAACGCGTTGACTGAAGAAAGAGAACGATTTTGGATGACCCCTGACATGACTAAAACAGGAGCCGCGCCGGGCCATTGAGGTTCGCCACCTCTAGCGGACACACTTCTTCGTTACCATATCTATGACTTTTGTGATTCGATTTGGGTGCACCCCTCGATTATGGGAGTGTTGTTTCGCGGTGTTGGGGTAGTAGCTGCTATGCCCAACATCAGTTCGGATCACGCAACTACTAGTATCCTAGTTGGTATCGCCTCATGTACCTTGTCATACTGGTTATCCTATTCGCGACCTCTACGATTTTGGTTTGTACCTTTAGTATATGGATTGCCCTCTGGTGACTTCCGGTTTTGGGGAAACTACGGTCTTGTATATGCTCTTGGGAATAAAAATGTGTTAAGGGTGGAATGGGCCATGACTTAATGCTATTTTGATATCGTACTTTACTGATTAGACATTATCTACTTAGCGTACATTACTACATAGTAGATAGTTTAACGGATCCTTAAGGGATGGTTATTCCAAACATCCTTTGAGTTACTTGTATTTCAGTTGCTATTTCACTTGAGTTGGATTTATTGATATAAGAATGTTAATCTTGACTCGAGTGTTTTGTGTTTTGCTTTACGCTCGGGTCAGACTAAGTGTACCAGTATTCAAGACTCACCTTTGGAGTTGGAGCTTCGCTTGGAGATCCAGCTATCTATCCTGCTTTCAGTATTCGATGATTCCAGTGATGTATTCTAATTTGTATCTGATGTATCGTATTACTCTTCCGTTGTATCTGGTTTAACTCTGATGTAACTTATACATTTATATAGTAGCTTCATGAACTACTATCTCTTTTATTTCCGCTGCATTTATTTACTCTGTGTCTGTGATCTGTGATTATTTATTTACTGTATATGTTCAGTTTTGCCAAATTTAAATTAACAACGTGGTATTTTGAATTATTCAAGTCCGACATGTGCGGATGCGAATGGTCCAAAATAGCGGGTCGTTACAACCAATTTCACATCAATGTGAAAATATCGCGGTATATGGGATTCATAAATATTATCCGCTATTATGCGGCGCAATAGGGTCTCATCGGCTATACAATGCGGGAAATCAACTCCAATATATACATATTCCAATATATATATATATATTGCTATATACATATATAATACCAATTCCACTTCAATGTGAAATTATCGTGGTATATGTTTTTAATAAATAACATCCGCTTAATAACGGCGTATAATGTCTATTTCAACAATACAGATAACAATTTATCATCCAATCACACAATCAAGCAATTTTAAATCTAACTATTTAAAATTTAAATCGAAACAATTTCGATTGAGTGAGGAGTTCACACCTTGATTTCAATTCCGTTCCAGCTTTTTATTTCGAATAAATTAAACAGACGTTTAATTTTACCCAAACATTTCACTGACTCCAATCACTTCCAATCTAGTTTCATAGCGTAGTGCTCGTCCATATGATTCCAACGCAACTGGTTTCGTGCGTTTTCGACCTCGTAGCAAAATGTTACGGTATTTTAAACATTACACAATCTTTAATATAAACCTTTAATCAAATCTGGGCCGTTCGTTCCATCAGCTTGCATCAGGGCCACCCGCTTATTCTTCTTCCCAAACGCGATAACCAGGTCGCGAAACCCATATCGGCCACCCATTAACCCTAAATCACGCGATCAATCCAAGAATTTCCACCATGATCAGGATACACCATTCAAAAGCTCGTCTCGTGCTCGACACTCGGCTCAAATATCATTGAGCTCGGTCACGTATATCCATCGAAATGCATGCATGAAGTCGCAGCCTTCACGAGCGATTTGCCATTGATTTGTTTCATAGTTTTCGATCTTGACCGTTGATTCTATAGAGCTCACTGCCCTCGACAACTTTCCAGTTGGAAGTTTTCGCGATTGCTTGATGGATTGCTCGATATTTGGAGGAGAACGTTGGTGATTCTCGGCCATTAAACGAAATAGAGGCGGCGGCTGAAGATAATAGCTAGGGCTTGGCTCAAAACGCGTATATATATACCTATAATCTATTATTTTAATATTAAATTCAATTTTAACGAGCATTTACAAACGAACTCCAAATCTGACGTGCCGCCTGGCGTTCGTAGGGTTTACCCCGCGTTCCGAACACAATGGAACGTGTTTCGGGAGCTAATTCGGTCATATGTGCGAGTTACGGAATTAAACGATCAATTTTAAATTAAATCGGTTAATCAAATTTCTGTGCGTTTTAGCTTGCCCCGGACAAACGACCACTCCGATTGCTACGAAAATTGAAATCCGATAATAACAAACTATTACGGATCCAATGGAACTAGTTTCGTCCAATTCTGAGACTGTTCGAAAAATGGCTAATTTCACTAGTCGATTAAATATTAAAATATTCAATTTTCACAAATTTACTTTAAATTCAATTTTAAAACTTCTATAACATCACTATAACTTCAATATGATTTAATATAACTTTATAAATCATTTTCATTCACATTTAATCTAGATTTCAATTATTTCTGGAATTTCAACTATTAAATTATCGATTTAATTACCTAATTAAATCCAGATATTCGAAAAATAAATTATTCGACTTATTAATTCTACTTATTAATATTTAAAATCAATTAAATATTCGAATTTCAAATGTCAGAAATTCTGGGTCGTTACAAACTTCCCCCCTTAAAAGAATTTCGTCCTCGATATTACCAAGTAAGAAAAATTCACAAAATCTATTAACTTTTCAGAAATCCATTTAGTGAAAATTTTATATTCACCTTTTTCAAAACCTTTAACTTCAACCAAAACAATGGTTTCCATTTTCTAGTTCAATTCGTATATTTTCATTATATTTTAGAAATTGACTTTTCATTAACGAAAATTTCCAAAATTTCCCGAAAATTTTCTAACGCCTTAAATTTCCAGAAAATTCGCCAGCGTCTCCTTTGCGCGGTTCGATCCGAAAAAAATTGACAGTGTATATATATCACAAATATACATCTCATCAAGTGATGAGGCATCCCGTAGGGAAAAAAGTGTAAAAGTATGATATTTAATCCGAGATATGTACCTTATTTATAATTAACGAGCGTATACGGCTAATATAGCGCGAAAGCGAGCTGCAAATGCGAAGCAAACGCCATCCGCACCTACTAAACACTCAACAAAAACATGAGAAACATGCATATATGAAATAATATCGATATACATCATATAGCATCATAATAACTACATGTGCTAACATAGCAATTGCAACTAAAGCAATAAATGCAACCATCAAACAACTATCATCCAAAAACATCCAACAAATCAATGTCTATCCTAATCAATTTTCTTAATTTCTCATAAATATTCATTGAATTGGTTTTCAATTTAATCACATTTGATTCATTAACATTGGATTTTAATTAATATTCATTCATTCGTTTCCAACTAGTTCACATTCACTAATTAAAATCAAATTAGTTCACTTTCTGTTTGAATCAAATTCAATTTCTATTCAAATTTACATATTATCAATTTGAATTCAATCACTTTAGTTTCCAATTTCGCTAATTCAATTTCATTAACGCTTAATGAATTTATATACAATCCCAACATCCATATAACAACCAATGTACATTCAACATAACCAAATTATTCATTTACATGCGATTTGGTTCAACACTTTTAATTCCAATTTGTTCAATATTAAATTGACTGACATTCAATTATTCAACTTCCAATAACATTAGCTTTTTAATGAATTAATATTTATATTCATTATTTCATATCAATTCATTTACATTAGATTGATTTACATTCAATTTATTCATTAATTCAATTACTAATTCATTTTACAAATAAAATTGAATTTCGTCTATATAACTCAAGTTCACATTCATTTAATAAATTCACTTTATTAATTTACTTCGATATCAAAAATCAACTTCGTTCAATCATCACTTAAGTTATATTCCAATTTCAAACAGCATTTGTTTCACTTACATTTTCTCATTTTATAAGTTATACAACTTATATTCAACCTTTCAAAAACCATTTTTGAAATCAATTCAAATTATCCTTTGAATTTCCAAAACCAAATCCAAATTTTCCAAACAACTTCCATTAAAATAATCTGGCAGCAATTCCTCTTTTGGAAACCTGAAAATGAACACCAATGATGTCGCGATCATCATCAGAATTATTTTCCAGCGACCGAAAAGAGTTTATAGCTTTCATCTCTCTAAAACAATTTCCAAAATATCAAATCCTTTCAAAACACATCTCTGGAATTTTATTTCAGATTATAAATCACATTTACAAATCTTTTACTTATAAAATTCCACTTCTTATATATATAAGATTATTTTACCATTGTAAATCATTTTAATTATAATTTCACACATTATAATTCATTTGCTTATACAATTTACTCTTTCACAATTGTTGTTTTATTTAACTTATTCAAACAACTTTTATCAACTTATATATATTTACATTTTCAACAACCAAACAATCAATTATATAGACTTTAACGCTGAAAAATTATTTCTTTATATACAAAATATAATTAGGGTAAAATTATTTCATTTACCCAATTTAAACAATATCGTGCCGAATTGTTCTATATAAGTGTTTAGAGATCCCTATCGATAGAGTTGTACGGACAATACCGACCAGAATCCATATACCACTCAACAAATCAATCATCACAATATAAAACAATTTTATATTCACTAACAAATACGCGCTCGTATCTATTATTACACTCAACTCATTCTAGAGTACTACTGACTCTATCTCTAATGAGTAATACCCAACAGAGCAGGGTTGTCACTTAACCATATGCTCTGATACCAAATGTAACGATTGCGACTTTTCGTCGCTCGAAAATCGACATTAATACGTCCACTGTATTAACTGCCGAGCAATCGAATGCCAGAAAACCGAATTGTTATGGAGAATAAGAAGAGGTGGAAGAAAACAGAACACAATTTCACTATTATTTTTAAATAAAGATATTTAAAAATTTCATCCAAATTTCAAAACTTTAGTTTTGACTCAAATCACAAATAAAACATCGACCTATAGTTGTAACATATGTTCCATCCAAGTTATGTTTTATATTATATCCATAAACCCCAAGCTCTGATACCAACTGTGACGCCCCACCTCTATACTCATAATAACAAAGAGTATTAAAAGAAATACTGTCTATTATTACGAAGAATAAGGCTGGATAGGAGCGACCATCCGTAATTGGCCTTACACTAATATTGGTTATCTCGATAAGAGTGGTATATACTTTTTATTTTTCATCTATTATTTATTTACTCCCATCGAGATATCCAATTATCAGTATAAAACAAACTACGATAGTTCATAATAGTTTAGGACATTAGATATAACAATAACACAGATAATATGAATGCGGAACACAGATTAACAAAAATCTCATATATATATATATATATATAACCGATGTCAGTTACAATATAGTTGACACGATAGATATGATACAACTACAACTGTCGACTCTAGAAGTTATATATACAAGTACATTATCGAATAATATACAAGAATACATATCGTTCTATACAATGACACGACTACTACAAAATGACACTGACAACTTCAGAAGATGTGAAAAGTCTTCAAATCCCGAACAGCAACTCAAAGAAGGAAATCTACAACCTGAAATAACTCGGGTCTGACCCGAGTATTAAATTCAAAAGAAAATAATACATGGGTCAGTCTAATTCAAACTCAGTTATTAGTGCATAGCAGCAATAATACTCAGATAGTCAAATAGACGATAATCACAGAAATCTCGTATATCCAACTCTCGATACGAGAATTGGATAACGGCAGATATTACACTAAACAGTGTTAAATGACAAACCAACAATCCAAATCAGAATACATCTCCAAAACATTGAAATTCACCAACGAAATAGTTCAACAAATCGAAACATCAATTTAAAACTGTCAAATCAGATAGGGCTACAGTACACGCACGCGTGTACTGCCTCGCCACTATCACAAGAGATACACAAAAGCTCAGTGAAAGTCACAAATGATCACAAGGTCAAACCCCGAAATCGGGTTCAACTCAGGTGATAACAAACTGTGCATTGCCCACATCAAACAACTACCAATTGATGCGATGCCGAAATCATAAACGAAAACAACTCTACAGTAGAATCAAAATAGACAACAGTTAAACAAAGTAAGTCACTGGCCGAAGTCAGATGACATGAATAACATAAGTAAGACCAGAACCAACAAAGGCCAGAAGTACAAAATAGCCAAGCAAATGCATCACTAACCCATAACCAAGGTCAAGCAAGTCTGTAAAACGAATTAACAAGGGAGGCAAGTGCTGCACTGCTATTAACTCAAAGCAAGGTCAAACCCAAGTTCCAAATAACACACGGGTTCAACTCAAGGCAACTTGCAGCATACAAGCTCAAGTAAGCAACTGAAACACAGAGGAAATAAGATACATGTTGTTCACTATCCGAGTAGACAACACCAAGTGATGAAGCAAGATCATAAGACAAAGTCCACAAGCTAGAAGTCAGAACTAAGATCGAAATGGAACAATATGCAACTGTCTCAAAGAATGATATCAGATTCAATGTAAACTACTAGTTGAAAACATGTACACAGGGACTCAACAATGTCTGGACCACTTGCCATCACGAGAACAAGACTAGAACACATATGACATGAGTATGCAACACTACAGACAGTGCCGAAGCAAAAAGGCAAATTATATTGCTTCTTCAAAACCAAAACTGGATAATGCAAACACGAGTATACTGTCGTTAAGTGACACTGGACAAAAGCTACAACATGTCCAATTGCAAATGCAACATGGACCTGACAGTACACAGTGATACTGTCTCAAGTTAGATAGCCTCCAACAACTCAATAAAGCATGGTACAGACCAACTATAATAAACAAGTTGGCAACTGTCTCCAAGCTGCAGTTACAAAGAAAATTCATGAAAACAGGGACAGTTCAAGGCTCCAAAACAACAGACTCAAATGATCAAGTGTCTACAACAATATTAAAGAAACCAGAGGGAATTAGACAGAGGTAGCACAACTACAGGTAAGGGATGAAGCACTCAATGTCAAAGCTCAGTGAAACTCAAGGAATGCACTTCGATGAATCAGTGTTCCCAAGTGCAACTGTATACAAAAAGTCTCAAAGCTAATACAAAGTCGAGTGTAATATAAATCAAAGATGGATAAAGTCATGGTCGAACACTATCACGTAGACATGGCAGTATAGGCATAATGGCCAAAGCAGTAAGTAGTCGAACACGATCAACACAAAAAAATCAGGTGACCGAAATCAAAAGCGACTCAATGTCGTAATAGTCCAGTAAACCAACCAAATCAAAAATTATCAACGTCGAACAAGTCGAACTGCCAAGTAAATCAATTAACGAATTCAGGGATTGCAAAATGAATTATAGATGCATGAGAACTGAAAATCACTCAAGAAAACTTCAATAAAAAGGCTACTGCAAACCCAAAAGCCAGAATTCCAAAGCTAAATCAGAGTGACCGAAATCAAATTCACAGTAATGCCGAAGTCGCAAATTCAAGTTCACATGCCAGAAATGTGAAGCCAAGATGATCAGAAATTCGTGAAACCGACATAAGCAAGCAACAACAGTGTTAACAAAATCAAACTAGGTTAACAATACTTCTCAAGGCACTGAATCGTATGGCCAAAATCGAACCAAAAATCAACAACGACAGAAATCAACGAAATCATCAACAGCGAAACACAAATGAATGGCCGAAACACTATACTAAGAGAGAATTAGAATGTGAGTGAAGAAGATCACTCACTTTTGTTTAATCGAGGCAGCCGAGAGCCATAGCGATTCGAGAAACACGAACGAAGTTAACCCTAGCGGCCACTCTCTTTGATTTCTTCCATGCCCTAAGTCTGCCGAGAGAACGAACGAGTAGGAGCGAAGGAATCGAGCCGCCATTTTCTTTACGTTCGATTTCCTTTGTTAGGTTGTGAATGAACGAAGACGACGAATTCGTGCCTCCATTTTTTTTTTCTTTCGAACGATTTGCTTAATTTAGGGCTTGCTAAAGAAAATCAAAAGAGGAATGAACGGTAAAGGATTTTTGAAATCAAAGTGAAATGGGGGACGGTTATAACTCGAGATACACAGAACAATACCCATGGACCAACATTCAAAGCCCAAATTATTTTCTTAACCAAATGTTTAAGAGAATTCAAACGGGATTCAAAACTCAAATTAACAATTAACAACTAATTAAATCGTCATTTGACGAAAATTAATTGTTATAAAATTCTGGTTTGTTACAGACTCCCCTCCTTATAAAAATTGCAACCCCGCAATTTTCCTAATTAAGATTGTCTATAACAATTATTCTTCTAACATAAACTGGTTATGCTAGAAAACTAAGAATTGAGAACACAATTATCAAAGAAATCTTTTAATTCCAATAAAAGAGATTCTCAAATTTTCATCAAAATCTAACTATCAATAGATAATCCGAAAACAACAAAACTGAATAAATGTAATCATCAGCGATAATCAATTATCAACAAGATAGTTAAAATACAAAAAATCACAAAGCAACAATGTCTAATCATCGATACGATGATTAGAAAAACAACAAAAGCTAATTATCAACAGAGATGATTAGAAAGCACAAACCACAATTCGAAAAACTGCAAGCATCTAGTTATCTAACAGATAAATAGAAAACACGAACTTCATAATCAGCAAATACTAACTATCAACAGTGATAGAAAATGGCAATTCAATAAAATCAACCTATTCTAGAATCAATTGGAGACTAGAAAATTTCATATCAATCAAATCAGCAAACATCAATTATCTAATTATCTCAAATGATAATCAAAAGACAAATCAGCACATATCTACTTACCACAACCAGTAATTTAAAATTTCAAATCTACAATTATTCAATTATCAAAAACGATAATCAAATTTCTCAAATCAACAAATATTCGATTATCAAAAACGATAATCAAATTCCAAATTCAATAAATATTCGATTATCACAAACGATAATCAAATTTCAAATTCAACAAATATTTGATTATCACAAACGATAATCAAATTTCAAATTCAACAAATATTTGATTATCTCAAGCGATAATCAAATTTCTCGAATCAACAATTAGCTAATTATCTCAAGCGATAATTAAATCTAAAATCAACAAATATTTAATTATCTGAAGCGATAATTAAATCTCAAATCAACAATTATTTAATTATCTCAAGCGATAATTAAATCTAAAATCAACAAATATTTAATCATCTGAAGCGATAATTAAATCTAAAATCAACAAATATTTAATTATCTGAAGCGATAATTAAATCTCAAATCAACAAA
Organism: Allium fistulosum; assembly: GCA_030737815.1. Taxonomy (NCBI): domain Eukaryota; kingdom Viridiplantae; phylum Streptophyta; class Magnoliopsida; order Asparagales; family Amaryllidaceae; genus Allium; species Allium fistulosum. The sequence goes on along the minus strand of CM060904.1, from coordinate 1,244,402,140 downwards.
TATTTAATTATCTGAAGCGATAATTAAATCTCAACTCAACAAATATTTAATTATCTGAAGCGATAATTAAATCTCAAATCAACAAATATTTAATTATCTGAAGCGATAATTAAATCCCAAATCAACAATCATTTAATTATCTCAAGCGATAATTAAATCTAAAATCAACAAATATTTAATTATCTGAAGCGATAATTAAATCTAAAATCAATAAATATTTAATTATCTGAAGCGATAATTAAATCTCAAATCAACAAATATTTAATTATCTGAAGCGATAATTAAATCTCAAATCAACAAATATTTAATTATCTGAAGCGATAATTAAATCTTAAATCAACAAATATTTAATTATCTGAAGCGATAATTAAATCTCAAATCAACAAATATTTAATTATCTGAAGCGATAATTAAATCTCAAATCAACAAATATTTAATTATCTGAAGCGATAATTAAATCTCAAATCAACAAATATTTAATTATCTGAAGCGATAATTAAATCTCAAATCAAAAAATATTTAATTATCTGAAGCGATAATTAAATCTCAAATCAATAACAAATATTTAATTATCAAAGGCGATAATTAAATTTCAACAAATATTCGATTATCAAAAATGATAATCAGAACTCATATCAACAAATATCTAATTATCGCAAGCGATAATTAGAAACAACAAATATCCGATTATCAAAAACGATAATCAGAACTCATATCAACAAATATCTAATTATCACAAGCGATAATTAGAAACAACAAATATCCGATTATCAAAAACGATAATCAGAACTCATATCAACAAATATCTAATTATCACAAGCGATAATTAGAAACAACAAATATCTGATTATCAAAAACGATAATCAGAACTCATATCAACAAATATCCAATTACCTGCAGATAATTGGAAACAACAAATATCTAGAAATCAATTAAGAAGACTAGAAAATCAACATAAAAGCTTGGATCGATCCCATCAGATGGCGAGTTTTTAATTCGCCGCACGTGCTTCAACAAATGGCCGAAGCCTACCAAGTACTCAACATAATTTTGGCTCCCATCAGATTGACCCGAAGGTCCGCAGAGTGACCCGAAGGTCTAGTACTGGTATTTGACCCGAAGGTCCTTCAGAGTGGCCCGAAAGCCCAACAAATGACCCGAAGGTCCAACAAATGACCCGAAGGTCCTCATAGTGGCTCGAAAGCACACGAAAACATCAAAATATTTCAATTAACGAGTCCGGAATTAACCAAAATAGCAAACGCACATGTCCCATAACCACGAGTTTTACTAAATTGTTTAATTCTCTTCGTCGTTTCCTTGAAAGTGTGAAATCATCAAAATCATCAAAACAACAGATATTCAATTAACGAGTCCGGAATTAACCGAAATAGTAAAAGTGTGGTTCCATACTCCGCACTTTTGCTAAATCGTTTAAATCACTTCATCGTTTCCTTGAAAGTGCAAAATTGTGTATTTTGTAAAAATACACTTTACATTCTCAAACGGACAAGTCCGGAATTAAGCGAATCAGTAAAAGAAAGGGGTCATAGTCCTCGATTTTGCTGATACGTTTAAATCGCTTCCTTATTCTTTTGAAAGCGCAAACTGTTAAAATTCTTGAAAACAATTTTATATATTTTGTAAAAATAACAATTCACATTCTCAACTGAACAAGTCCGGAGTTAAGCGAATCAGTAAAAGAAAGGGGTCATAATCCTTGATTTTGCTGAAACGTTTAAATCGCTTTCTCATTCTTTTGAAAACGCAAACTGTTAAAAATTTATAAAACACTTTACATTTTTAAAACGATCTTCCAATCACGTGATCAAAACAGCAAATCAGTAACAATTTCGATAAGGAAATTGTACTTCTCAAAATACCGTAAAAACGGTCACAAAACAGCATTGTGGAATAACCGCTTGAAAATCCACTTTTAAAACTCGACGGTTACTGAAGCCAAAGCAGCAGAAATTTTTAAACGTCAAAATCTCATCAAAATAATTTACATCAAAATGTAATATCAGTGAATTTTCATTCATCAGAAATGCCACAAAACACCGTGCTTCAAAAATAGTACTGGTGTAAAAATCCCGTTATAAAATTAACGGCAACAAAATACGTATCATAACCCAGCATCGATTCAACGTAAAATAAATGCAATGACGTGCAACTCAAATTTGCACGCACATTACAATATAAACAAAGAAATCATTCGAATGTATATTCAATTAAGACAATACAAAACAGCAAAATCTAATCAATAGATGATTAGTACAAAAGAAAGCCAACGGAAATTTCAACAAAAAATCACATATCTGCAATTTCTTCGAATCCTCAATTCGGATTCGAAATTCTCAAAGAAACAAAATAATTACAGCTATGTAAACAACAAATGAAATTCATATCAATTTCGAATTTTGATTTTTAAATCAAAACGATTATCAATTGTACTCAGCGAAGACAGTTTCACTGTTTCCGCTGCGCACTCTGAAAAACAGAACACAATTTCACTATTATTTTTAAATAAAGATATTTAAAAATTTCATCCAAATTTCAAAACTTTAGTTTTGACTCAAATCACAAATAAAACATCGACCTATAGTTGTAACATATGTTCCATCCAAGTTATGTTTTATATTATATCCATAAACCCCAAGCTCTGATACCAACTATGACGCCCCACCTCTATACTCATAATAACAAAGAGTATTAAAAGAAATACTGTCTATTATTACGAAGAATAAGGCTGGATAGGAGCGACCATCCGTAATTGGCCTTACACTAATATTGGTTATCTCGATAAGAGTGGTATATACTTTTTATTTTTCATCTATTATTTATTTACTCCCATCGACATATCCAATTATCAGTATAAAACAAACTACGATAGTTCATAATAGTTTAGGACATTAGATATAACAATAACACAGATAATATGAATGCGGAACACAGATTAACAAAAATCTCATATATATATATATAACCGATGTTAGTTACAATATAGTTGACACGATACATATGATACAACTACAACTGTCGACTCTAGAAGTTATATATACAAGTACATTATCGACTAATATACATGAATACATATCGTTCTATACAATGACACGACTACTACAAAATGACACTGACAACTTCAGAAGATGTGAAAAGTCTTCAAATCCCGAACAGCAACTCAAAGAAGGAAATCTACAACCTGAAATAACTCGGGTCTGACCCGAGTATTAAATTCAAAAGAAAATAATACATGGGTCAGTCTAATTCAAACTCAGTTATTAGTGCATAGCAGCAATAATACTCAGATAGTCAAATAGACGATAATCACAGAAATCTCTTATATCCAACTCTCGATACGAGAATTGGATAACGGCAGATATTACACTAAACAGTGTTAAATGACAAACCAACAATCCAAATCAGAATACAACTCCAAAACATTGAAATTCACCAACGAAACAGTTCAACAAATCGAAACATCAATTTAAAACTGTCAAATTAGATAGGGCTGCAGTACACGCACGCGTGTACTGCCTCGCCACTATCACAAGAGATACAAAAAAGCTCAGTGAAAGTCACAAATGATCACAAGGTCAAACCCCGAAATCGGGTTCAACTCAGGTGATAACAAACTGTGCATTGCCCACATCAAACAACTACCGATTGATGCGATGCCGAAATCATAAACGAAAACAACTCTACAGTAGAATCAAAATAGACAACAGTTAAACAAATTAAGTCACTGGCCGAAGTCAGATGACATGAATAACATAAGTAAGACCAGAACCAACAAAGGCCAGAAGTACAAAATAGCCAAGCAAATGCATCACTAACCCATAACCAAGGTCAAGCAAGTCTGTAAAACGAATTAACAAGGGAGGCAAGTGCTGCACTGCTACTAACTCAAAGCAAGGTCAAACCCAAGTTCCAAATAACACACGGGTTCAACTCAAGGCAACTTGCAGCATACAAGCTCAAGTAAGCAACTGAAACACAGAGGAAATAAGATACATGTTGTTCACTATCCGAGTAGACAACACCAAGTGATGAAGCAAGATCATAAGACAAAGTCCACAAGCTAGAAGTCAGAACTAAGATCGAAATGGAACAATATGCAACTGTCTCAAAGAATGATATCAGATTCAATGTAAACTACTAGTTGAAAACATGTACACAGGGACTCAACAATGTCTGGACCACTTGCCGTCACGAGAACAAGACTAGAACACATATGACATGAGTATGCAACACTGCAGACAGTGCCGAAGCAAAAAGGCAAATTATATTGCTTCTTCAAAACCAAAAGTGGATAATGCAAACACGAGTATACTGTCGTTAAGTGACACTGGACAAAAGCTACAACATGTCCAATTGCAAATGCAACATGGACCTGACAGTACACAGTGATACTGTCTCAAGTTACATAGCCTCCAACAACTCAATAAAGCATGGTACAGACCAACTATAATAAACAAGTTGGCAACTGTCTCCAAGCTGCAGTTACAAAGAAAATTCATGAAAACAGGGACAGTTCAAGGCTCCAAAACAACAGACTCGAATGATCAAGTGTCTACAACAATATTAAAGAAACCAGAGGGAATTAGACAGAGGTAGCACAACTACAGGTAAGGGATGAAGCACTCAATGTCAAAGCTCAGTGAAACTCAAGGAATGCACTTCGATGAATCAGTGTTCCCAAGTGCAACTGTATACAAAAAGTCTCAAAGCTAATACAAAGTCGAGTGTAATATAAATCAAAGATGGATAAAGTCATGGTCGAACACTATCACGCAGACATGGCAGTATAGGCATAATGGCCAAAGCAGCAAGTAGTCGAACACGATCAACACAAAAGAATCAGGTGACCGAAATCAAAAGCGACTCAATGTCGTAATAGTCCAGTAAACCAACCAAATCAAAAATTATCAACGTCGAACAAGTCGAACTGCCAAGTAAATCAATTAACGAATTCAGGGATTGCAAAATGAATTAGAGATGCATGAGAACTGAAAATCACTCAAGAAAACTTCAATAAAAAGGCTACTGCAAACCCAAAAGCCAGAATTCCAAAGCTAAATCAGAGTGACCGAAAACAAATTCACAGTAATGCCGAAGTCGCAAATTCAAGTTCACATGCCAGAAATGTGATGCCAAGATGATCAGAAATTCGTGAAACCGACATAAGCAAGCAACAATAGTGTTAACAAAATCAAACTAGGTTAACAATACTTCTCAAGGCACTGAATCGTATGGCCAAAATCGAACCAAAAATCAACAACGACAGAAATCAACGAAATCATCAACAGCGAAACACAAATGAATGGCCGAAACACTATACTAAGAGAGAATTAGAATGTGAGTGAACAAGATCACTCACTTTTGTTTAATCGAGGCAACCGAGAGCCATAGCGATTCGAGAAACAAGAACGAAGTTAACCCTAGCAGCCACTCTCTTTGATTTCTTCCATGCCCTAAGTCTGCCGAGAGAACGAACGAGAAGGAGCGAAGGAATCGAGCCGCCATTTTCTTTACGTTCGATTTCCTTTGTTAGGTTGTGAATGAACGAAGACGACGAATTCGTGCCTCCATTTTTTTTTCTTTCGAACGATTTGCTTAATTTAGGGCTTGCTAAAGAAAATCAAAAGAGGAATGAACGGTAAAGGGTTTTTGAAATCAAAGTGAAATGGGGGACGGTTATAACTCAAGATACACGCAACAATACCCATGGACCAACATTCAAAGCCCAAATTATTTTCTTAACCAAATGTTTAAGAGAATTCAAACGGGATTCAAAACTCAAATTAACAATTAACAACTAATTAAATCGTCATTTGACGAAAATTAATTGTTATAAAATTCTGGTTTGTTACAGCTTGGCTCAAAACGCGTATATATATATATACCTATAATCTATTATTTTAATATTAAATTCAATTTTAACGAGCATTTACAAACGAACTCCAAATCTGACGTGCCGCCTGGCGTTCGTAAGGTTTACCCCGCGTTCCGAACACAATGGAACGTGTTTCGGGAGCTAATTCGGTCATATGTGCGAGTTACGGAATTAAACGATCAATTTTAAATTAAATCGGTTAATCAAATTTCTGTGCGCTTTAGCTTGCCCCGGACAAACGACAACTCCGATTGCTACGAAAATTGAAATCCGATAATAACAAACTATTACGGATCCAATGGAACTAGTTTCGTCCAATTCTGAGACTGTTCGAAAAATGGCTAATTTCACTTGTCGATTAAATATTAAAATATTCAATTTTCACAAATTTACTTTAAATTCAATTTTAAAATTTCTATAACATCACTATAACTTCAATATGATTTAATATAACTTTATAAATCATTTTCATTCACATTTAATCCAGATTTCAATTATTTCTGGAATTTCAACTATTAAATTATCGATTTAATTACCCAATTAAATCCAGATATTCGAAAAATAAATTATTCGACTTATTAATTCTACTTATTAATATTTAAAATCAATTAAATATTCGAATTTCAAATGTCAAAAATTCTGGGTCGTTACAAAAGCGATTAGAGACGTTGGAATAAGATTCCATAATTCACCGAGGAACAATTATGTTATTTGTTACACAATTCTAACTCGATAACCAATTGGTCAAAATAAATGGTGTTTCCATTATCTTATGTACTTGTTATAAAATGTAATAAATAATTGATTTGTTAATTTAAGTATATATGTTATGAAGCCCATAAATAATGTGTTTGTGATAGCAGTTACAAACAGTTGTAAGCGTTACCACAATATGATAAACACAGCATCTTAAATATTCCTAATTAAGATGTATCAAGACTGGACATCGATGCATTTGTTAAGACTAGAGTACGTAAAGCCCTCAAAATTCTAGGCAGTGTATTACTCATGGCTAGTGGAGGCGCCAAGGGGTTACTTGCTGGTAGCTATTGGATAACAATGGAATGACTCACTCGATAATTTTCCATTGATTAATATAATTAAGGTCAAACATCAAAGCAACTAATTTACATAGTTCTCTTGATTTGAGAATACTATTTATCTTCTATACGAAAGCTCCGCTTTGTTTATTGTAATGACTCAGAATTTCAAGCACTTCGTATCTAAATATCTAAATTATATTTGAATCTTGGATTTAATATTGTAAAACTGATTTCATAATCTTTTTAACCCCTTTTTAAGTAATATCTGATGATGGAAAACTTGTTTTGAAAAATGTTTACAAAAATAAATTCTTTGAAGAAATATCGATAATGTGATCGAAAATCATTTCATCGATAAATAATCTTTTTCTCAGTAAAAGTTGTTCAAACTTATTGTGCTTTCCTAATATATTTATGTGTAATTGATTAGCAACTTAAAATATTTTCTATGTTATGGCTAACTAAATGGAATAGTAAAAGAGATTACCAAAGTGATTAAGGAATGTGATATTTGTTTGAATGGTGTTTTGAATATTTGTTTTTGGTTGATGGTGAGGTGTAAAGCAAACATATTAGGTGCAATTTGTTAACTCAGTTTTTAACCAAGCAGATATCAAATGGAGTTTGAATATGGAGACGAAGATGAAACAACTTGGAACTAGGTTGGCATGCTTAGGAGAGGAAAAGAAGAGATCGTGGAAAGTTTCACCCAAAATTGCCTAAGGTAATGATACAGTGCCGACTCATTTTTTCTCGATACCGACTTTTCTAACCTCGAATCAAGCCATCAAAATCACATGACCTATTTTCTACTTCTCAAGGGTGTTCCAAAGTGTTTTCATGAGATTTTAATGACCTATCATCAAGTTTGAAGAGAGAGCAACCCAAATAGTAAAGTAATTCAAGTGATGAGGGAACTATCACCAATGCTAACCAAAATACTAGAGAAAAGGTACGAAGCACATCTACTCAAAGATTGGAAGGAGACAGAAAGGGAATGGAGTCATTTAGACTTAAGGAAATGACTTAGTACCGAGTCAAATGACTGGGTACTAACTCATTTATTTGACTCGGGTGACTTCGAGTCTCCTTGGACAACCCTAGGCCGACATCTGGACTCTACTTCAATTGAACTTCAGGCCCAACATGACTGCTACCCCTATAAGTATAAACCATTGAGCAACCAAAACAGGATTGGATTTCTACCATCACTACGCGGTAACTCTGCCTTTTCTTTATCCTCTATCTGCACACAATAGTTACTAAGGCAACTACTTTGGGTAATTATAGGACTTAGAATCTATCTAACCCTTGTACTTACGACTTATTCTCTTTCAAATCTCTTGTAATCTCAAACAAACTACACCAAATCTACAAGCAACAAAGCTATACAGTGGATGTAGGCCGTAGATTGCCAAACCACTATGAAATCTTATGTCTCTCTACTTTATTTTTGTTATTATTCTTTTATTTCAACTATTATCTGCTAGATCTTGGTCCCACAGGTTTCCTACAATCTATTTTTGGGTATTGATCCATTTTTCGTGTCAACAAAAATATTTTATGTATAATTAATATGTAAAATATTTTTAGTCTCATAAGTTCCTTACAATCTAATATATTAATACGTTATGGCTAACCAAACGTGAATAGTAAATGAGATTAGAAAAGTGATTAAGGAATGAGATATTTGTGTGAATAGTGTTTCAGATATTTGTTTTTGGTTGATGGTGAGGTGTAAAGAAACCACATGGGGTGGCATGGTTTTGGCTGGCCAAAGGAAGGGTAGGGGATGTCTTTTGCCTTTGTTTAAATCCACACTTCATATCTTACGCGTTCATAAATTATTTTCGAAGTTCTGTGAAAAAATGCTAAGTATTCAAGCCTCTTTCTCCTCTTCAATCTTCTTAAAAAATATAAAACCAACTCCAATCTTCTCCAAACTTTAACCATGGGTTTAAAGCATCATGGAAAAAAAGGTCAGTAAGTCAAATGAAGAAGAAATGGAGCACAAGCCCCAAACCCATCATGGGCCATGAGCAAAAGAGGAAGTGAGGGAGTGGCTTTGAACTTGTAAGGCTAAAGGTGGAATCTTTGAACGCCTGGTGATGGTAGGAAGTGTCCCCAGTGTTGTAGGTGCTTGTGCTTAGTTTTAGCATGGATATAAGTGAGTTTACTCACCCTTAAACAAGGACATATTTTGTGTGTGTGTGTGTGTGCTTGAATATAAAAGTAAAGTTATGTATGAGCTAATTAAAATTATTACTTTGGACCCCTTGCTTTATAAAGAAAATGACAATTTATATTGTATATCATCACTTCTACGACCTTTTATAACATATGGTGTGGCCTTGACATTGTACATAAATGGTTGATTAGCTTGTGTGATGAATTGATGTGAATATAAAAGTGTTTGTATAGCGATAGTCACTCTAAGTGCACATTGAAATCTCTCCGCTTTAAACTTGTTTAAATTCGTGATATGTTAATATATTATTAAATAATATATTTTTGTTTTTCTTTACACATATTTTGGTGTATGGGACAATATAGAATTGGTATACAAAGTTGTAGAACTTATGGAACAAATTTGTGAAATTTAAAAGCGAAAATGTTGCTATGGATGCACTTTGAAATCGCCATGTGTTCGGTGATTTTTAAGTTAAATTATGAAAACATCCTTAGGGAATTATTTGTTCTTTCAATAATTAAATTACATGTACTTATTACTACAAAAATACCAAGGCTTAAAAATTAATGAAAGTAGTTGAATGCAATGACAAAAGTTATAGCGAAAAAGATCGATATATGAGCACTTCATGAAAATACCTTGTTTTCGAGAATTTTTATAATTAATTTGGTAGATATTCTTTAAGGTTTCTTTTTATATTTTTTAAGCAGCCTAAGAATACTACTTATTACAAAAAAATTGGATCAAAAATAACTTGATTAAGTGGTTAAAACTGGCCACAAAGATCATGCATTTTCATATTATTCTCTGTCCAGAAATTTTGATGGCATTTGTAAATGCTATGTTTGGTCTACTGCTGCATTGGTCTTGTGCACTATTTATTTTTAATGTGACATTTTGATTAGTTTTTCATGATTTAAATGGTTTATAATTTGTTTTCTTTGTGGAATCCTTTTATGGAATTTCTAGTAACATGAATTAGAATATGAAAAAAAGATTAGAATTTAAATATATTTTTAATAATTAAATATGAATTTTTAAAGAAAGGTTTACCATTGTAGCATTTAAATTAAAAGGTTTTAGTAAATTATAAATTAGTTATTTTAAGTAATATTTTACATAGATATTCAAAAAATATTTATAAGTATTTTTAAAGTATCTATATATGTATATGTAAGTTTGGACAAAGTAATTTACGTATTTTATAAAAGGATAAAGGAAGTTTTGGATTATAACACTTATGTTATAATAAATGGTTTCATGAAGTGAATTAAAAGTATATTACTTTGTTTAATAAGTGTAGATATACTTAGACCTTTAAAAATAAGGGTTTCAAGATAATGAAAAATATGAATTGGTTTAGGGTTTGTTGTGACAATGTGCTAATAACTTTGTCTCTAACCCTTTTGATTATATTTATGAATATAATTAGATCTTTAAAAAGAATGTTTTAAAGATAATTATAAGTGAAATACTTTTGGTCTGTAGTGACAATGTTTAAGTAAAATTTATCTTAAACCATTTGAAATAGATTTATGAATGTACTTAAATCTTTATAAAGGAGATTTTAAAGATGATAACAAATATGGAATCTTTTGGAAAAAGGTAGAAAATGCAAGGTTTAACTTATAATAGAGAAGGGGTTTATAGTAACAATATTTAATTAACATTTGTTTTTAACCTCTTTGATTATATTTTAAAGTAAGAAATCTTTTTAATGATTTGTGAATATACTTGTACCATTTGATATAAATATATGATTACTTTTTGAAATACTGAAAAGAGTACAAATAAATACTGAAATAGTAGAGTACATGTCTATATCTTTTATAATCGTATTTTAAATATATTTATATATATACATATATACAAGTAGAAAAAGGAAATAATAGAAGGATCGCGTATTCATACGGTTTGAGATCCCTGGATGAAGACTCATTTCTCTGAATCGTCTCTTACTTTTAGAACGTATGTATGCGAGATCCCCCAAGGATGACTCCTATATATAGTTTGCTTACATCTGAAGGAAGTAGTAATTGAAAGATAAAGTTTATTAGATAAAAAGGAGTTTTACTAATAAAAGGTGTTTTACTAATAAATAAAGTTTTAATTAATAAAAGAATTAATTAAATAAAAAAGGATTAGACATCACTTATGAGACTTAATCATGCTTTGTGTGACTTAATCATGCTTTGTGTATTTACTTGTCTATGGAAAGTATTTAGTCGTGTACTTAGCACTAAAAGCCGACAAAGTAGACGTATTTTATCTATGAGAGTAAATAATGTTAATTCGAGTAGTGTATAGAAGTAATAGTGCTCTAACCTGCTAGGCTTCACCCTTGACCACATGATAGCATAAGTTGAGATGGTAAAAAATGTGATAAGTATACAACACTTGGTTTCCTTATGCAATCGTTCTCATTGTTGTTGAATTATATCAAAAATTAACTTTGGAAATATGTAGAGGAAACACGAGGGTTATACGGTACAGATACCTCCGGTAAGGTTATACTGTATGTATAAACTTGTCTTGCTCTTCTAAGACAAATGATAAGGAATCCGTCTGGATAGAAGATGATATCCAACCTTATGTATTGTTTGTTTATTATGAAACAACCAAGGTTAAGTTAACCAAAAATCTATCAATTGGTTTTGGAGCATCCGATAAGCGGGGGAGTGTACTTATGGGAGATGACTCGAAACCGTAACAACTTCAAATTTGTATGTGATCTATATTCTACAAGCGGTTATGAAGTGAAATGTTATAGAGTTGCAATGTCTATCCTAAGGTTATATCCACGGGATGGGTCAGCTAAACATTTCAAATGATGTTATCTTGTGGGACAGTATATCTTAAGGGCGGGCCTAAGGGAGAGGATAGCATAAGAATTCGTCAAAGGACATATATTGGAATCCATAGAGAGATTCGTAAACGATTCAAGATGCGGGAATCCAAACAAATATTCTAGATTTATTCGACATGCTGGAATCCAGAGAGTTTTTCGAGATCAGTTCAAGTGATGACTCGTGTGATGAGATGTCGAATGTGACTTCACAATCGGTAACAATAGAAACCAAAGTAGAATGCACAGCAAGGGGGTTCAGCTAACCCAAGGGTATATCTGCTATGTATCTAGAGTTGGTTTCAGATATGCATGCTAGGGCGATAATAATCGGTGCTAGGTGACTGGGCATGGACAAGCTATATTTATTCTATATTATTTTATCTGGAGATATAATTTTCTCGGAAGGATATTACTAACCTTTATTAGGAGGCCCATTCTTGACGTACTAAGGGCACCTCTAACAGAAATCCACATATGTGTATGAACCTTTGTGGTTTTGATTGTACACCTAATATTCTTGTGTTATACACACAACACGATTATTTTCTGATTTATTTTCTACACCCTTGACATTATTTATTACATTGCCATACATACTTATTATTTGGTTTGGCTCTTTTGAAGGGAAAACCATTCCGGTGATTCATTTGGTCTCAATAGGCGCTGTTATATGAATGTGTCATGTTTCTTAAGTTTCTTGCACAAGACTTTTATCTGGCTCATTAATTTATTTTTTCCTTAATTCCTCGAGTGCTCTTTCAAGTAGTTTGAGAAAGACAAGTTTTATATTCTTTATAGCTCATGAAGCCGAACTGGATGTTTCACCTACCGTAGTATTCTTATTTCCGCTGCACTACTTGTATATATATATCACTGATTGTGATGATAGGCTATTATAACTATCCATGCCGATTATAGTACTTAGGAGTGTAACTCTGAATTGCTATGTATCTTAGAGTGGCACTTTGTGCTGTCTTTTTGATATTATATTTTATCATTCTGCTATGAGATTCTGATGCTGTGTTCATTCTTTCTTGTTCCTTTTCTTTTCCTTTTTATTTACACTAACAATATGTCTTTCTAACACTTGAGTGCTCGGTACAGGAATACTGTGGATGTATTAGTATCGACATTTAGGGCTCGAAAAGGCTAGTCGTTACATTTGGTATCAGAGTCAGGTTAAGCGAGAATGTTGGCCTTGGTTGGGTATGACTCATTAGAGATAGGGTAAGCGATGCCCTAGAATGAGTTGATTGTATTATACATATGAGAGCGTATTTGTATTTTCTATAAATATATTAATTAAAGATAATTCTAACTACAAAAACTAAAAGATCTTATATAAGGTAACCTATATAACTATGGATTATTAAAATATAGTTCAATTAATGTAGGGATTAATGATGTTCATTTTTATCCCTCATTGATTAGCTTAGTCTTACTCAGCCAATTTACGACCGTTGTTATCATTTGTTGATTGACTAATGATGCTCGATCAGTTTTTAAGCAGTAATTATTATTTGTTGATTACTAATTTATGTTCGATCAGTTCTTGAGTAGTCTACCTTATTACTAAATCGATTAGGTAGACAGTATTTTTGGGTGCATTGAAACAAACACATTGTGAATTGAGTTTCCCAGTTTGACTATAAACGTTCTGTGATAATGTTGGGTTAGAATTTTATTCAAATAAAAGAAGTTTAGTATAAATTTTCTAAGAAATGATTTTTTCTATAAGTATGGTTTATAAAATATGGTTTATAAATAAAGAGGAGTTAAATCGATATTTTGAAAACTTAAATCTCAATGTCTTTCAAAATGTTTTCCAAGATTTTGGAAACAATAATAATAGTATTATTTGAAATTAAATTCTTGGGAAATTGGTTTATGAAATTTAAATGACGATAATTTGTACAATTATAGGAAGTATTCGACATCGCTTTGAAAATGCTTTTGGTTAAGTCCGAAAACTATGATTTGAATGTATTGAACTCACTTTTGTCGCTTGAAAATAATTCTGGTGTGACTACCATATCATCGGCTTCCATTTTCTAGTTTTAAAGTGGAAGATGCTACCATAGTAGTTTGTTACAGAGTAGTTTTTGTAAAACAAATTTTGATTTAGTCTCAAAAGTATGAATTGATAAAGTTATATATATATATATATATTATTTCAAAAGGATTTGGAATAAAAACTGTGAGTTCAGTTCTATTTTCTTTAAAGAAGTTTGATACAGACTTTCTATGTAGAAAAGTTTTATATGCATGCAATGTAGGGAACACAAGTGGTAGTGACATGGCCAAGAATAAATGATGTAACCCTTTTCATGTTTTCCCTTGTTGGTAAAGTGTGTCTAATAAATAAGTGAAACTTTGTTAAGTTATTTTATGGACACATGTATCCAATGTAGTAGGATAGTATGGTATGTTCATCATATTTGTGGTGTTTGTTTGGTGATTTTCATTTGTTAGAATGAAACGGAATAATGACAATTTTGCATAGGTGGAAACTTCAGAATCATTCTAGAACTCAAAGCTAAATGTTTTCTGAAAATATAAAAGATTAGTTTATGTAAATCTTGAATTGAGAAGGTAGTAAGTAAAAACAAGTTTAAGTTTGTTGAACATCCTTGTTAAGTAAAATGAATTTGATGTTTCATATATACTCTTAGGATGTAATGGAGTATTATACGAGTATGAAATTAAGTTATAAAATGTTTATAAACTTGAAGTTATGTTTTCATGAAATGGTTCATACATGATTTTAGTATTGAATGAGATATATTATTAGTGTAAATGAATGTGATTCAAAAAGGAATTAATGTAGTTAAAGAAACCAGCGGAATAAAGTACATAAGTGGTACGTAGATCATTTTATTTGCATGACATTCTTGATTTAGGATTCGAATACATGGTTTTGAGGTGATTTACACTGGTTCGAGCAAGGATTTTTCACTTGATTCTTGATGGCAAACACTTGATATGGATTTTTGATATGATCCTAAAGTTTCCAATCATACTATATAGCTATCTACGGAGAATGGAGGTTTCTAATCAAGGAACCTGATCAGAGTCTGCACTATAGAAGTCAAGTGATCGATAGCAGTTAAGAAGTGAAATTTATGTGATCGAGCAAGTGATCGTATTTGATATTGCGTATGGATAATCCATGTGCATCGTATGGGATTAGGTATTTATGTATACTATATTTTGTTGACTAATAAAGAGTTTAGGGAATGACTCTACAATTGGTTCTGAGGAAGCATGAATAATCGACTAAGGAATGAACTGAGGTTGTTGGGCATAGGAACTCTTAGTAGGTTATTTGCCATCCTTTTATGATGAGAGCGTTTTTGAACCTAGGCAAACCATAAGTTATATTTGCTAGTGATATTTAAATACTTGAATTATTTGAATCTTTGATTTAATGTTACAAAAGTGATATCATAACCTTACTAACCCCTTTTTTATATAATAACCAATGATGGTAAACTTGTTTTCGAAAAATGTTTACAAAACTAAATACTTCGAAGAAATATCGACAATGTGATCGAAAATTGTTTATCGATAAACAGCTTTTTTCTTATTAGAGTTATTCAAACTTATTGTGTTTTCCTAATATATTAATGTGTAATTAATTAGCAACTAAAAATATTTTACTTGTAATGGCTAAGTAAACGTGAATAGTAAAAGAGATTAGCAAAGTGATTAAGAAATGAGATACATGTGTGAATAGTGTTTTAGATATTTGTTTTTGGTCAATGGTGAGGTGTAAAGCAAATACATGTGGGTATGGTTTTGGCTGGTAAAAGGAAGGGTAGGGGAGGTCTTTTACCTTTGTAGTCCAAACTTCATATCATATGTCTTCACAAATTATTTTCCAAGTGTTGTGAAAAAAAACTAAGTATTCAAGTCTCTTTCTTTAATTCAGTCTACTTAGAAACATATCAAACCAACTCTAATCTTCTCTAAATTTCCATGGGCTTTGAGCATCATAGCAACAAAGGTTACAAGTCATATGATTGAGAAATGGAGCAAAAGCCCAAAACCCTTCGTGGGCCATGAGGAGAAGAGGACGAGGGGAAGTGGCTTTGAATTTGTGAAGGCTAAATGTAGAACTATGGAAGTTTGGTGATGGTAGGAAGTGGTTCTAGTGTTCTAGGTGCTTTTACTTGGTTTTAGCATGGATATAAGTGAATTTACTCACCATTGAACTAGGGTATATTGTGTGTGTATATGTATGTGCTTAAATATAAAGTTAAAGTAAAGCATGAACTAATTAAAGTTATAACTTTAGACCTCCTTGCTTTTGAAGGCAAATGCAAACTTTATATTGTATAGCATCACTTCTATGACCTTCTATAACATGTGGCATGGCTCTAAAATTATGTATAAATGGTAGGTTGGCTTGTGTGTTGAATTGATGTGAATATGAAAGTGTTTGTATAGTGATAGTTGATACAAGTGCACTTTGAAATCCCCTTGCTTTAAACATATTTAAATTAGTGGTATGTTAATATATTGTAATGTAATATATTTTGGTTGCTCTATACACATATTTTGGTGTACGGGATGGTGAACAACTGGTTTTAAAAGTTGTAGAACTTGTGGAACAAAGTTATGAAAGTTAGAAGCGAAAAGGTCGCTATTGATGCACTTTGAAATCGCCATGTGTTTGGTGATTTTTAAGTTAACTATGGAAGACATCCTTAGGGCTTTCTTTCTTGTTTTAATAAGTAAAATATGTGTAATTAGTACTGTAAAAATATCAAGGTTTAAAAGTTATATATGTGGTTGAACGAAGTTGTAAAAGTTATAGCAAGGAAGGTTACTATATTAAAAATTCATGAAAATACCGTGTTTTCGAGAATTTTTAATTAATTCAGAAAATTTTATTAACGGTTTCTTTTCATGATGCTTAAGCAGCGTAAGTATACTATATACCAAAAATAATTAGATTAAAAATTATTGTTTAAGTGGTCAAAACTGGCCCCAATTTTCATGCATTTTCATGTTGTTCTTTGTCCAGAACTTTTGATAGCATTTATAAATGCAATCTTTGGTCTACTGCAACATGTCTAGGCTTGTTGCACTATTTTGTTTTAATTTGACATTTTGACTGGTTTTTCATGATTTAGATGGTTTATAATATATTTTCTTTATGGACTCTTTTTATGGAAGTTCTAATAACATAGATTATAATATGAAAAAAAGAATAGAGGTTTAAATATATTTTTAGTAATTAAATATGAATTTTTAAAGAAAAGGTTTTCCTTTGCAATATTTAAATTGAAAGGTTTTTATTAAATTATAAATTAGTTATTTTTAATTAATATTTTACATGGATATTTAAAACATATTTATAAGTATTTTTAAAGTGTGTGTGTATATATAAGTTTGGAAAAAGTAAGTTAAATATTATATAAAAGAATTAAGGATGTTTTAAAAGTATATTACTTTGTTTAATAAGTGTTGATATACTTTTTTTTATATTTTATAAAATAATTAAGGATGTTTTAAATTGGTTTTGGGTTTGTCATGACAATGTGTGAGTAACATTTATCTTTAACCCTTTTGATTATATTTATGAATATAATTAGATCTTTAAAAAGAATGTTTTAAAGAAAAACATAATTGAAATACTTTTGGGTTTGTAGTTACAATCTTTAAGTAACATTTGTCTTAAACCCTTTGAAATAGATTTGCGAATGTAATTAGATATTTGTAAAGGAGATTTCAAAGATAATAACAAGTATGGAATCTTTTGGAAAATAGATAGAAAAGGAAGGTTTAACTTATAAAAAGAAGAGCTTATAGTAACAATGTTTAAGTAACATTTGTTTTTTACCTCTTTTATTATATTTCTATGTAAGAAATATTTTTAATGATTTGTGAATATACTTGTACCACTTGAGGTCAGTATATGAATACTTTTGAAGTATTGAAAAGAGTACAAATGAATACTGAAATAGTAAAATACATGTATATATCTTTTATAAAGGTATTATATAAATATATATATATATATATGTGCATGTGTGTACATGTATATATATATATATATACAAGTAGAAAACGGAAGTGAATGGAAGCATTGTGTATTCATATCGTTTGAGATAACCAGGGAGGACACATTTGTTTGAATCGTCTCTTGTATTTAGAACGTATGTATACGAGATCCCACCAGGGAGGACTCATATTTATAGTTTGCTTAATTCTGAAGGAACTAGTAATTGATAGACAGAGTTTTATTAGATAAAAATGAGTTTTGCTTATAAAGGTGGTTTTAATTAATAAAAGGATTAATTAAATAAAAATGGGATTAGAAGTCACTTATGAGACTTAATCGTGTTTTGTGTGTTTACTTGTCTATAGAAGTATTTAGTCGTGTACTTAGGAATAAAAGCCCATAAACTAGACATGTTTTATCTATAAGAGTTAAGAATAATGATTCAAGTAAAGTATAGAAGCAATAGTGCTCTAACCTAGCTGGCTTCACTCTTGACCAAATAGGTTGGAAACGTGATAAGTATATGATACTTGGTTTCCATATTCGATCGTTCTCATTGTTGTTGAATTATACCAATTAACTTAGGAAATATCTAGAAGAAGTGAGAGGGTTATAAGCTATAGTTATCTTTGGTGTTGCGATACTGTATGTATAAACTCGTCTTGTTGTTCTAGGACAAATGATAAGGAATCCATCCAGATAGGAGACGATCTCTACCCTTATGTATTGTCTATTTATCTCTGAAAGAACCGGAGTTAAGTTAATAGGGAATCTATTAATTGGTTTTGGATCATCCGATAAGCGACGGACTGTACCATATGAGATGATTCAAAACCACATATGTGATCTATGTTCTAGAAGCAATTGTGAACCGAAATGTTATTGAGTTGCACTGTTTATCCCAAGGTAAAGTCAAAGGGAGAGGTCAACATTAACATTTTGAACAATGCTATAATGTGGGAGTGCCTATCTTGAGGGTGAGCCCAAGAGAGAGGATGGCGTTATCATTCATCAGAGGACTTATGTTGGAATCCATGGAGAGATTCATGAACTATTCGAGATGTTGGAATCTAGAGAGAGATTCGAGATCTATTTGAGATGCTGGAATTCAAAGAGAGATTTGATATCTATATGAGTGATGACTTATTTGATGAGATGTTGAACATGACTTCACCATCGGTAATGACAGAACCTAAGTAGGATGCAAAACCAGGCAGTTTTGCTAAGCCAAAGGTATCTCAGCTCCGTATCTAGTGATGCTTTCATATATGCATGTGAGGGCGGTGATACTCGGTGCTATGTAATCGGGCACAGATCAGCTATATTTATTCTGTGGTATATTTTATCTAGATATATACATTGCTCAAAAGGATATCTCTGAGCCTGGTCAAGAGACTCAATCTCGACGTACTAAGGGCACCTCCAACAGAAATCCATATATATGAACGAATCTTAGCAGTTTTGATTGTATACCTAATATTCTTATATTGTACACGCAGCACGGCTATTTTCTAAATTATATTCTACACCGTAGATTATTTATTATTTCACAATATGTATTTATTAGATGTTTGGCTCTTTTGAGGGTTGAAACATTCCGATGATTCGGTTGATCTTAAAAGGCACTATTATGTGAATGCATCATGTTTCTTGAGTTTCTAATACCAGACGTTTGTTCGACTGATGGTTTTATTTCTCGCTTAATTCCTTGAGCGCTCTTTTGAGCAGGTTGAGAAAGGCATGTTTTAGTTGGATATTCTTTGAAGCTCAAGGAGACAAGCTGAATATTACACATGTCGTTGTATTCTTATTTCTGCTGCATTACTAGTATGTATATATCGGTAATTGTAAGGACATGATGTGATAATTGTCCAATATGATGATATACTTAGGATTATAACACTAAAATGCTATATGTCTTAGAGTGACACTTTGTACTATCTTTTTGATATTATACATTTTCTTTCCACTGTGAGATTCTAATGTTATGTTCTTTCTTTCTTTTTTTGTTACATTTCCTTTTTATTTACCCTAATAATCTATCTTTTTGGCACATGGGTTTTTGGCACATGAATACCGTGGATGTATAATATCGACATTTAAGGGTCAAAAAGACCGGTCGTTACAATTATTGTTAAATAGTTGCACGGCGTTCATCGAATGACTAAGTTGGGTCGAGTGAAAGTATTGGAAGAGAGGATTCGTCTACTTAGTTATATGGGGTTAGTATCAAAGTCAAATGAAGTCAGCTCAAAGTCAAAATCTTTGGCCAAAGTAATTCAATAATGATAATTGTTATTACTGAACCAAATATTTGTGTTTGGACTATAAAGTTGAATATGGACGATATTGGAATTTTGACCTATACCAAATTCTGTAAGCCCAAAGTGATATAGTTTTAATGAAGAAATTTGGTATAAATAATCGTCATTATCAGGCACCGCTTATAATAAGTAAAATTGGATTTCACCAAAATTTATATAAGCAATAAATTCGGCCAAAATGCCACACCACTAGCTAAGGTAACCTGCGAACGTTAATATTCGAATTGTTCAATACTAATCGCTGACTGAATTTATATCTTTGAGTTGCACAACCATAATGATGTATACCACATGATTTAGTTAATTTACAAAATGTTTTAATTTAATTAACATTTAAGAAATATTAATTATTATTTAATTTAGTTGGTGTTTGGGAGTTGTTTGTAATTAATTGAATGAGTTTATAAAAGTTATATTTGCACGTATTATTATACGATATCGACGTAATTTTAAACGGGTTTAAATAAAAGATAATTGCATGAAGTGGTTTATGGAATTTTATGTCATTTGATGGCATGCAATCTCAGCCATACCTTGTGAATAGAGAGGAGTGGAGAGAGAGAGAGGGATAATAAAGGTAAATATTTAGGGAAGTTTTAATTAAAAAATGGAAAAGGTTTCATTCTTTCAATTAAAATATATCCACTAATTCATTTTCAACCAACAATTTATTCCTTCTCATTCATTTTTTTTCTTCTCTCCTTCTAACCTTCATGGCAGAAAATAAAAAAAGGTTTCCAAAATCTTTAACTTCGAATAAAAAGACATTAAATAAAACAAAACACAAGTATACATCCATCTCTTGCAAGGATTGAGTGTGGACACTGTACTAAGGAGATTTTTTCATTCAAGGTGCATTCGCTTGGCAATATCTCAAGGTAATAATTCTAATTTCATTTTGTTTACACTAATAGCTGTCACAAACACCCAAAAGATTATAGAAGAGAATAAAATGAAGAAATTAAATGAAAATTGAGTTGAAAATCACACATGGCGGTTATAGTGGATCGGCTAATCAATTGCCTATGTCCACTTGAACTTTGTTAATGATTCTATAAAATGTTTACAAAGCTGATCATATGGAACGGTAGTTTATAGATCGGTATTAACTTATGAGATTACAATCGAACTATAGAAAATTAGAATACAAGATCCATAAACATTTCCTATCACCCTCTATTTATAGCTGAAGGTCGATAGAATTCTCTCAACCAGGTTCTTCCCCAAATTCCCCATGTCCTGAAGGAACCATTCTCAAAGGATTGTGGACAACTCCGCAAACTTCATGGACCAGTATCGAACGATGCTAAAGGATCAGTACTGGTCCTTGAGATTGAAATTTGGACCCTCTTCAATCTCTCAAAGGATGCTTGATAAATTTGTATGTTTTCCCTTGGTACATGATTGCATCGATGTGAGCTTGAACTTGAGCGAATTCTTTGATCTTGAGGTTGGATAAAAGCACTTGATTTGTCAATCGATTGCCTGGGTCATGGATAGATAGTGAACCATCCTGTATGGTATGCATCGACCAGAAATTACTCTAACTTTATGTAGCTTGAATTATAAGTGAATTGGAGTAAGTATTATGGATTAGTACCAATCCATGGCCATGGATTGGTATCGAACCATAACTTGTTCTTGAATTTTTTTTATTTATGGTCCTTTGATTCTTTGGTTGACTTAGCATGTAGAAAATTAATAGCGTCTTTTGCAAGTTGATGGCTTTATTTGTTGATCTTGCTTGGTATTTGAGTTTAGCAGTTATCATTTTGGATTCTTGCTCGTTTTTTTTCTACTTGGTCGATTTGACTCGTTCGAATATAATCCCGATCACAGGGCTGGATTACACATTTATTCATCATTCATCTTGTTCATATGATCTGGATCCATTACATATTTAATCTCACCTAAATATTTTTTATTTAGTTGCATAGATTAGATCCCAATTTATTGCATATTAACTAATGATATATGTTCACCATGTTATTTTGATTTGGATCCATTTTATGATGTACTTTGATTGCTTACCTATTCATCTTGTCATTATTAGATCTACATCATATGATTTCACATTTAATTATTGTTCATATTATCTATATAGTTTAGATTTGTAACCTTTGCAAAATACATACATACATATAAATATTCATACGTACATACGTGCATACATACATACATATATATATACATATATATATCCGTGTGTGTGCCTGATTTGTTCTATCTATTTCAGTTATTTTTAAAATTTGTTGTTTAAATAAAAAAATTTTGATTGAAATCTAAGTTTTAAATAATAATATAATTCTATTATTGATTCAAATAAAAAACGTATGTAGTTTATTAATGTTTGTATATATTTGTTTTGTGTTTGTTATTTTGAATACAATCTTTTGGTTATTGCATACTTTTGTTTGAAAGTTCATAAAAAGCCTTTGTAAACATAATAAGACTTTTGTGAAAAATATCATAAACCCTTGGATATCCCTTTAAATTAAAGTGACTTCAATTAGTTACTTTATTTTAAAGTATATACTAAATTATAAAATTTTATCATATAGATGTTATTTTAAGTATAAAGCTCTATTTAAAATAATTCGTATATATATATGTGTGTGTGTGTGTGTGTGTATTAATTTAACTTAAGATTTATAAAATGGACTTTTATGTAAAATTATAATATTAATCTTTAACCCTTCCTAAGTTTGAAATTAGATTCAAAATTGTTGCTTTAAATTTCAAACTTAAGAAATAATGAAACTTAATTTTAACATATTTATATGCATGTATGTATATGTACATATAAGTTCTATTATATATATATATATATATATATGCGTGTGCGTGTGTACGTATGTATGTATTTTAAATAATCCTATGGACAACAAAGGCATATATAAAGGAAACATCATATATGTATGCTTCTCATATATTGCACTTATACAATATACATTGGAGTATATTTGGATATACTCATATTTCATGCCCTGTTTAAATTGATTATCAATAACATTTGACAAATCATCAATCTAATCGGAAACAGAGAAATGAAAGGTTTCCCTTTTCATTTAATGATATTTATTCCCTTAATTGATTGCACAAGTAATAGATGAGGAAACAAAAGATTTCCTTCTCAAATTAATTTTAACAAGTAACTACTACACATATGGGTGTATTTAATACACTAATTTATTCAAATTTATATCAAATTCAAACTCTTTCAAACTAGTCAAATAAAATAAAGGATTTTATATAAAACACCTTTTTTAATTGGATCTAAAATCTCTTTAGATTTCATAGGCTAATAGATCTAAAGAGGAATTTTTTTGAAATTGACCTAGTTCCAACAGTTAATGTAGGAACAAAGGGATGAAGCTATAATTGTTAAGATTCATGGCCGTGTTAGGACTCAAAAACGGTGGGATTTGAGCAAGAAATGTGATTTTATTAAGGATGTAGTGGCCGAATTGGGATTCAAGAATATAATAAAACATGTACATCGCAAAGTTGACAAGGCTTAGATCAACACATTAATTAAAAGACTCTATTCGGAAACTAACACTTTTTCATCTTCCGGTTGGTAAGATGGCTCTTACTATCAATAAAGCATTTAACATCACATGCCTTCCCGTTTATAGAAAAGCGTTTACAAGGCCAGTTGAAGGTTCTAGGGGAATAAGCGATGAAGATGTGTACGGGTTGTTGGATAAGTGTCTTGGCATCAAATAAGAAATGAATGACGAGCTATTAGGGGTGAGAAAAAAGTCCATTTGGAATGGTTAAGAACTACATTTTCTAATTCTCAAGATTTTGATAGTGTAGACTAAAAAATGCAATGTGCGATTGCATACTTACTATACCATTAGCATGTCAATTTGTGGCGATATATCTGGAAACAAAGTCTTGGTATATTTTCTACAATGCATGCATGTGTTAAGGCATGTGCACACTAACTCTTGGGGTATTGCATGCTTAAGTTGGTTGTTTTATAACTTGACTCAAGGTACAAGAAAAGGTGTATGCCAGATTTTTGGTTGCATGACATTACTTTAGGTATGAGTGAAATGAAGAATCAAATGAATTTATTATAGCATGTATTTATCTTTGATGTTTCATAGATAGGTTTGGCTACATGTGCAATTCTCGATTTTGAGATGACATAATCGGAGTATACATGCAGTGCTTAGTGAACCGGGGTCAACTTTTTATTCTTTTGTGGAACCAAGTAATAACCTGGCGTATGATTAGGTCAGTGTTAGGGAGAATATTGACAACATTCAAGGTAATGATGTGTAACGACCAGGAATTTTGAACACTTCATATTGAAATATTTGAATCTTGGATTGAATGTGATTAAATTGATTTGATAACCTTGTTAACCTCCTTTAATTAATAACTAATTATGGTAAACCTGTTTTTGAAATTTGTTTAAAAAACTAATACTTTGAGAAATATCGATAATATGACCGAAAATCGTTTTATTGGTAAACAACTTTTTATTCAATATAAGTTGTTCAAAATTTTTATACATGTCTAATTAACATAAAAGGAGATTAATAACTACTAAAAATATTTTCACTAATTTGGTTAGCTAAATATGCTTCTAGAAGAGGAATTGGATATTTGTGAGTGGAGATGAGATATTTTCTCTTAGCTCATGTGATGGAAAGTTAGCACATGGAGACAGATGAGGGGTGATGTTGTTAACCAAAAATGAAGGGGTAAAGGAGGTTAAGGTGACCTCTTGTGTTTCTTATATAAGTGGCCTAAGGTGTTCAAAAATCATTTTCACATTTTTGCAAATAAAACTAAACACTTCAGTCTCTTACCTCTTCATAATTTCATAAGAACAAAACAATTCAAATCAACTAAAAGCCAACCCGAACTCTTTCTATAAGCGTACTACAACATAAAAACAACCACTATCAACTTAAATCTATAAGATTTGGAGCACACACCCCAAGGAGGAGCAAGGCCATGAGCTAAGGGTGAGGTAAGAAGGGTTTTAAAAGCCTGCAAGTTTATGATATGAAATGGGCTTGTGGTAGAGGCTTTTGCTTTGTGCTAACATGGTTTTGGGTGAGCTAACTCACCATTTAGAAAGTATATGAAGTTTGTATATGCTTGTGCTTATTATAGTATTTGTTTGACTACGTATTATTGTTTATTTTCTTATGATTCTTGCTTTGCAAATCAAATGACATATGTAATTTATACGTTTGGACTTGTATGAATTTTCATGAATTGTTGCATAGCCTCGAAAACAAAGCACATAAGGTTTTTTTGAACATAGGTTGAATCGGATTTGAATTGAAATCGTTTTATAGCGACTAGTCGCTATAGAAGCACTTAGAAATTGCTTTACGTTCGACAATTTCTATATAATTTTATATAGAAATCCTTAAGTGTTTCTCATCATGACTGTGATGAATATTGTGTATTTTAATTGCTATAAAAAGATTAGATGCTAAAAGGTTCTGATATCATATCAAAAATCGGTCAAACATTCAAGTATCAAAACTGCCCTAGGTCATAGTCATTTATAACAGTCGTCCGTAGCACTTTCAAGTGATGTCTTTACTCTGAATAACTTTTTACAACACTCTAGAAATGCTGTAGTTTCTATTTGAGACTCCAAATTGCTTTGAAATGACTTTAAACTTAAGTATTTCTCTTTAGTCTTTTTATTAGTCTTTTCTAACGTATATTTGATTATTTTAAAAGTGGTTTGGAATATTTATATATTTTGAATAATTAATTATGATTGTTAATTTGAAGGCTTATTTTAAAAAATAAAAGAAAACATGCTTTTTGGACTTTCCAAATAAATTATGAAATAAGTATTTTTAAGTAATATTTCAAATAAATTTTTTAAATAATATTATAAGTATTTTAAATTATATTTAAGTATATATAGTTTTTAGAAAATTAGTTAATTTTTTAATAAAGTGTAAAAATGCACATGTAATGTAAATATCGATTAAATTATTTTTTGAATTTTATTAATTATATTAGCTTATAAATAAATTAGTATGTATGTGTATCATTTTTAAATATTTTTAGTGAATATATAAGTTTGAAAAAATAAGTTAAATCTTTTACAAAATAAAAAAGTAGCTTTGGATTATAACACTTATGTTAAGTTAATTAAAAGTATATTACCTTGTTTAGTAAGTGTAGATATACATAGATCTTTAAATGAATGTTTTAAAGTTAATGACAAGTATAAATTAGTTTTGGGTTTATAGTAAAAATGTTTAAAAAACATTTTTTTAAACCTTTTTTATTATACTTAGTAATATAATTAAATTTTTAAAAGAATGTTTTAATGCTAATTATTAGTGAAATGGTTTTGGGTTTATAGTGACAATGTTTTAATGACATTTGTTTTAACCCATTTAATTATAATTTTGGAAGTGTTTAATCTTGTTTAAGATTTGTAAATATTCTTATACCATTTAAATTACAAATATGGATACATTCCTAAGTATTAAAATGAGTATAATGAATAGTGAATTAGTAGTATACATGTATATACCTTTTGTGAAGGTATTTTAATTATATATAAAAGTACTTATAAAGGAATTTTAATTAATAGAAGGATTGGTTAAATAAAAAGCGATTAGAAGTCACTTATGTGCCTAATCATGCTTATGTGACTTAATCATGCTTTGTGTGATTAATTGTGCTTTGTGTGTTTACTTGTTTATGGAAAATATTTAGTTATGTACTTAGCACCAAAAGGCGACAAAGTAGATTTGTTCCATCTGTAAGAGTTAAGATTGATGTTCGAGTAGGGTTTAGAAGCAATAGTGCTCTAACCTACAAGCTTCACTCTTGATCGAGTGATGGTATAAGTTGAGAAAGTCGAAAACGTGATAAGTATACGAGACTTTGTTTCCATATGCGATCGTTTCTATTTGTACTTGATAGTCGGTTTGTCGACTATCGAAATTGAACAAATTAACTTTGGAAGTGTATTCGAGCATCACGTACTGATACGGTCTGAGATCCGCCAGAAAGGACTGATTCATATGAATCATCTCTTGCTTTAAGAATGTACATATATGAGATCCACTGAGGAGGACTCCTTTATATTGTTCGTTTACCTTTTATAGAACCGAAATTGAGTTAAATGGAAATTCATCGATTTAGTTTTGAATAGACCGGGATCCGATAAGTTATTTAATGAAAACCACTTCAAAACTGATGTAAGAGTTCTTTGTTTTGGAAGCGGTTATGAAGTGAAATGTTATAGAGTTGAACTGTCTATCCTAAGGTTAAGTCCGAGGGAGAGGTTCGCGTTAACATTTCAAACAATGCTATCGTGTTGTACTTCTATGTTGAGGTTGATTCCAAGAGAGAGGACAGAGTTAGCATTCGTCGTATGACTTATGTGGGATCCTTGTAGAGATTCATAGCCTGTTCGGGATGTTGGAATCTAGAGAGGGATTCGTGTTCTGTCCGAGTAATGAAGACTTATGTAAGAGATGACGAATGTGTCCTTGACATTGGAAATGATAGAAAACAGAGTAGGAGCATAGCCTGGGGTTTTGCTAACCTATGACAAGGTATATCAACTCCATATATAGAGATGCGTTCGATATGTTGGCTAGAGGGAGCGGATGATATTCGATATCACGTGTTAGGGCATGGACTAGCTATGTTTACTTTAAGGGTATATTTTACCTAGAGATATACGATGCTCGGAAGGTAGGTTCTGACCCCTATGTTGGAGGCTAGCTTCAGTTTACTGAGGAGACCTCCATAGAAAATCCATATGTGAACGTACCATAGTGGTTTTAGTTGTACTTCTAATATTTTTGTGCTGTGAGGTGCAAGCAGCATGGCTATTTTCTGATTTATATTCTTCATCCTAGATATTACCTATTACATCACCTTATGTACTTATTAGATGGTTTGGCTCTTTTGAGGAGAAAACCATTACATTGATTCAAAAAGTCTCAAAAGATGCTATTACATTATGCAGCTGTTTCTTGAGTTTCTCACACCAGACTCTTGGTTTTATAATTTTTCTTTTCCCTAGGTACTCCTTTGAGTAGTGTGGGAAAGGCGGGTTTTCGTTGATTTTCTTTGGAGCTCAAGGAGATGAGTTGGATGCTTTCACCTCCCATGGTATTCTTATTTCTACTGCTTTACTATTATGTATATATCAACATTTGTAAGGACGGGCTGTTATAACTGTCTAGCTGATGATAGTACTTAGGATTGTAACTGTGAAATGATATGTGTCTTAAAGTGACAGTTTGTACTATCTTTTGATATTATATGTCATCGTTTTGTTGGTGAGATTCGGATGTAGTATTCTCTTCTTCCTTGTTCTGTTTCTTTTTCTTTTATCTTAACAATTTTTCTTTCCGACACTTTAATGCTCGACCCGTGAACACCATAGACATATTAGTGTCGACAATCGAGGATCGAAAAGGCAAATAGTTATATGATGTTATTTATGATTATTTGAAGGATATATGATACCATTACCCATTTCAATGATGTGCCTTGTACAATGGTTCCATTGTTTATTTTAAAGTAGTAAAGTTGTATTTACCACAAAGAGTTCTTCTTCAGTTTAGATATGTTCAACAAATACCCATGATTACTTTTGCTTTAAAGACAAAAAATTAAGTCATCGGTAAAATCATAGAAGGTGGCATACTCTAATTTAGGAGATTTCAGCTAGAGTGAGTAGGGAAACCATCTTCTCAATAAGAGTTAACATTAAACCATGTCATATGCCCTTAGGATTGCGATGCAATGTATACGCAATGGTATAAATCTATCTCACATCCCATTGTCGCCAATCCACAAACACGATTTACCGAGCCAATGCATGTTAACGAACACAATTCACTTGTTATCTGCATTGTAAGTCCAAATTTAAATAACTTGTTGGTTTTAAAAGTTTTGTAATTTCATATTTTAATGAGATAATTAATACTTGTAGAAACAGAGACTTCAACATATTTCGGACTTCATTAAATCATGTACACCTAGTGACTCATTGTCCAAAATGCTCGAAAGGGTTTAACTAATTAAGGAAAATTAGCCACTTGATATCTTTGGCTAAAAAGTATTGTGGAAGAGCAAGTGGAATGATCTAAGGCGAAGAAGTGTGTTAACGATTAAATTCACTAACCTCAAAAGTGATTAGGAAATAGATTTAACCAATGAGAGGCTTTGTCAAGGCTATTCGAAGTCACTAAAATGAAGTATTGAATATTGTCAAAGTCATAGGTTGAACCATGCATGATTCCAAGTCCATAATAATTCTTTGTATTGTCAACATTGTCACTTCAAATATCATGAATAATTCGAATCAATATGTAATATGCAAGGCAATGAAAATCTTAATTCAAATTCAATCAAATATGCAAGTCTTAAGTTCAAATCGAGTCAATAGGCTGTGTAATTTTTAAGTATCCAAATCCTTATTGGTAAAAGTTCAGGTATTACTCGAAAAAATCCACAAATTGATTTAGGGTTTACAAAGTTGAATATGTAATAAGTGGAAAGAGAATGAACTTCGTCCCCTAGATGGCACCCCTATGTCCATATATATAGGGGAAAAGTGGCATGACCTTCGGCATTAGTGAACTTGACTTTGGTAGTCATCAATGCTGAATATTGCCGGGCTTCACATTCATTTCTTTAATAAAAATACATGGCAATAATGATCTATGGTATTGGCAGCTTTTATCATTATAGTCAACGTCCTTCATAAGTGGGTGGTGGTACCAACTGGAGTCCTAGCAAGTATAAGGCAATACTAGTTAAAAAAGGTAGCATTGACGGCTTCAGGGATATTAATAGTGTCCACCATCCACTTTGCTCTATATAGATACCCAACGTCCTCCAAATGTTGACGTGGTTCACGGTATAAAAGACAAAGTGTAATATTGAGCATTAGTGAAGTGCAACGTCACTATGTATTCCTTTCGGCGTTGATGATCCTTTGCATCATCATGGAGCAATATCTTCAAAGTACTACGAAATGTGGCACTACTTTAGTGTAATGCTAATTCCCTTCATGGTTGTCGACGACAAGCTTGTCTTGGTTACAATAGGTGAGTATCAGCATTGAGAGAATTCAGCATCAATGAAATGTGCCATGGGTCACTTCGACACTCATTGATGGCTTACAATGTTTGATTTTAATCGATACCATTGCATTCATTCACTAACGAAGAGTGGCATCCCATTCCTTCAACACCTATCCATCTTTATATTCTTAATGCTGATTGCTAATGTCATGAATGTATTCGCTGGTCATATGTCCTCGAGTGTATTGATGAGAGGCGACATGATTAATGGAAATTCTTTATCATGAAAAGCGATGTCATATTCGTGTTACATATTATATATCTTCGAAGTCAACAATGGTGATATCATTTGCCCCTAGTATAGAGAAGTCATTAACTTTTCAAGTCAACATTGTCGACGTTATTTTTCACGCCTATTAGTCTTCTTGCACCAATCCAAGCGTTCATTTAAAACCAATCCAACAGCTCCGATTCACCTATTTCTTCCTATAAATATCCAGGCCTCTTCTCCTTTCTT
The DNA here is from genome assembly GCA_030737815.1 of Allium fistulosum. Classification (NCBI taxonomy): domain Eukaryota; kingdom Viridiplantae; phylum Streptophyta; class Magnoliopsida; order Asparagales; family Amaryllidaceae; genus Allium; species Allium fistulosum. The sequence continues at coordinate 1,244,371,250 of CM060904.1, read as the reverse complement.
CCTTTACCTGTAATCAAAAGCTCAAGCAAGAAGTCAGAAAATTAAAACTTCTTTAATTCTCAAGCATTCGATTCTCATTCTGGAACAACTTTTACTTCAAATCGATTTAATTAAGAAGCCGATTCAAATATTTAGGTTTTAAGACCGCTTTAGAGTTTAATTTATGGATTTCGTCAATTTTAGTTTGTTTATCAACGTGTTAAGGATTGAGATTGCAAATTTTCTATCACTGGATGTTATATATCTACATTATTCTTTGAACTAATTAGTTATGAATCGACGTTAACCTGAAGGTTTGGTGTTTTTAACTTAATGATGAAGCAAATCGCTTATTAAACCGAATCCACTACCATTTTGAACCGAACTGGTATTGACACTCACGACGCTATTGAAAGTAGCAATATTGATTAATTGATAGCGTAAGGCCTTTGTATTGCCTAAATTGGCTTTGATATTAATCGATGTTGATGTGAAAACTGATATGTTCTAGGTTTGCTGACGATAAAGATGGCCTCGACTTCATCTTTCATCATGTCGACATCGATCACTACTAATGTTGTCATGGCTCTCAAAATTTATATGACCTTATTTTATCTTGTTATTCTATTAGTCAATGTTTTTGATTCAAAGTTGTCATTTTGCAAATAATAAGAGTGAAACATGGTGACCCACACAGAATTATAGAGGTTACTATTATTAGAGCGCCTTAGTTGATTAGAGGCAACATTTATAGCCTCGATGCTAATTTTAGAACAATATTGTGATATTAGCATGACACTCGACACTAGTAATGCTCTTTGTTAACTAATTAATATCAAAAGCGTTGAATTCGTTTGTTGTATTATTGATTGAGTTAAAGCGCGGCAATCCTTAGTTGAGGTCATGGAGGTCATCGACAATATTTGTTTTGACTAGATGCGGCATTGATAAACTCATCGCTAATTAAGGACGATGCTACTCATCTTCGATGTTTACTTATGAGCACAGTTCGATAGCAATAACCTTACTGTTTTCCTTTATTTCTTTACAATCATTTTATCATTACAAATGGATTTTTGTATGACATCGACCCTCTCTAACACCGTTGCTTTTAACATGTTATAAATTATTTAACCAATTATTATGTTTCTAATTCACGTCGCTATTATTCGTCAGTGTTGTTATCCCAATTACTTCGGCATTAGTCATGGTTGTGAAGCTTATTAATATTTTATAGCATAATTTTTACATCATTATCGACGTGGGCTTTTTTATGCTAATAGCTTTATTGCTTGTTACTGACCTTAATATCATAAATGGAACTTTATACGATACCACTACTCACGTCATTACTATTTTAACACGTTGCAAACTGTTTAACTGATTTGCACATTACTTATTCATACTAACACCTATTCATTAACGTCGATAACCTCATTATTTTTGACATTAGCCAACTTATGTCATTTATCAATGCTTTACGATTACGTGATTCTTAACAATGATTTATCTTAGTTGTCATCAGCTTATGGACGTCGCATGTTAACTCCCATTTTTTATAGCTCTTTCATGAGGTTTCTTTATCAAGATTGAAATTCACATTTTCTAACAAACTTGTCATATGTTATTTATGTGTTGTTGTCTTGTGACTAACATATACCTAATCACTTTGGCGATAAATACATCACTTAATCAACCATTTTAGACTTAGCATGTACTAAAAAATTTAGAATGTGAATCATGGTAATTTCTTAAGTTTGGAATAATATCACCTAGGATGAAAATGGAAGATCAACAATCCAGCATAAAGTCCACTAAAAAGCTAGTAAAGGATCTAAACCTTCGCCTTTAGTTAGCAAGAAGGGAGATATTATTTCAAATCCATCGTACATCACATCTTAGACTGAGGTTGACTGTATTCTTGAACAATTTGAATCACTAGGGTTGAAGCTATTCCTGCTTGCCCTACAAATAATATTTATAGCCCACCAGAAGGGAACTTTGCATTTACTCCCATACATATCTAGCATACATGTTATCTCTCTTTTCCCGGCTTCCTCTTAAGATATCTGGAGCGCCTAAACATTGCATTAATCCAACTATTGCTAAATGCTTATACATACTCAACTTGTTTGGAAGTTTTTGCTTGGGAGACCAGACTTCCTTCTTTTAGTGCTGAAATTCTCCATTACATAACTAGTCCTGCTAAGGTTGGTGCACAACCGGGACATCAATTGTATCGAATCCATCCTCACCCAAAAAGCTTTATTTCTGAAAGCGTTAACAATACAAGAGGATGGGAAACTCAATTTTTCTTTGTAAAATGCTTCTCTAATATCAGAAGAACATTTTTTGTTGCTGGTAAATTCCTTTTTCTTGCTTATCCATGTTGGTTTATTATTCTTTACTAATAGGTGTCTCTCTTTTAGATCCTGTCCCTAAGAAGTTAACCCTTGAGGATTAAAAACTCATGTTGTCACTAACTCAAGCAGTAGGAAAGATGGGGAATATGCTTGGATTATTAACCCTGGCTAAGCTTCTTTAATATTCTATCATTTTGAACTGCCATAAAGTTCAGGGAGGCCTTTGATGGTAACGTACAACGCTCGTGGAAAAAGCTCGTTGGTAATGGGCAAGCCCACATCTAACTCCTCTATTCAGCCCGGGATACCTGGTAAGATATCATTACATTCATTCGAAATCTACTATAATACCACCTAATAAGCTTATTCCTTTGATTCAAGCTCATCTGCTTGGACAGTTGCTCTTACATAGAAGGAAGCCGTAATTGATGCTCTGAAAGACAAGTCAGACAGAAATAACACTTTTGCCTTGGTTCAGGCTCCCAAACCTCAATCTCTTAAGGATGTTATCTCTAGCTCATTCTCTCTTGCCAAACGGAAATTGAGTGACAGTTTTGCTGCTACACCTAATGCCAGTAAGAAGCCTAAGATTGGGGATGTGCAGTCCCTTATTATTATTAATAAGGAAGAATTGGTTGGCACCGATTCAAATCTTGAGACCTCAAATCTTAACGCTGTCAAAAATGAGGTCCAGCAGATATCTAAAGCAGAGCATTCTCGCGATCCACTTCTCTATATCAAGTTCCCAAATTCTCCTGAAGCTCTAAACCATGTTTATGAGGATCTTTGATTTCCTTTTACACCAGAAGATCTACTTTCTTTCAAGTCCTGATCATCAACTTCTATTAGTAAGTTTGATGACGTTGTCTAGTTGGTCATTCAATCCCCTTCTTTTGTTGCTCTTAATTCATTACAACCTTCCTCCTATACATAAGATCATCGATTTTCTCTTCTTTAGCAACACTTATTGGTATGTACCCCACTTGTTTAACTATTTTATACACTTAATATTTCACGTGTAACATCTTAACTCAAGTTTTGTTACTTGTTCTAAATTGTTAAACATTTGTTTTAATTTCAAGAGGAAGCCTCAGGATCATCTAGCGAGACATCAAAACTTAAGGAACAAAACTCCTTGCTTAACAACTATGTAATTGATTTAACCACAGCGAGGGATGAAGCTGTAAAGGAAAAAAGAAAAGCTGGTTGTTTCTCTAAAGGAAACAGAAGCTTTACTCCTTGAAGAAAAGAGTGATAAAAAGATTTCAAATGACAGGATCAAAGCTTTAGAATTAGCACTTGTAGAGGCTAAAATGAAGGAAGCTAAGCTTACAGTGGAGAATCCATCCCTCGAAAAAAGGCTAAAGAAGAAAAGAGTTCTTTTAGATAGGTCAACTGGCATAATTAGAGATGCAAAATAGAAGGTGATTCATTTCCTCAACAAAACCATCGATACTATCATCGAGAGTTCTCATGAGAAGGCGCTCTTTATCACATATGTTGACAATACCCACAAATGTTCGAATTTTGGATTCCCTTCTCTTCCTCCGGTGTGAAACTAAAAGTTTATGGAAAAATTAGAAACGATGTCGAATAAATGTCAAGCACTTGGAGAAGCTCCCTTCGAGTAAGAAGAGGAGATTGACGCTGCAAAGCTATTGACTTTCAATGATCCTCCGACTGATGAGGAGACAGAATCAGATGAGGATGAGAAGGATGATGATGAGAATGTGGATAGGGATGATCATGAAAATGATGGTCTTAGTGATGATAATGATGACAACAATGAAGGCAACGGTGGAGGTGATGGAAAAGGGCTTTCTGGATAGCTAGATGATAAGGATGATTTTGGTAACGCCAACCTGGATTCAATTGTCCAAGATGTAGAAACTGTTGATATGCTCGATCCTTTAAAGAAAAATTCTCTTAAGAAGGACAGTGCTTTACAAAGCCAAAAATCCAAAGACAAAGGAAAAATCTCATCATCTTTTGTACCGCTGTCTCTAGTATGGATTTCTTTATCCTAATGCCCCAAGTTATTAAGTAATCTTTAGTTAATACATTAACTATTTTAGTTAAGGAGAACATCAAAATACCATTACGATGTTATGCTCAAATAGAAGCAGATGGATATAGATTGTATAAATAAAGAATTAGATAAACAACTGAAGGAGTACAACGATTTATATGAGAAGTACTAAAATCTTGCCGAGAGTGCATCGAAATTAAGATTTTTCAAAGAAAGAGAAGTCGCTCCTTAGATGAAAAGAGGATGCCACCATCGGGAAAAGCTCTTGGTGGAGAATGCTGAGTTAATGGCTCATTTCTGTATGTTAATTGATGATAAGAGTGCATTGAAAGAGTTTCTCTATAGAGCATACTCGAGGGGTAAATCCGTTGACCTCTCATATTTAGGCGAAAACTATAGAGGATTGCTTAAACATTTTCACCGTAGACAGCTGGACGAACATGGGTCCAATCCCCATCCCAGTGTGTGTTGGAATCTTCCTAAAGTTTCCCCCATTCCTCTTTTTTCTCGTTCTCTTCCACCCGAGAAACTTAGATATAATAGAAAGAGATTGATTTCTGCAGTGTATAAGAAATCAATTTTTTACGAATCCGAATGATTGTGTAATTGCAATATGCAACTTGGATTACTTATAGACTTTATCATTTTAGTTTTATTATCGTTAGTCTAATGCAATCATGTTGTACAGAATAAAGACCTCTTAAGCTGTCAGGTCCTTATGGATCTTTTGAGTAAATTTGTAAAGCTAAAGAAAGATTTTACGGAAAAATCTTTGATTCTCAAAACGTCACAGCTGGGGAGACATTGTTTCCTCAGAATTTACAAGAACTCTACATGCGTTTTCCTCATTTTAGCTTTGACTTTCTGGATGATGAAAAGAATAAGTTCCTCAGCAAAATCCGATCCTATCACACAAAATTAATATGTGATCATCATAGCCCTCCTGTTGCGAATGAGATTATCATCAGTTCCCTTCCATTTATACCCTAGAAGGAATTAAGGCTTCCTTTCATTCCATACTCACTATATCGGCTAGGTCATTTAAAAGGCCAAAACTGCCATTTCGAAGCTTTAGGAATCAATTAAATGTTTAAAAATAGAGTATTAATGCATTTCAAACTTCCTTGTTGCCTGTAACTTTTGTTGTTGTTAAATGAAAGAACTTATTGTTATTTTTTCTATGTATTGATCTTTATTCCACTAATTCTTAATAGGAAACACAGTTAGAGCATTCATCTGATCCTCTAGATGCTTTTTCATGAGTTGTAGAAATCTAATATAGATTGTTACCAGATATTGAGAAGAAGAAATCTTCTCAAGATGACCCAGCTTTACTACTTCAGAATAATCCGAAGGTACAAAAACAGCACAGGAAATACTTCCACCCGAGAGTGATTTTTAAAGATTTAAAAGAGCAAACTTCTAATTTGGAAGGAGAATAAAGAAGAAGAACGAAGGATTTCAACCATTGATAGAGAGGATTGAATCGTTCTTAGAGCCTAAGTCTTAAGTTGATTTCGACGCTGAAATAGCTAAATTGCATCAATAAATAAACGATCATGAAGTGGAGCTAATGAAAAACCAAGTCAACTATTAGTCGTTAGAACTTGTTACAAGTGAAGACGAAATCGGCCTTCCTACTCCTGCTCCCGAGAAAATGACCAAATCTCGGTCTTTGGTGAGCCAAGAATTCCCTGCTTTATTAAACCTACCTCCAAGCTTAAGCGATGACATGATCTCAAAATGGAGTAGAAAATTTAAGTTTGAATGTATGAAAAACTTTGTCAGGAATTGGGATGTGGTGCAGCAGCGGAAATAACAAAATGATGATTCTGTGAAGGTAGCAATCGATGGAATGAAGAATACTGAATGGCCCAAATTCGTTGATCCGAAGACACCGAATTCTAGCTATCTTCATCACGTTGATAGCGCACTATACCGTGAAAGAAGATCTTCAATTCTTCAAGCGTTGATTAAGCGCACTTGATACCGCGAATCGGCTTCAACAATCATTGAATCGAACGCACTCGATTAACCGAAAGTGGAGATAGGAGATTACACTCGACTACCAATTTGGTGAAAGCACAAAGCTAACAAAACAAAAGTTTTTATTCAAATCAACTAAACTATTACAAATGGCACCACCGGCCTATTTATAGAAGTTACAACTCAACACTGAAAACAGTACAACACTTAGGTCGGCAACGACCTATAACATCATGACCTACGACTTAAAAGTAGACGACCTAAACAATTACAACACATTACAAACCTTCACCGACCTATCATAGACCAGCGACCTAACAAAGTACACGACATAACATATATACAATTCACGACTTACGACCTAAGTACAAAACGACTAAACAAACAACACTGCTTTATGATGGCGACTTAGGCTTCAGCGATCTAAGGGTCTTCACGCGACCTAGCATCTGGAGCGACTTATCGATACGGCAGAGTTAGGTCGTTCGCGACCTAAAAGAGCGGCATGTAAGTTAGGTCGTTCGCGACCTAAAGAAGCGGCATGTAAGTTAGGTCGTTCGCGACCTAAAGAAGCGGCATGTAAGTTAGGTCGTTCGCCCTCTTCTTCAGCGACCTTGGGCTTAGGTCGTACATGACCTAAATCTGTTTCTTTTTGCACTGCATAGTTAAGTCGCTCGTTTTCCTCGCGACCTAACTTAGGTCGTAGCCTGTTCCAGTCTATACTTGAAAGATCGGAGCGACCTAAGGCTTGTTCACTTAGCTTGTTTAGCTGCTTGCCGTCTTTAACACTGATCTCATTAGCTCGGAAGTGACCTTCCTTAGGTCGTGAGCGACCTAAAATTTCACTAGGTCATGAACGACCTAGGTTGGCAGATCGCGTTGCATCATCCTCCCCTGGTTGACAAAAATTCGACCTCGAATTTGCACCTTCCTCTTCCACAACAAGCTCCTCTCCATGATATGGAATCAAATACTTGACATTGAAAACATCAGAAGTATGAACATCATCCGGCAGCCTCAACTAATATGCGTTCTCATTGATTTTCTTCAAAATTTCCACTGGACCGATTTTTCGAGCTTTCAACTTATTGTACGTTCCCACTGAAAAACGATCTTTAGTCAAAACGGCGTAAACCAAGTCACCTTCTTTGAATTCGACACTCCTTCGCTTAAGATCTGTAGATCGTTTGTACTTCTCATTCGCCTTTTCCAATCGTTCTTGAACGATTCTATGACATTCTGTCAATCCTTCAACAAAATCAGCAGCCCCTTTAACTGTCCTCTTTGGTTGTGGTATTACCGTTAAGTCCAACGGCCCCTTTGGCAAACTAGAATATACAATCTGAAATGGGCTGAACTCAGTACTCCGATTCACTGCATGATTATGAGCAAATTCTGCTTGACATAGCTTCATATCCCAACTCTTTAGATTGTCTTTCACAAGACATCTCAACAAATTCCCCAACGATCTGTTCACGACCTCAGTCTGTCCATCCATCTGCGGATGATAAACGCTACTAAAATTCAACTTCGTTCCTACCATCTTCCACAAACTTAGCCAGAAATGGCTTAGAAATCTAGTATCCCGATCTGAAACAATCGATTCAGGTAGCCCATGCAATCGATACACCTCCTTAAAGAATAACTGAGCGACTCGGACGGCATCCGCTGTCTTCTTACATGCGATGAAATGTGCCATTTTAGAAAACCTGTCCACCACAACGAATATAGAATCATTTCCCCTTTGAGTTCTAGGCAAACCCAAAACAAAATCCATACTGATATCAACCCATGGTCTAACCGGAACGGGTAACGGCATATACAATCCCGCATTTGTCGCTGTCCCTTTAGATACTTGACAAATATGACATCTCTCCACAAATCTTTCAACTTCCTTTCTTATAGTAGGCCAAAAATATGATTGCGAAATCAACTGTAATGTACGGTCTATCCCCACATGACCTTCCTCATGTAACACTTTCACAATCTTCATTTGTAAACTGCCCTCTGGTATACACAATCTGTTTCCCTTGAATAGAAAACCATCCACTAGCACATACTCATCAGTCCTTCCTTCATTGACTTCATCCAGGATCTTAGCAAAGTAAGGATCATCAATAAACAAATCTGGCAACACCTCAAACCCTGTCACCTCTACCTTCATTGTAGTCAACAAATGATTCCTTCGACTTAATGCATCTGCCACTCGATTCGTGATTCCCGATTTATGCTTCACCACAAAGGTAAATTGTTGTAAGTATGCAATCCACGAAGCATGCCTTGCTGCAATCTTGTCATGTCCCTGCATATGCTTCAACGCTTCATGATCAGTATATAAAACAAATTCTTTATGAAACAAGTAATGTCTCCAGTGTTTCACGGCTTGCACGATAGCATAAAACTCCATATCATATGTGCTATATCTCATCTTTGCTCCCGATAGCTTCTCACTGAAATATGCAATAGGACGACCTTTCTGACTCAACACCTCTCCAATCCCAACCTTTGATGCATCAGTATGTAATTCAAACAATAACTGAAAATCTGGCAACACTAGAATTGGTGCTGTCGTCAAAAGTTCTTTGATTCGCTCAAAAGCAACCCCTGCTTCCTCCGACCATGAAAATTGTTTCCCCTTCATACAATCAGTCACTGGAGCCATCACGCTACTGAAGTGTGGAATAAACCTTCGGTGGAATGATGCCAAACCATGAAAGCTTCTAACATCTGTTATCGTCCTGGGTTGTGGACAATTTCTGATTGCTTCAACTTTATTCTGATCCACCTGTATACCTCCTCTTGATATAACATACCCCAAAAATAAAACACTCTGCGTCATGAACACGCATTTCTTCGTTGCAGCATAAAATTGTTCCTGTCGCAATACCATCAACACTTCTCTCAGATGTTGCAAGTGTTCTTCTGGATTTCCACTATATATCAGTATATCATCAAAATACACCACCACAAACTTCCCAATGAATGGTCTAAAGATTTGATTCATCACCTGCATGAATGTACTAGGTGCATTCGAAAGACCAAATGGCATAACCAGTCATTCGTACAACCCCTCACGTGTCTTGAACGCTGTTTTCCATTCATCCCCTGGTCTGATTCGAATTTGATGATAACCACTTTTCAAATCAATCTTCGAAAAGATAGTAGCTCCGCTCAACTGATCCAACAAATCATAAAGTCTAGGCATAGGGAATCTATATCTCACAGTAATTTTATTCAACGCCCGACTATCAGTGCACATCCTCCACGTCCCATCTTTCTTCGGAACTAACAATGCTGGCACAGCACATGGACTTAAACTTTCCTGCACACGCCCCTGCTCAAGCAACTCTTCCACTTGCCTTCTCAACTCCTCATGTTCTTTTGGACTCATTCTGTAGTGTGGTCTATGTGGCAACACAGCTCCTGGAACAAGATCAATTTGATGTTGAATGTCTCTCAGCGGTGGTAACTTCGTTGGCAACTCTTCAGGAAATACATCGTCAAATTCCTCCAGCACTGGTTTCACTTCTTCAGGGATCTCAACCACTTCATGACTCTCACGTCCAATCAACAAGAATACTTCAGGCTCCTCTTCTACTTCCTTAACAAACTCCTTCAAAGATAGCAAAGTTTTAAGTTCTTCAATCTCCTCCAACTTGCTTTCTTCTTGTTGTCGCTTCTTAGGAATTAAAGTAATCTTTGTACCCTCAAACATGAAACTGTAACTGTTAGTACGTCCATCATGTTGCACAGCTCTATCATACTGCGACGGTCTCCCCAACAACAGATGGCATACATCCATGTCAACAACATCACACCAAATCTCATCCTTGTATTTCTTCCCAATTGAAAAATTAACACAAGCTCTTCTTCCAACTTTCACCTCCCCACCTTTCCTCAACCAAGCTAACTTGTAAGGTTTCGGATGCTTCTCTGTCTTCAATGATAACTTCTTCATAGCTTCTGTAGAGATAATATTATCACAGCTTCCTGCATCGATGACAAACTTGCAAACCCTTCCCAAGATAGTACATGTTGATTGAAAGATGTTACTCCTCAACCAGCTAGTTTCCTCCTCCTATTTTGGTGTTAAACACGACCTCTTCATCATTAATGAATATCCTTCGTCTCCCGACACATTCTCTTCCTCCTCATCATGTAGTGAATTAGAACATTCAGCTTCTACCTCTTCATCTTCAACCTTAGCAATCATCGTTCGCTTCTTTGGCTTTGGACATTCATTGCTTTTGTGACCAAGCTCCTGACAATTGAAACATTTGATACCACTATTGATCCTGGTCTTAGCAACTTCATTAACAACCAGTTTTGCAACAGCCTTCGAAACATTCACACTGCTACTAGCCCCTTTCATTGGATTGTTAGAATTTGTAAACACACCACCTCCTCTCCTTCCTTGTTTCTCCCAAGCTAGAGCTTTCTGATGTGCTTCAGCGACAGATCTGGGATCAAACATATTCACCATATCCTATATCTGCATTCTCAACCCTCCAACAAATCTAGCTGTCAGCTGCTCCTCCGTCTCCATGATATCGTTTCGTGCAATCAGCTGATAGAACTCATCTGCATAATCATTCACTGACTTCGTCCCTTGCCTCAAGTTCTGCAAACGTTGATACATAAGAGATTGATAGTTGTAAGGTAAGAACATAGCTTTCATCAGTTTCCTCATCTTTTCCCAAGATTCAATCTTTGACTTCCCCATCCGTTCACGTGTCAGTTTGGTTTGATGTCACCACCCCAAAGCTCTACCCCTCAACCTTGTAGCAACCAACTTCACTCTACGATGTTCTGGCACTTCCTTGAAGTCAAAAATCTCCTCCACATTAGACAACCAATCAAGAAACTCCTCGGCTTGCATACCACCTTTGAAATCTGGAATTTCAGTCTTCATCCCAGATTCCCATTTGTGATCGTATTCCGAATGATTTCTTCCTTGACCTCGTCCTTGTCCATGAACACTACCACCATCAAACTCCTCCTCGAAATCTGATGTATAGCGATGTCGATCTTGACCACCAACATCTCTACTACCATCCCGTCTTCCACCAACATCCCTTCTATCTACATTCCTCCGATCACGATTATTCACATTCCTATCACGTCTTCGATCATCATCATCTCTATAGCAATCTCTACTCACACTTCTATGATCATTATCAGCACTTCTCTCCCGATTGGAATGTGGTGAAACTCTACTTCCCCCATGGTTGGATTCAGGTGAAACCCTTCTCCGATTCTGATTCATCTCCAACATCATCTTCTCTAATCGACCAATCCCTTCATTAAGCTTTTCACTAAAATTTTCATTAATTCTTTGCTCCATCTCATCAGCTTCTTCTCTTCTATACAAAGCTTCTATGTTCTGATGGCGATTAGCTCTTCTCGGCGGCATACTTGAAAACTTCACAAACACTTCAATTCTCGGCTTGGACAAATCAAAAGATACCAAATGATGTACACGACTTAACCCGGCCTCGCGACTCAACTTGGCTCGGCTCAATTCAATTTTCTCTTGGCGCGCAAAACAATTTCACGCAAATCCAAACACTTTTCCAACTTTGATCTAAAATGAAATGGATTAAGATCTTCCAATTTGTTGCAATTTAATTATGAACACGATGAACACCAAACTCTTCAAAAATGCAAATCCGATCTCCAATACGTCAAACAAAGATGAACACTTCAACTTGATCACGGCCTAGCAGATCGTACAAAACAACACTTCAAACTTCAAATTCTCGGCTCCAAGACTCGATTTAGCTATGATTGGCTAAAACAAGCTCTGATACCAAATGGTGCAGCAGCGGAAATAACAAAATGATGATTCTGTGAAAGTAGCAATCGATGGAATGAAGAATACTGAATGGCCCAAATTTGTTGATCCGAAGATACCAAATTCTAGCTATCTTCGTCACGTTGATAGCGCACTATACCGTGAAAGAAGATCTTCAATTCTTCAAGCGTTGATCAAGCGCACTTGATACCGCGAATTGGCTTCAACAATCATTGAATTGAGCGCACTCGATTAACCGAAAGTGGAGATAGGAGATTACACTCGACTACCAATTTGGTGAAAGCACAAAGCTAACAAAACAAAAAAAATTATTCAAATCAACTAAACTATTACAAATGGCACCACCGGCCAATTTATAGAAGTTACAACTCAACACTGAAAACAGTACAACACTTAGGTCGGCAACGACCTACGACTTAAAAGTAGACGACCTAAACAATTACAATACATTACAAACCTTCACCGACCTATCATAGACCAGCGACCTAACAAAGTACACGACATAACATATATACAATTCACGACTTACGACCTAAGTACAAAACGACTCAACAAACAACACTGCTTTATGATGGCGACTTAGGCTTCAGCGATCTAAGGGTCTTCACGCGACCTAGCATCTGGAGTGACTTATCGATACGGCAGAGTTAGGTCGTTCGCGACCTAAAATAGCGGCATGTAAGTTAGGTCGTTCGCGACCTAAAGAAGCGGCATGTAAGTTAGGTCATTCGCGACCTAAAGAAGCGGCATGTAAGTTAAGTCGTTCGCCCTCTTCTTCAGCGACCTTGGGCTTAGGTCGTACACGACCTAAATCTGTTTAATTTTGCACTGCATAGTTAAGTCGCTAGTTTTCCTCGCGACCTAACTTAGGTCGTAGCTCGTTCCAGTCTATACTTGAAAGATCGGAGAGACCTAAGGCTTGTTCACTTAGCTTGTTTAGCTGCTTGCCGTCTTTAACACTGATCTCATTAGCTCGGAAGCGACCTTCCTTAGATCGTGAGCGACCTAAAATTTCACTAGGTCGTGAACGACCTAAGTTGGCAGATAGCGCTGCATCAGGATGACAAAGTATCTTAACATATCAACGAATATGAAAGAAAAATTCGAGGGCTTGCGCATGAAAAATGTGCTATTAAACAAAAGATCGAAGAATTATAGGAGTATGATTCAAACTTTATGAGGAGCCAACAAGACCCTTCGGCGTACCTTGAAAACTCAAATTGACTCTATTGATGATGCAAATTCCATTCAAAAGAAGGAAAAGAAACTCAAAGAGCTTCTAGATGTGGCCATTTTCCACATCAATAATCCTTTTATTACCAAGGACTTAGATAAGCTAGCACAGAACCTTGAGCCTTAGAAAAGATTTGCTTTAAACAGATCCTCTTATTTGCTTGATTTTTGTACCTGTAATTTTGTATGTAATATAAATGAACTTGTATTGGAATGAAAGTTACCTCAAATGTAAAGTATGTGTCTTTGAATCGAATTGTCTAATTATCTTACTTTTTGTGCTTTGATTTTTTGATGTCTAGATCAACATTTTGCTTGTTAAGATAACTGAAAACCCTACTAACTTAAATTTTCATATTAGAATTTGTTTTCTCATAAAAGGTAAAGTTACCCGTTCGATAGTTAATAACAGAAAACCAGAAATCTATCTGATAGAAAAGGTCCAGAAATGCATATCTGATAATAACATAATAAGACCAGTAACCCAAATCTAGCAATTATAATAGAAGACCAGAAATCAATCTCTGGTAATAATAAATCCAAAAATCCATATTTGCTAATAATAATAGAAGACATGAAATCCATATCTGGTAATAATAAATCCAGAAATCCATATCTAGCAATAATAATAGAAGACCAGAAATCCAAATCTGGCGATAATAATGGATGACCAGAAATCCATATCCGACAATAGTAATAGTAGACCAAAAATCTAAATCTGATGATAACAATAGAAGACCGGAAATCATAATAATAGAAGACCAGAAATCTAAATCTGGCGATAATAATGGAAGATTAAAAATCAATATTTGGCAATAATAATAGAAGAATAGAATTCGAAATCTGGCGATAATAATAGAAGACGAGAAATCCATATCTGGCAATAATAATATAATACCAAAAATCCAAATCTGGCGATAATAATAGAAGATCGTAATCTCTTATTTGGTGGTTGAAGATTGCATTTGTCGGGGAGCATAAATAGCTCATATTTGATGGATCTTCCTCTAAAAGATTTTGTTTTGATTTGTAGCGCTACATGGCTTGAATTTTGATGGATCTTTCTCTAGAAGACTGATTGATTTGTAGCATTACTTGGCTCGGATTTTGATTGATCTGTTTGGCACCATCTTAGATGATTATCAGTACTTGGATCAAACCTCTTATCAACGTTTTAGATGATGATTTAGGTCTGTCGTCCGGTGCGTTTGGTTTGCTATCTTGAGAAGAACCAAATAATTACCCGACCTCCCTCTAGGAGGTGCTTCAGTGAGGCTTTTGATGATGGCACTGAAGGCTTGTTCAGTGCTTCGGACAGGCCAAAGGATTACCCATCCTCCCACTAGGAGGCTCTTTAGTGAAGCCTTTGATGATTGCACTAATGTTTAGGTCGGTGCTTTAGTGAGGCCTTTGATGACAACACTAAAGGCTTACTCCATCCTCCCTCTAAGAGGCACTTCAGCAAGGCCTTTAATGACAATACTAAAGGCTTGGTCGGTGCTTTAGTGAGGTCATTGATGGCAGTACTAATGGCTTACTATGTCCTTCCTCTAGGAGGTGCTTCAATGAGGCATTTGATGACGACACCGAAGGCTTATATAAGGCCTTTTATGACTATATTCTTTATCTTAGGAGAATCCTACTCCTTAATCTTGTAGATTCACTTATTTGAAGAAGCTTCCACTATTTCAAACTCATTTAACATCTCTTTAAAAATTCTTTGAGTTTTCCTTATTCTAAAAAATTAATGATCATCCCTTCTAGGCTCCTACATTGATTGGTGTCATGGCTATTTGCAAGATGATAATGAAAATATGGTTCTCCACAATTCCGTTCGAACTTAGGTCTCCTCTTTTGTAAACGCCAATAATTGACCTCATCTTTAGTTAAGAAATGGATGTTTTTCATAGAAGTGGAAAGAGTGCAATCTTTTGGAAGTCATGATTTAGAGGCTAGCCCTTTTAGCTGATGCTTAGCTCTTTTGTTTCTTAGACTAAATTCTTTAGCTTCTACAACAAGCTTCCTTTTCATAGAATCTCAATTTTCATTTTGTCCTTGGGAGTGGCTAAGAATATCTTCCCACTTTCTAGTGAATCTTTCAAAATCTTTTGTTACTTCTCTTTCGAAAATGGTCCCATTGGCTTTAAGTTGAATCTCTTTTCTTATTCTTGAGAAAACATTATCTCTCTTGTGCTATTTTGCTAGGGAAAAATCAGTGATGGCCCTCGGTGGAACGGATTCAAGCTCCATTTATCTAGGTTATAAACCGCTAATTGTCTTCCCTTATTTTCCATGATCTGTAGTGTCTTGATTCTTAACATCTGTTCCTCGTGAAGCCGGAGGTCATTGTTGATTGGATAAGTGGTCCTAGTTGTTCGAGGCTTAGAGGATCCTTGTTCATACATCTTAACACAATTAATTAGAATGACTAAGTAAAGTTTAATTGATGCAATCAAAGTTAGGTTAGTTTGATGGGATATGCTTGGTAGAGTAAATTCTTTAAGCCATAAATATGCAGGCTAGGGTAGTCCACTTAGGATTTTAACGAAGTCGGAGGTTTGAGCCCTCCTTTTAGCACCAAAATATTAACGAATAAATTTGCTAACCCCAAAAGTGATTAGGAAATAGAGTTAACCAATGAGAGGCTTTGTCGAGGCTGTTCAAAGTCACTAGAATTAAGTATTGAATATTGTCGAAGTTATAGGTTGAAGCATATATGATTCCAGGTCCGTAATAATTCTTTGTATTGTCAACATTGTCACTTCGATTATCATGAATAATGCAAATCAATATGCAATATGCAAGGCAGTTGTGACGACCCGGAATTTTTAAGCATTGGAAATCGGAATATTTAATTGATTTTAAATATTTAAAAGTTAATTTTTAACTTTAATTTCAAATATCATTATTATTTCGCAATTAAATTATTGAATTTAATAATTAGAGATTGGGTAAAATATTAAATCTGGAGTTTTAAGCCTATTAAAAATAATTTAAAGGCTTTTAAAATTTATATTGATAGTACTGAAGATAGTAAAAGTGTTAAACTTGAATATGGAAGTGTTTTGTTAAGTTTTGAAATTTTATCGTTTAAATTGATATTTAAAAATAGCCTTTCGAGGCACCGTCTTGGAATTCGACGAAACAAGTTCCATTGGATCTGTAATGGTGTATTATTATCGGATTTCAAATTTCGAAGCGTTTGGAGTTGTCGTGTGATCGTACGATAGATAAACGCGCTGAAATTTATATTGAAAATTAAATATTATAACTGGGTCCAAAAGCTATCTTCTCCCTACGATCGAATTAGGACTCGAAACCTTTTACATTGCGTTCGGAATAGGGGCATAACATTATGAACGCTTGGTGGCACGCGTTGACAGGAGGTCGAGATTTTGAGTTGCATTTATCGAGACGGTTTGAATTTAATTTAAAAATATATTTATCCTTGTCACTTTCAGTTGAAATTATTTCACCTCATAACTTTTTCCCATCAGTTCAAAGTCACTGTAGCTTTGCAGAATTCTCACACAAGGCAATTCAGGACACATGCTCTCCCTGAAGACATGCGTTAAATAAAAAATTAAAAGCCTTATCTTCCTCTAAAAGCCTTATCTTCCTTTATACGCACAAAAGAAATTTCAATCAGAGAAAAAAATTATTGTTCTCCTCTTCTTCCTTTTTAAAACCTTCGGTTCGAATTAAAACGAAATAAATGGCCGCTATCAGAACGTTCGAATTTCGAATACGAATTGAAATTGAGGGGTGTTCGGCTGAGGCGACTCGGCAACTTTAGGGATCCGCATTCGAAATCGAGTCGCTAGTCAAGTATTTCAGATCGAACGAGCTTTCGTTCAATCGAAGGGCTGTCACCAATGAAGGGAAGTGGAGTCCGGTTGCCTATGAGGCATTGACGACGACCGCGTTTCTCTGGAAAGGCATGCCAATCGAGTGTGTTTAGGCCTCGATTTCACGAGGGAGTGTCACGATTGGAATTGTTGTCATGGGGAAAGTCTCGCTCTAGATTTGGGGCAGAGTCGATGGTTGTTTGCCTGTATGAGTAAGGTATAACCTGTTTAGTTTAATTCTGTGTATATATATGTAATACTTCAGCTTGCTGTTTAAGATTTTTAAAAAAAATATTTAGGTTACAATAAGATATAAAAGTCATTTTATTTTAAATTTAATATATGTATATAGAAGACTTTGGGAAAATATAGAAATTGTATAATGTTGAAGAGTATACATATATATATATATATATATGTAGTTTCAATAAAATAAAATAAATACACATATTTTAAATATTATTTTAAAATAATGGATTTGGAAGATTAATTTGTTTTATTAACCTATTCAACTATTTTAGTTACTAAAGGATTTTTAAAGGAAAATATTAGTTTAAATTTAAATTATTAGATTAAAACAAATTTATTAAACGGTAATGGATTTGTTCGATTTGTTCGAATATTAATAAATCACCTAATGTTTATACAAGGTCCAAAATCATGAAGGAAATAGCCAGTTTGTGTAACGACCCTGAATTTTTGACATTGGAAATCAAGATATTTAATTGATTTTAAATATCTGGAAGTTAGTTTAATTTGAAATTCGAGATATCAGAACGAATTTGGCGATTTAATTATTGAATTTAATCGTTAAATCTGGGTAAAAATTTGAATCTTTAGTTTTAAGCTGATTTAAAATATTTTCAAGGCTTAGAAAATCTATATTGGTACTACTGAAGATAATAATAGCTTACAAATTGAATTTTAAACTGTTTTGTTCAGTTTTGAAATTTTATCGTTTAAATCGATATTTGAAAATAGCGTTCCGAGGCACAGTCTCGAAATTCGACGAAACCAGTTCCATTGGATCCGTAATATTGTATTATTACCGGATTTCAATTTTCGTAGTGTTTGGAGTTGTTGTGTGAGCGTACGATAAGCAAACGCGCTGAAAATTATATCGAAATTTAATTTAATAACTGGTCCGAAAAGCTATCTTCTCCATACCATCGAATTTGGACTCGAAACCTTTTCCATTACGTCGGAATAGGCATATAACATTACGAACGCCTAGCGGAACGCCTTGATAGGAAGTCGAAATTTTTGGCTTCGTTTTCGAGTCGATTCGAATTTGAATTTAAATTGAATTATTTTACTAATTCAACTGTATTTAAATTTATTTCACATCAACTTATCTTTTCCATCAGTTCAGCAGCTATTCAAGTACCTGACCTTATCTCTTTCTTTCTTCGTTCTCAAGCCAAAACAAAAGATAAAGCAATGGCCGAGCTCTCTTCAATTTCAAAATCGAAAAAATCCTCACTGATAGAAATAAATAAAATAGCTTCCTTCAGAAAACAAACGAGATTTTCTCTTTTTCCCTCTCCGCATGATTCACGCGGTCGAAAAAAAATAAATATTCAAATCGCGAGATCTAGGGTCGCGATTAGACGAAGGGGGAGGCGCTCGCGCGTACGCGTGCGTGGGCACGTGGGGGAATCAGTTGTTGTCACTGAGCGATGGGTTCAAGCACGACATGAAATCGTCGTTGGTGGCCGCAGGGAGTATCGTGGTCGCGTGGATAGACGAGGTTGCAATGGAAGCTAGGGCACGGCGTGGCTTCACAGTGGGAATCTCGAGCTCGCGACTGGAAGGAGGACACTCGGCAGCAACGGGGTCGAGTTTGACATCGATCGAAAGGGAAGCTCGGCGACGTTCGATCTCGTGTGAACAGGGTTCATTCGAGTTTTGGGTTAGTAAGGTATTAACAAATTTTAATTTTTTTTATGTACATATATAGGTCAGAGAAATTTATCACAGTAAGGAAAAAAATTTGTTTTGATATGTATATATATAGTTTAGGAGGTAAATTAACAGTAAAGATAAAGTTCTATTTTCAGATTTTTATTAAAATGCTTTGATACTGAAAGAAAAATGTAAAAGCAATTCTGTTTTGTTATTTAATGATATAGATATATACTTTTTTTTTACTTACTAGTTATTTTAAAAATATAATTAGGGTGATTAGTTTGTCTAAATTAACTTACTTAATTATTTTGGTTACTAAAAATTATTCAAAGGAAAATTTGTTCAAATTAAAAGTGTTAGTTAATTAAATCTATCAAATGGAAATTTAATTGTTCGGTTGATTCGAATATTAATAAATTGTATAAAATTGTTTATACAAGGTTAAAATTGCAAAGGAATCAAGCCGAGAATGAAAATGGATTGCAAAACGAAAGCAAAGGTGAGATCTTCTCACTCAAATAAAAATTAGAAATTCAGTTATTGATTGATTGATTGTTTGGGTGATAGTATATATAGTAGCATATAGCAATATATATATATATATATATATATTGGAATATATATATATATATTGGAGTTGTTGATTTCCCGCATTATATAGCGGATGAGACCCTATGCGCCGCATAATAGCGGATGATATTTTATAAATCCCATATACCGCAATATTCCACCTCGAAATGGAATTGGTATTGTGCTAACATCTGTGGATGCAGGGAAACGGGTTGGAGGGATCCAACTGGATTCCTCAAATTTTATGAATTTGTTTCATATGTTGTATGAATTTGTTTCATATGTTGTATGAATTTGTTTCATATGTTGTGTTATGATTTATTGATAATCTGTGAATGATTATATTGACGATTGAATGTGTTGAAGGCTATAATTTAGCCGAATGTATTTTTGGTATCGTTGGATACTAGAAATAAATAAAATTGGATTTTTGAAATTAAAGTTGGAAATTTTAAGTAAATTTCTTTTGAAAGAATTGGGTGAATTTAAAAGAAGGAATTTTAAAAGCATGAAGTTAATTTTTGAAAATCTTATCGAATTATTTCCAAGATATGGGAAAAGATATAAATAAATGGGTTTTGAATAATATTGTTTAAAAGCTGAAGAATTTATTGAAAATGGAATTTTAAATAATTTGGAAAGAATGAAGGGATTTATTAAAAAGGAAGATAAATTCATAAATCAATTTGGAATTTGATTCGGTGTTTGGAAATAAATCTTTGGGAAACCGATTAAAAATTTGATTTTGTATTTAAAAATAAATCCTGGGAAATCCATTCTAAAATCGATTAGATGTTTGAAATAAATGTTTGGAAAATCAATTTGGGATTGGAAATCAATTTGGAAATCAATTTGAAAGTTAATTTGGAGTTGAAAGTGAATATTTGAGAAATCGATTTGAAAATCGTATAAAAAGTGAATATTTGGGAATGTAAATTCATAATGGAATTTATAAGGGAAAGGGAAATTTGTTTTAAAAATAAACACTGATTTGTTTTTAGAGTGTGAAAATATGATTCGAAATTTGTTTTCAAAGTGATGAAGTGTGGAAATTTTTTATATCTTGTGAAGATATTTTGAAATATAATAATTTGGGAAAATTATTTAAATCTGATGATTGTTGTGAATGTTGTTTGATAGTTAAATAACCGACTATCAATGTTTGCCTTTGAAATGGCACTTGAATTTGTTTTTAAAAACAAGCGCTCATTATTCGGTTTAGCCGGGAGAGGACTTTGTGTCATATAACCCATTCCGAATAATGATACGACGTTATGAATTGCAATTGAAGACCGGTGTTGAAGACCGGGTGTTTGGGAGAATCATAGGACAACCTATCGATTGTCTTTGCACTGGGTTGCTCCAATATAGAGATTCCCTATGTGATGGGAAGTCCGATCGGGATTGTGAATACCCGGATTGCAAGGGCTTCTTTGGAAGTGCCTTCGGTTCTGTTCGAACCCGGAACAGACTTGTATGGTTGTATGTCTGACATTACACTTGAGATATAAAGCTGATTTCTTTCAAATACATTTATGTTGGTGGCGGAGAATTTATTCTCTTAGCTTAACACCCTTCTCTGAGATGTACGAGCTCAGAGGTTATGTAGTTGAAGGTTATCGGTGATATACTCCCAATTTGGTAGTGTGGCATGCTGAGTGTTGCTGTGTGTTCATGATCATTTATTGATCATTTGTGATCAAAGCATGGCTTTGTGAAAAAGCGTAGCTTTGTGGATGAGACCTCATCGAACCTCACAAACCGGAAATGGTCGAAACAGGAAAGATGCGGCAAGGTTATGAGGGTCCCTCCCTTTAGGGTATGTCATTTCCTTCTGGAAAAAGGTGATATTATGGTATGGAGCCCAGATATTTACCTGTGTGGTTGCTCCAGTCTCATTTACTGTGTGATTATTGCTGTGTGATCGAGGCGCCTCGGATAAAGGTCCCAAAGGACCGGGGGGTGGCATACTCGAGTAGTAGTTACCTAGTGTAAGAGGTAACCTGGCCTTGTGTTGGCAGAGATCTGGGTAGGTTCTCGGGACGTCCCGCCAGAGGCGTACCCATGTGGCAGTAGGAAGTTCCATAGCCTGACCATTTGTTGGAAATCCAATTCCCAATACGAACCCTGTACGGTTTTAGTTGTAGAACCTGCCATTTACTTATGGTGGTCACCACTGTTTAGATGGTAGCTATAGTAGGCATACAATAATGGTTTTATGTTGGCTAAGATTAATATTATACTTTCGAAATGTTTTCCACACTAGACATTAATAATAATATCAACTGATTTTTCGTAGTAAGCATCTTTGACTATCATAAGGAGAAATCTCCTCCAATTCTGCGTTTGCATTGTGTGTGTGGCGGGAGGCCTTATGGTAGTTTCATTTTCCAAAAGCATTGCGAATTTGTTTTATTTTCTTTGTGAAAATAACTGTTTTACGATCTCACACCAGTCACCATGACTGACCTGGATTTTATTGTTCCCTTTCTAAAATCTGGGTGCCTATAATTTTCCACAACGGGCAGCCTAGAGTTATGTTAGCAGGATATTCTGGATATTCGGGAGCTTTAGAGGCGAGCTGGATGGCGAGACGTACTCCCGTACTTGTTTATTTATTCCGCTGTGTATTCTGTATGAGGACAAGTTTATATAACTGTCCATTGTTGTATTGAGTTGTATATTGACTCTCATTGTTGTATTGTATAGACTGATATAGTTCTTTGTTTAAAAGACTAGTGATTATCTATTATATATTGTTCCACTATGAATGTGAGATTCTGATATTGTTTCTGTTTCTGTTTTTCTGTTCTTTCCTTTTCTTTTGTCTTCTTCTACCTCTTCTTTTAACCCTAATGATTCGGTTTTCCGGCATTCGATTGTGCGGCATTTGATACAGTGGACGTATTAATGTCGACTTTCGAGCGTCGAAAGATCGAAATCGTTACATGTGGTATCACAGCAATTGGTTAAGCGATAACCCTAGCTCTGTTGGGTGTTACTCATTAGAGACAAAGTCAGTAGTACTCTAGAATGAGTGTGAGTGTAATAATAGATATGAGCGCGTATTTGTTAGTGAATATGAAAATTGTTTTGTATTGTGTTGACTTATCGGTTGATTGTTTATGAATTCTGGTCGGTACGGGAAGTACAACCGTAATCGATAGGGGTTTCTAAACTCTTAAACAAGATAAACCGACATAGTATTGTTTTAAAAAGGGGTAAATGAAATAATTTTACCCAAAACTATTTTTGTATAGAAAAGAAATCATTTTCCGTAAATTATTATAGTATATATGACTGCTTGGTTGTTTGGAAGTGAAACTAATTGATGAAAAGACCAAATAGATATGGTTTGAAAAGAATTCAATATTTACAAGAAAGGGTAAATTAAAAATTCATATGGAATTTGAAATCCAGTTTAAATATAAGTGGTTGTAAACTAAAATGGTGAATTGAAATTGAATTGTGTTTGGGAATGAATAAAAGAATAAAACTGGAATTGAAACTGAAATATTGATAACCAATTTGAATTGTGTGAAATAAAATGAAGTTGTAAAATTGGTTCGAAATGAACTAATATTAATAAAGGTGGAAGAAATAATAAAAATTGGTTTGAGTAGAAATAAATTAGAAATGGCCTTGTTATTAACAAAATGAATTCAGAAATGAATTATTGAATGTGAATCCAAAGCTATATTGATTCAATGAACTCAAGTTAAATAAAATAGAGTTGAATTGAAATAGCGATGATTTGAGTGGTAAATAAAATTTAAATGGATAGAGACAAAACTTGAAATAGTTTTATTATAAATAAATGAAATGTAAGTGAATGGATTCGAATTTTAAATGCAATGAAAGTGTGTTGTGACCCATTGAAATTGAATGGAAATGATGTGTTGTAGTTGTAAGCAATTAAAATTTGTATTGAAACTTTATAAATTGCTAATGGAATTAGTTTGAATGTTTTACTTATGAAAACTACTTGTTTGTTATTGAAAACAAGTGAAATGTTAATAACTTCTTATATATGTCGCTTACACGTTTAAATTGAGTAAGTACAGGTACCGGGGCTACCATTTGGCTGGATTTGGTTGCGTTAATATGCTAATAAATAAGCTGCTTTGCTTAAAATGCTAATAAAGGTACGCCTACGCAATACAAACTAGGAAATATGAACTGTTTTTGTTTTTTCGACCGTGTGGGTCGATGTATATATATTTATATCTTTTGTCAAATTTCAAAAGCTCCTCCGTACAAAGGAGACTCCGCCAAAATTTTCTGAAAATTTTGGGAGTTAGAAAAAATTTGGAATTTCTGAAAATTTCAGTAACGACAAATGATTTAAAATTGTAAGCAAATAGAATTGGAAACTGAAGTATTGGAATTCATTTTGAATCAAATTCAAGTAAAAATTGAAATGAAAATCTGAATAGAAATTGGGAAAAAGTATAGAAGTTTGAAATGAATTAGTAAATTGAAGCAAATTGATTTTATATGGAAGTGGAATTCAATTTGAATATAAAATTCAGTAGTGAAGTAGTAAAAAAAATGAACTTAAGAAATAAAGAATGAAATTCTTAAGTAAAATGGGTATTGGGAATACACTAAGTAAATTTGGATATTGTTGTTAAGTAAACTATACAGGGATTATAAAGGCTATAGGAAAATGGAATTGGGTTTTGATTTTGAAGATAATTTAAATTGCTCGACAATAAGGTATGCATTTCAATTTCAGTATGAAATTTGATGGGATTTTGATTTTGCCACTTGGCATTTTGTTTTCTATTGGGATTTGAGAGTCCATAGGGAAATTTTGTAGTTGTACCGAGCTAGCCGCGCAAAGGGGACGCTGGCGAAATTTCTCGGAAATTTAGAGAGTTAGAAAATTTTTGAGAAAATTTTGAATTCAAAATTTGAATTTGAAATGAAATTTGAATTGTTAAGAAAACCATATTATTTGGAACTTATTGTTGATTGTGGAAAATTAGTTAAAGTAATAATGGATCTTTAATAAAAGAAGATTATTTTGGCGAGTTGATAAAATTGTTTGGTTCTGGGAAACTGATAAACGGGGATTGGATCATTCTTCTTAACTTGTAATTTCGGGAAGAAATTCTTTTAAGGGGGTAAGATTGTAACGACCCTAAATTTTTGACATTGGAAATTAGGATATTTAATTGATTTTAAATATTAGGAAGTTAGTTTAATTTGAAATTCGAGATATCAGAATGAATTTGGTGATTTGATTATTGAATTTAATCATTAAATCTGGGTAAAAATTTGAATCTTCAGTTTTAAGCTGATTTAAAATATTTTCAAGGCTTAGAAAATCTATATTGGTAATACTGAAGATAATAAAAGCTTCCGAATTGAATTTGAAACTGTTTTGTTCAGTTTTGAAATTTTATCGTTTAAATCGATATTTGAAAATAGCGTTCTGAGGCACAGTCTCGGAATTCGACGAAACTAGTTCCATTGGATCTGTAATATTGTATTATTATCGGATTTCAATTTTCGTAGTGTTTGGAGTTGTTGTGTGAGCGTACGATAAGCAAACGCGTTGAAAATTATATCGAAATTTAATTTAATAACTAGTCTGAAAAGCTATCTTCTCCATACGATCGAATTTGGACTCGAAACCATTTCCATTGCGTTCGGAATAGGCGTATAACATTACGAACGCCTAGCGGCACGCCTTGATAGGAAGTCGAAATTTTTGGCTTCGTTTTCGAGTCGATTCGAATTTGAATTTAAATTGAATAATTTTACTAAGTCAACTGCAGTTAAATTTATTTCACATCAACTTATCTTTTCCATTAGTTCAGCAGCTATTCAAGTACCCGACCTTATCTCTTTCTTTCTTCGTTCTCAAGCCAAAACAAAAGAGAGAAAGCAATGGCCGAGCTCTCTTCAATTTCAAAATCGAAAAAATCCTCACTGATAGAAATAAATAAAATAGCTTCCTTCAGAAAATAAACGAGATTTTCCCTTTTTCCCTCTCCTCATGATTCACGCGGTCGAAAAAAATAATATTCAAATCGCGAGATCTAGGGTCGCGATTAGGCGAAGGGGGAGGCGCTCGCGCGTACGCGTGCGTGGGCACGTGGGGGATTCAGTTGTTGTCACTGAGCGATGGGTACAGGCACGACATGAAATCGTCGTTGGTGGCCGCGAGGAGTATCGTGGTCGCATGGATAGACGAGGTCGCAATGGAAGCTAGGGCACGGCGTGGCTTCGCAATGGGAATCTCGAGCTGGCGACTGGAAGGAGGAAACTCGGCAGCAACGGGGTCGAGTTCGACTTCGATCGAAAGGGAAGCTCGGCGATGTTCGATCTCGTGTGAACAGGGTTCATTCGAGTTTTGGGTTAGTAAGGTATTAACAAATTTTAATTTTTTTTTATGTACATATATATTTTTTTATGTACATATATTTTTTTATGTACATATATGGGTCAGAGAAATTTATCACAATAAGGAAAAAAAATTTGTTTTGATATGTATATATATATAGTTTAGGAGGTAAATTAACAGTAAAGATAAAGTTCTATTTTCAGATTTTTATTAAAATGCTTTGATACTGAAAGAAAAATGTAAAAGAAATTCTGTTTTGTTATTTAATGATATAGATATATACATTTTTTTACTTACAAGTTATTTTAAAAATATAATTAGGGTGATTAGTTTGTCTAAATTTACTTACTTAATTATTTTGGTCACTAAAAATTATTCAAAGGAAAATTTGTTCAAATTAAAAGTGTTAGTTAATTAAATCTATCAAATGGAAATTTAATTGTTTGATTGATTCGAATATTAATAAATTGTATAAAATTGTTTATACAAGGTTAAAATTGCAAAGGAATCAAGCCGAGAATGAAAATGGATTGCAAAACGAAAGCAAAGGTGAGATCTTCTCACTCAAATAAAAATTGGAAATTCAGTTATTGATTGATTGATTGTTTGGGTGATAGTATATATAGTAGTATATAGCAATATATATATATTGGAATATATATATATTGGAGTTGTTGATTTCCCGCATTATATAGCGGATGAGACCCTATGCGCCGCATAATAGCGGATGATATTTTATAAATCCCATATACCGCGATATTCCACCTCGAAGTGGAATTGGTATTGTGCTAACATCTGTGGATGCAAGGAAACAGGTTGGAGGGATCCAACTGGATTCCTCAAATTTTATGAATTTGTTTCATATGTTGTATGAATTTATTTCATATGTTGTGTGATGATTTATTGATAATCTGTGAATGATTATATTGACGATTGAATGTGTTGATGGCTATAATTTAGCCGAATGTATTTTTGGTATCGTTGGATACCAGAAATAAATAAAATTGAATTTTTGAAATTAAAGTTGGAAATTTGAAGTAAATTTCTTTTGAAAGAATTGGGTGAATTGAAAAGAAGGAATTTTAAAAGCATGAAGTTAATTTTTGAAAATCTTATCGAATTATTTCCAAGATATGGGAAAAGATATAAATAAACGGGTTTTGAATAATATTGTTTAAAAGATGAAGAATTTATTGAAAATGGAATTTTAAATAATTTGGAAAGAATGAAGGGATTTATTAAAAAGGAAGATAAATTCAAAAATCAATTTGGAATTTGATTCGGTGTTTGGAAATAAATCTTTGGGAAACTGATTAAAAATTTGATTTGGTATTTAAAAATAAATCCTGGGAAATCCATTCTAAAATCGATTAGATGTTTGAAATAAATGTTTGGAAAATCAATTTAGGATTGGAAATCAATTTGGAAATCAATTTGAAAGTTAATTTGGAGTTGAAAATGAATATTTGAGAAATCGATTTGAAAATCGTATAAAAAGTGAATATTTGGGAATGTAAATTCATAATGGAATTCATAAGGGAAAGGGAAATTTGTTTTAAAAATAAACACTGATTTGTTTTTAAAGTGTGAAAATATGATTTGAAATTTGTTTTCAAAGTGATGAAGTGTGGAAATTTTGTATATCTTGTGAAGATATTTTGAAATTTAATAATTTGGGAAAATTATTTAAATCTGATGATTGTTGTGAATGTTGTTTGATAGTTAAATAACCGACTATCAATGTTTGCCTTTGAAATGGCACTTGAATTTGTTTTTAAAAACAAGCGCTCATTATTCGGTTTAGCCGGGAGAGGACTTTGTGTCATATAACCCATTCCGAATAATGATACGACGTTATGAATTGCAATTGAAGACCGGTGTTGAAGACCGGGTGTTTGCGAGAACGATAGGATAACCTATCGATTGTCTCTGCACTGGGTTGCTCCAGTATAGAGATTCCCTATGTGATGGGAAGTCCGATCGAGATTGTGAATACCCGGATTGCAAGGGCTTCTTTGGAAGTGCCTTCGGTTCTGTTCGAACCCAGAACAGACTTTTATGGTTGTATGTCTCACATTACACTTTGAGATATAAAGCTGATTTCTTTCAAATACAATTCTGTTGGTGGCGGAGAATTTATTCTCTTAGCTTAACAGCCTTCTCTGAGACGTACGAGCTCAGAGGTTATGTAGTTGAAGGTTATCAGTGATATACTCCCAATTTTGTAGTGTGGCATGCTGAGTGTTGCTGTGTGTTCATGATCATTTATTGCTCATTTGTGATCAAAGCATGGCTTTGTGAAAAAGCATAGCTTTGTGGACGAGACCTCATCGAACCTCACAAACCGGAAATGGTCGAAACAAGAAAGATGCGGCAAGGTTATGAGGATCGCTCCCTTTAGGGTATGTCATTTCCTTCTGGAAAAAGGTGATATTATGGTATGGAGCCCAGATATTTACCTGTGTGGTTGCTCCAATCTCATTTACTATGTGATCGAGGCGCCTCGGATAAAGGTCCCAAAGGACCGGGGGTGGCATACTCGAGTAGTAGTTACCTAGTATAAGATGTAACCCGGCTTTGTGTTGGCAGAGATCCGGGTAGGTTCTCGGGACGTCCCGCCAGAGGCGTACCCATGTGGCAGTAGGAAGTTCCTTAGCCTGACCATTTGTTGGGAATCCAATTCCCAATAGAACCCTGTACGGTTTTAGTTGTAGAACTTGCCATTTACTTATGGTGGTCACCACTGTTTAGATGGTAGCTATAGTTGGCATACAATAATGGTTGTATGTTGGCTAAGATTAATATTATACTTTCGAAATGTTTTCCACACTAGACATTAATAATAATATCAACTGATTTTTCGTAGTAAGCATCTTTGACTATCATAAGGAGAAATCTCTTCTAATTCTGCGTTTGCATTGTGTGTGTGGCGGGAGGCCTTATGGTAGTTTCATTTTCCAAAAGCATTGCGAATTTGTTTTATTTTCTTTGTGAAAATAACTGTTTTATGATCTCACACCAGTCACCATGACTGACCTGGAGTTTATTGTTCCCTTTCTAAACTCCGGGTGCCCATAATTTTCCACAACGGGCAGCCTAGAGTTATGTTATCAGGATATTCTGGATATTCGGGAGCTTTGGAGGCGAGCTGGATGGCGAGACGTACTCCCGTACTTGTTTATTTATTCCGTTGTGTATTCTGTATGAGGACAAGTTTATATAACTGTCCAATGTTGTATTGAGTTGTATATTGACTCTCATTGTTGTATTGTATAGACTGATATAGTTCTTTGTTTAAAAGACTAGTGATTATCTATTATATATTGTTCCACTACGAATGTGAGATTCTTATATCGTTTCTGTTTCTGTTTTTCTGTTCTTTCTTTTTCTTCTGTCTTCTTCTACCTCTACTTTTTAACCCTAATGGTATGGTTTTCCAACATTCGATTGTGCGGCATGTGAGATTCTTTGTTTAAAAGACTAGTGATTATCTATTATATATTGTTCCACTACGAATGTGAGATTCTTATATCGTTTCTGTTTCTGTTTTTCTGTTCTTTCTTTTTCTTCTGTCTTCTTCTACCTCTACTTTTTAACCCTAATGGTATGGTTTTCCAACATTCGATTGTGCGGCATTTGATACAGTGGACGTATTAATGTCGACTTTCGAGCGTCGAAAGATCGAAATCGTTACACTTTGGGTCAGATTGCAAAACTAAAAGTCAAAGGTGAGTTAATCTCACTCATCTGGGTTGTTATTTAAATTTAAATGGTTAAATTTAAATATTTGGTTGAATGATTGAATTGATTGGATGTGGTATATTATATATAGTAGTATATATATATATATTGGAGTGATTGATATTCCCGCATTATATAGCGGATGAGACCCTATGTGCCACATAATAGCGGATGATATTTTATTAATCCCATATACCGTGATATTCCACCTCGAAGTGGAATTGGTATTGTGCTAACATCTGTGGATGCAGGGAAACAGGTTGGAGGGATCCAACTGGATTCCTCAAAATTATTTAGATTGTTTAATATTCTGTGTTATGAATATTTGATTTTCTGTGATGAATGCTATGGTTTGCTTGAATATATTTCGATACTCTGAGCTATCAAAATATATAGAATTGGATTTTTGAAAAGAAAATAAAAGAGTAAATTTTCAAGTAAAATAATTATAGAGAATTTGAATAAATTTAAGAATGAATTGGAATAGAATATAAGTGATTTTAAAATCCTAATAAATAAATTCCGAGTTTGGGAAAAGAGGATTTTGTGCAAACAGAGAAATAATGGGAATTTAAACTTAAGTGATATTATTTAAAGTAATAAAGAATTTACTTTAAAATTCAAGGTTTAAATTTATTTAAAAAGGATAAAGAAGGAATTTGGGGAAAAAATATGAAATTGGTATTTTCAGTTAAAAAGGTTTTAAAAATCGGAAGTTAATGGATTTTGAAATAAATTGAGTAAGTAAAGGGATTTATTTCAAAATGGAGAAATTTGGAAATCAATTTGAAATTGATTTAAGTGTATAAAAGTGGGATTTTAAAAGAGAAGTGAGACTTTGGAATTTATAAACCGGGTTTATAAAAGTGAAGTAATATATCAGTGGATATTTGGAAGAATAAATTCAAGGTGGGAATTTATAAAAAGAATGGGTAAATTTGATTAAAAATAAATAGTGATTTATTTTTAAAGATGTAAAAGAGAAGTATATTTCCCTGGATAGCCAAGTACGTTTTCAAAGCAAATTCTGAAGTATAAGTTAAAGTTTCAAAGTTGTTTTAAAAGTATGTTTTGGAAAATATATTATTTTAAAATGTTTAAATGTTAAATTAAGTATTTTTCAAATTTATAGTAGTAGTAATTATTTAAAGGTTAATTGGTAATATGTTTGAAAAAGATAAAAATTTAGTTTTATATTTTATAAAATAGCTTTACTTTAAATATTCTTGAAGTGTATATTTTTTTTAAAATAAAGTATTAAAGTAGTTTTAAATCTAAATGTTTAAAAGTATATTCTATAATTAAGTGTTTTAAATGATTTTAAAGTCTAAGTATTTGTACTTGGTGATTTCAGTGGAAATAGAAAATATTGGGAAATTTATTCCGTGAAAGAAAGATGGTTTGAAACTGTTTTCAAAGGGTTGAAAAGTGGAAATATATCTTGCGAAGATATTTTGAGGTTAATAAATAATTTGGGAGAAATTATTTAAAGGTCTGATGGTTGTTTGTGAATGTTATTTGATAGTTAAATAAACGACTATCAATATTGGCCAATGCGTTGATCGTTTCGAAGAGACCGGGATCGGGATTAATTTCTCGAAAACCACTTCGATCCGGTTTGTACGTTTTCGCGGAAAAACGAATTCGGAGTCGAAGATGGAGTAGTGAAGTGCAAGGGCTAGTCGCTACTAATCCTGAGGATGATTCCAAAATGGATGTAGTAGGAGTAGTGCCTTCGGTTCCATTCGAACCCGGGACGGACTTGTATGGATGAATGCTTTTAGAACATCGTCAGGTGGACGATGAGCATTCTAAGAGATGTGTTCTAAAAAGGTAACGCTTAGCCTCAAGCCTCATCAACCGGGAATGACTGAAAATCAAGGGTTATGCAGCAAGGCTATGTGGGTGGCACCCATTAGGGTGAGGTCATCCCTGTCTAGATGTCCCTTTTATTTCGGCTTAGTGGGCGGTTGCTGATCCCAACCGCGGGGTGATCTTACTCGGAATTATGCAGTAAGGGGTAGTTCCGACTTTGTGTTGCAGGGGATCGGGCGTGGTCCTCGGTACGCTGATCTAGACCAGGTACTGTGACAGGTGGTACCCCAGTGCCTAGTCATTAGTTGGAAATCCATTCTCCCTACGTGCCTTTTACGGTTTTTGTTTGTAGAACCCACTTTGTTGCTACTATGCTAGAATTTAATCATGTAACAATTTCAGCTATTTGAATAAGTATTTGTATATATACACTATTATAATACCAGACGGATTTGATAAAAGTGTTTTGGCTATCGTAAGGTAAAAACCCGACATGTTTATTTGTGGCATGGTCTTACGAGATGCTTTTGATTTCAAAGGGTTTGGAAAACTTTAATAATCCAATTGAGTGTGTTTTCTCACGCTGGTTTTCCAGACTGACTCGGGTGTTATTTTATTATAATGCTCAGGTCAGACCGAGTATTATAGGATACAGGATATGATGCTGTGGAGCTCAGGAGACGAGCTGGATGGCGAGACGTATCACACGTATATGTTGTATATTCCGCTGTGTTGTGTATGTTGTGTATTCTGTGTGGGACAAGTTATTATAACTGTCCTAAATCGTGATGTTGATTGTATTATACTCTGATTCTATACTCTTATGATGTAATGTATAAACAGATAAAATTCTTGTTTTAAAGACTAATCATTTATCTATTATATATTGTTCCGCTGCGATTGTGAGATTCTTATGTTGTTTTTTTATTTTCTTCTTCTACCTTCTTCTTCTTTAACCCTAATGGTTCGATTTTTCGGGCATAGAAAAATCGGGTCGTTACATTTGGTATCAGAGCTGAAGGTTAAGCGAGAACCTTGGCTCTGGTAAGAAATTACTCATTGAAATAGAGTCCATAGTACTCTAGAATGAGTTTGAGTGTAATAATAGATATGAGCGCATATTTGTTAGTGAATATAAAATTTGTTTTTATATTGTGTTGACTTATCAGTTGAGTGTTTATAAATTCCGGTCGATGTGTGGGACGCCATGTCATCGATAGGGGTTTCTAAACTCTTAAACAAGATAAACCGACGCAGTATTGTTTTAAAATAGGGTAAATGAAATAATTTTACCCAAATTATTTTGTGTACAAGGGAAATAATTTTTCCAAAAGTTTTTATAGTTATATATGGATGCTTGGTTGTTAAGGAGTGATAATATTAAATTATTATCACTATTGTGAGAAAATTGAATAAGAAATTGAAATCATAACTAAAAGCTTAGAAATAAATTCATATATAAAATTGGATTTATGAATGTGAATTATAAATGTGATTTATAAATTGAAATAAACTTCTAGAGAAATATTTGAATAAGGATTGGAAGGATTTGAAGTTTTGAAAAGTTTGGGAAGTTTAAATTCCTTTGGATTTGAAAATGGTTTTCAAAAGCTTTGGAGAAATAATGGTGATAATATTTGAGAAATATTTTGAATTGGATATGGAATCTGGTGAGGTTTGGAATGTATGAATATTTGAAGTGATTTTAAAGAGATAAAAGCATTGAACTCTTTCGGTCGCTGGAAAATAACTTCGGTGATGACTGTAGCATCATCGATGTTCATTTTCGAGTTTCTAGAAGAGGAATTGCTGCTAAATTGTTTTGAATTGAAATTGTTTGCAGAACTGGGTTTGATTTTGAAATTCAAAGAGATAATTGAATTACCAAAGAATTTTGGATATAATTGATTTCAATGGTGATTTAGAAATATTGCTTAAACTCTGGAAGATGATTTAAATGCTTATGGAATTGTATCATGTGGTGGATACAATAAATGAAATTAAGTTCTTACTTAATAAAATGTAGATGGATTGTGTGAAGTTAAAGGAATAGTATGAGGTTAGATTTAACCGGAGTTAAGTTAAATAAGGTTGAATGGGAATAAATAGATTTCGATGGCTTATAAAATAATTGAAAACCTATTGAATGTAAATGTATACATGGCTAAATAAAATGTATAATTCTGAGTTAAGAAGTAAATTTAGTTTGATTGAACTTAAGCCAAGTAAATGGAAGTGAGTTGAATTAAATGAACTTAAGCTATCAGTTGGATTGAACTGAAAATAAAGTCTAGTGTATTTGAAGTAAGTTGAAGTAAAATTGAATTAAAATAAATACTCTTCGATGGCTGATAAAGAAATAGAAGTCCGTTGAATAAATACTCTGGGCTAAATAATCTCGAGTTAAAATCTAAAAATGGAAGGAGTAAGCCAAATTAAAATTTATTTGGTATTTTGGAAAGTGAAATAGGAATCTAAACTCGGATTTATAAATTAGATTGAACTCAAGTAAAATAATGAAGTGATATTGAAAATAGAAATCAAATATTGAATTGAAAGTGGGAGTAAACTAATTTGGAATAAATTAGTAAGTCGAATTTGTTAATGGGATTTAAAGTGGTTAAATAAAAGTTGAATTGTGAGTTGTTAACCATTCTGATTAAGTAAAACGATGGGTGATTGGTTGTAAGCAATTAAATTTAATGTTGGTACATTAAAATTGCTTATGAAAAGTGTTAGTGTGCATTGCTTTTAGTATTCATGGGTTGTAGTTGTTTTAAAGTGTGAAATGATAGTGAATTTCATATATATGGCACTTATGTATTTTAATTGAGTAAGTACAGGTACAAGGAAGCCGTGTGGCTGGCTTTGGTTGCGCTAATTGCTAAAATAAATAATCCGCTTGCTTAAAAATGCTAAATAAAGGTACGCCTACGTAATAAAAAGATAGGAAATATGAACTGTTGTTTGTTTTTGATTTTCCGACCGTGTGGGTCGATGTATATATATTTATATCTCTTGTCAAATTGCAAAAGCTCCTCCGTACAAAGGAGACTCTGCCAAAAAATTTCGAAAATTTTGGGAGTTAGATTTTTTTAAAAATTTTCATTAACGACAAATGATTTAAAATTAGTAAGGGAAACTAATTTAAATAATGATATGAACCAATTGCGAATGGAAGATAGTTGATAAAACTCAATATTCCGAGTTAAAGATGAATTGAATTCAAGCAAAATTGAAAATGAAAATCTGAATGAAAAATCAGGAGAAAGTATTCAGATTTGAAAATAACTAATAAATTGAAGAAAATTGATTTATATGGAATTGGAACTCAATTGGAGTATACACTTCAGTAGTGAAGTAGTAACAATAAATATAAGAAATATTTATATTGAACTTAAGAAATTAAGAATGAAATTCTTAAGTAAATTGGTATTGGGAATATACTAAGTAATTTTGGAATGGAGAAATATACTAAGTGAATAATTGAATGAAGATTAAAACTGAAAGTTGTGAATGTGATAATTGAGGATAAGTGAATAGAAATCAAAATGAATGTGAATAAAAAGGGAATTGATATAGTTGATAATCAATGGATATAAATATGTAGGATGTACGTATATTATTTTATTCGCATAGTGATTTGATCCAGATTCGAGCACAGAATTTCGAGATAGTTATATCGATCCGAGTTGGGATTTTTCACTTGATTTTAGACGGCGAACCCTGTATATGGATTTTGATTGATTCTGGATATTCTATATCATAGTTTGTGGCTATGCAAGGAGAATGACGGTTTCTGGTCAAGAAACCAGATCTGAGTCCGCACTAGGAAGTCGGGTGGACGATACTAGTTCAGAAGTGAAATTGTGTGATCAAGTAAGAGATCAGATTTGATATTGCGTACGGATGATATGTGTACATCGTACGAGCTTAAGTAAAGCAAGTGTTGAAAATTTTGGAAAGAAGTGAATAAAATGATTTTGAATTCGGTGATTGGATATTATTGCTAAGTGTGGAACATGTGTTTTAAAGGAAAGGAAATTGGTGTCTTTGATTTCAGAATATAAATATGAATTGTCTACTAAAAGGTATGTATTTAATTGGCATATGAAATTTGATGGTTTTCTAGTCTAGCCACTTGGCTTTTGTTTTCTTTTGAAATCTGGGGGGCCCGTAGAGGCATTTTGTAGTTGTATCGAGCTAGCCGCGCAAAGGAGACGCTGGCAAAAAAATTTGGAAATTTAAGGAGTTAGAAAAATTCTGACAAAATTTTGATAATTCAAAATTTGGTTTCAAATTTAAATTTGAATTGTTAGGGAATATTTTTTGAACTTATGGATAGTTTGGAAAGTTAGAAGAGGATTAGTGTGTCTTTAATAAAAAGATTGCTTTGGAAAGTTGTTTGAAACTATTTGGATTTGAGAAAATAGTTAATGGGGATTGAATCATTCTTCCTAACTACCAATTTCGGGGACGGAATTCTTTTAAGGGGGGAGGAATGTGACGACCCGGAATTTTTGAGCATTTGAAATCGGAATATTTAATTGATTTTAAATATTTAAAAGTTAATTTTTAACTTGAATTTCAAATATCATTATTATTTGGCAATTAAATTATTGAATTTAATAATTAGAGATTGGGTAAAATATTAAATCTGGAGTTTTAAGCCTCTTAAAAATATTTTAAAGGCTTGTAAAATTTATGTTGATAGTACTGAAGATAGTAAAAGTGTTAAACTTGAATTTGGAAGTGTTTTGTTAAGTTTTGAAATTTTATCGTTTAAATTGATATTTAAAAATAGCTTTTCGAGGTACCGTCTCGGAATTCGACGAAACCAGTTCCATTGGATCCGTAATGGTGTATTATTATCGGATTTCAAATTTCGAAGCGTTTGGAGTTGTCGTGTGATCGTATGATAGATAAACGTGCTGAAATTTATATCGAAAATTAAATATTATAACTGGGTCCAAAAGCTATCTTCTCCATACGATCGAATTAGTACTCGAAAACTTTTCCATTGCATTCGGAATAAGGGCATAACATTATGAACGCCTGGTGGCATGCCTTGACAGGAGGTCGAGATTTTGAGTTGCATTTATCGAGACGATTTGAATTTAATTTAAAAATATATTTATCCTTGTCACTTTCAGCTGAAATTATTTCACCTCATAACTTTTTCCCATCAGTTCAAAGTCATTGTAGCTTTGCAGAATTCTCACGCAAGGCAATTCAGGACACGTGCTCTCCCTGAAGACACGCGTTAAATAAAATATTAAAAGCCTTATCTTCCTCTAAAAGCCTTATCTTCCTCTATACGCACAAAAGAAATTTCAATCAGAGAAAAATATTATTGTTCTCCTCTTCTTCCTTTTTAAAGCCTTCAGTTCGAATTAAAACGAAATAAATGGCCGCTATCAAAACGTTCGAATTTCGAATTCGAATTGAAATTGAGGGGTGTTCGGCTGAGGCGACTCGGCAACTTTAGGGATCCGCATTCGAAATCGAGTCGCTAGTCAAGTATTTCAGATCGAACAATCTTGCGTTCAATCGAAGGGTTGTCACCAATGAAGGGAAGTGGAGTCCGGTTGCTTATGAGGCGTTGACGATGACTGCGTTTCCCTGGAAAGGCATGCCAATCGACAGTGTTCAGGCCTCGATTTCGCGAGGTAGTGTCGCGATTGGAATTGTTGTCACGGGGAAAGTCTCGCTCGAGATTTGGGGCAGAGTCGGTGGTTGTTTGCTTGTACGAGTAAGGTATAACCTGTTTAGTTTAATTCTGTGTATATATATGTAATACTTCAGCTTGCTGTTTAATATTTAAAAAAAATTAGGTTACAATAAGATATAAAAGTCATTTTGTTTTAAATTTAATATATGTATATAGAAGACTATGGGAAAATATAGAAATTGTATAATGTTGAAGAGTATACATATATATATATATATAGTTTCAATAAAATAAAATAAATACACATATTTTAAATATTATTTTAAAATAATGGATTTGGAAGATTAATTTGTTTTATTAACCTATTCAACTATTTTAGTTACTAAAGGATTTTTAAAGGAAAATATTAGTTTAAATTTGAATTATTAGATTAAAACAAATTCATTAAACGGTAATGGATTTGTTCGATTTGTTCGAATATTAATAAATCACCTAATGTTTATACAAGGTCCAAAATCATGAAGGAAATAGCCGGTTTGGGTCAGATTGCAAAACTAAAAGTCAAAGGTGAGTTAATCTCACTCATTTGGGTTGTTATTTAAATTTAAATGGTTAAATTTAAATATTTGGTTGAATGATTGAATTGATTGGATGTGGTATATTATATATAGTAGTATATATATATATATATTGGAGTGATTGATATTCCCGCATTATATAGCGGATGAGACCCTATGCGCCGCATAATAGCAGATGATATTTTATTAATCCCATATACCACGATATTCCACCTCGAAGTGGAATTGGTATTGTGCTAACATCTGTGGATGTAGGGAAACAGGTTGGAGGGATCCAACTAGATTCCTCAAAATTATTTAGATTGTTTAATATTCTATGTTATGAATATTTGATTTTCTGTGATGGATTATATGGACAATTGAGATTGAATGCTATGGTTTGCTTGAATATATTTCAATACTCTGAGCTATCAAAATATATAGAATTAGATTTTTGAAAAGAAAATAAAAGAGTAAATTTTCAAGTAAAATAATTATAGAGAATTTGAATAAATTTAAGAATGAATTGAAATAGAATATAAGTGATTATAAAATCCTAATAAGTAAATTCCGAGTTTGGGAAAAGAGGATTTTGAGTAAACAGAGAAATAATGGGAATATAAACTTAAGTGATATTATTTAAAGTAATAAAGAATTTACTTTAAAATTCAAGGTTTAAATTTATTTAAAAAGGATAAAGAAGGAATTTGGGTAAAAATATGAAATTGGTATTTTCAGTTAAAAAGGTTTTAAAAATTGGAAGTTAATGGGTTTTGAAATAAATTGAGTAAGGGATTTATTTCAAAATGGAGAAATTTGGAAATCATTTTGAAATTGATTTAAGTGTATAAAAGTGGGATTTTAAAAGAGAAGTGAGACTTTGGAATTTATAAACTGGGTTTATAAAAGTGAAGTAATATATCAGTGGATGTTTGGAAGAATAAATTCAAGGTGGGAATTTATAAAAAGAATGGGTAAATTTGATTAAAAATAAATAGTGATTTATTTTTAAAGATGTAAAAGAAAAGTATATTTCCCTGGATAGCCAAGTACGTTTTCAAAGCAAATTCTGAAGTATAAGTTAAGTTTCAAAGTTGTTTTAAAAGTATGTTTTGGAAAATCTATTATTTTAAAATGTTTAAATGTTAAAGTAAGTATTTTTCAAATTTATAGTAGTAGTAATTATTTAAAGGTTAATTGGTATTATGTTTGAAAAAGATAAAAATTTAGTTTTATATTTTATAAAATAGCTTTATTTTAAATATTCTTGAAGTGTATATTTTTTTTTAAAATAAAGTATTAAAGTAGTGTTAACGCTAAAATGTGTAATGCTACAGATACAGAGAAGATTAGCATGGCCCCTGCGCAAGGATGACACGCACAAATCGAGAAATGGTCCAAATTTTTGGCAACCCCCCAAGGTGGGGGTGCGGGGGCAACACCCCCGCTACGGGGTCCGACCTAACTTCCTCCGACCTAACTTCCTCCGACCTAACTTCCTTCGACCTAAAGACCTCGCGACCTAACATACCTAACGACCTAAGGACTTCGCGGCCTAACATCACAAAGGACCTCGCGACCTAACATACCTAACGACTAAAAGTCTTTAGCGACCTAAATCTATCTACGACCTAGCGACCTACGAGCTAACGACCTAACTCCAGAAAGGGGATAGCGACCTACCAACGTAGAGTACTCACGACCTAGCATCATTCAGCGACCTACGACTTATATTAGGTCGCGCACAACCTACTAACTCGTTCAAAAGAAACCGGATGCACTGGAAATAAGTCAAGACTGCATCTCCTAGGTCGCTGCCGACCTACGACCTATCTTAGGTCGTCCACGACCTAAGACTTGGTGATTAAATTCTGCCCAGAATCTTCCCTATAAATAGGACAGCAACTCCAACAGTAAATGGACTTTTTTTGGGGGGGCTGATCTTCCGAAGCATGGTTACTCTGCTGAACTCTTAACTCATCCAACATTTGAAGAACTCCAAACATTCAAGACACTACAACAAGCTTTGAAAGAGATCTTGCATATCCAACATGGATTCAACAAGTCTCATCATCGAAGTTTGAGCTATTAGTCTGAAGTGTTTAGGAGTTGAAGTGTATTGTATTTTGAAGTGCATTGTATCAATCTGTAACCAAAATCAGCAATAAAAGAAAATAAAGTGGACGTAGGC
Source organism: Allium fistulosum (assembly GCA_030737815.1). NCBI lineage: Eukaryota > Viridiplantae > Streptophyta > Magnoliopsida > Asparagales > Amaryllidaceae > Allium > Allium fistulosum. The sequence goes on along the minus strand of CM060904.1, from coordinate 1,244,331,189 downwards.
TTAATTACGAGCCGAACCACTATAAAACTGTTGTCTCTTTACTTTTCTGCTATTTTCAGCTTATATTCTATTCCCGTACCAACGGGTGGTGCTTTCACATTACTACTACACACACCGGGGTGTTAGCGTTACACATTTTAGCATTTTGGTGCTTTCACTAAGAGCGCTGAACCCAGGAATTCTACTGCTTGAAAGTTGAGTTTGAAAGTTTAAAAAGTTCAGATCCGAAGAATTATGGCAAGGCGATCGAGTAGATTACAAAGACCAGAGAGTAGTCAGCATAGGGGTAGTCAAGAGGCTTCTTCAGGAGCAAACCAAACTTCAGCCTTCGTTACCAGGGACGAAATGGAGACAATGATGAAAAGGCAAGAGATCCAGAGTTTGTTTCACCAGATTGGGCAACTTGGAGCACAGAATCAGAGAGGAACAGAAGCCCAACAAGAAGGACAGATTCCACCATCCCCTCGTGAACTCGGGGGGCAAAACGAAGGCAATGGACGAGGACTACAATTTGGAGGCAACGACAGATTGGTGGAAATGGTCAAAAAAGCCATGAGAGGTGGTCTGGTAAACAAGGACTTGGAGGATGTGAATAGGAGTCCTTTTACCACAACAATTAGGCGAGCTATGAACCCACCAGACTTTAAGCTACCATCATTGGATATGTATAATGGAAGGACAGACCCTACAGTTCATCTTACAAAATATATGAGACATATGGAAGTGCTGGGGGCATCAGAGGAAGTTATGGCTCGATGCTTTCCATTGTACTTGGCAGATATTGCGGCATTGTGGTTCAGACAATTGGAAAGTGGGTCTATCGGGACGTGGAATGATTTTATTGAGAAGTTTATGAGGCAATTCAGGGTCCACATCTCGAGGCCCAAGAATGTTATGAGTTTGACAGCACTGAAGCAAAAAACTGGAGAATCTTTGAGAAGTTTTTTGACGCGATTCAATGCAGCTGCGGCATCGATGGATCGACCAGATCCATCTATGGTCTTGATGGAAGTTGTGTCAAGCGTAGCTGACGGTACAGATTTCAAGGATTCGCTGACAAGAGATCCCCCTATGGATCTAGGGTAATTTTACCATGAGGCTGAAGGATTTCTATGATTAGAAGACGCGAAGGCTGAAAGAGAAGAAGGAGAAGGAATTGATGTTTTTGTAGTCAAAGGAGGGAATCCTCCTGAAAAAGGTGCAGAAACTAGCAAAGGTAAACGAAAGGCTGAGGATGACAACGATAGATCAGCACGACAGCGAAGGGGACCAAGATTCACCTCATACACAGAATTGAATGAGACTTCGGAGCTGATCTACCAAAATACTAAGGGACTGGTTCCTTATCGAAAACCAATTAGGAGAGATCCAACTAACAACGAGAGAAAGTCGGACAAGTACTGCTTGTTCCATGAGCTAAATGGTCATAGCACTAATGACTGCAGACACTTGAAAGATGAAGTTGAGGGACATATCCGGGATGGTCTGCTATCGCAATATGTAAAAAAGAAAGCTACAACGGTGGAACAAGAACGTCCATCCCCTGCACCAACTGGAAACGACTCAGGATCAAGGCGTCAGCTTATTATCAACTGATTGAGGTTACGATGAATGAGTAGGAAACTCTACATCGACACAATTAAGTTGTTCACACATGTATGGGACCACGAAAGATCCCCAGGCATGCTCTGATACAACTATAAATCATATCGATGTAGATGCTTGCACTCGGACGTCAATTCTTTGTTTTTGAGTTTTAATTCTGATGATCGACTACTTTACTTTTGTATTTTACCTCAGATGACTGATTACATTACTTTCATGTTTTGCTTCTAATGTTTGTGACTCTACATTGCTTTCATTCTTTGCCTCTGGTGTTTGAGTTTGACCCTACTTTGCTTTCATGATTTGCTTCTGATGTTTGCTTTCATGATTTGCTTTTGATGTTTGACTTTTCTAGACATTTCTACCTGACAACTTTTCAGTGGAATATTTGATTTTGATGATTTTGCAATGATTAAGCCCTACGAGCAGGCACCCGACTTCAAACAGTCACAAACTTGCCTCGAACAGGCACTCGACTTCGAGCAGTCACAAACTTGCCTCGAACAGGCACCTGACTTCGAACAGTCAAAAACTCGCCCCGAACGGCACAATTCATTTAACCTCAAATGGCTCGATCCCAAATGGTCGTCATTTGAGTTCCGTCCCTTGACCGAGCACGGTCGCGCTTTACCACAAATGGCTCGATCCCAAACGATCGTCATTTGAAGTAAGGCGCTTGACCATGAACGATCACATTTCGTCTCACTTGACTCGATCCTGATCATCATACGGAGTTAAGCGCTTGACCACGGACGGCCGCACTTCACCTCAAATGGCTCGATCCCGAATGATCGTCATTTGAAGTTGAGCGCTTGACCGCGAGCGGCCGCACTTTACCTCAAACGGTTGTCATTTGAGCTCCGCCAATTGACCGCGAACGGTCGCACTTTACCACAAATGACTCGATCACGAATGGTCGTCATTTGAAGTAAGGCGCTTGACCGCAAGTGGCCATAGTTCATCACATTTCACTTCGAATGGCTAGATCACGAGCGATCGCCATTTGAGGTTCACCCCCTGACCGGGCACGGTCGCACTTTACCTCGAATGACTCGATCCTGAACGGTCATCATTTGAAGTAAAGTGCTTGACTATGAACGGTCACATTTTACCACAAATGACTCGATCCCGAATGATCATTGCACGGATTTAGACGCTTGACCGTGAACGGTCGCACTTCACCAAAAATGACTCGATCACGAACGATCGTCGTTTGAAGTTAGGCGCTTGACCATGAACGGCCGCGTTTCATCCCAAATAGCTCGATCCCAAACGGTCGTCATTTGGGGCCATATAAAACTGTCAATTCCTTTGTAGGTTATCAAAAGGATATGAACATCCAGCTTATGGCATTTCAAAACACACCTTCCTACCGCAAGGCATGTTTTGGGGGGCAAATGTTATCCCGCTTTTTAGCAAAGCCGTGATATCATAAAATCGACCGAGAAGCTAAAGACAATTCATCTCGAAGAATGGTCAATTCAACATCTCAAGAGAGCAAGTCCTGCTGATTGTTTGTTCAAATAAGATCCCCTACGGAGGGGGGGTCCAGGGGGGGTGGCAACCCCCCAAGGTGGGGGTGCGGGGGCAACACCCCCGCTACGGGGTCCGACCTAACTTCCTCCGACCTAACTTCCTTCGACCTAAAGACCTCGCGACCTAACATACCTAACGACCTAAGGACTTCGCGACCTAACATCACAAAGGACCTCGCGACCTAACATACCTAACGACTTAAAGTCTTCAGCGACCTAAAGCTATCTACGACCTAGCGACCTACGAGCTAACGACCTAACTCTAGAAAGGGGATAGCGACCTACCAACGCAGAGTACTCACGACCTAGCATCATTTAGCGACCTACGACTTATATTAGGTCGCGCACAACCTACTAACTCGTTCAGAAGAAACCGGATGCACTGGAAATAAGTCAAGACTGCATCTCCTAGGTCGCTGCCGACCTACGACCTATCTTAGGTCGTCCACGACCTAAGACTTGGTGATTAAATTCTGCCCAGAATCTTCCCTATAAATAGGACAGAAACTCCAACAGTAAATGGACTTTTTTTGGGGGGCTGATCTTCCGAAGTATGGTTACTCTACTGAACTCTTAACTCATCCAACATTTGAAGAACTCCAAACATTCAAGACACTACAACAAGCTTTGAAAGAGATCTTGCATATCCGACATGGATTCAACAAGTCTCATCATCGAAGTTTGAGCTATTAGTCTGAAGTGTTTAGGTGTTGAAGTGTATTGTATTTTGAAGTGCATTGTATCAATCTGTAACCAAAATCAGCAATAAAAGAAAATAAACTGGACGTAGGCTTAATTACGAGCCGAACCACTATAAAACTGTTGTCTCTTTACTTTTCTGCTATTTTCAGCTTATATTCTGTTCCCGTACCAACGGGTGGTGCTTTCACATTACTACTACACACACCGGGGTGTTAGCGTTGCACATTTTAGCGTTAACAAGTAGTTTTAAATCTAAATGTTTAAAAGTATATTCTATAATTAAGTGTTTTAAATGATTTTAAAGTCTAAGTATTTGTACTTGGTGATTTCAGTGGAAATAGAAAATATTGGGAAATTTATTCCGTGAAAGAAAGATGGTTTGAAACTGTTTTCAAAGGGTTGAAAAGTGGAAATATATCTTGCGAAGATATTTTGAGGTTAATAAATAATTTGGGAGAAATTATTTAAAGGTCTGATGGTTGTTTGTGAATGTTATTTGATAATTAAATAACCGACTATCAATATTGGCCAATGCGCTGATCGTTTCGAAGAGACCGGGATCGGGATTAATTTCTCGAAAACCACTTCGATCCGGTTTGTACGTTTTCGCGGAAAAACAAATTCGGAGTCGAAGATGGAGCAGTGAAGTGCAAGGGCTAGTCGCTACTAATCCTGGGGATGATTCCAAAATGGATGTAGTAGGAGTAGTGCCTTCGGTTCCGTTCGAACCCGGGACGGACTTGTATGGATGAATGCTTTCAGAACATCGTCAGGTGGACGATCAGCATTCTAAGAGATGTGTTCTAAAAAGGTAACGCTTAGCCTCAAGCCTCATCAACTGGGAATGACTGAAAATCAGGGGTTATGCAGCAAGGCTATGTGGGTAGCACCCAATAGGGTGAGGTCATCCATGTCTAGATGTCCCTTTTATTTCGTCTTAGTGGGCGGTTGCTGATCCCAACCGCGGGGTGATCTTACTCGGAATTATCCAGTAAGGGGTAGTTCTGGCTTTGTGTTGCAGGGGATCAGGCGTGGTCCTCGGTACGCTGATCTAGACCAGGTACTGTGACAGGTGGTACCCCTGTGCCTAGTCATTAGTTGGAAATCCATTCTCCCTACGTGCCTTTTACGGTTTTTGTTTGTAGAACCCACTTTGTGGCTAGTATGCTGGAATTTAATCATGTAACAATTTCAGCTATTTGAATAAGTATTTGTATATAGACACTATTATGATATCAGACGGATTTGATAAAAGTGTTTTGGCTATCGTAAGGTAAAAACCCGACATGTTTATTTGTGGCGTGGTCTTACGAGATGCTTTTGATTTCAAAGGGTTTGGAAAACTTTAATAATCCAATTGAGTGTGTTTTCTCACGCTGGTTTTCCAAACTGACTCGGGTGTTATTTTATTATAATGCTCGGGTCAGACCGAGTATTATAGGATACAGGATATGATGCTGTGGAGCTCGGGAGACGAGCTGGATGACGAGACGTATCACACGTATATGCTGTATATTCCGCTGTGTTGTGTATGTTGTGTATTCTGTGTGGGACAAGTTATTATAACTGTCCTGAATCGTGATGTTGATTGTATTATACTCTGATTCTGTACTCTGATGATGTAATGTATAAACAGATAAAATTCTTGTTTTAAAGACTAGTCATTTATCTATATATTGTTCTGCTGCGATTGTGAGATTCTGATGTTGTTTTTTTATTTTCTTCTTCTACATTCTTCTTCTTTAACCCTAATGGTTCGATTTTTCGGGCATAGAAAAATCGGGTCGTTACAGCAGTGTTCAAGTCCTAATTTAAATTCAATCAAATATGCAAGTCTCAAGTTCAAATCGAGTCAATAAGCTATGCAATTGTTTAGTATCTAAATCCTTATGTGTATAAAGTTCAAGTATTACAATCGGAAAACCCCAAATTGATTTAATGTTTATAAAGTTGAAAATTAAGAAATGGGGAAAGAATGAAATTCGTCCCCCAAATGGCATCCCTAGCTCCATATTTATAGGGTAAAAGCGGCATTACCTTTGGCATCAATGAACTTGACTTCGAAAGTCATTAATGTTGAACATTTCTAGGCTTTGCCTTCATCCTTTAATAAAAATACATGGCAACAATGATCTATAGTATTAGCGGATTTTATCACGATAATTAAAGTTCTTTCGTAAGTGGGTGATGGTACCAGCTTGAGTTATCATAAGTATGAGGAAATAATAGTTAAAAAGGGCAGCATTAACGGCTTCGTGGATATTGACAGCATCCACCATCAATTCCACTTTGCATAGATACTCGACATCCTCCATATGTTGATGAGGTTCGCTGTATAAAAGATGAAGTGCAACACTGAGCATTAGCGAAGAGCTGTCATTATGTATTCCTTTCGACGTTGTTGATCCTTTACGTCATCGTAGAGCAATATCTTTGAAGTGCTACGAAGTGCAGTGCTGCTTTAATGTAATGCTGATTCCCTTCATAGTTGTTAACGACGAGCTTGTCTTGGTTACAATAAGTGAATATCGACACTGACAGAATTCAGCATCAATGAAGTACACCATGGGTCACTTCGACACTCATTGATGGCTTACGATGTTAGATTATAGTTGATACCATTGCATTCCTTCGCTGACGAAGAGTGGCATCCCATTCCTTCGATGCCAATCCATCTTTATATTCTTAAAACCGATTACTAATGCCATGAATGTATTTGCTGGTCATATGTCCTTGAGTGTATTGATGACAAGCGACATGATTAATGGACAATTCTCTATCATGAAAGGTGATGTCATATTCGTGTTGCATATTGTATATCTTTGAAATCAACAGTGGTGATAACAAACAGCAAGAACAAAGACAGCGAAGGAGCAAGCAAATATGCAAAGAAACCTTAAAGTAAGAAGAAATCTTTATGTATAACTTGCTGGAACTTGGCTTATTTTTGTATAGTAGTTTGTAATGATGTATGTGACGGGTATGGGACATGTGTATGTGTTTTGTAATGATGTATGTGATGGTTATAGGAAATATCTATGTGTTTCATCTACATGGTGATGACATTGGTATATCTATGTGTTTTGTTTATGTATGATGGTGATATTGACATATCTATGTGTTTTGTTTTTGTATAGTGATTTCTAAAGATGTATGTGATGGCTATGATGTTACTTTGCACTTAAATATATAACGATTATCGATCAATCCTTATTTCTTTTGATGATGATTAAACTGAATTAAAAACAGCAAGGATGATACAGTAGTTCAGCATAGGGTTCCCTTTTTAATAGCAGACTCAATAGGTGTTTGCCGATTTATGTACCACAAAACGGAAAGATGTCGTCGAGTTTATATAAACGAGAGGGATCATCCAATTTTATAGGCAGTATCGATCTAATGCCGCCAAAATAAAAAATATAGCTCGACGAACTATTATCGTATACTATCCAATCTTTCAAGAACGGCAGGGATTGTTTGAAGTAATGTTGTGGAGTCGATGTGCACACTTCGGATAATGGCTGAAGTTTCAGGAACGATACACCCATGTCAATGAATTAGTTCTCAAACAACATCATACATTCAATAGTATTCATCAATTTTTTTGAAGTTATTCGACAACGTTATGCCAAAACTGCTTTGAATTGAACTTTGCACCCTTAGAATATCAACGCAATTCAAACCTATGTTTCAAACCAATATATCTTAAACCATATCCAATACGAACCAATATAGCTAATCAATTCAAACCACATATACATACAATCAATCATTTAAATGAAGTTTATATGTAAAGGCAAATACTTATCAAAACTTACTTATAGCATATTCAATACAAACCTTTGGCGTACAATCAAAAATAAACCAATATTAGATACATCCACCATTTCCATACAATTAAAATAACGAAAGAGTAGCATATTCTACTTTAATTAGATTTCATTCGTCTTCATGGTCCTTTGAAAAAGCTAACTACTTATTCATTCTTTCCGCATATCATTTGACCCATTCCTCTACATTAATGTTTTTTAAAATTATTGAAAGTACTTGAATTGAGACATAGGGGGCAAAGGAGTGTCTGGATGGAGTTTAATACTAACAAAATGTGAGTTGTCTATATGGACCATAACTACCATCCTTTAACAAGCTTGCATGAACTGTAGTGAGGACAAACGTACAACTCACATGCTTGCTTAACAGGACCATAATAGTGCCAAACATTTCGACTATAACAAATCCTAATTCTGGCATCTGCATTCACTCACTGAACCTAATAACATTCGTACATTATCATATTCTTCATTTCTTCATAACTACATTCATCCCATATTCTTTTGTACATCTTATAATTTAGTAGTAAATTGTCAATCATAGACTCACGTACAAACTTACAAGATTTCAGGTCTTCGATTGTGGAGCTTAAATTGATTAACCACTACCCAATAACCACAATTATCATCACTAGGCATGTCTTCTAAACCAATTATATAGGACCTCATAAATTTGGGCATTTGTAACAAATAATATTTATCAACTTCATTGTTCTTGCATACTCTATTCTTCGTACTTCTTATTAGATATGAACGAATTGGAGTGAGATTGGAGTCACAAGACAATTACGCTTCAACATGTTCAAAGTAAGAAGGTCCCATTTAGTTGACATATCTATTTTGAGGGTTTACCTTTCTTAGTAGTTGACACAAGGATTCTAAAATATTGGTTGTGTGAGGGAACGCTATCACTTTCAAATAAACTTGCAATACAACTCTTACGTTATAAGGAGCTTCATCATACCTACTTTTCAGAGCTTGGATTTCGAGAAAGTCAAGGAAACCAAGAGTTGAACGATGCAATGTAGGAATAGTATAAGATAATTGCTTCAAAGATGAGTCTATAGTACTAAGAGGAATGAAATCGTGTGAATGTCTAAAGTCTACAAGCATATGTGCGCATGGTAGTCCATTTACTTGCCATAAAACACAACCACAAGTGTCGAGACTCAATCCAACATTTGAAATGCTACCTAACTCATTTAATAGTAAATCTGGAGATTTGTGAGATACAAATACCAAAATTTCTTTAAACATAGGTTCATTTTAGAATCAATGCATTGTCCCAGAAGTACTCATCTCGAAAGCATGTTCGATTCCAACTAATTCATTCTCCGTATAAAGATGTTCATTCATCCAATATTATACAAAGCTACCTGCAGCTGAATCAAAATACATTTATAAATGATGGTGTGCACTTTCACTGTGCTTGTTGACACATTATCATAGTATTTTATTTTGTTGGTCTAAGCCAAAACAAAGATCTCCCTATATTTTGTCAACTAATTTTTTAAGACATACGTGACTGTTTTTTTTTGTTTCACAAGCCATACTTCACGAAATGAGTTTAAGTTTCAATGGTACTCTTCTTTTAACAAAGAGGTGATTACATTGATACAATCATCCCAAAAAAGTTTGTATTTCTTTTTTCCTTCCGCATCCTCCAAACACTATTTTATTATCGCCAATCAAAACTCATTTCTTTTTGATGAAATTTGGCTTGCGGTTCGCTTGAGCATTTTTTGAAATATGTCACATACAAAGAATATGACATGCCATTGGAAATATAGTTGCTACAACATTTGAAAGAGTAATTTTGGCATCCATTATAATAACACCCAGAATTTCATTTTCTCTTTATAATTTTCTTATATATTCAAGAGCCCATATATATGATTTCATAGTCTCTCGACATATAAAAGCAAGTGCAATGGTAAATGATGCCCCTGTGGATGTCTGCGACACCAGACGAAAGCATGGTAGCTTGATATGACTTGTCTTGAAAATGCAATTCAGGAACAACATTTGATGAAAACACTACGCAAGAACAACACATCTAGGATGGCTGAAGAATATATTGAAAATTTTACTAGTTGTATCATCAAGTCTATGTCGCATGGAATAAGGATGAATACGAGCCAATTTTATAAACTGTTCCATAACCGATAAACCTTTCGTGTTTTATAATTTAAGTTTCACTTTTGCATTGTAAAAAATTTCTTATGGTTGATTGGTTCTCCGGGTTATCAATTTTAATAGGGGTTAAAATATTACGAGGCATGTCTCCACTATTAGTCATTGTTTCAACAGTCCTAACTACATGATCTTCCAGTCTCGCCACATACGGATGTTCGATTAGTACATTAGGAAGCATGTGATGTGGTGTTCATCCTTTACATTCAATATCCATATCCCATCATTTTCACAACATGCACTTAATTGAAATGGACAAACACATTTTATACTTTCCATTCTTCTCCATTTTTTTGGGTGTTTGGAACATAATTCTTTGCCCTATGATCAATATACTCCCCGCTACTTTCACATACAAGAACCATCCACGATTCTTTTCCATTAGCTTGTAAATTTCTCATTCTTGTTCTTTTTATCACAGTAATACAATTTAGGTCGAGTCCGCGATCCATGCACCATCTCGAACGTTTTCCTTTGACTCAAACACTTACAACATATATCAAAAACATAATTCAAAACAAATCAACTATGCAGAAAAAATTGAAAGAATTGACCATACCATATCTGTAATGAAATGAGAAGTTAAATCGGGGTAAACCGAAGGCGACATGTTGATTTCCACATTTTGATCGTCATTAACATCATTGTTTTCGAATTCATTGAAATTCTCATCTTCATTTGTTTCTTTCTCACATTCATTGTTGGATATCTAAGGAAAAACTGAATTCAAATTCAAACTAAATTTTAATTGAAAATAAAATTGTATATAATTTAGAAGTGGTTAGCCAAACTAAAATCCCAAACTCGACAAAGCTCTGCTGAAGTAAATAATTCAAAACGACATCCTTCTATCAAGATAAATAGCTATTTCCAACGATCCCTTTTCGAACTTCATTTCAAATATTAGCTAGTTTTCCGTTGTCGATAACCACGTTAAACCCTACGTATAAAACTCTAGAATTTAAAAAAAAATGCATAATTGTTTTGTTGAACAAAATTTTCATTACGTATGCTTTCTTGAATAAGAATTAACCTTGTTTCTTTCCTTTTTAGAATTTCATCTGCATACGGGTTTGATTTCTCCATCGATTATTGATTTGGATTACAGATTAAAGAAGAAGATTAATGAAGATTAAAGAAAATTAGGGTAAAAAATGAAAGTGGTAAATTAGTCAATATACACTGTAATTTTATGATGGAGCTATTTTTATTGGTACTTCTCATGATAATTGTTTTTTAATGACCTACAACATCCAAAAGTAAACTGTCAATAACAGTACCTCAAAAAGTTAACTTACAACTTCTACAACAAAAAATTAAAAAAATTCTATTCACTGACTCCTTCGGGTTTACATAACCTACATAATAGCATATAACGTATCTACATCATCTCGTGTGCGAAGCGGGGGCCTCATGCTAGTTATTTATAAGATATTTTAGCACGTGCATCGCACGTGCATATTAGCTCTTTATTAAATTATTAAATTTAAAAATTCTATGTAGTTTGATAAAAATAAACTTAAAAATATAAAGAAAAAAATAATTTTTTGCTGGAATAGGGTTTGAACTTCTAACCTTGTTTGTGTTTTAAAATTTTCATCTAAAGATAGATGTTAATTTTTATTCACGGTGGAATTCGAACTCATGACCTCTTGTTTGCATGGAAGCGCACTTTTGAGGATGAATAAAAATTTATAGATTTGTTGATTTATCTAGAAAGATCTTCCATTACCTATTCTAATGCAATCATATATACTTGACTTTCTCTTTGAAGTCTAATTATAATTAAATTTGAACAATTCTATTATATGAATAATTGAAATCAACATCTAGATTTTGAATACGTCTAAATTAATTGTAGAGAGATTTTATCTCCTAATTTATTGAGAAGATCATAAGAAATAACAAATTAATATTTAAAAATGTATATATATGGTTATTTTAGGAAGTTCACGGTCAGACCAAAATTTGTGTTTCTATTTCAACTATTAATAAATATATAATTGGATTACAACTCAATTCCTTTGTCTTTGCTTTTAGTGTTTCAATGTGTTCAATTGAATTTCGAGCACATAGCATATGATTTAGTTGCTGAGTGAGTCTCACCATGCTATTAAAGTAAGCGGATGATATAAAAATTGTAACATCCCGTATTTTTAAGCCATTGAATTTAAACATTTAATTCATTTTAAATGTTTAATATGGGTTTAAAATTTATTTTGAACCAAAAAGAATTGGTTTAAACTAAAACAACAAGTGATAATTTCTAATGTGGAGGTTTAATATGAGATTGGATAATAAATAATTAAATATTCGGGATTGGGATAAAAAGGTGGATTTGGGTGTAAATAGTAATAAAATGATATTTAAATGTATTTTTAGGTTCGAATGGTTATAAATAATATTATGGGATTTTTAGATGAATTTAAAAGGCGACAAGTTATTATTTGGAATTTTACATTAATTTAAAAATGAATTTAATATTATTAAAATGCAATTTAATCAGATTTTAGTCTGGAATGAGCCAGAATGATTTTTAATGTTGTTATAAATTTTATATGATTTATTGTTAAGTTAATAAAATTTTAAAAGTGAAATTTTAAACGTTTTCGTCAATTTTGAAAATCGCTCGATTTAATAGACGAGTTAAAATAGCCTTTCGAGGCACAGTCTCGGAATTCGACGAAACCAGTTCCATTGGATCCGTAATAGTTAGTTATTATCGGATTTCAATTTTCTTAGCAATCGGAGTTGTCGTTTGACCGTGGCAGCTCGAAACGCATCGAAATCGATTTAACCGATTTAATTTTAAATTGATTGTTTAATTTCGTATCTCGCACATACGATCAAATTAGATTACGAAACCTGTCCCATTGTGTCCGGAACGCGGAAAAACCCCAGGATAGCCTGTCGGAACGCGTAGTTTGGAGTTCGTTTGTGTAAACTGTCGAATTGAGATATTTTATCAATTAAATAATATTAAACCATTATATATATTCACATTTATTTTCGAAACCCTAATCATTCTCAGTAGCCGCCGCTTATAGTATTCAATGGCCGAAAAACGTCTACCTTCCCCTCAAATTTGCGATCAATCCACCAAGCAATCGTGAAAATTTCCAACTAGAGAGTCGTAGAGGGGAACGAGAGCTACGCGATGTACGGTGGTGATGGGTTTTGGCGAAGCGTAGAGGGGACGGAGAGGGCGCGTTTGCTGGGTGTTCGCGCACGAATCGCGTGGTGTATGGACCGCCGAGTTCAACGTGGCTGGGGCCGTGGGTGGTGTTCGCGGAGGTCTTCCAAGTGGTGGTTCCCGATCGAGTTGAAATGCGATGTAGGCGGCGCGGTTTCGAACCCTAACGGCAACGTTGATGGGTTGTTTAGGCTGTAGTGTCGCGTGATGAAGATGAAAGGGGTGAGACGCGGTGCGGCCTTGATCTTTGCCTTCCAGATCTACGGCTGATGATTTTTGGGGTATAATGTTATTTAATAATAAAAGGAGTTGTTTTAAATTTATATTTAAAGTAAAAAAAAATTAATATCTTCTCCATACGACATCAGAATTCGACGATTTTGGTGGCGTTGGAATCGCAGAAAAGAACACTTCATAGCGGAGCAGTTTCGGAAGCATTCCGGGCAAGTAGAAATGTGAGTTAAATCGAACGTCGTTCGGTTTAATTTAAATTTCGAACGCTCGCCGAAACTCAAGGTGAGTTTTTCTCACTCACATCTGGATGCTAGACATTATAAATAGTTGATATTTAAATATCTATGTGAATGGTTGATTATATCTGTGATTATCAGTCTGGTTGATATTTATATTGCGATGTGCTAATATTTGTGATGCAGGGAGAAACAGGTTGGAGGGATCCAACTGGATTCCTCACAGTTGTAGCAATTATTTTATAATTGATAGTGATACTTGTTTATATGATGTGATTGATAAATCTGGAAATTTAATTGTTCTGTGACATTGTGGTATAAATTGTAATCACAGAATTTAATTATAAATGGATAAATTGTGTTTTTACGAAATAAAATGAATTGTTAAATTTAGAATTTCAAAGAATAAAATTTGAAATCGGATTTGAAAAGAAAAATGTAAATTGGTAAAATTGGGATTTTAAATATTGTGGAAAATTTATAAATCGTTAAATGTGAAATATATATTTTCTGGAAATGAATTCTATGAAATTATAAATTGAGTAAAATAACAGTGGTGTATTTTAATGATAAATAGTGATATCCGGAAAAGTAAAATATGTTAAATGAAGTTTCCGAACATAAATTTACAATTTTAAGTGTTAACAGAATATGTTGAAAAGCTGTTTTCTCTATTGGAATTTTATTTAAGTAAATTGGAAAAATGGTTTTCATGGAAGAATTCTCCAAATTTATTTTACTTAAAATGTTTTAACTATATTTAAAAATGAATTTTCGGATATGGAAAATTGAGTTTGAACTTCGGATGAAGTTTTAGATAAGTATGGAATTGGAAATTTTATGTTATTAAACATAAATTGAATTGAATTGAAATAAATCGACTGGATTTATTAGATGGGTTCTTTGGGATGTTTGAATGGGAAGGTGTTTCCCTGGGAAAAACCAAGTTAGTGTTTTTAAAGATTCTATTTAATTAAAAGTTAAGTTTTTAAGTTGTTTAAAGAGTATTTTTAAGAAATCGTTATTTTTAAAGTAACAAACTAATAGTTTTTAAAATCAAAATGATTTGAGAATATATTAGTAATTGTTTTTACAAATGGATTTATTTAAAGGATGGGTTTGACTTAAGTTATTGAGATTAGTATTATTCTTTTTACAACTCTATTTTGAATCTAGTTCAAAAAAAAAAAACCCTTATTTTAAATCAAAGTTTATATCTTAATAATAGTTTTCTTCACCTATTCTAAATTTATATTTTGAGTAAATAGATAGAAGTAATTTACATATTTAAAGTATATTTCAGTATAAAGTATTTTTAACTGTTTTAAATGCAAATTGTTTTATACTTGGTTATTCCCGATGGGAATAAAGGGTAAAGGATTTACCTTGTAAAGGAAGAGTTTTGGAAAATTGTTTTCAAATGAGTTTTGAAAATGTGAAAATATATCTTTGAAAGATATTAGAGGAAAATAAATAATATGGAGATTATTTATTGTGTGATGGATGTGTATGGATGTTTGTGAACATTAATTGATAGTTAAATCACCGACTATCAATATTGGCCAAATGCGCTGATCGTTTCGAAGAGACCGGGATCGAGTTTCCGTATACCGGGATTCTAGGTCTGGAGACTCGAAAACCACTTCGATCCGGTTTGTACGTTTCGCGAAAACGATTTCGGAGTCGAAGATGGAGCAGTGAAGTGCAAGGGCTAGTCGCTACTAATCCTGAGGATATTTCCAAAATGGATGTAGTAGGAGTAGTGCCTTCGGTTCCGTTCGGACCCGGGACGGACTTGTATGGACGAATGCTTGCGAAAACATCGTCAGGTGGGCGATGGGCATTCAAAGTGAAATGTTCTATAAAGGTAACGCTAAGCCTCAAGCCTCATCAACCGGGAATGACTGAAAATCAGGGGTTATGCAGCAAGGCTTCGTGGGTAGCCCCCACTTGAGAGTAAGGTCATCCCTGTCTAGATGTCCCTTTTATTTCGGCTTAGTGGTGCGGTTGCTGATCACAACCGTGGGGTGATTTTACTTGGAATTATCCAGTAAGGGATGATTCCGGCCTTGTGTTGCAGGGGAGTGAGCGTACTCCTCGGTACTGTGATCTAGGCCACGTACTGTGATAGGTGGTACCCCAGTGCCTAGTCATTCGTTGGAAATCCATTCTCCCTACGTGCCTTGTACGAGTTTTGTTTGTATTACCCACGTTGTGGCTAGTATGCCGGAATTTAATAGATGTAACAATTTCGGCTATTTTATAAGTATTTGTAAATAGACACTATTATAATATCAGAGGATTTTTTATAAAAAGTGTTTTGGCTATCGTAAGGTAAAAACCCGACATGTTTATTTGTGGCGTGGTCTTACGAGATGCTTTTGTTTTCAAAGGATTTTTGAAACTTTAATAATCAATTGGGTGTATTTATGATGCGCTGGTATTCCAGACTGACTCGGGTGTTATTTTATTATAATGCTCGGGTCAGACCGAGTATATTTCAGGATAGGTCGCTATGGAGCTCAGGAGAGGAGCTGGAGTCCGAGACGTATTTCTCGTACTTGTATTATTCCGCTGCTGTGATTGTTGAGATTGTTTGACTGGTTATGGTTGGTTGTATTGATATACTCTGATGATGATGTATTATATATAAACAGATATAGTTTTGATTTGTGTAAAGTTCTGTTCTATATATTATATTTTATTCCGCTGCGACTGTGAGGTTTTGATGTTGTTTAGTTCATTCTTCTTCTTCTTCTACCTTCTTTCTTTTCCTACAATCTGTCTTTTCCGGCGTTTGATCGTCGGCATATTATACTGTTGAGTATGTTGTGTCGATTTTCGACGGTCGAGAAGGGCGGGTCGTGACATTTGGTATCAGAGCTTAGATTGGCGACAACCTAGGCTTTGGTGGGGAAAATTACTCATTTTTACAGAGTCGATAGTACTCTATAATGAGTTGAGTGTAATAATAGCTATGAGAGCGTATTTGTTAGTGGATATAAAATTGTTTTTGTACTGTGTTGACTTATCGATTGAGTGTTTATGAATTCTGGTCGGTGCGGGAAGTACAACCGTATCGATAGGGTTTTCTAAACTCTTAAACAAGATAAACCGACATAGTATTATTTTTGAAATGGGTAAATGAAATAATTTTACCCAAAATTGTATTTTGATATAAAGAAATAATTTTCTAAATTATTATATGTATTGGATGCTTGTTTGGTTGTTTCTTCTATAATCAAATAAGAAATTAAAACATGATCTAAAATTTGAAATGATATATATAAGAAAATAAGAAGTTAAAATATTAAAATGGTTTATAACCAAATGGAATTGATTGAATATGTTTTAAATAAGAAAAGTAAAAATTAAAATTTGATTTAAACTAGAATTTTGACCCCGGAAATTTTGAAAGGGATTTCAAATGGAATTAAACAAAGTTTTGGGAATTTGACTTGGTGGAAATGTTAGAAATGTTTTCAAAAGTATTTGTAAGAATGGAGTATATTTTGGGGAAATATTTTTGAATAGAAATTGTTTTGAGGTGAATTTTGGAAGTGGAAAGCATTGAACTCACTTCAGTCGCTGGAAAATAATCCTGATGATGCTGGCCACATCATTAGAATTTATTTTCGAGTTTCTAAAGTGATGGATTTCTACCAAAATAGTTGATTATGACATTGTTTGGACTTGTTTGGGAAAACAAGTGATTTTGGGAATTTTCAAAAAGGAAAATTTTTTTGGCAAAAACAAATTGCTTTGGGATTTGGTATTTGATTGGATATCAAATGGGAATATGTTGATTTTTATTTCAAATTGGTTTTGAAATAAATCCGGGTAAATTGAATTCTGGGAATTATATTTTAAAATAAAAATGTGAAAGTTGAAATGATTCAACTACATAATTTATGAAGGAAAGTTGATTTAAAGAAGAATTGAGTATATATGGAATGTAAATTTACTTTGAATAAATGAAGGTGAATGGAATATATCTGGATTTAACTTATGATAAGTTAAATAAAATTAAGAATTTGAAATTGAATTAAATCTAAATGAATTGGAATTAAATGGAAGTTGAGATAACGGTGAAATGTAAATGCTTATGATTGTGCAAATGAATTCATATTCTTAAGCTATTAAGTGTTTAAAATTTGACATTGTGATTATAAAAATGTGGATTGGTTTGAAATGAGCAATATAAACTTACAAGTAAATAAGTTGGAGAACTTGAGAATGGGCAATTTGATTTTAAACTCAAGTAAAATGGAATTATAATCACAAATGGAAATAATAAATGGAATGGTGAATTCGAACTTAATTTTAAATGGAATGCAAAGTAAGGTGAAACAATTATAAAATATAAAAGAGGTAAGTGAACTGAAGTTAGTAAATAAGTTGAACTTGGATATGGAGAATTAAGATTAAATTGAATTGGGTTTAACTTTGACTAAAATGGAATTAAGCTGAATATTAAAATTCAGTTGTGTTATGAATAAAAATGGATATAATTAAATTCTTATTTAAGGTAGTAAAGGAAATGGTTTAAATTCAGGTGGGCTAAATAAAATTTAGATGAACTTGAATTAATTCTGGAAAGGAATTAAATTGAAAATGCATATATAATCTAGTTAACCTTGAATTAAATTTGGATAAGAATTTAATTAAATGGAAATTTAATTTAGTTGAAGGGATGTTGAATGAAGTAAATGCTCACTAAATTAAATTTAAAATGATTGTTTGGCAATGAGTTTTGTGTTAGCTAAATTAAATGGGATGTGTATGGTAATGAATAGAATTTTTATAGTTGGTCAAAGTTTGAAAGGTAAATAAAATCCAGTTTTGGGATGGAATTTAAGTTTGGCAATAAATGTTGGAAGTGAGAATGTATAATGGGATTAGATTTTAATAGTGATGGTTTGAATTGTAAGTAAATTCAAATGAGAGAAATAATTTAAATGGTCTCTTTGTTGATAAAATAAATCTAAAATGGATTGGATAAATAAACGAAGAGCATTAAACTTTGTAAATGAATTGAAATTGGTTGAATGAGAATCAGATGGAAATAAAATTAAATAGATAATGGTAATATTGTGAAACTACTTAAGCAAATTGAAAGAAACAAATGATTGTGGATGAGCTTTATTAAGAAATTTGAATGGAATTTGTTGGATAATAAAATTGAATTGAAAGTGAAATGATATTCATTAATTATTGTGGTAAATTAAGAATGTATGAGTTGAATATAACCTAGGATCGAATGATATTAATATAAACTTGAATTTGGTTAATGGAAATAAAGATGTAAGGAAAATGTAATTTAACAATTACATTGGAAAGAGAAAATATTTGGTTTGTGAACCTTGTAATGGAATAAAATTTATATGAATCCAAGTTGGAAATAATTTTAAATGGTTATAAGCTTAAGTGGCAATTGTTTTGCTTGAATGACATGGAAAATTTGCATGTATTTGAAT
Organism: Allium fistulosum; assembly: GCA_030737815.1. Classification (NCBI taxonomy): domain Eukaryota; kingdom Viridiplantae; phylum Streptophyta; class Magnoliopsida; order Asparagales; family Amaryllidaceae; genus Allium; species Allium fistulosum. Next base: position 1,244,312,184 of record CM060904.1, on the reverse strand, counting down.
TTTTAATAGATTGATATGAATTGAAATCTAATTCAAAGAGTTTTGTATATGAATGCAAATGAATTGGTTAAGAATAGCAAATGGAATTGATTTTGAATCAATAGGAATGAATTGACCTCTTAATGAGTAAAGTTTGCATGTGAATGGAGGTGGATCATAAAGGTAGTGCAAATGTTTCAAGTTTAAAATAAAATTTGATTGTAAATCAAATTTGGAATGTAAGTTAAAATAAAGAAATGTAAGTAAGACGTATGTTAATCATATTGAATCAAAAATGAATTGGTTGTAATAAATATGAATGGTATATAGTAAACTTGAATATAGATCATTTAAGAGAAATAAATTGAAGCTTGGACTTGAATAAGAAAATTTAAAGGTGATTGAAATCTTTGGATTGTTGAAAATATAGTGACATTGTTAAACTATGGGGTTTGAGTTTGTAATGAGAGTTTAAATGATGTTGGAATTGTGAAATTTGTTTATAAAGTTGGTTAGCTTGCATAAATACGAAATTGCTTGGTTTGGTTATGAAATGAATATGTTTGGCTTGCATTTACATTGGAAATGATATTAAAATGCTCATATCTTTGAAAACTGATGAGTTTGTTGAGTAAGTACAGGTACGGGAGGCGTTCGAGAGAGTTGGAGCGCGTATATGCGTTATATTAGCCGCTTGCTATTAAAATTTGCTATAAGGTACGCCTACGCAAATATAATTGGGAAAATGATATATGTTTTGTGATATATTTTGGTTTCCGGCCATGTGAGCCGATGTATATATATTTGTGTATCCTGCGATATCGCAGAAGCTCCTCCGTACAAAGGAGACTCCGCCAAAATTTTCCAAAAATTTTGGGAGTTAGAAATTTTTGGGATTTTGGGAAAATTTATTAGTAAGTAAAATTATTTTGAAAGCGAGTGTTAAGATAAAGGCTTTAGAGTAAATAAAGCAAATGGGTTTGAAATGGAGCTGAAACTTTCTGGAAAGTGAATATAAGCTTTTAACTAAGCAAATTGGGAAGTAAATAGGTAGAGTATTTTCTACCTTAGCAAATTTCGGGGACGAAATTTTTATAAGGGGGGAGGTGTAACAACCCGGGTTTTTCCTACACGAAAAACCGGACCATTTGGGTAAAAAGAAGAGGTAGAAGAAGAAGAAAAATAGAAAACAACAACAGAATCTCACATACGCAGTGGAATAAAATATAATAGATAATAACAGATCTTTACACAAAAAGAAATCTATATCTGTTTATATATACATCATCCAAATACATCATCAGAGTACATCACATCAATATCATACAACTGGACAGTAATCATAACTTGTCCTCACAATCTGAATACACAGCGGAATATATAACTCAAATACGGAAGTACGTATCGCCATCCAGCTCCATAGCATCATTTCCTGTAATCTATAATACTCGGTCTGACCCGAGCATCATATAAAACAATACCCGAGTCAATCTGGAATACCAGCGTGAGAAAATCACACTCAATTGATTATTAAAGTTTCAAACCCTTTGAAAACAAAAGCATCTCGTAAGACCACGCCACAAATAAACATGTCGGGTTTTTACCTTACGATAGCTAAAACACTTTTTATCAAATTCCTCTGATATTATAATAGTGTCTATATACACATACTTATTAAAATAGCTGAAATTGTTACATTATTAAATTCCAGCATACTAGCCACAAAAGTGGGTAATACAAACAATTACCGTACAAGGCACGTAGGAAAAATGGATTTCCAACGAATGACTAGGCACTGGGGTACCACCTATCACAGTACGTGGCCTAGATCACAGTACCGAGGAGTACGCCCGCTCCCCTGCAACACAAGGCCGGAACCATCCCTTACTGGATGATCCCGAATAAAATCACCCCACGGTTGGGATCAGCAACCGCACCACTAAGCCGAAATAAAAAGGGACATCTAGACAGGGATGACCTTACCCTCCAGTGGGAGCTACCCACGAAGCCTTGCTGCATAACCCCTGATTTTCAGTCATTCCCGGTTGATGAGGTTCGAGGCTAAACGATACCTTTTAGAGAACATATCCCTTAGAATGCCCATCGTCCGCTGACGATGTTTCGCAAGCATTCGTCCATACCAGTCCGTCCTGGGTTTGAACGGAACCGAAGGCACTATTCCTACTACATCCATTTTGGAAATATCCTCAGGATTAGTAGCGACTAGCCCTTGCACTTCACAGCTCCATCTTCGACTCCGAAATCGTTACACGAAACGTACAAACCGGATCGAAGTGGTATTCGAGTCTCCAGACCTAGAATCCCGGTATACGGAAACCCGATCCCGGTCTCTTCGAAACGATCAACGCATTTGGCCAATATTGATAGTCGGTTATTTAACTATCAATTAACATCCATAAGCAACCATCACACAATTAAATAATTTCCCACATTATTTATTTGCCCAAATATCTTTCCAAGATATATTTCCAATTTTCAAAGCTCATTTGAAAACAATGTCAAAACAGTTTCCGCTTACGGAAAACATTTCCCAAATAATTATTTCCACTGAATCACCAAGTACAAAATACTTTTATTTTTAAAATAATTTAAAAACACTTTATTTTAAATATATTTTATAACATTGAAATCAAACTACTTTAATACTTTATTAAAATATATACTTTAAAATAAACCACTTTATAAATATAAACTAAATTTCTCTTTTTAAAACAGAATAGCAAATCACTTTTATATAATTACTACAATAATAGATTTTTAAAAATACCTACTTTGAAAATTAACATTTAGAAAATTTTCTAAAAACATGCTTTTTAAAACATACTTAAAACTTTTAACTTATATTTAAAATTTCTTTGAAAACGTACTTGGCTATACAGAGAAATACACTTCTCATTTCCATCTTTTAAAAATAAATCAACATTTATTTTTAAACCAAACCATATCTTTTTATAAATTCCCACCTTGAATTTATATTCAAATATCCACTGATATTTTATTTTACTTTATAAACCCAGTTTATATCTCCAAAATCTCACTTCTCTTTTAAAATTCCAATTTTAAACAACTAAATCAATTTCCAATTGATTTTCCAATTTACTTTACTTTACTTTGAAATAAATTTCCTTTACTACTTCATTTATTTCAAAATACATTAACTTTTAGATTTATTCCTTTATTTGAGTTAAAACCCTTTTTAACTGAAAATACCAATTTTAAACTTCCAAAATTCCTTTTTTAGTCTTTAATTAAATTTAATCCTTACATTCAAAATAAATCCTTTATTCTTTAAATTTAATATCACTTTAGTTTAAAGTTAATATTTCCCTTGTTATTTCGAAATTCCCTTATTCCAATTCACTTGAATTATTTACTTAAAATTTACTCTTTTATTTCTTTCAAAATCCAATTCAATATATTTTGATAACTCCTTTTATTGAAATATTCAATCCAACCATATCATCCAATATTTCAATCATCAATAAAATCATCACAGGATATCAATATTCATAGAATAGAATATCAAATAATCTAAATAATTTTGAGGAATCCAGTTGGATCCCTCCAACCTGTTTCCCTGCATCCACAAACGTTAGCACAATACCAATTCCACTTCAAAGTGGAATATCGCGGTATATGGGATTTATATAAATCATCCGCTATTATGCGGCGCATAGGGTCTCATCCGCTATATAAATGCGGGAATATCAACAACTCAAATATATACATATACCAATATGTATATATTGCTATATACTACTATATATATAATAGAGCATATTCAATCAATGCAATCATCCAATCAATTATTTAAATTTAACCATTTAAATTTAAAATAAAATTCAACTGAGTGAGATTAACTCACCTTTTGCTTTTAAATTTGCAGTCCAAACCAATCAGCTTGTTTCCATGACTATAAACCTTGTATAAACATTTATACCATTGATTAATATTCGAAACAAATCAAATAACCAATTTCCTTTTAAATTAATTACCGGTGATTTAATTCTAAACTGATGATTATATTTTAACTGGTTTCCTTTCAATATAACCAAATTTCTGTTTTCATAAATACAAATATTTATTAAAACGGGATTGTCTTAAATATCTTACTGTCAATAAAATTTTCTGTATATCTATATTTATACTCACCTTAATATTAAATTGAGAAAAATAAATTACCAACTCGAACATGAGAAATACCTCACTGCCTCCAACATCTCAAGCTCGAGTACGAGTCTCCCCCGATTGCCACTGTCTAACTTCGCTGCACCCTCCCTTCCTCGTTTCCCAACAACTCAGCCACCCCTAAGTGATCGCGAGCTACTAGCGATGGCCATGGTTGAACCCTTTCGACTGAATCGCATCTCAAAGCCCTCAGCGCCCCGCTCACGATCGAACGCCTCCCCTCGAGACTCCACTACCTCGAAAACCATTGCGACCTCCTTGCTGAGTTCGACCCTTAGTCTTCGCACCCGCGTACGCTCGTCATTTAGGTCGCGACCTCCATCTCCGACCGCGAACTCCCCCTTCGCGTCTCGTCTAGCTCGAAGCCCTAGTCGTCGATCCCCAATGACGATCCATCTCGATTGAATTAGCAGTGGCCGTAAAAAGAGACTGTAGCAGAACCTCAAATCAGCAGTAGAAAATATTGCGTAGGAGCAAGGACGAGCCAACGATGGCTGATGGAATAGCCAAGTTCGCAGCGATGATTAACTCGAAGGCGTTGATTTGCGAAACCCTAGTTTTCTCTTGGTTTCAAGCATCGCGATATGGAAATTGATATTGAACTGTAACTTGATTTAAAGAGGGAGGAAGAACAGATTAAATTTTGATTTTCGATTGCCCCTTTTTTCTTTCTTTTCTGATTTCAATTGGAAGGAGTATAGGAGGCACGGGGTTCTTTTTCTTGAGAGAGGACGCGTGTTATACCAGTTGAACACGTGTTTAAATTATACGTATCTACATCTAATTACTTAGGCAAGAAGAGAACGTTGCCAGGAAGGACACATGCTCTGAATTTCTATGCGTTTATATACCGTATGCTTACACAACAACTCCAAACGCTCCGAAATTTAAAATCCGATAAAAATACAATATTACGGTTCCAATGAAACTGGTTTCGTCGGATTCCGAGACTGTGCCTTGGAAGGCTATTTTTAAATTCAATTCAAACAGTATATTTTCAAAACTAATCAAACACTTTTAAATTCAATTTTAAAAGCTATATCAACTTCAGTATTACTAATATAAATTTTCTGAACCTTTGAACTATTTTTAACAGGCTTAAAATCGAGATTCCATATTTTACCCAATCTCGATAATTAAATTTAATAATTAATTATCCAAATAAATACTGTATATTTGAAATTAAAGTTAAAATTTAACCTTCGAATATTTAAAATAACTTAAATATTCACATTTCAAATATACAAAAATTCCGGGTCGTCACAGGAGGAATGTAACATCCCGTATTTTTACGCCATTGAATTTAAACATTTAATTCATTTTAAATGTTTAATATGGGTTTAAAATTTATTTTGAACCAAAAAGAATTGGTTTAAACTAAAACAACAAGTGATAATTTCTAATGTGGAGGTTTAATCTGAGATTGGATAATAAATAATTAAATATTCGGGATTGGGATAAAAAGGTGGATTTGGGTGTAAATAGTAATAAAATGATATTTAAATGTATTTTTAGGTTCGAATGGTTATAAATAATATTATGGGATTTTTAGATGAATTTAAAAGGCGACAAGTTATTATTTGGAATTTTACATTAATTTAAAAATGAATTTAATATTATTAAAATGCAATTTAATCAGATTTTAGTCTGGAATGAGCCAGAATGATTTTTAATGTTGTTATAAATTTTATATGATTTATTGTTAAGTTAATAAAATTTTAAAAGTGAAATTTTAAACGTTTTCGTCAATTTTGAAAATCGCTCGATTTAATAGACGAGTTAAAATAGCCTTTCGAGGCACAGTCTCGGAATTCGACGAAACCAGTTCCATTGGATCCGTAATAGTTAGTTATTATCGGATTTCAATTTTCTTAGCAATCGGAGTTGTCGTTTGACCGTGGCAGCTCGAAACGCATCGAAATCGATTTAACCGATTTAATTTTAAATTGATTGTTTAATTTCGTATCTCGCACATACGATCAAATTAGCTTACGAAACCTGTCCCATTGTGTCCGGAACGCGGAAAAACCCCAGGATAGCCTGTCGGAACGCGTAGTTTGGAGTTCGTTTGTGTAAACTGTCGAATTGAGATATTTTATCAATTAAATAATATTAAACCATTATATATATTCACATTTATTTTCGAAACCCTAATCATTCTCAGTAGCCGCCGCTTATAGTATTCAATGGCCGAAAAACGTCTACCTTCCCCTCAAATTTGCGATCAATCCACCAAGCAATCGCGAAAATTTCCAACTAGAGAGTCGTAGAGGGGAACGAGAGCTACGCGATGTACGGTGGTGATGGGTTTTGGCGAAGCGTAGAGGGGACGGAGGGGGCGCGTTTGCTGGGTGTTCGCGCACGAATCGCGTGGTGTATGGACCGCCGAGTTCAACGTGGCTGGGGCCGTGGGTGGTGTTCGTGGAGGTCTTCCAAGTGGTGGTTCCCGATCGAGTTGAAATGCGATGTAGGCGGCGCGGTTTCGAACCCTAACGGCAACGTTGATGGGTTGTTTAGGCTGTAGTGTCGCGTGATGAAGATGAAAGGGGTGAGACGCGGTGCGGCCTTGATCTTTGCCTTCCAGATCTACGGCTGATGATTTTTGGGGTATAATGTTATTTAATAATAAAAGGAGTTGTTTTAAATTTATATTTAAAGTAAAAAAAAAATATATCTTCTCCATACGACATCAGAATTCGACGATTTTGGTGGCGTTGGAATCGCAGAAAAGAACACTTCGTAGCGGAGCAGTTTCGGAAGCATTCCGGGCAAGTAGAAATGTGAGTTAAATCGAACGTCGTTCGGTTTAATTTAAATTTCGAACGCTCGCCGAAACTCAAGGTGAGTTTTTCTCACTCACATCTGGATGCTAGACATTATAAATAGTTGATATTTAAATATCTATGTGAATGGTTGATTATATCTGTGATTATCAGTCTGGTTGATATTTATATTGCGATGTGCTAATATTTGTGATGCAGGGAGAAACAGGTTGGAGGGATCCAACTGGATTCCTCACAGTTGTAGCAATTATTTTATAATTGATAGTGATACTTGTTTATATGATGTGATTGATAAATCTGGAAATTTAATTGTTCTGTGACATTGTGGTATAAATTGTAATCACAGAATTTAATTATAAATGGATAAATTGTGTTTTTACGAAATAAAATGAATTGTTAAATTTAGAATTTCAAAGAATAAAATTTGAAATCGGATTTGAAAAGAAAAATGTAAATTGGTAAAATTGGGATTTTAAATATTGTGGAAAATTTATAAATCGTTAAATGTGAAATATATATTTTCTGGAAATGAATTCTATGAAATTATAAATTGAGTAAAATAACAGTGGTTTATTTTAATGATAAATAGTGATATCCGGAAAAGTAAAATATGTTAAATGAAGTTTCCGAACATAAATTTACAATTTTAAGTGTTAACAGAATATGTTGAAAAGCTGTTTTCTCTATTGGAATTTTATTTAAGTAAATTGGAAAAATGGTTTTCATGGAAGAATTCTCCAAATTTATTTTACTTAAAATGTTTTAACTATATTTAAAAATGAATTTTCGGATATGGAAAATTGAGTTTGAACTTCGGATGAAGTTTTAGATAAGTATGGAATTGGAAATTTTATGTTATTAAACATAAATTGAATTGAATTGAAATAAATCGACTGGATTTATTAGATGGGTTCTTTGGGATGTTTGAATGGGAAGGTGTTTCCCTGGGAAAAACCAAGTTAGTGTTTTTAAAGATTCTATTTAATTAAAAGTTAAGTTTTTAAGTTGTTTAAAGAGTATTTTTAAGAAATCGTTATTTTTAAAGTAACAAACTAATAGTTTTTAAAATCAAAATGATTTGAGAATATATTAGTAATTGTTTTTACAAATGGATTTATTTAAAGGATGGGTTTGACTTAAGTTATTGAGATTAGTATTATTCTTTTTACAACTCTATTTTGAATCTAGTTCAAAAAAAAAACCCTTATTTTAAATCAAAGTTTATATCTTAATAATAGTTTTCTTCACCTATTCTAAATTTATATTTTGAGTAAATAGATAGAAGTAATTTACATATTTAAAGTATATTTCAGTATAAAGTATTTTTAACTGTTTTAAATGCAAATTGTTTTATACTTGGTTATTCCCGATGGGAATAAAGGGTAAAGGATTTACCTTGTAAAGGAAGAGTTTTGGAAAATTGTTTTCAAATGAGTTTTGAAAATGTGAAAATATATCTTTGAAAGATATTGGAGGAAAATAAATAATATGGAGATTATTTATTGTGTGATGGATGTGTATGGATGTTTGTGAACATTAATTGATAGTTAAATCACCGACTATCAATATTGGCCAAATGCGCTGATCGTTTCGAAGAGACCGGGATCGAGTTTCCGTATACCGGGATTCTAGGTCTGGAGACTCGAAAACCACTTCGATCCGGTTTGTACGTTTCGCGAAAACGATTTCGGAGTCGAAGATGGAGCAGTGAAGTGCAAGGGCTAGTCGCTACTAATCCTGAGGATATTTCCAAAATGGATGTAGTAGGAGTAGTGCCTTCGGTTCCGTTCGGACCCGGGACGGACTTGTATGGACGAATGCTTGCGAAAACATCGTCAGGTGGGCGATGGGCATTCAAAGTGAAATGTTCTGTAAAGGTAACGCTAAGCCTCAAGCCTCATCAACCGGGAATGACTGAAAATCAGGGGTTATGCAGCAAGGCTTCGTGGGTAGCCCCCACTTGAGAGTAAGGTCATCCCTGTCTAGATGTCCCTTTTATTTCGACTTAGTGGTGCGGTTGCTGATCACAACCGTGGGGTGATTTTACTTGGAATTATCCAGTAAGGGATGATTCCGGCCTTGTGTTGCAGGGGAGTGGGCGTACTCCTCGGTACTGTGATCTAGGCCACGTACTGTGACAGGTGGTACCCCAGTGCCTAGTCATTCGTTGGAAATCCATTCTCCCTACGTGCCTTGTACGAGTTTTGTTTGTATTACCCACGTTGTGGCTAGTATGCCGGAATTTAATAGATGTAACAATTTCGGCTATTTTATAAGTATTTGTAAATAGACACTATTATAATATCAGAGGATTTTTATAAAAAGTGTTTTGGCTATCGTAAGGTAAAAACCCGACATGTTTATTTGTGGCGTGGTCTTACGAGATGCTTTTGTTTTCAAAGGATTTTTGAAACTTTAATAATCAATTGGGTGTATTTATGATGCGCTGGTATTCCAGACTGACTCGGGTGTTATTTTATTATAATGCTCGGATCAGACCGAGTATATTTCAGGATAGGTCGCTATGGAGCTCAGGAGAGGAGCTGGAGTCCGAGACGTATTTCTCGTACTTGTATTATTCCGCTGCTGTGATTGTTGAGATTGTTTGACTGGTTATGGTTGGTTGTATTGATATACTCTGATGATGATGTATTGTATATAAACAGATATAGTTTTGATTTGTGTAAAGTTCTGTTCTATATATTATATTTTATTCCGCTGCGACTATGAGGTTTTGATGTTGTTTAGTTCATTCTTCTTCTTCTTCTACCTTCTTTCTTTTCCTACAATCTGTCTTTTCCGGCGTTCGATCGTCGGCATATTATACTGTTGAGTATGTTGTGTCGATTTTCGAGGGTCGAGAAGGGCGGGTCGTGACAAAAATGGATGATCGAGATGAATTGGCACAAGAAGACAAGTAAAATGGGAAAGAGAAATTGAACCCATTGGATTACAAATAGAGGTGAGGTATCAATGCTTTCTCACATAGTGAGAGAAAAATGTTGTCGGCCAACTATTAAGTGAATTCTATCACACACGTTTTCCTCTTTCCATTGCCAGTAGATTTAGCATTCCTATTCAGTTTATTTACGTTTTTTCTTTTCCTTTTAATATGGTTTATTAATGTCAATAAGTGTCGATTTCGAAAATGGAACTCATAATCTTTAATCTCGTAGTCTAAGCTAACAACCAACTGAACCAACTCCGTCGGTCAGTTTATTTATGCTTTTATGTATTAACAAAGATAATATATAGCACGAGAGTAAATTGGTTTCAAATGTTGATAACCGTTAATCAGGTGATAATGTGTGGACAACAATTTTGGTAGTGAAAGCAAAAGTAGAACAGGTTTCGTGATTTTAGTGGGATACGACAAATATCCGGTCAAACCTTTCAATTTTACTGGGATATAAATTACCACTGTCCTGTCTAATAAGAATTTAGAAAGAAGAAAACAAAGAAGGAAGAAAACAAAAGGACCTCTCAAGTACAAGCGCAGAAATTTACTTTTCAGCAGTGAGTACCAAGTACACAGATTTTACCTTTGCCTGGCTACCGGTGTTGCCCCCGCTGAACACTGACTCCCTCTGCCTCTTTTATCTTTTACTTCCCCCACTTTTTTTGGTCATTACTGGTTTTCTCTTTTCTACCCTTTTCCAGTCTTGACTTTGAATACTACCGCTTTATTACAGTAATTTGAGCAATATTGAGATGACTATCAACTGAGACTGATATAACAAGCACTGTTTGATCCGCTTGACGAAAGAGTTGGCGCACAAAAGTGATAAATTCGATGATACCGTCCAAAGCTAATACAGCACAAAAAGCTGCAAACCGTGGTCAAAGAAACAACCCCCCACACACACAGGTATACAATAGAAAAAGCAAATGCTTGGCAAAGAACTGTAAATTTCCCACACTTCTTGACCTCTGAATTTACGGTTCTTGACAAAGAACTGTAAATTTTCTTGTTTTTCTTGCACATTTTCCGTTTCCCATTGCTGTGCCTCGCCTAGAGATCACCATCAGAAAAGATTCATCATCTAGTTTCTCAAGCTGCGCCATTATTCTCTGATCAATTATTTTATTTTATTTTTTATTTTTATTTTCGTTTAAGAAATTTGCTCAACTAGCAATCAAATGGACATAATTGTCATAAAGTCCGACAATACTCGTGCAAAAACTAGCTCGCTATAAACAAGTAGCCAAAACTTGTTTCAATATTTTATGTCACGTAAGTCAGAAATAAAATAGTTTTGATAGGAAATAATGTTTGAATAAACATAATGGTTGTATCGAACAAAAATATTAGTGATAACAACTCCAAAATATAGAAATCAATCATCGAACCAACGCTTAAGATTGCATCCAGTCACTTTCTTTCCTATACTAAAAAATAGTTGCTCAAAATTAATCTATATAAACAAAACACAAAATATAATTAATAAGTTAATTGATTCTATGGCAATCAATTCTTGTTGTTTGGAAAAGAGTAACAAAGCCTGAACAAAAAGAGAAAAGCTGGATTTCTCACATTTTCCAATAATCTAATTAGATTTTCTATCACATCATTTTAACGCTTCACCTAGATATAAAATCAAATCACTCCAATACGTGTTAGACCTCCTGCTCCAATCAAATTGCCTCTGCAAAGTGAACATATAAATATTACTTCGTCAAATAAAATAGCACACAAATATTTATCATTCTAGATCAATCAATACCATCTTTTTTTCAATCACACAAACAGAGTTAAGGGTGTGCCTATGAATCAATTATATAATTTGTTATACATCTTAACTCTTGTATAAGAATCTTCTTTGAAATAAATTACGTACTCGATTTTGTTTTCTATCGTATATACTTTTATACCGTGATATAAGTAATGATCTGATTGTACTAGATATATACAAGTAGAAAATTCTTAAAAAAAGTATTTAATCGAATGCAACTGTGAATGTATTTGTAATCATGAGTATTGAATCAAATACTTAACATATTTATCCTCAAAATGCTCCCAATCTGGAAAACGATGGTAATATGTGTTGGATCAAATGCATTGGTAACAAGGTAAAACGGAGAAATTAAAAAAAAATACTTTTATTACTTTGCGCATGTTCTTATTTTGTGATTGCATTAATAATAATTTTGTACTAAATCATATTTAGTCATGATTAATAAAAGAGTTTAGAGTTTAATTTTAATTTAATTAATTTGTATCAAACATTTGCGTGTATATATTGATTTCATAAACTATGTTATTCTATTATTTATTTATTTTAGTTTTATATTATAATTTAATTTCATAATATGTTCGCATTCATAATGCAACATTATAACTACATTAAATATGGTAATTTAACTTAGGGTATACAAGATGAGCATACGCCTAGGTATATAGTTAACCATTGGGATCTATGGTTAATAAATACACAAATGGAGATTGTTAGCATACAAACACACACACAAATATGTGTGTGTATACATGAATTGATTTTAAAACTAATTATTACCTTTTTCTGATCCTGTCGGTTGTCGACACATTAGTCGCTGGTTGTTTCCTTCTTCGAACTTCTAGTCTTTTCTCCTTGACCATGGAATGCAACTTCGTCTAAAAGCATCACCAGTTCCTTACAATGGAGGCTAAGGTTAGGGTTTTCTTATATATAGAAATAATGAAAGAGTTGGCTATTTATAGTCATCTGATCACATATATCTATGCATTTGTCCAAATCTTAAGAACGTGTCACCAGCCCCTCCTCTCCACTATTTTCCCCAACCCCCACTTTTCTCGGCCTCCCAGACTTTGGCATTTAGTATTTAAATTGTTAAATATCGACAGTACGTAGCTTGTAATGATATTTGCGCATTCTTTTCTTTCATCATTATTGTATCACTAAGATATCTAGACTCTAGTTGATGGTCAAATAACACAATTTATATCCATAGGTAATTACATAGACCACCTTAAAATCCTTGATTCAATCCGATAATATTTATCGATTAACTGATTTACCATGCCTGACCAGAGATTTTGACTTTAAGTTACTACTAATTACAATGGTACTAACCCTCTACAACAAAGGAGACGAATTCTCTCTTGAATGTTTCACTTTAAGTAGTTCAATGTATATCCAACTATGGTCATAACATGGTAGCTATGTCATGTGCTTGGCAATAATCAAAGTACAACCTTAGCTACTGAAGATCGACAATACCCTTAAGTCTGAAGACTATTGCACATCGTTACTATGATATCTTCTATTTTAACTTACCTGTATTAACCTATAGAAGTCTTGTTGAGTCATCATGTGATCGTTCCAAACAATCACAAGTACATAACCCATTGGTATCCTCAAAGATTATGAATAATTCACTGTTTATCGTATTAAGAGCATTACATACACTAGTCCCAACTTATGTATCGATCTTTTTTTCTCAATACATCTTGATTATGAATATTTAAGGAATGAGTATTTAAATATTGATTTGGTGCTCATGGCTGCAAAGTAGTTGCACGTGCAATCGGTAAAATAATTTCCCTAAGAATTTTCTACTTATATATATTTATTGTGTATAAAATATACTTATATTCAATATAATAATACATGTATTAGAAAACTAAAACCGGAAGTATACTTCATTTTGAATAAGATTCTCAATAAGAGTTAAGTTATATAATCAAATTACATAATTGCCCTGTAACACCTAGTAAAAAATTAATAAGAAATTACCTAATAAGAAAAGAATTAACTAATAATAAGGCTAAAAATGGAAATTTTGAGATGTTAGAATTTGGCCATGAAAATTGTGCCGTTGTGTTCGTGGTGATTTTCTGATCAATTTTTATATAAAGTTTTGAAAATGGAACTCAAATGAAAATGTTATCGACTTTTGAAGTTTTTGAATTCAAATTAATTTAAATGAAATTCAAATTAAATAAATAAATAATGCTAAAGTTTAAAATTCAAAAATTAGACTTGGAGGTTAAGCAAACGTTTAAACAAAAGTTAACAATAAATATTAATTAAGAAATTAAATAATCAATTAACAGCAAACAAATATATGTTCCTAAAAAAGGTGACCGGTTGACCACTCCCTAGTCCCAACTGACCGCTAACGGTCGACCACCTAGGTAATAGCAGTCAATCGATTATCGTGGTAATTGCTATGATTTTTACGACCAAGAATGGTCTGGATTATATTATTTTTATACAAGTATGTTGTTGAATTGCGAATGTTGGATATATGGTATGTTTGTTGATATGAAATTGGACTTGTATAAATTTAGAAGTTTTGACAATTAAACAATTAGTATAGGGCATAATATTCGCATGATTAAATATATTTTAGGCGCACACACACACACATATATATATATGTGTGTGTGTGTGTGCGCGCGCGAACTCTTGATTTGGCATTTACGAGGCATGATCAAGTGCAAGTTGATCAATATTGCCTTAATGGAGAATCAAGAGCTAACTCATCATTTGAGACTAGTCTTATGATAGAGTCATTACTAAATGGACGACATTAGGCCTTTGATGAATGTTATACAAAAGTCCATTGATTGTCCTAGAATCATTATGCTCAATGTTCTTAAAGTTCATTAAGGTCATTATGCTTGACGTCTTCTAAGGTCATATGAGTCATTATGCTCAACGTTCTCGAATTTCATAAGAGTCATTTGCTCGATGTTCTCCAAGGTCATAAGAGTCATTGTGCTCGAGGTTTTCTAAGGTCATAAGAGTCATTGTGTTCGATGTTCTCTAAGGTTATAAGAGTCATTATGCTTTATCTAGGTTTCAAGGTTATTTTGTATATATGAATGTTCATTTATGCTTTTAGACAAGGTAATTCAAAAAGTCCCAAGTCATATCATATGTTCAATAGAGACGTAGAAGATAAGCGACATGTTCGAGCTATATTCTATTATGCACGATATGGGCATATGGTTATGCACAATACAGTCATTTTTTCTAAGCTCCATGGTTCAAATAATTATGCATATCGGAGTTCGTCATAGTCTAAGGCATCTCGGCCAAGCTCATGTCAAGTTTAATCATGATGAGCGCGCGTGTGTGTATGCAAGTTCAAAATAATAATGTCAAAATAAAGTCATAATCAAAGTCAATATGCATATTCAAGTCCATGTTCTTATTATTCAAATATGATTACAGTCAAGTAAGGTTTTTCCCCAATTCAATTTAGGGTTACAAAGCTTTGATTAACAAGGGAAAGAGAGAAATGAAAGTGCAACCTCTTCCATGAAGCCCCTAGGTCCATATTTATAGGGTTCAGCCAGTGAAAGGCTTCGGCATCCATTGGATTTGGTATTAGCAGCGTCGTTGATCATCATGGTTGATGTTCTATCGGCCTCAACATTAACAATGTCATCAAACATCAAAACAAGCATTCTTGTATTCATATAGCTAAACTTCGGCATTGAATAAATAGTGTTGATACTCGGCTACTATAAACTCACGTTGATCGTTTCTTCTTCATCGATCAATTTTCATTACCACCACATATTAACATTGATGAAAGGCGGCATTAGTAAAGCGTCTTCGACAACCCTTTTGGGTGTATTGATGGTTCTTAGCATGAGTATCAGTGACGACAACTCCATATCTTGAGACCTTCTTCGATTGATGGTTAGCGGCATTGAACATCAGCCACGTTGATGATCCTCAATTACTTCAGCCTTCTTTGTATTTCGTCACTCTAAAATTATTTTTTTCTCATTTGAGCTTTGCTATCCTTTGTCAAAAATGACTAAACCCAAAGTATGAGTGGAAGCCAAACTACGAAGGGTTGCTCCCATTAGGGTACTTTCACATCCACTCCAAATTGGATTCGGTTTTGCGCATTAGGATGTGAAATCCTCCGATCCTCGGTAAGGCTGGCGTGGTTCGGCTTGGACGTTTTCGAGAGGTGTCACAGAGTATATGACCCTCTCAAGTATATTTCTAGAGGTATACTTTCGGTAGGGAACACACCCTCCTAGTCATTGTTGGAAAAAACTCCTTTCCTTGTTTGATTCGAACCTTCGAATTTGTTTTTCTCAATTGCATCGGGAAGAGTCTAGCATTCTTCGTGATGTTTAATTATTTGTATCCATTCTTTACATTTGGATGTTGTTCTTGTGAGAGAAAACCCATTCTGCATTTGATGGCATGATCTCACATGTTGTTTAATTACACTTGTTGTCTAGAGTTTTACTTATACCAGACATAGTGTCTGACCCGAGTTATTTTTTTTCCTTAAACTCCGGTACTCCTTTATATTTGAGTAGTCCAAGAGTAGCTGGTCTTTTATGGGCTCTTTGAAGACGACGTCTGAGTAAGAGGCCTTTATCTATTTAGTTGTCTATTTTTGCTGTTTATTTAATTCATGTAAGATTATTTTGTTTCAGCGTGTGTAAAAGCAAGTTGTTATAACTACATAAGCTGATTGTAGTACTTTTGTGTAACTCTGATAACTTCATGTTAGAGAGTAACCTTATGTACTATTTTACTGTTATGATATATTTAACAGTTTCGACGTGAGATTTTTTATCTTGTTCTTTATTATTACCCCATAACAACTCATCTTTCTGATGCTTGGGCAATGACACACTAATACCGTGAATGTATTAAGTGTCATTTTCAAGGGTCGGAAAGGTGGGTCGTCACAGTCAAAGGGTATTACTAGGTAATATTGTCTAATAATATGGAGAATAAAGCGATATTGGGTTGTTACACGTGCCTTAGGATAATACCGTATGTATTCAAAATCGAATAAATAAACTCACATATACTTACACGTTATCGGCACAAAGCAATGGATACATGCATTTTCAGGATAAAATAATACATGATATAAAGCAAATAATATAGAGAACATAGAGTCAACAACGCAGCAATAATATATAATAGAAATATACACAGTACCGAGTGGAAGAAAATGATACAAATATCCATTATTCTAAAAATAAATATCATGCAACATAATGTCATACATACATGAAATCTCATAATACGCAATGATACAAATAATATTTTACCCTCCATCTAAACCTAGCATCCACAAACTAGTAATTTCTTCCCTGAATCTGAAATCTGCTCTGAGTATTATATAAATAACACACGGGTCAGACTATGTCCAAAATGCAGGTGTTAATATATATCATAACATCGCATCACAAAACTACAGGCGAGTAATATCACCCATATATGAGTCAGGTCAAACTACGAAGCAAGTGTATAATGTCATGTGGGTGAAATAGTCTATACATCCAAACTATCATCAAGTATAAGTGGTCAATAACTACATAGGACATGCCTCAACATTGCCCAAGATTATCTCCCAAATAATTAGGAAGTAGACATACCCGAAGTCATTCATACTCAACCTATATGAAAATATATGAAAAATGGCATCCAAATCAAACATATAAGAAACACAAATATGGCATACCCTTGGTAACCAAGGTCGTCTCTCAAACAACCATAAAAGATAGGTACATGCTCTAACTCCATACTCTCAACATCTATAGTTCTCCTCGATAGCAATATATAATCAATGTGTATGTGGTTACACAACATCATGGACACGCAGCCTCATGAATACTCCAAGTAGATTGATAATTACACAATGATAATCTAGAATTTTAGCCACATAGTAGATGACTTGGCTCTTAGTCAATGAAATGATCCAATAGTCTCTCAACCTCCACTAATCTACTCTACTCTCAGTATAATAGGTAAACATATGGACTCTCACTCCTTTGTGCTCTCAGTATTATAAATAACTATATCTGCTTTGGTCTCATCAAATGATCTGATCAGGTCTTAACCGAATACATAATGATCTTATATAAGTGCATAAGTAGCGTCTATTTCAATAAATACTAGACGGGAGAGCCTACTCCAAGAGCCTTCCTCACATGCTCTTAGCACTACACCTACAGTCATTGTTACCTCGACAGCCATCGTGACCCAATATCCATCAAATTCATGACTACGCTACGCTATGGTCATGACACTACAAGTTCCATAATGGTAACTAACTATTGGCATAAGTGACACGAAATATTGGCTCTCAACTATGGTTTTCAACCAGTTACACATCAAAAGGTGTATTACAGATTGGAGGAGCGACCCCATAATCAGGCCACTAGGATGGATACTAGCCAATATGGTTCACTCCATGTCATATAATAGGAGTAAACATACAATAGATAAACATATTTATGACTCTCAATCTGCTTACTCTCAGCTCACATCAACATAAATAATACCCTGTAGACATGACCCTATCATGTAACATCTACTTACAAAGAGTAATAAAAAAGTATTAGCTGGGCGTCCCAAACCATCCAATATTACTCAAACATTTACTCGATGCTCGTAAACTACACTCACCTATATTCTATACAATATTATTCTATATAACGAGTCCAAAATAACAAAAGAAATATTACTAAAAGTCTCATACTAGATGGTATGACGAATCTATTTATTTAGATTTCTCGTTACATAGAATTAGTACAAACATAACACACATTTTTATAATAGAGAAATATAAATTTTTTTATTTATGAATACTTATCTATAATTAAAAAAACATTTACAAATTTTGCATTGATAAAATAATTATTTTTCAACCTTTTATAATTCAAAATAAGAATATTAATACTATATATTATTTTCGAATATTCCATTTCTATATTTTAAAACTTTAGAAATAGCATGTAAATTAAATATTTCTCATAGCAACCATTTCATTATTTTCTATAATTAAATGCTATTTCTAAACATATTTTACAATATCCAAATTGGTTTCTTTTTTTCCAAATCCATAAATATATTTTTCCAAAACTTTCGATTATATTTAAAATTTATGAATATACATGGAAAATCATAAAATGTTAATTAGAAACCATTTCATATTTTTCTAGAAATTATATAAGATTTTGGATAATTATTTTAAGTCATTAATCAATTTTCTTAAGAAATCCATGCCTTTAAAATAATTAAAATTAAATGTTTTTTCTTTAAAATAATTTTTATAATCATAACTCAAAAACTCATACTCTTATTGCAGTTTTAAAATTATAATTTTTTTAAAACAAACTACAATCGAACAAAGCCTGGAAAACATTTCCAGACTCCAACCACTGCACCGATGGTTGGCCCGGAAGCGTTTTCCAGGCTATGCTGGAGCCAATTCCAACGACTTCGACCACCTTTGACGACTTCTTCTGTCCCATATCACGTCACTAAACACTACCCTACCATCTAAACAAATGAATGCACAACAAAGTGATACCAATTTGCATCATAAAGCTTGCATACTTAGGGTTCAATAGAGATGCTAACACATACCCTTCATACACGTTGCAAGATGAAATTTATTTAAATATACAATTTAGACATAGTTGGGGGTTGAATTAACACTCCTTGGATTGTTAATTAAGCTCCATATTCTTCCTTTGCTCCATCATATTCAACTTTTCTCCTCTTACTTGAAAATGTTCTTTGCTCCACACTTGAACAATATTATAATTTCTTCTTAGCTAAGGATGTAGTAGGGTGTTGAGAGGCGCGCGCGCACACACACATATACATATATTTATATATTAATTTTGGGGATTTATAGGAATTTATTTTAATTGTTTATATTTTGATTTTTGAGGGAGAGAGGAGAAGTGAGTTTCATAGTTTGTTTTCATGAAGAAGCTTCAAAAATGAACCCCATGTTATTTTTTAAGTGAATTGTATGTGAGAGTGAAGGGTGGAAAAATTCTGAAGAAAGATTGAGATTCATGAAGCAAAAGAGTTTGGGCTTTACTAATTTGGGTTTTAGGCTTGCTTTTTAGTACTAACTAAATTTTTTTCATTTTCTTTCATGAAACAACTTCTTCCCTACTTATCTTAGCCTATAATTAAACAAAGTATATCACATTATATTTACTTAATACTCATTTAACATTATTTACAATTTTATAAAATTATTTTCTACAATTTTATCTATTTAATTTAATTACTTCAAACCTATTACATTTAGCCCACTTTAATAAAAATTATTTTATTAACCTCAAATAAATTTAAGTTTCCACTTAAAATTATTTCTTGCTTAAATTCATATTGTTCGTCCATTGTCTGATTTTCTATAAAATTTCATTTCTATATTTTAACATATTTTACTTAAATTATTTCTTAGTTACATTTTGAATCCATATCTCAAATAAATTTCAAAACTCCTTATTTAAATAAAATAAAATTCTTTTTTCTTTATAAAATAAACTTTCAAATCGTATTTTTATCATTACTAAATTTATAAGAACATTACAATCATTTTAATCAAAAAATAAAACATTCTCAAAATAATTAAATTCTTCATTTATTAATAATTCACAACATTAAAATAAAAATCACAAAAATGATTTACCATCAAATTCTCGTTTTCCACAAAATATTTCATACAAATTGGAAATAATTCTCAATTAACCTTTAAAATCCACTTTAATTAATTAAAACACTATTATTGCTGTTACGTTAATTTGTCTAATTTTATCAGAAAGAGGATTTATTTGAAGTAGATTACCTGGATGCCACTATCGGTTGCTTAATTTCATCACAAAGAGGATATGTTCCTCTTTCCATTATTTATACTAAATAACTTATTTTGATGATTTAATTATTGGTAATAACATTAACTTTTATATAAGGGTCTTGGTCTTGCAATAGGTTTTAGATACCAAAATACCTAGAACCAATTCGACTAGAATCCGTATGTGCACAAATTATAGAAAAATCGCGAAAACCAGTCCAACCAATATGACTAAACAGTTGAAAACCACCCTCTGAAATTTGGACAAATTCTTAACTTTCTTGCCAACTTCAGAGATCCACTTACAAAGCCCGCTTAGCAGGAAGCCTGTTAGCATTATCTATTGCTATCCGTTGGCATCTTGGATGTGAAACTCATTTTGCTAATCTTGGAATGTGAGATATATAAATATCTCATTCTGTTTTCTGTAAACCTGCTGGATGCATTCATTTCATGATATCATAAAGTTATCCTCCTATGATATGATTCAGGGCTGGCCCTTACACATGTTGGGCTGTGGACAAAAATATAGTCTGTGCTCCTCCATCTCATTGTCAACATTAATAAAAATTAAACGCAATAAAAATTTACATTGAACGCAAACTAAGTTAAAAATTTCAACCATAGAAACACGTAAAATCAAGCTAAAATTAAAAAAAAAAAAAAAAATCTTGTTGTAGTTTCTGAAATAAAATAATTAATTATGTCATTTGCTTCGGATATTTCCGAATATATCATTTACATAGTCATTTAATCCAACCTAAAAACAGAAGTTTGCAGATAATATTACATTGGAACCGTAAATGGTCAACCATAATCCGAGTAAATAATTAGTTATCTTGACTTTCTTTACTGAAATGAAAAGCAGAAATGGTTTTCTTAAGCACGTACAAGTATATTACCCGAGTCAAAGTATATTGTAAGGATTATTCACTTGAAGTTGCAATCTCATTTCCGTACAGCTACGAAATGGAATAACCAGTCTAACAATATAACAGCGGAGAAATGAAAAGCGGAAACCGACCGTTCGTTCGCATAATTTTAAAAAGAAAAAAAAATAATATAGTATTTTGTCGTTTTTATTTAAAATTCAAATAATAACATGTTGAAAATAAAATAAAATTGAAGAGATTTAAAAAGACATTTGTGGAGAACAAAGTAAATAATACAGAAAATTATTATTAAGGACAAAATTTTTCAGCGTTTTAACCTTAAGGACATATCTTCAGTTTTTTAGCCTAAATGACAACTTTTTTTAGGTATCAGTTTTTAGTTATTGATAACAGTTTTTAGGTGTCAGTTTGTAGTTATCGGTAGCAGTTTTTAGGTATCAATTTTTAGTTCAGTAGCAGTTTTGAAAGAAGTTTGTCTTTATAAATAATTTTAGAAGAATGTTTGTGATAAATTTATATGAGAATGTTTGTCCTTGTGGTTAAAACATTGAGGCCGCGTCATTGAGCTTAAAAATATACAAATTTTTGTCCTTTAAATTAATTATCCTAAATAACATTGGAAAGAATTGAGAAACAAGATAAAATCATATTTTTTGTCTGTTTGACTTTTCACGGTTGATTTTACAAGTTTACAATGGACAAATTCTGACGCGGTCCGTTTGATTTTAAAAGAGGATTTAAACTTCAACACAGCCACCAACTTTTACGTCAATTTTAACAAAATTCAATTGTTAAGTTTCTATTATTTTTGAATATATGATGCAAAAATGATTCAAATTCAAAATACAAAAATGGTATAGTTTTCTTTGAAAAATGTTTCTCTGACGGATAAGTCGGATGGAAATCTATTTCAGGATACTAGGGAAATATTTCAGGATACTTAAATCAAATCAAAATTAAACTCGGTTATTTCTAAGGATGTGAACAAAACGTTGGTAACTCCGTTTGTGCAACCTAAACTTGCTATATATGCATTGTTTTTTTTTTAAGAAAAAGGATCAAAGTACCTTTATCAAACAAAAGCTTTCATGAAGACAACCTTAGAACAATATAATTACTCCATGGAGCTGGCTCTAGATTTGTATTAAAATTTTACCTTATGTGGTCTATGGGTGGTAGGCCATCTCATTATGCTTTTTCTCTGCGCGAAATCTTGGCTTTCCAATAATAATTTCTAGTAATAAATATTTACTTTGGAAGGATAGATTTGAGTATGATAACAATTCTTAACGAGTATTCGAAAAATCCAAAAATCCGCCAGTATTCGAAATATAAAAAATTATCCGATATCCAATAATGGATGCAGATACAGTAAAGAATGTGGATACAGATATGACAATATCTGCATCCGATAATTATCCATCCAGTTTTTATCAATATTATAGTTGTCTTTGGTGCAGTGTAGTATATAAAATGATTGTCATTTACTATTTCATCTAGGTAAAAAATATTAGTGTATGTACAAAAATCAATATTTGCTGCTAAAAATCATTCTTCTAGGCATATTTATTATTTTTATATTTTTAATACTAAAATGGATTTTCAATGAACCAAAAATTTATATTTCTTTATTTATTTATATCATTAGTGAAGTGATCGAAAAATATTCGATAAATATTTGATATCCATCCACATTCGTGGATATGGATATCTGAAAATGATTTCGGATACGAATACCGAGATACAAATATATCACTATCTCCGAAGGCCTAAGTATGTTACGTTGTATGTAAAATAATAAACAGTGTATACTATTTTATGCAAAATTTGAATTACGGAAAACACAATATGGGGTATGAATGGTAGCACCCAAAAAAGAACGAGGAATGTTCGAAAGTGGAGTTTTTTTTAGAGGAAATTTATGTAAAGGACAAAAATTAGGGCTTTTTTAATAACAAGGACAGCCCACTAAAATTTTATCCTCAAGGACAAATCACTGCAACTTGCCTCTCCAACTCCAGATCTTGCTACAAAACCCAAACCATCGCTTCCTTCTCCAACCCAATAAACTCCGACCGAGACGTCGACCTCTCAGATCTCGACAACACCTTGGCAGAAATCAAGGACCTGCGCGCGGAGTTCGAGCTCGAGAGGCGAATTCGGAAGAAGATGGAGTCTGTGAAAAAATCTAAGACGAAGGAGCTCGCGGAGAAGAAAAAAGCACGCGAGGAAGCGGAGAGCGACCGTGAAAAATTAGGGATGGAGATCAAGCACGTGAGTGAGGATTTCGAAATACTGTGTTCAGTTTTTGAGTATCGGTTCTGTATGCGATGTGGTATCAGTTTTAATAAAATAACACAGTATCAGTTTTTGGGTATCAGTTTTGTATGCGATGTGGTATCAGTTTTAATAAAATAACACAGTATCAGTTTTTAGGTATCAGTTTTGTATGCGATGTGGTATCAGTTTTAATAAAATAACACAGTATCAGTTTTGTATGCGATGTGGTATCAGTTTTAATAAAATAAATAGTATGGATTTGTGGTGGTTTAGGAAATATTATGGATTTGTGGTGGAAAATTTCTGATGGGTTATTGGTTTGACGAAACGGTGAAGGTGGTAGTATAGTGTGTGGTATTTGGAAGCGATAGGTAGGGTTTGCATCATAAGGAATTTCAAAACTGATACCTAAAATTTCAAAACTGATATCTAAAATTTCAAAATTGATACCTAAAATCTGGTATCAATATCAGCTTTTAAGAGCATGGTGCTGGTGAGGGGGTGACGTTGGCGGGTGGACGAGGTGACATGGGGTAGTTGCACGACGCTGGTGAGGAGGTGACGCTGCGGCGATGTTGAACACAAAACGGATGGAGGAGGTGGCACGAGGTGGTTGCTCCAAAACGTATGTAGGAGGAGGTGACAATGGTGGCGCTGGTGAGGAGGCGGCGGCGCTGGTGAGGAGGTGACGTTGACGCGGGATAAGGTGGTCGGAGCTGAAAACGGGATTAAATGGGCACGGGGAAGAGAGATTTGTGCATTTGAGAAAAAATGGGCTTTGGGTCTGTCCTTGAGGATAAAATTATAGGCATGTGTCCTTGAGGATAAATTATTTGGATATTTTGTTCTTTACAATAAATCCTTTTTTTATTCATAGGTAGTTTAGAAAACTTCTAACATAATTTATCGAGCAATCAAACATAATTTACGGAGCAATCGAACGTATACAAAATTCGGTATAAAAAGTTACCTGGGCATATTGAAATTTGATTTTGATTAATTCTTTCTATTTAAGGTGCAGGAAAAAGGGAGGGAAAAAACATAAAAAGGGAAGAAGAAAGCAAACGAACCGTTGTCTAAAGAATGAATAGTTGTAATCAATCATTCTAAACTACTCTTTGGATCGAAATTGGGCTGTGCAGATGGAATTAGTTATATCGTAGTAACATAAATTAGGCATCCTTTGGCGACGGCGCCATGGCCTGTTCATTTTTCATTATTCATGTACAAATTAAGGCTTGAAATATCTAATTTAATCAAGTTTTGATGGGCAGATTTGCAACTAATGCGACGAGGATCAATGATCAAGAATTTCTAAGGTGGACCAGTGATTACTCAATTTGAATATTGTTTTTCTCCAATACAAGTTGTAATTTTATTCAAGTCAGAGCACTCATTTTGATGTTTCGAAAGTTCGAACCTATAAGTAAACTTGTCAATGGTACGGGTTTTTCTCCGAACCCGATCTACAACCGCATGGATATGGAATCGGCTCTAACTACTCAGGCCCGACCCGCTTACTATTTGGATCGGATACGGCTTCATCACAATCTGGCTCTGTTTAGGAATGATCTAATTATTAGGCCCCGTTTTGGTTTCGTTTTGAGTTTTGTGTTTTGCGTTTTCAACGTACGCTACAAAATACAAGAAAATGTGGGAAATTTTTCACAATTCTTAACCATCGCGATGATGAACGGAAAATGGAGGAGATAAATTGTTTTCCATCCTTTTGTTATGTCTCAAAACACGAAAAATCAAATAAACTTGTTTTCTATTTTCTATGTTAGTTTCATTTTTCAAAATTGTCCGTTTTTCAATAATACATAGTAAATACAAATTTTTGTTTAGACGAAAATACAAAACTAAAAATAGCAAACCAAACGGGGTTAGTTTTTTATAGTACCAAAACATGGATGTGTACTTCATGATTACCTCATTTGTATGGTAACATTATTTATGTATAATTTTTTTTTAAAATTGTGAATTTAAAGAGTTATTTAACATGAATGTTATGAGTTAAGTATATGAGTATTACCCAAAAGGCTTAACCGGTGCGACAAATCGAGCTCGGCTTTTAGGCTTGAAATACCCAGCGGACTTGGATCAGGCCCAGGTTTCGGGTCCGGATTTTAAGCTATCTAATCTGAAACAGCCCAGTTGATAGTCCTACCCATGACCTCTACGACCTAAGCGTATAACGTCATATCACTTGTCATTTTAGCTAGTTGTCACTGACTTCAATTTGAGTATTTTAAATACATTTCGGACGAATAACGAATTTATTTTTCTTTAAAAATAAAAAAAATTCGCATTAATTATACTACCTTTTAGTAGTTCATCGGTTTCAACTCAAGTTTTTTCCTCTTTTGTTGGCCAATCATCAGTAGTGTTTTCTTCAAAGTAGTTCGTAATTTTTTTTCCAATGGGAAAATGCTTAAAGCAATCAACGCTACTTTAATCTGTCTTGTTCCAAAGGCTGTTTCACGTATGAATGTCAATTAATTCAGGCCCATAAGCTGCTGCAACAAAATTAATAAATGTACCTCAAAAGTTCTAGTTTTGAAACTCAAGCGGCTTTTGCCAACTGGCGTATCTTTAAATCAAAGTACTTTTTTGCCTTGTATGAATATGATTGATAATATCCTTTTAACTCATGAATTAATTAAGGGTTATGATAGCTCTCATTTAAGCCCTAGATGCTGTCTGAATATTGACATCATGAAACCCCATGATTCCACTAAATGGAAAGCTATTCTTTATGCTTTAACAAGGATAGGCTTTCCCATGAGATATATTAAGTGGTGAAGGCTTGTATCTCCACCGCAATTCTGTGTTCAAGTTAACTCTCAAGTTTGTGATTATTTTGAAGGGAAGCAAGGCATTAGGCAGGGTGATCCCCTTGTTATTATCTTTTTTCTGATTATCATGAAGCTTCTTACTACCCTTCTGAATCATAAGTTCTCTTGTAAAGCCATTTATTTCCACCCAAATGTAAGGATTCCCATATTTCTAGCCTTTATTTTGCATATGATTTGCTTGTTTTCACTAAGCCTAATGCTCACACTGTTGAGACTATTTTTGGGTCCCTTCAATGTTTCAAGCTACTGACTGGGCTGCAAATTAATAATGCTAAGTCCTATATCCTGTATTATGGAATGCAAGATCATGAAATGCTCTCACTTGAGCCCCTATATAATATTCAGCCTCAATAGAACCTTTCTATACCTTGGTATTCCTCTAACCACTTCTAGGATTAGGAAGTATCAATGTATGAACTTGTATGAGAAAATCACTAGCAGGCTGTGCTTGTGGCACAATAAGCTTCTTTCCTCAACTGACAGGCCAACTATTATAAATTCCATTGTTTTCTCCATGAAAGAATATTACTCTAGGGTTTTCATTCTCCCTACGAAGCTTATTCAAATGATAAAAAAGGCATGTCAGCATTTATTGTGGTCTGGCTCCCCATTCTCTAGAAAGAATCACTACGAGGAGAATCAGCAATTGCGTCGGGAGAAAACCGACGCAAGCCGATTCCAGCCGACGCAAGCCGATTCTAAAAGCCGACGTAAAATAAGACGTCACCACCAAGCATTCGAATCAGGTTTTGCGTCGGCTTCGTCACCACTTTAGTGTCGGGAAGTGACGCCATAACTATATCGCCTATTTCGCGTAGGCGGATCTATAACGGCGTCCCAAATATGGTTTGACTCCTCAACGGTCAACTCCTCACGTCCGGTGGTCTGCGCCACACGTGTCCGCTCCGCCTCATATGACTCCTGAGATTATAAATAAAAGTTTGACACGAAAAAAATTTAATTTACAATTTTTTAGCTGTGAAATAAAGTATTATCAAACACTATCATTACGGATAAGCATGTTTACCATTACAGATTGAGATTTGGCGTCTGTCCATCTATACGAAACATTGCCTTCCTCGTCTGTCTCCTCCACAGCATGTGTGGCAGTAAATAACTTAGCCATCGTAGGCTCGCGATTGTACTTCTTAGACTAAAAATATACATATGAATAAACAATGTTACCAATATGATTAAATAATGTTACAGATATTTATAAACACAATTTATAAATTTACCAATTCGTTTTTATGTTGCTGAAAAGATTTCGAGCCACCACGATGTACAACAGGATTCTTATTCCTGTTTTCGCGATTCTGCGCTGATATTTCCTATACATTTAAACACAAGGTTAACTATATTAATGCAACTAATATACGAAATCTTAAAAATTTTAAATTACAATTCGAAAGTGGATAGCTAACTTTGAATTCAGGAGTATCCCAGAGCCGAAGAAACTCACTGTATACTTCAACGCTCATCCAACTTGGCTTTTTCCCGCAATCTTTGTTTTAGTTATCGTGTTTCTATAATTTTTTCTCATTCTTTGATTCCAATGATTTCTAAACACATCCAGATCCTGGGGCTCAACACGTACGGCAGCCTGCATATTGAAATTAACTTGAATTATAAACATTCTATTGACATTCAAATCAAATAAAAATTTATACTTAATTATCATCAAATCTGCCCATATTGCGTTCTTTATATGCGCTGGGATGTCGTCCCACCGTGGCCAACAGCCGGACATCCTACTCATAAACGCGTGTCTCGACGTTTATAAAATGAAATCTGAAGGCTCCACCTCAAAGCCCATGTATAAATTTTGATGTACATATTTAATATATTTTAAATAACATACTTGAAATATATTTGATACTTACCCTGCCGTCTTCGGAACTAACTCAGCAACGTGGCGTAAATCCGGCGCACTGCCACTGGCACCTGCGTCGGGAGAAGGAGAAGGCTCAGACCTACTGCCGTGTCTCCTGTAAGACATATCTGCCACAAACATATCATATCATATATCGTATATCATATCAGAACATATCATATCATCGCATAAAACATTCCACTTGATTCAGACTTTAAATATTACATATGTCATAAAAATACATTATACAACATGCAATTCAAATATTTACATATGTCATATTCACACTCTAAATATTACATATGTCATAAAAATACATTATACAACATGCAATTCAAATATTTAAAATTATCAGTCTTCGTCGTTCTCTGATTCAGACTCGGTCTCGTACTCTATATCGTTTTCTTCAACACTTTCAAATGCATCTACCAAAACATTTGATTCATCATTCAACATCCCTACATCAATGTCATCGGTTATTATTACTTCAGTATTTGGTTCAAGATCCGCTTGATACGCTGTTTCGTCTGGAATATTATTTCCGTCAAATGTAAATTTTGCCTTTGTTTTAAAAACAACTGACCAATCCGCTTTATCTCTTTTCAAGGATGGATACGGAGTAAAATAAACTTGTAACGCTTGCTTGGCCAATACGAAAGGATCATACTTATAGTAATGTGAGGTATGTTTTATTTCAATAAGTTTATAATCTTTGTGCACGTTGGTTCCGGTACCAGGAACATTGCTAAACTAGTTGCATTTGAATAAAAAAACTTTTTCTGCAGGTTGTATGTAATATGTCAACTCTAAAACCTGTGTTAAGACGCCGTAAAAATCTTTTATATGCTCATCTGGATCGTCACTACCTTTGACAAATACACCGCTGTTATATGTCAATTTTTCGGCACCGTAATCTTTGGTGTTGAATTTAAATCCATTGATGAATAATATTTGATACGTCTTGACATTTCTTTTTGGTACGATCGCAAGATGTCGTGATCCTTCGTCAACGACACAGTTTATTGGATCATAAACGTAATTTGAAAACCATTTAGCAAATTCTTTACTGAGATCGCCAGATGGATGTAGTGATTCGTATATACTATAAATATGTAATATGTTTTAATATAATTAATATGTAAGTATAATTGAATTATATATGAATTTATTATTACCTGACAAATGGTGCAACTTCTGGACAATTTAGAAGAACGTATGTGTGTGCTACATGGTGATCTCTATCGTCTAACCATATTTCCACACATTTTCCAGCATGTCGGCCATGTTGTCTAAAAATAGATAACATTGCTTGAGAAGATTCATATTCAACAACTTCTTCGTTATGAGGAACACTTACAAACGATAAGTTCACATGTTCACTAAAATAATGAGAGAAAAAGAATGAAGCTTCTTCTTCAAGATATGATTTGCAAATCGAACCTTCAACTCGTGCTTTTTGCCTAATTTTTTTCTTCAAATGATTCAAGTACATATTACAAATTTATTTTAAATTTAGGTATATAAAACTGAATTTTAAACTAACATAAATATTGCCGATATTCAATATTACCTCTCAAATGGATACATCCAACCATATTGAACATGACCTCTAAGAAGTGCTTCGGATGGAAGATGAACAGGTAGATGCTCCATTACATTAAAGAAACCTGGCGGAAATATTTTTTCCAACTTGCAGAGCAGTATAGGAATTTCTACTTCAAGTCTACGTATACGGTCGACTTTTAACGTCGTCGAACAAAGTTGTTTATAAAACAAACTTAATTCTGTTATAACGCTCCATACTTTTACGGGCAAAAGTTCTTTGAGAATCACGGGTAATAGATATTCCATCATGATATGGCAATCGTGACTTTTCATCCCACTTAATTTTTTTTTTAAAGTCAACACATCTACGAAGATTAGAAGAAATCCCATCAGGACATCTTAGTGCTTCCACCCACTTTAGCACGAGTTTTACTTGCTTACTGTCCAGCTCATAGCATGCTTTGGGTTTTTTATTGTCATTGGGTTTCATATGAAGTTCGGGACGTTTACAAAAGTTTGCTATATCAAGTCTTGAATTCAAATCGTCCTTTGTTTTCCCTTTTACATTCATAACTGTATTAAACACGTTATCAAACACGTTTTTTTCGTTGTGCATCACGTCAATATTATGTCGGAGTAGGAGATCTTTCCAGTAGGGTAACTTCCAAAATATACTTTGTTTGCACCAATTATGAATGTCTGATTTACCTGGAATTTCAGTCTGCACTCCAGTTTCATGTATCTTCGGATACTCCTTTTACAATTTCATATATTTCTTCGCTTGACCAAATATTTGGTGGTTGCATACTCTCTTCTCTGTTAGCTATAAAGCTTTTTCTATCTCTTCTATAAGTATGATTGAGATGGAGAAAACACAGATGATAATCAAACCAAGAAATTTTCTTTCCATACCGTAGCGAAAACGCCCCTGTTTCTTCCATGCAATAAGGACAAGCTAGACGACCAGCCGTACTCCAACCTGAAAGCATCCCATATGCAGGAAAATCACTAATAGTCCACAACAAAGGAGCGAACATACGAAAATTCTTTTTTCTTGAAATGTCGTATGTTTCAACTCCTTCATTCCATAGCGTTTTCAACTCTTCGATCAATGGTTGTAAATAAACATCGATTCCTTGTGTTGGATCATCAGGCCCAGGAATGACAGTAGTGAGAAACATATATGGAGTTTTCATACACATCCATGGAGGTAAATTATAAGGAGTTACGATAATAGGCCATGATGAATATTTACTACCAAACTGAGAGAATGGTGCAAATCCATCCGTACATAAACCGAGTCTGACATTACGGCTTTCGGCAGCAAATGCGAGATAAGTCCTATCGAAATGTTTCCATGCTTCTCCATCAGATGGATGTATCAAAGTTCCTTCTTCCGGTGTTCTCACACTGTGCCATCGCATATGGCACGCCGTAGCAGAAGATGCATATAACCTTTGAAGTCTGGGAGTGATGGATAAATAATGCATTCTCTTGTATGGAACTTCTTTTCCTTTTTTTTCTTCGTTTGTATCTTTCCTCGTTACATATTCTGCATTTTCTAAGCTCAACGTCATCTTTCCAATACAACATGCAACCTTTTACACATGTATCTATCTTTTGGTACGGCAGACCGAAAGTGGACATAAGTTTTTTCACTTTATAATGACTATCGCACATCAGATTATTGGGTGACATATGTCGTTTTGCTGCTTGTACAACTGCTGTAAATCCAGCTTCTGTAAGGTTGAATTTTAATTTCATAGTAATGTATTCGGCAGTTACTGATAATCCGGTTCCACTTTTACAAGAATCCCACAACGGCCTTTTAGCAGAGTCCAATAAATCATATATTTTTTTAGCTCCCACAGTCGGTTCTTCTTTGACATTTACATCTTCATCGTCATCTTGATCAAACATTGGAAACATTGATTGTGCTGCATCTTCCACCATATTTTCTATTGGATTCGTCATAACATTATTGTCATCTAACGCTATAGGATTAGGTGTGGGTGCAAGAAGTTCTCCATGACGATCCCACAAGTAATAATTCGGCACAAAACCATTTTTATACAAATGTACTTCAACTATATCTGCTTTCCAATGCTTCAAATGTTTGCACTTACTACACGGGCAACGAAGTTCTTCGTTATTACGATTATTAGATTTAGCGAACCTAATAATTTCGTGTACACCGTTATAGAAATGTTTCTTTATTGAACCTTTCATACCAGTTCTGACTTCATACATCCAACTACGGTCGAGAAAATAATCGAACATTTTTCCAGATTTGAAAACATATGTTAGAAACACAATAAAGTTTATCGTTTATTAATCCAAATAATCAATTCGATTTATTTTTTGCTTTTTGCTTTATTGTTTTAACTTTGATGGTTGACAGCACTTCAGTTCACTTCTCTTCTATGCATAACTTGCACTCAAATGGTATATTGTTGTTGTATTTTATAAAATAAAGTAAAGCCATTTAAGACTAAAGGCTTCACACACCACACTTCTGTCTAATTTCGGCAGCACTTCACTTCTCTTCTACGCATAACTTTGCATCCAAGGGATGTATTTTTGTCGTTGTATTATCTAAACTAAATTAAAACCTTTTGGGACTAAAGGCTTTAATTTTTTAGCGTCAAATTATTTGTTGAAATAATATTTAATGCTTATTTTCAAATCAACATCATATTCATTTTAAATTTTTTAAAAATCGATTTGGGTAAAATATTTATTCTTGTTATTTTTTTTCTCAATTTTTTGGAAAATTGGTTTCAGTACAATATTTGTTCTTATATTCATTTCTTAATTTCTTTACAAAATCGATTTTAGCAAAATATTTGTTGTTGTTATATTCATTTCCTAATTTTTTTTGAAAAAATTGATTTTAGCATAATATTTAATGTTCTTAAATTCATTTCTTCATTTTTTTTTACAAAATCGATTTTAGCAGAATATTTGTTGTTGTTATATTTGTTTCTTAATTTTTTTACAAAATCGATTTTAGTACAATATTAGTTGTTGTTATATTCATTTCCTAATTTTTATTAGAAAATCAATTTTAGCAAAATATTTAATATTATTATATTCATTTCTTTATTTTTTACAAAATCGATTTTAGTAGAATATTTATTTTTGTTATATTCATTTCTTAATTATTTACAAAAATTGATTTCAGTATAATATTTGTTGTTGTTATGCTCATTTCAAAATTATATAATTCATTCAACCATTTAAATATTTTATTTAATACATTTGAAATTTCAAAACGTATTTTAAAGTTCAGTTAACAATTTAAATTTTTGTATCGATTTTGTAAACGAAAATTAGATGTTAGCACTTGTAATAAACTATATTAATTTTATTTTATACTAACAACTAATACTTATAATGTACACACGCTAATTAAATAAAAAATATTACGTATGTTTAACCGTAATCTAGCACCATATTAATCAATAATTGTACACTAATTTTTGCGCAAACTATAACAAACATTGTTCTAATTAACTATAACAAATATTCACGTAAACTTATATGTCCATTAGCATATCAATAAGTAATTATACACTAATTTTCGGATTATAAATAAACCCTAATTTTTAATTACAAATTAAACAAACAAACCACTTATTAACTTCCCTAAATCACCTAACATACCATTATCATCAACTAATACATATTAATCATCTATTTCAAATCCATAATCAACTAATTTTCTAAATAAAGGTTTTAATTTTATCTCCAAATCAACTAATAAACTATTACCATCATCTAATATCAATTATTCTAACATATTCAAACCCATAATCAAATTATTTTTAGAAATTAAGGTTTAGAGATTATACCTAGAAATTGAAGAAGATGGATGAAACGGAGCAGCACCGGAGGGCAACGGCGGCTTTTGGAGACGGTTGGCGTCAACAGGAGGCGGTTGGTGTCGGCAGGGGTGAGGGTGCTGGGAACGACGGCAGCAATTTAGGGGGAAAGTGAAATATATTTCACTTCCTATTCTCTGGTTCGCGCTATAACATCAGGTTGAGCGACGGCCAGCGACGGCCGCCTTTTTTAGCTGTCACCAACCGTCGCTAGCTTCTGCCACTAAATGAAGCATGTTTTGTAGTGAATGTGCCTATCTCACTAAATAAAGTACAAATGCATATGAAAAAGGGTGGCTTGGGCATTATTAGCTTGATAAAATCACTACTAGAATACTTTAAAATGGGGACGGAGCCTGGAGTCGACTCCGTCTCCATTATGCAGTCGGCTGGGGACATCGCAAAATTCTATTAAAGTTTATGTCGGCTGGGGACGGCCTACAACGGCCCGAGTCGGCTAGCGTCGACTATTTAATTATTTTTCCAATCTAATTCTTATATACACCTATTTCGTTTGAAAAAATAAAAAACCCTACTAAAATGGAAATAAAATAAAATTGACATGTATGATTATTAATATTCACCCAATGACGGGTCGTGATAGGTTAAATTGGTATTTTCGATGATATATGTTCGTGTAATTCGAAAAGTTATCGTTGTTGAAAATCTAACTCGCACGACAATTCGATGCAACCTTTAGTCGATCTGTTATACAAATTCGATAAAGGTGGTTATATGTAACATTTTAAAGAATTAAAATAATTTTTTAAACCGTTGGGTAATCAATTATGAATTTTTAAATGTATTTAGTATAATAAAATTATATAAAATAAAATATGCGACGTAAAAATAAATTCTTTGGATCTTATGTCGATCTAAGGTATTTTGGACATGTTTCCAGAACATGGTTTAAAAATACACGAATCTGGGGTGTCGATCTTGAATTTCAAATTTATGGCCGTTCGTGGACTTTCGGACAAAAAACCCTTCGTTCGAAGGCCGAACGACCTTCAAACGAGACCAAATTTGAACCAGTGATGCTTTGTAGTGTTTTAATCGAATCCGTACGGTTGGATTCGCAAAAAAATCATCGCCTACAAAATTATCCAAGAAATGTGTCATTTTCTAGGAGTTAGCTATAACACTTATTAAGTTAATCGACTAAATATAAGAAATGTATTTAGAAATTTGGCATGCAGGTTGGGATTTTACTTACAGTACCGCGTATCGGGAGATTTGTTCCTGATCGATCCCTTATATTTTATATTTGGATTGAGTGAGGACGACTTGGTCGTCGAGTGTTGTTTGACTGGCCTGTGCGTTTTGTATTTGGATTGAGTGAGGACGACTTGGTCGTCGAGTGTTGTTTGACTGGCCTGTGCGCCATGTGTTTGGGTATTTATACCTGGAAAGTCTCAGTATCTGGTCCATTCGGGCTGTGCCGATATTATATGAAGGGCGTATCGCCTCGATACGCTACCGTTTATTTCGGGCGCCTAGGTGAAGCGACTATTTGGATGTTTATTGCTTTATATGCAATAAACATCTTAATATAAATGATTTAAAGGAAATAATTTTAAATAAACTTCTTACTTATTTTAGTCTATCTCTAATTAATATAAATAATTTAAACGAAAATAAGGCAGCAACAAAGCCTTTAGTCCCAAAAGGCTTTGGTAGATTAGAAAATACGATAATAATCACATAAAACTTCAAATGCAAAGTCTATATGCATATAGGAATAGAAAAGAAATGCTGTCGAAATTTCTAATATATATATATGTTTTTAAATTAGGAAAAATGTTCAACTATCTTCTCGACCGTACCTGGATGTATGAAAGTCGAACAGGAACGAAAGGTTCAACGAAAAAACATTTTAAGGATGGTGTACATGAGTTTGTTAAATTCGCTAAAGCTAATAATGAAGAAGGCGGCACACAAATTCATTGTCCGTGTCGTAAATGTTGACATTTGCATTATCGGGAACCGGATTTAGTTATTGCACATTTGTGTAAATCCGGTTTTGTGCCAAACTATTATTTCTGGGATCGTCATGGAGAAAAAGCAGACTGGTCGGGTGTTTTTAAAACAAAGGCAAGATTTACACTTGATGGAAATAATATTCCAAACGAAGCGGCTTATCAAGCAGATCTTGAGCCAAATAATGAATTAATAATAACTGATGATCATGCTGATATAGGGCCTTTGAATGATGAATCAAATATTCTAATAGAAGCATTTGAGACTTTAGAGGGAAATAACGATATAGAGTGCGAGACCGAGTCAGAGTCAGAAAATGACGGAGATTGATTATTAATTAGTGATGATGTAATGTATATAAGATGGAAATTTGTATCGTTTGTTGTATTATGTCAATTCTAAAACCTGTGTTAATGTAATGGAAATTCGTATCATTTGTTGTATTATTCTTTTATTATTCTGCTGTGAGGTATATGTATGTGATTATTAATCAGGCATGTTTTCTAATTATGAAATGATATATGTTTTTTTCATTATATTAAATGATATATATATATATATATACATACATGTTTCTAGCAGATATTATGTCACACAATAGGCGGTCCTAAGGTTCACGAGGCCCCGATCTTGGCGAGGGTAGTAGTGGTACGGCCGATAATCGCCAAAGAGCATACTTAGTGCCGATTTATTAATATACAGGCTGCGACGCAAGCCGCTTACAATAAACAACAGGCTGAAGAAACAATAGCGGCCCTGCAAGCACAAGTCGCCGAGTTGAACGATTGGAGGAAGACTAGATTGAAGCAGCAACTAAACGAGGTGATTGCTGCTTACTTGGCAGAGCACGGGACAAATATGCCGCCATCACAGGGATCTGGCGCTGCTGATGATTGGGGCGAGTGGTAGTTTGTTTTTATATATGTTTTCTGATGAACTTTGAATGGCTTGTATATTTGATGAACTTTTGGTTGAATTTTGTAAATATTATGGATATTTGTGATGATGGACGTTTGGAGATGTATATTGATGTTTTGTGGTTCTTAGTTGGGCAAATATGTGATGTATATTGTTGTTTGGTGAAGTATATTTGAGGAATATATATGATTGTGTGGATGGAAGGTAGAAATGGATGCTGGAAATGTAGAAAAATTTACCCAGATTAGCGTCGGCTGGAGTCGGCTCGGTTCGGGCTATGGGTCATTTATTATTTTACACGTGGACTGAGTTTAGCGTCGGCCGGAGTCAGCTAGCCGGCTCTAGCCGACGCTAAACTAGGGGACGGACCCGTTCCCATTCCCGTCACCATATCACTTGGCGACGAGCTATATAGCATCGGCTCGAGTCGGCCAGAGTCGGCTAGAGTCAGCTATATGCCGACGCTGAACAGCCTTCTCCTTGTAGTGAATGGAATAAAACAACAAACTCTGTTCATTTATCTAATGTAATAGGCAGTGTACCCTCTATTTGGAAGTCTTGGTGTTTGAAACATTATGTTGGAGGGAATGAATTCTGGCAAGTGGATCTGAAACCTAATGCCAGTTGGGTTTGGAAGAGCCTTTTGAGGATGAAGGATGATTTAAAACAACATTATCAACTGGCACTGTCTGCTGGTTACAAGGAATCTTTTTGGTGCTCTCCATGGGTTGCAAGAGGAGTTATTCTTCGAGATAATATAAGTTATACGGATTTAATTTAATCAGGTGTTCCAATCAATGCTAAGTGGTTAAGTATATCACAAATGATATGGTTTCTCTGCCTTATTGTAGCAGCTCAAGGGTTAAGTAGTTATGGCAATTTATCTCATCTTCCAAGTTCATTTTAGAGGATCATGATAAACTATTGTGGGGTAGTAAACAAAAAACATTCTATTAAAACTATCTATAAGCTACAAGCTGACAATGGTCATTCTGATCCTTAGCATATGCGTATTTGGGATGCTTTAGGAAAGCCAAGGCAAAATTTGTTCATGTGGAGAGTTATTAACAACGTAATTCTAACATAGGACAAGGTGTGTCACAGTGGCATGTTAAAAAGTTATTACTTTCTTTTTTGCAACCAGTTCAACGAAACAAATGCCTATTTGTTTGTTTAGTGTAACTTCTCAAATGGAGTCTGGAAGGAGGTGTTGCACTTGTGTTTGTTGTAGTTGCATAATAGCCATAACAGTGATGATTGGTACATTATTTTGCTCGCCACGAGATGGACAGATTATAAGGTGAGGGTGATGATTCTTGCCCTAAAAGTTTACCTGTGTGAACAATGGAAAGAAAGGAATTTAAGAATTTTTCAAAATGTGGAAAGAAATGCCCCCTTGATGGTAAAGGCTTATGTCAAGAAGATTAAGAGAATTGTTATTGCTTGGGGTACTAACATTCTTATAACTTCCATTGATTGGGAGTTCTATGATAAGTGGGTCAATTTTTATTGTTAGGGTTCCTTATATAGTTCTCTATTAATCTTGTTTTTAGCTGCTCTTCTTATATTTCTAAGTTTTCTAATAAACCGAGGTAAGGGTCCTCCTTAAAAATTCTACTTAACTTCGAAAAAAAAATTATACTACCTTTTAGATCTTATCTTGTAATTATATTTCTCTCATTACTATATATATATATATTAGTTTTAACTGCATTCAAGTTGGAGGTAATAATTTTTATTACAATTTTATAGTACAGCACCGTCGACCAAGCCAATAAAACCTCAACCGAAAGACTATAATAGTTTGATCAATTTTTGGATCTTCAAAATTATGATACAAATAACATAATAAACTACAAAGATAGGAATTCTTTGAGGAGACAGTGGTAAGTATACCAATTATGATATAAAGATTTTGAAATCGAATCTCATAGGATCAACTAAGTAATGTATATTAAGGAAATGACTAGGAAAAAAACCTATGGCAACAATGGAGTTCCTACTCAAAGGACAAAATGTATTTCATGTATATGCATCGACTCACTATAAATATTTCAAGTAAATCTAAGGGATTTACACCATTAGAATATGAATAAATGACACGTGCGATCGTGCCCGCATAGACACAAACATATACATATGTATGTATGTATGTATGTATGTATGTATGTATGTATGAATGTATGTATGTATGTATGTATGTATGTATGTATGTATGTATGTATGTATATGTATGTATATGTATGTATGTGTGTGTTTGTGTATTGTTTGGTCAAAAAATAGGCAAGCACCTCTAATCAATTTGTTGTAGAACCGTGTATATAGAGTGTATGACACAACAGTTGGTAGGTGAAAATTGGGCCTTATCCAAGATCAAATATGCAAGTTAAAAGAGACAAGTCCTACTGTAACAATGTTCTAGACAAAGAGAAAAGCCCTTTTTGTCTAAAATGTAGGTCATTAGTCAAGTATGCTAGTCGTGGGTCTTAGAAGAACATATATGCAAATATGAATGTTATTGAACTCCTTGATTACAAAACATTGATTCTAATTTGACCTAACATTCATTTAAATCCCAATCTTAAGTTTCCATTACACACACTCAAGAAAATGAAAAACGAGGAAGAAGTATAATTTGGAATTCGTCCCTTTCTGGTAGGGGATACATGCCTATTTATAGAGAAATTTGAGCATTTAAATTTATGACATGTGTCATTAGGGAAAATGGACAGTCACGATTTGCTAATGTGGCACATGTTTGGGATGACATGTGGCATAAGCCTTCTTTAGCATCTCCGTGATGATGTGACATAGTTAGTCCAATAGGAGGATTCCATGCAGCCAGCTAGGCTATTGATTTTTGGTGTATTTTTCAACATTTGATAGTTCTGGTTGTCAATATGAGATAACTTCCTTGGTCTTCATTATGCAATAGCTCTATTTGGTTAACTTACAATAGTTAAGTAGCATCAACTTGTGATAGACCCAAAGTGTATCAATGTGCGATAGCTTGAAATATCAACCTCGATAGCTCCACTTAGTCAACATGTGATAACCTTGAAATATCAACCTCAATAGCTCCACTCAATCAACACGCGATAGCTTTGGAGACATCAACCTTTAACGGCTTAACTAGTTGTAACAACCCGCATATTTATCAATTTTATATTTAAATATTTTATTTAAATATTTTATCGTTAGTCAGATGTTAGTTTGAAAAGCTACTTTTTGCATACGGTCAAATTAGAACTCGAGACCACCTCCATTGAGTTCAAAATGCCGTTTGCAACCTTTTTGAGTATAAACTTCGATATGTTTGAAGCTAGCTAAAAATTTGACCTTTTTCACTTTGGGTTTGGGTTTGGGTTCAGCCCACTAGTCATCCTTATACCCCAAACTGAACCATCCCTCCCCATTCACTCTCACTTCCTCCTCTTTTCAGTTCTAAAGCAAAAATGGTGGGAGAGATGGGAAATTAAAAATCCAAGCCCTAGTTCCTCTTTTAATCTCAAATTCTTGCTCCAAATCCAAAGAGAAGCTAAGGTATGCATCTCCATCTTCTTCTCCAATTCATTCTCTCTTTGATTTAAGAAAATTCCTAAACCTAATTTGGGAAGTGTTTCCTTTTTAAGCTTAGATTCAAGCTTCTTGTGTTGAGATTGAAGTGTGGTTGATCTTTCCTTGTCTTCAAGCTTCTCATTCATTGTTTTTGGGTTCAAAGGTGAGATTTTTATCTCACATCTATGACTATAACCATCTTTGATGTTGGGTATGAATTCCTAACACTATTTCATGATTAATTGCTTTTTGTTTGAATTGATTTGGCGAACATTTCAATTTTTGATGTTTTGAAGTCAAAACTTTGCATCTCCTTGCTTTGAATTGTGAACATGTTTTTGTTTGTGAATCGGAGAGCCTATAGGGCCGAATCATCGATTGATAAAAGCCCCGAATTCCATTGCTTGACCGGGTGAAAGGAGTGGGAGATTGCTCTCCCACTTGGCTGAAAAACAGGTTCAGCTCGTCACCAGACGTCTGCAGGTAAGCTCAGACGTCTGGGGTCTGTTTCAGGAAGTTCCCGAAACTTCCTACAGACATCTGAGTATTTACCTCAGACGTCTGGGGTATGTGACCTGCTCTGTTTGACCTGTTTCGCCCTTAGGTCGTTTGACCTGTTTTGCCTTAGGTCGTAGGCCGCTTGGCTTCCCTAGGTCGCTTGTCTTCTCTAGGTCGTACCATTTTGGACGGGGCGTTGCCCCCGCACCCCCACCTAGGGGGTTGCCACCCCCTTGGACCCCCCTCCGTAGGCGATCTTATCTGAAAAACATTCAACAGAACTTCCACTTTGATGCATTTTGAGCTGATTTCCTTGGATTTTGTTCACGTCTTCGAATGTGAATTTTTGTGATAGATTGTTTCAACAATCGTTTTATGACTTGTCACTTTAAAGATATACGAAGGTTTCAATACTAGTAGTAAATATCAAAACTCTTTCATCAAAGCGATTTCAATACTATTTTAAATATCAAAAGTTCGTTTTCTCAAACCGATTTCCAATATACTAGTATACACAAGCCTTTACTTCACTCGGATGAGAAATCGACTTAAACGACTTAGTAAAACGAGTGGTATGAAACGCTTGCGTTCACTTCGTCGGTTAGCTCTTGGACTTGTTCGATTGAACCCTTTTTGTGACAATTTCCTAGTGAAGATCTACAGTTTGTTCGTAAATATTTAAGTTAAGCTAGTGGTTATGGGACATGAAGCTAAACTCATATATTTACTGGCTCAGTGTAATTGACACCTCCTTATGATCATGACGATCATTTTTGTGATTTAGACTAGCGATTGAGCGATGTCTCTTTGTCTGCGAGGGAGACTAGACCCCGCTTTTGTGATGTTTCGCCATCACATATATGGGGTAGCACCCCATGGTCTTCGGGCCATTCCTGTGTGAAAATTTAATGGATAGCTTCCATGAGATAGCTTCTCGTCATGTGTTTTACGCGTAGGTGAGTTTTCATGCTCCCATTCATGTGTTAGGCCTTCCCCCCTTTTTATGTGTTTTCTGGATTTCTGGTGATGATTTCTGGAATTTTGTGCTTCACCAATTTTCATGATTTTCATTGATATGATATCAGTTTTTGTGCATTGGTGAATTTATGTGTTATTGACTTGTTATGAATACAAGTTTAGGGTATGATACCCTATTTTATCTTTGAGAAGATTCTTGTGATATTGATTGATCTTTTGTTGATTATCATTTTCACACTTATAGTAGTGTGCCGTTATGGTTGTTACATGTTCATGCCATATTATTTATCATATACCTTATCATCTGATATTTATAGCTAGACTGATCCGTTTATTATTTTCTTATAAATAATACTCGGGTCAGACCGAGATGTTGCAAGTGCTTCTGCTTGACTTCTCTTCAGGATTATTCTGACTTTTGGCTAACTACATAGATTAGTAGTTTTTGGATGTACACATTTGAGATATAGACTCTATGTAGTGTACTTATTCTTTTGTATAGCACGTGATGCTATTCTTTTGTATTATCGTGGATCTTTCTGACCACTACTCTGATGTACACTTTCATGTGTTATATATTTATTCATATCTTCTTCCGCCTTGGTGATATGGATGTCTGTGACTGATTTATGTTATGATTACTTCTATGTTTGTTTCCGAAGATTATATATAGCCACCGTGTGATAGCTTTGTGTTTGTATCGGTATGTCGGATTTCCTCCTTAAAAGATATGCATTCTATTCTATCTGACATATCGGTGCTCGCACAAAGAAGTTACATGGATGGTCGCTCCTCCACAGCCTTATTCTCCGTGCTAATTGATAGCACTACATCGTAGTGTTCTTGGTTAGCGTGGGTATAGAGGTGGGGCGTCACACTAGTCATCATGCGATAGCTTTAGGAAACACCAACATGCAAAAACTCTACTTTTTACCTTATCATACATCGGCTTTTCCTATATCATCTTCGATAGCTTCTTAAGATCAACTCATGATAGCTTGTTTTTGTCTCTAACTTGCGACAACTTCATTTATCACCAACCCACGATAGCTTGTTTTGATCTTAATTTGTTATAGCTTCTATTAACACCAGCTTGTGGTAGCTTGCTTTGGTCTTCAACCCGTGATAGCATTGTAACAACCCAAATTTTAAATAATAATTAATTAAAGTTAATAATAGTGATTTAGTTGATTAAAATAGAATTTGAAGATTTATTTGATAAATTAGTTTTGAAATTATTTAATAAAAGGATTTAGATTGTTAAAATAAGATATTTAAATTGGAATGGGTTAAAAATGTGAAAATAATATTTTATTAAAGTGATGTAGTGAAATATAATATTGGTTGGAAATAAGTGATTTTGAAAATAGAATTTGTATTTATTTAAACTAATTAGAATCTAGTTTTAAAAATAAAAGAAAAATAAATATATTTTAACTTAACCCTAATAATTTAAAGCCCAAGCCCAAATGTTTATAACCCAAATTCATATTATAGGTTTTTTTATTTCGAGATTTATCTCCTTAA
Source organism: Allium fistulosum (assembly GCA_030737815.1). Lineage (NCBI taxonomy): Eukaryota > Viridiplantae > Streptophyta > Magnoliopsida > Asparagales > Amaryllidaceae > Allium > Allium fistulosum. Next base: position 1,244,268,825 of record CM060904.1, on the reverse strand, counting down.
GGATGGTTCGTGCATATTTCTTCTACGTCCTTCCTTCTTGAAAAAGAATTCTCATCCTTTGATAATCAAACTAAAATAAAATAAAGTCTTACAAATACTAAAATTAGTGTATAATAAAATCTATATTCTGTTACATCACCGAGTATGAAGATATGGAGTTTGATCGATGCTCGATATTTTTCCTCTGAATGGAAAAAGAAGGAAGAAGAAGAACGTGTACAAGCGAGTATATCTATGCCTACATCATCATATACTCTTGATATTATATGTTTGGATTTGATGAATGAGTGAATCTATAAAGTATGTATCGTGTTGGTGCATATATGTGTTGTATATCGTCGAAAATCGATCAGAGGGGAAGGCGACCAAATATTTACTCTAGGCACGATCGACATGCTAGGTCTATCGGTCGATCGGTGGTCGACCGTTGCTTGTGCTGGTTGTGTATATATATATATATATATAATTTTTAAATAAAAATAAAATAAATAAAAATAAAATAAATTATGCACAATCAAAGTTTAATATAAATAACAATATAAATTGGATTTATGGAACTTATATGAAAATTTATAAATATAATATTTATTAATTTTAAGTAATTAATAAATTAAAGAATAAATTAGAGATTGGCTTTTAAAAATCATATAAAAATTTGATATATATTTCTAAAAAAATAAGAAACACAATCTAATTAATATTTTAAGTGTTATGAAGTAAATTCTGTAGTTAATAATCTAATTAGAGATATGCTATACACTTTTGTTTATTAAATAATTTAAATAGCACTTTGATATTCAATTTAATTCTATGAATGTTAATTGTTCGTTCTTGATGTTTTTCTTTGTTATTAAGAGACTAATGTAATGGATGATTCATTATCTGATCATTTAAATAAATTATATCTGCCAGTTTACAAATTGACATTTTATTATAGATTTGAAAATATAATTTATTAATTAAAAATGTTATACCTTTATTAAAGGGAATATATGTTGGTTTGAAAATGTTTATTTGAAGATTGTGTGTGTATACATAGGAAAATAATTAACTTTTATCAATTAAGGTTTTAAGTATTTTAAAGCATTATTCAATTTTAATAAACTGATATAAGAATATTTTCTGTATATCTATAAAAAAAATTGATTAATGAGATTTTCCACATTATTTCTGATTACTCATCTTCTCTTACTGATTCTGATGAGACGAGTGATTCACCGTTGAAATGTATTTTGATTTGGTGATTTAAGATGATACAGTGATAATGTAACGACCCGATATTTTGCACCATTTGCATCCGCACATGTCGGACTTGAATAATTCAAAATACCGAATTGTTAATTTAAATTTGGCAAAACTGAACATATACAGTAAATAAATAATCACAGATCACAGACACAGAGTAATAAATGCAGCGGAAGCAAAAGATAGTAGTTCATGAAGCTACTATATACATATCAGAGTTAAATAAGGTACAACAGATGTCTCGAATACATAATCAAATACAATATCAGAATACATCACTAGAATCAACTGGATATCTGAAACTGGGTAGATAGCCGGATCTCCAAGCGAAGCTCCAACTCCAAAGGTGAGTCTCGAATACTGGTACACTCAGTCTGACCCGAGCGTAAAGCAAAACACAAAACACTCGAGTCAGGATTAACATTCTTATATCATTAAATCCAACTCAAGTGAAATAGCAACTGCAATACAAGTAACTCAAAGGATGTTTGGAATAACCATCCTTTAAGGATCCGTTAAACTATCTACTATGTAGTAGTGTACGATAAGTAGATAATGCCTATCAGTAATATAAAATATCAAAATAGTGTTAAGGCGTTACCATTATCCACCTTAACACATTTTATATAAGCGTTATAGTCTATACAGCACTGTAAACTCCACCGTAAACTAGTGGGATATCAGGGAGTACTCCATAGGTATAACACAAAACAAATCGTAGTGGTCGCGTATAGGGATATAAGTATGACAAGGCACATGAGGCAATACCCAAGGTAGTGAAACTACCGTTTGCCTGATCCGGACTGGTGAGAACGCATCGCCGCAGCGACCGCAACACCACGAAACAACACTCCCAAATCAAGGGTGCACCAATCGACAACAAGTAATGAGTAGTTTTCGAAGAAGTGTGTTCGCTTGAGGTAGCTGACCTCCATTTGGCCCGGCACGGCTCCTGTTTTAGTCATTTCCAATTTGACACAAGTGTCAAGGCTATCCATTATCGTTATCTTTCTTCAGTCATCACGTACATCATTCCAACCACTTCATTCTGGATCACACTCCGCGTGTATTTATTAAAGTGGTTTTCGGTTTAGACAGTGAGTATGTCCCTAACCGATTCCGGTCTCTTTAATAACTTTCGTGATTATTACACCGATTGGTCGTTTATATATTTCAAAACCAAATCAATTATAATTTCAATTAGAATTTATAAACCAACATTTCATTTCTCTTTCGAAATCAATTTCCATAATTTACGTTTCAAAACTTCCAAATTACCATTTCCAAATCTTATAATTCAATTTCAATTTTTATGTAAAACAATTCAAATATTGATTCAAATTCATATATAAGTTTCATTCTGAAATCATTTAAATTAATTTAATTTAACATTCAAATCAATTTAAATACATTGATCGAATTTATTCAATATTCATTAAGTTAATTATCATTCAAAACAATTTCTATTTAATTTCCAATTCATTAAATCAATTATTTAAGTTCGACTCCATTATATCAAAACTTACAAATTTCATTAAATTAAATTCATCAAATCAAATTCTTTACATTTCAAATCTTACATTAATTTCAATAAAACACATTTTATTTCTTATTAGAGAAATTCAATTTCACTTATTAATTTACTTAGTTACCATTTCACAACTCAATAAATAAAGAAACTTAATTTCACTTATTCAAGAAGTTCAATTTCTCTTATCAAAGAATTCCAATTTTTATTTAATTATCAAATAATTCAATCTTATTTAATTATTAAATAATTTCAAAACTTAATTATTAACTAATTTCAAAACTTAATTATTAATAATTCCAAATTTAATTATTAAATAATTAATTTTAAACAACATTCTTTCAACAACTACTATGTTAATATTTTGATTCAGATTTTTAAATATTAACATTTCCTTCCATAAAAATTCAAATTCCAACTTCGTTTCAAACCATTTTTATTTATTCAAATAAAATCTTCATTTTATTTTTAAATCAAAGTATTGACCAATCGGTTTTTATTTAATTCTCTATCCTAGGTCAAAGTTCAATTTGGGTATTTATCATTTCAACCCGATTCCAGTTCAATTCAAAAATCAAAGCATAGCAAAGGGAACTTGCAGTGTGATAAATGGAATGGTGTCAAAGTAAATAAACAAGCAATAACAACAATCAATAACCATCCAATAATCAATTCAAATAACCCTGAAATAATCGTATTAATTCACATTGTTGTTTGTGCGAATTAATATAATTATTTCTAGAATCTACACTATCATTTCATGTAGATTAAAGATTATTACATTAATATTTAAACGGTTCTTCACTTGTCATTCATTATTCAATTTATATTACATAAATTATACAACATACATTAATGGTTCAAAGTGTAGTTAACACTATTCTACGTGTCAATTTATTTAACATTTAAAGGGGGTCATATTATACACATTTAACTAATCAAATTCAACATTTAACTATCCTATATCAAGTTCAATTGCATAATATTTATCATTTTAACATTAACAATTTAACGTCCAATATAAACATCAACAATCAATCAATTATCAACCAAACTGTATTATCATCGCATAAATAATTAACAGATAATGGTGTCAGATGTCACAGGTGAACTGATACAGGTAATAGCATATATAACAGTGTAATTAACTAACAGCAACATATTTCAATTGTCGTTTCAATTGAAATAAAATTTAATAAATAAAAGAACGTTAATCGTGAGTGATTGCTCACCTTTCGAGGCTAGAGAGATAGGCAATGAAGTGAGCTACGAAATCCAAAGCAATGCGGAATGGACAAGATTTTTGATGTAGAAAATAGGCATGACGGACAAGGCTGATAATGGAAAATCGAAGAGAACGATTGAATCAGTTGATGTAAATTGAACTAAATATATATGAAATCAATATTTAGTTTAAAACAAATAAATAAAATAAATCATCATACATACATAAGATTGGAATAAATACTTGTATATTATATTAACTCATATTTGAAACCCAATCCAACCACCATCTAAAATTTAAATCTTTATAAAAGTAACCTAAAATATTAAAATCAATATTCATTTAATATCATATATATATACTTTCAAAATGTAACGGCAATGGAGGCATGAATTTATATACATTTATCTTTATACATAACAACATGCAGACTTCAAAGAAAAATATTATATTATATATGATGATATATAGCTTATACATAACGCACAAATTTTGTACAAAACTAATATACAACCCAGGCGAACTTTGAATAGGACTTAAATACGAATATTATAAATATATATAAATTTCTCTCTGGATCCGTATAAAGCTTTAAGCTCAAACAACAGAAATGAACTAATATGTCATAAAACTACCCACTGTTTACAAAGCTTAGTAACATTTTAAATCCAATAGAAATGTACTTTAAAACAAAATATATCAAATCATATAAACTGACAACGTTCAACTAGAAAATATGCATATAACAGCAAGTATTATATATAGCTAAAAAAAAGAAACCAATACTAACACGTAATAATCTATAATATAATATGTATAGTACCTTATATAGACACATATTACTGTACCATAAACCGATATATAACATATCTCTACTTGCAAAGCTTACATAACTAATACATATGTGTATATATATACCAACATAAACAACAAACTGTTTATATAATATATGACATATATAACTAATATATATAAGAGTTTGAAATATATTATTATTATGAATTTGTGGTATATAACCTTCAGCCGAAAACATATATAAGCTTGGGCTTAATAACAAATATGCCTTCCATCTACAAATATATATAACCTTTATATATAAACTATACATAAACGTACCTATATTGTAATACGATATGCATACCCCTTTTATATAAGTATGAATGACGAGGGGAGTAAGGCACGGCCGTGCTGAGGAGGGGGAAGGATCGACACGGAGTTCGAGGCGTTGGAAGGAGCAGAGTTGCATGAAGCTCTGGTTTCGGAAATGGTGGCAAGTGGGTGGTCGGCAGAGGGGAAGAAGCAAGTGGTCGGGGCTGAGGTCGCGAGAGGTGGGGTTGCGGGGTACTTAGGGCGGTAGTGGGTGACGGGGCAACTGCCGGCTTCGGCCATGGTCGGACGAGGATGGGAAATGGTGAACGGGTGGGCTTCACGAGGCGGAGGAAGGCTTGCATGGGTGAAGCTTCGAGTTTCCTGGAGAAGCACAAAAGTTAAAAATTTTCTCATATCCAGGTTTATGAAGGAGGATAGAGTTTAGATTTAGGAGATGATAAAGCAGGTTACAGAGAAGAGGATGAATGCTTTATACCAATTCCTTTAATATATATTTTCTATACTTAAGTGACAAATAAATGGAACGAAACGAAATGAATATCAACCAACCAAATGCGAATAGTCACAGCCGATAATCAATTTTGGGAATATAAAAAAAAACAGTGCCCATTTATATTTTCAACCATTGGATACCGATGCATATGCATATGCTTTTCAACCGTGGGAATATAAAAAGCAGTGCTTCGAGTTTCCTGGAGAAACCATTTTATATTTGTTTTGAATGGACACAAATCAAAAGTTAAAACGGATACCGATGCATTGGACCGTTACACAGTTTCCGCTGTGTACCGGACTTCAAAACGCAGAAACAAATATACCGTAGAGATCAGCATGACGAGACGATCAAAACGGTATACGGATATCAGCGGTACGATTGAATTTATAAAATTCGAATTTTTCTACTGGTGGAAAATGCAAGAAAAACGTAGAAAAATAAGATCGACGGAGCCAAAGAAGTCCGAATTTGGAAAAACGAAAAATGACGTTTGCTCAGAAGATGGTTTAGAATTTTTCTATGTAAAAATATTTAGGTTCCGAAAACATTTATTTTCATCGCTTTTTAACTGATTAAATTGAAGTAAATTTACGCGCGAAATAAACTTTCATATTTTCGGACGAAAATTTACCAGTTGCCATGTTTAACTAGACGCATTCCAAATATCAAATTTATATTTCAAAATTTTATCGTTTAAAATTTCACAAATTTTCAACTAATTACGATATTAAAACAGTTAAAATTTACGGGTCGTTACAGATAAAATCCTTGATATTGTTTTCTGATATAATTCTATGTGAGAGAAATCCGAATAATCTGAGTATAATATTATTTGGGCTGGGCTCTCCAGTTATTCTTAGGACTCATTATACAAAATATTATGTAGACAGAGTGTAATTTATAAGTAGTGAATAAACGTTTGAGTATCACATAGTGGTATAGGATGTTGTAGTGATATATATTTGATTATTCATTGTAAGTAGATGACACTCACGTAAATGGAATAGTGGTATGGGTGTGAGGTGATACACGTAGTGATGAGTATAGCTTCGTGCTTATTTTCAATAAGTAAGCCAACATGATTTATGATGAGCATGACTTCGTGTCCATTATTAGTTCTATATGCCATTATTATGATGTACTCCTTTTATTGATGTTGTAGAGAGCCAAATAGCTAGAATCCACCCTAGTGGCCTGATCGTGGGATCGTACCCCAGATCTGTGACACCATATATTTATATAGCTTTGTGTTTTCGCTATGTACATTTTCCTCTATGTCACATAGGCCAACCGTCTGCTACCTATAGGGGATAGAGTCGGGTCATGACTTATGAGTCCTCACATTGACGAGCACACTGGTTGATATGTATCATGATGTCATGAAGGTAACTAAGACTATAGAAACTTCGCGACTCTGGAACTTGTTTTATGCTATCATTCTCCCTTCTGGTACTAATGGAGTGATAGATTTCCATATATTATTGATACACCTCACTTTAGAATAGATATGGGTTTGAAGACCAATATATTGTTATATATATGGCTCTACTTGGGATTTCATGTCTGTCATACAGTCATTCCCCAACACGATATATTTTGATAGTTACTATATGAGAAGATGAGATTATACCTATGATAGATGTCCAGAGTATAGCGGATTCTCAATATATTGATAGGAAGCCTATTCTATCCTATACACATGTATTGATGATGATGTTTTATAGAGATGGAGAGATATATTTGTGCAATGCTACATGTTAGCCTGATATACTTGCTGATATCTCACTTATTGATGCTTTGATGGCTAACTATGATATTATAATTGTATTTCATGCATAGTTATATATATTTACATGTCGTCTGATGATTTGAGTACCTTTGGTAGTGTTATCATATTATTATTCTTTGTTTATACCTAAGTAGTTAATATCGGTATCGAATATGTATCAGTCAAATACCGATATGAGATGTTTTAAAATCTCATGATAATATCGGCTAATATCGGTAAAATATCAGACATGTGTAGAACTTGTTATAAATGATATTATACTATGTTATAATGTTATATTGATGTCAAGTATTCAAATATTTAGATAAATAATTCCAAATTACTTTTGCACATGGTTATGGATTATAATCCATTTACTGAGATATTCTATTTAATACAGATCAAAATACAGGCTCATAAAAACCAAGAAATTTGTATAATGTACATCTTTATTATTTTCTTTGTTTTTATACTATATCCATTGTTTCTTCAGTCATCTAATCATCAATATCACTTTCATAAATTTTCCATTTTCCATATTTCTAATTCGTCGTTTTCATTTTTACTTAATTTATCGAATAAGCAATGTTAATTTGATACCAATTACTACTTTTTCTTATTTTTTTATCGATATGTTAAATACATAACAATAGAGGTCTTAAACCTTTTGTTCTAGGTGCATGATAATAGTTAATAAATGAATTTTCATAATCTAACTTACCAATTAGAAATGGTGAACAAAAAATAACTAAAAAGAGAAGTGGCTCTTTCATGATCTTGTTTTTAGTGGTAAAGTCTTCAAGGAAAATAGTACATATAAAATAATGGAATATTAGAGTTTTCTTTATTGCAAGAATTATGAAGAAGTCAAAAACTATATGGTTAAAACTAAAAAAATAAGTGCAGTGAGATATCTAGTACCGTCTACAAATTTTCGTTCACCATATATAAAAAATATATTGAGAGTGTGAAGATATTTATTAGTAAAGATATTTTCTCAAACACATACAATAATGAATGATATTCTTAAAAAATATCAGGTATTTTACGCTAAATGTCAAAGTGATATATCGGAAAATATTGAACGACGTATCGGTAAAGATATTTTAAGTAAAAATTTGAAAAATATCGACTTAGAAGAGATATGAGATATATCGGCGGTATATAAGCGATATTATCCCATATTAACTGCATAGATTTATACTATGGTACCTATATTATGGATTCTTTATTTAGATATAGTATGATCCGTGTGTAATACTCGGGTCAGTCCAAGATATTTTATGTACATGGACGATATGACCAACATGAGTTTTAGTGGGTTTAGAAGAAATTATATTAGGATTGTCGTATGATATTTGAATGCCATTAATTCATTGTAAATATATATACTACTGAGTTGTATATTTATTATCCATTGCATTGCATTGAGATAGTTGACATTTAAGATGATTTGTATCATTACAGTATCACCTATTATATATTATATGTTATCACTGCGATTCTGACTCTGTATTCTCTGTTATTTATTGTATACTGCGTATTATTCTGTCCTGGAGGCACATGTGTTTATTGCTTTGTACATATACTGTATCCGTAGGTAATTTATTTATTTGATGTTTTAATACGTACCAGGGTTAGTCCAACAGAATATTTATATGTGTATCCTCATATATTCTCATTCTTCGTATTATCTGAAAGTATTACTCTGTAACACTCTTGGATAGTATGGGTATAGTGGTGAGGTGTTTTATTTTGATATTAGACCAAGGTTTAGAACAAAATATTGTATATTAGAGACACAAGTCGAGACTGTAGATGAGGCTTAGAGTCCCTGACCCTTGGTTGTGTTGGGGAGTCCCTTATAATAAGGGATGGTGGATATATATATATATATATATATATATATATATATAAAGGATGATTACTGGGGTAATCATCAAGGGACGCATTAATATTTTAAAAATTATATAATTACTTTTTGTTTATTTCTTTGAGTATGTGATAATAATGGTTGGAGTAGCAAGTACGAAAGGAGTTAGTCCATGTAACACCCCATGTCTCTACCTATACTATTAAAGAGTAATACATAGTAATACTGTTGAATAATATGGAGAATAAGACGATATGGGATACACACATGAATATTCCCTTGGATTAACATTGGTACGTATTTAAACATCGAATGAATAACTCCCTACACGTACATAGTATCGGCACAAAGCAATAAACATTGCTGACACACGAATCTATAGTAAATATCAAAGATCATAGAGCCAGTCCCAGCGATAATATATAATAAACAACATATAAAATGTCCAAAATACATCACAATGATATACACACAAGAGACTATATAGTACAAGATGATAATCTAAAATACAAAGTATCTAGGCTCCTCTAAGCCCAGAAAACACATAAGCTGGTCTCAAAGCCCATTCACTTGAAATGTCTCGGACTGACCTGAGTATTATATAAATAATAAACATGTCAGACTATATCTAAATCCAAGGTCAATAAACATATGTAACATTATATATACTGGGTATAAATTGAATAATGTTCCTTCAGATATTCCCAAATATCATATAACGTAAAACACCATAAAACCAAGCATAAATTTGTCGTCACCGATATTACTCAAATCAATATGAAATCTTGGAAACCAGATCAAATGGGTGAATCATCCATACATTAAAATCACCATCAATGTATAAGAAATCTTCAAGTAAAATAGTGCTAACCCAACAATGCACAAAATAGATATAAACAGACATTCCAGGGTGTCAACACAAAAAAAAATATTCACTCAATATACAAGTTGCAACACATGCTAAATGAAAATAAAGGCGACGCACACAGATAAGAGAAGTTGGCAACACGCGCCTAAGAAAATATAAGTGGCGACACACTCCAATAAAGTATAATCGGCGGCACATGCCTAAGGAGATAATTGGCAACACTTGCCAATGAAAAAGGTATTCAATGACACACGCAGATCAAGGATACGGGGATTGATCATACTCTGGACACAGTCTCAAGTATAATCACAACTCATCATCTCACAAATAAAAAGAAGTATATCTCTATATCACACACACCGGAAACAAAAGGGAGACTGATAGCGCGCACACACTTGCTCTATGAGACCCATACGTATTCGTCCGACATGGTTCTTGTAGTCTAACCTCCCCCTCGAAATCGTGACAATATCCAATACATGTCCAAAATATGCTGCAAGACTACGCTATACATTAATCACGACCCGACACTTTGCCTTAGTAGGTAACTAACTGCTCGCTTAGGTGAAAAAAATGGGCTATACATTGTTGACACACGAATCTATACGTGGCCAACACATGGTTATAAACATTGCTAAGACATGGCAATAAGAAAATGGTATCACAGATCTAGGGTGCGACCACCGTAATCAGGTTGCCAGGGTGGATACTAGCCAATTCGGTTCAACTTTCGCACCATAAAGGAAGTAAGACAGTAATAGACAAATACTTAATATATGTAATAGCTAACACATAGCTACATACTCGTGCCGACATACGACCGTATACGTGACTCACCGCAGCGAGCCAAGCCATTTGAATAAATCCCTGTATGAGTGTCATCCACAAGCAAATAATAACTGAAGATATAACACAACGACATCCCATACCACCGCGTGTTACTAGTTCGTTTATGCAGTACTCACATATCGCACTCGCTCCATCAATATTCTATAAAATGTGTCCAAAATAACCGGAGAAATATTACTGAAATTCCCATACTATACGGTATTATAACTCTGTTTAATCAGATTTCTCGTCACACATAATAGAAATCATCACAAAATCAAATAGCAAGATCCCATCACCGTATGAAATCACATCACCAATCAAATCTATATCAACGGTGAATCATTCATAATATCGAAATCTATATATGAAAATGAGAAATAAGAAGATGTAGAAGTCGTACTCAAAATCCCAATTTTTATTTTAAAAAATGAAATAATAATAATAAATTTCAACAAAATATTTCTTTAAACAATTAAATCAAATATTCTAATATTTATATAAAACATTCAAAATTAACTTATAAATCAAATATCGTTTAAAGAAGTCTTTCCTTGATTTTCCACGATTAGTTAATATTCCATAATAAATATATAAACTTCAAGTAAATTATATTTATTTCTAGCCATAAATATAATTCAAAATCTGGACTTCATATTCAAACCAATCAAGAATATAACTTTTCCTTTAGAGCATTTTTATCAAACAAACACTATTCAAAAGAAATCCCCCTTTGGAAATATTATTAAAACTCATCATTTATTTATATTTATAAAAATTATACACATTTCAGTATATTAAAAATATCTCTGTTTTCATTTTTGATACACTTTTATTTCAAAACAATTTCCAACAAACATTTTACTTTCCAACAGCTTTTATTTATTTATAAATATACTATAATTAAATTTACAACCACATAAATTATTTTCCAAAGCTTTTTAAATATTTTTAAAGACAAAAAAATCAATCGAACGTCCAAAATAAAAATTACAGAGTTTAATTCTTCTAAATCATGAACAAAATCATTAATATAGATTTAATGTCTAGCCTGAATTGAATTCTGGTCATCTATACAATGAACACGCACATATACAAAAATAACTACACATCAAAATGCAATCGGACGACATCTCCTTTGCATTTTGACGATCAAACATACACAAATTCTCAATTTCAAATCTAATATCATATCCAAACAACTATAAATTCCGAACGAACAATCAAACCACAAAAGGTTATATCATGCTATTTCAATCACTAACATCCATATCAATCAATTTCATCCCATTCAATATCAAGCACTAAATGGGATAATTATATAGATAATGGGATATAGAAATAGTTATGAGTTACAGAGATAACTCACCTCATGATGTTCAGTTTACCAAAATAGCGAAAATCTCCGCTGCACTACCACTACCTTCATCAATCACTGCCCTTAATCATTAAATGCTTCTACATTGCAACTTCACATTGCAATCCCTCATATCAGCAACTGCACGCATGAAGCCCCAGGTCATCGCCAACTCCAATGTCGCGGTCTACCATGTTCGCCACTTGAATACCAACTCGAAGCTCCAGATGTCGTGCGTGAATTCCCAGATGTCGCATATAACTCTAGACGCCTCGACATAATCGCCAGCTTCTCCAATGCCCAGTCATGAGTCGCCCTTCGTGGCATCAATTGCTGGCCACTTCAAAGTCGAACGCAATGTTCGATTTCATTTTTTCTATGCGCGATTTTATTAAAATTGGAAATTAGGGCTTAGGCCAAATTCCAAGACTAGGGATCTTGTTTCTTTCTTTTTTTCGATGAAATCAGATAGGGGTCCAGAAAAGTAAAGAAGGATATGAGATTGATGGGCTTGGGCCAGTCGGGCTCCAGCTGTTCTTTTCTTTTTAAATAACTCCTGCATCTTTTTGTAAATAAAATTCCAATCTGAAGTAAACTGACTTACACATTATTCTATAAAATATAATTTGATAACTACACAATTCCATTTGATCCAATATTGTTTTAACCTATTTAACTATTCAATGTATAATTCGAAAAGAATTTATTAACTTATTTCAATCTATTAAATCAAAATCTTATATTAAACAAACTTTAATTAACTAAATTTATTTTCAAAATATAAATTATCAAACATCAAATTTAATCATTTTCATTTTAATTAAATTAATTTATTTATATGACGTAGAAAGAAGGATTGTTATAGACTCCCACCCTTAACAAAATTGCATCCTTGCAATTTCTAATTGAGAGACATCAAACACAACTCCTACCCTGACTTTCCTCGTATCTACAATCTTCTATCAAACTCAACTACACAATCCTTTATGTGGCTCACACACTTTAACTCCTCCTATCGTATGCTATGATTTCAAATATATCCAAATAACAACTTTTTATTCATCACATACGGTAAAATTTATGAAAATATTTTAAGTGTCGGATTTTCATAAAATATTGGTAGAATCTCCTTTTTACGTAGAGCGTTCCAAAAATCAAAATATAATATAATTACATGATATACATCTCTGAAGAGGCATCCCAATATGGAGCATCCCAAAATAGGGGGAAACAAGATAATATCGCAGTATTTCAGTATAATGTAAAAACTTGCATTTATTTAGCATTTCTAAGCAAGATAGCTTATTATTTGGCCAGCGAAATCGAGCCAACATAGCCAATATGTCCAAATATGCCTCTAGAATTACTATACTTAACTCAGATTCAAACATTAGTCACAAATAGTAAAATATGATAAGCCTGTTTAAGTTTAGTTAATATATGCACCATGTACTTTAATTTTAGCCACTACTAAACATAGCTATAAAGACTAAAATCACCAAATTAAACAAGGATTTTAAAATAGAGTCATTGCATATTGCATTAGCATTCATAAGCCTCTCAAATCATCAAAATATCAAATATACAAAAAGTTATGCGGTAATTCACAAAACACCATAATCTGAAGTGGTTAAGTAAATGCAGACCCACTTTCTAAACTCGCATTTTTAGCCATAAAAACATCAAAATTTTGAGAAATACTTCAAACAAAAGTTGTTACTTATATTCTAAGCTTTTCAGAATGAGTAAAATCATCGAAATCATATAGAATATTCAAAGGTTATGCTTGAATGAAGACAAGGCTGTTTTGAAGATTTTACACTTTCAAAACAGCGAGTACTTCACATTTTAATTTATATTTTAACCCCACTACAAAATTTGGCATTGATCTTCAAATAATTTTTTTTCACTAATAAGACATCTTTCTAATAAAATTAAATTCTTCAAAATCAGATCAATTGTTTGAGATTTATGGTTAAATTAATCAAAGTATCTCAAAACACTCTAAAATGATTTTACTTCTGAAACATTTCAAAATCTATTTATGAAACTATCATTAGATTTACAAATATCTTTCAATAGTAATTGTTAGCCCGAAAAATGGATCAACATCCAGAATCAAGATTAAAGCACCGGTTCAATTAAAAGTAAAAAGAAAACGTAGAAAATAGACAAGAACACACAGAAGTTTTTATAGTGGCTCGGCGTAATCTCCAGCCTACGTCCACTTTAATCTTTTTATTAGTTGATCTCTCTCTGGATTACAACTAGACAGATCCGATCTGACCATAATCTAGTGGATCCCTAATTTACAATGGTGTTAAGAATGTTATTTGAGGAGAACAAAAGTGAAGAAATTGTAATGGAAGCTCTAAGTCCAAAAGTGTTGAAGGACATCTAGCCAAAAGAAGCAGATCCTTTTTTGGCAGTAGGTAGGTTGGTATTTATAGAGGAATTGGGCAGCATAGAGTCAGAAACCTATCGGCAAGGAGGTCCAGGAGCTAGCCCGAAGTCATCCTTGAAGAACCTAGCCAACTCGAGTTATCATGATAAATCAGTGCCGGGTTATTACTGGTAACTCGGTGCTGGGTTAGCACTGAAAACTCGGTGCCGAGTTATCACTGATAACTCGGTGTCGAGTTATAAACCTTAGTGCAATTTGCACCATTCCAGTTGCATGCCTTTCCTGTATTCTAGTTGAGTTGTTCGAGCTCTTGTTCTATTGTCTTTGAATTAAGTCCGTGGACCTCTTCCATACCCAATATTCCTTAGCTTTATACTTAGCCAACACCTAGAGTAAGTCATCAATTCCTTGTAGCATTACATGATCATGAAATAATGGAGTAGAGTGACCTATGCATGAAGTCCAAGAAGTCATTCGGTGAGCACCTATAGGTCGGATCCGACCTATAGGATAGCTCGAGATCGAGTTTAGATGGTTAGGCCAAACCACTCCAAAGTTTTTCTAAGTCCTTCCTTGTGTTTTTCTATGTACACATGTCAAGTTTCAAATCATTCCGATTCCATTTCAATCTTCTACATCCAGTTGAATCTACTTTGGTGATAACTTGGTGCCGAGTTATGGACTTAGTATATTTTTAGTTGAAATTTTCCCGAGTTATTTTCTTAGTTCATTTGAGTGCTCCTTCCAGATTTCAAGTCGTTTCATCCTTGTTTAAATCTTCCGAGTCTAATTGAAATCTGCTTTGCCAAAAAGCGGGTTTACGCTTGCCCCCGAAAGTATGCATTTCGGATGTAAGGTGTACTTTGCTCAAGAACAAATTACGATAATCCATAATCAAATTGTGATTGTTGAGATCTCTGGCTATTCCAATCAAGCTCTCTGGCAATCTGAATCTTGATCAATTATATGGAAATATCATCTCTCGAATCCAAGTTATCCCATGTTCGCCCATGGCTTATCTTTCTTATAGCGCAAGGCGTTTAAGTCCTTTTACACAATTTGCATCCATCCGGGGCATGGTCTCACCGGACCATTCATCTCCCAATCTAGGACTTGATCTCTCCATACCATTCTTTACCCACTCTGGGGTTCAATCTCTTTGGGGGTCACTTGCCGAGTCTGATCCGCTTGCTCTCTGATAAGGGAAACCAACGATTGAGTAGGCCTATACACTCACTCTTCGGTAAAGGGCCTACCCTCGGCCTCTCTGGGTCCTTGCCGAGTCCAATCAACTCACTCGTCGGCAAGAGGACTCAACGACAAGCAAACCCATCCGTTCACTCTCTGATGCGGTGACTTACTTCTTTCACTTCGGTCCCGTCTCTCTGGACAAAACTTAAAGCGATCAATATCGTACAAGCCCATCCGCTCGCTCTCCGACGAAGGAACTTGCACCCTTCACTCTTGCTCCATTTCTCCGGACGAAACTTAAAGCGATGAATATGGTACAGGCCCATTTGCTTGCTCTTCGGCAAGTGGACTTGCACCCTAAAGTCCGGCCCCGTCTCTCCGGACAGGACTTAAAGCAATCAATATCAATCATCAAATTCAATGTGGATTTTTCAAAAGTCAAATATTCAAATCAAAAAAAAGAAAACAAGCAAAAATCCTAAGCATTCATCCTGGATATCTGACTCAGAGTGTGCCTAGAGACCAATCTAGGTCTCGTACACATGTAAGCAATTCGAGGTTATTATCATCCTAAATAGTCATCTCAAGCATCCTACACAGAGCATGCTGTAACGACCTATATTTTAACTATTTTAAATTACTAAATTTAATATGATTATTGAATAAAAATTGTTAGAAATAAAATTTAATGAATTATTTATGTAATTTATTTAATATGAACTTGAATAAAATTTTGAAATAACCAATTTCGAAGATTTTGGCAATAACAAATATTGAAATGAATTTCTATATATTGAATGTGTTTATAATCAATAACTGGAATTTAATAATAAATATTGAATTATTTAGATAGAAATAAAATAATTATTGATAACTAAAATTCATTTGAAATTAATGGTTATTAATGTAATTTACTGGATAATTAAATTGTTTAAATTTAATATTGGGAATTATATAAATAATTGAATTTTGAATTTAATGTGAATGAAAATGATGTCAAATGTTGATTTAAATTTTATTAAACAAGAATGAAATTGTTTGCTTTTAAGATTGAATTTAAAAGTGGATAAATAGAAATTGAAAATTTTATATTTCAATTAACGTGTGAAAATAGCCATTTTGGCCACTGTCTCGGGTTTCGACAAAACTAATTTTATCGGATCCGTTATAGTGAATTATTATAGTATTTCAAGTTTCGTAGCGATCAGACTTATTGTTTGGCCGTGCGAGCTTGAAACGCGTAGAATTCAATTTTAGAATTTAATTAAAATAAATGGATTTTGAAATGTTATCTTATGAATATGATGAAATTGGCTCCCGACATATGTTCCATTGTGTTCGGAATAGAGATATAACATATGGAACGCCAGGCAGCATGTCTCATTTGGAGTTCGAGAAATTTTGGACATAAAGAAGCTAGATATTTTTCAAGTTATAATAATATCTATACTTTCCCTCATCCAACATTCGTACGCACAGCCACAAATCTGTCTCCCCTCGTACATCCTTCTTTGCCCATTTTTGATTTTGCAGAGCAAGGGAAATAAAAAAAGAAAAAAAAAGAAAATGGGCGAATCGCGAGACGAGCACGCGATGGCGCGAGGGGAACTACGGTCGCGGAGGGGGCCCGAGGTCAGGTACAGGCGGCAACTTTGGTCGCGCATTCTAGGGTTTTGTGCTTCGATCGGCGAGCATGGCATTTGCGGTGGAGCGAAGGTGGGGAAGGTGGGCTCAGCAGTGGTACGACACGGTCGATGTTGCGGCGACTGGGGTAAGGCGAGGCGGTTTGTGTTTGACTATAAAAATAAAATAAAAAATAAGAACGAAGACGCACGTGAGTAGGAAGAAGAACAATGGCCTGGGCGTTGTTGCATGAATGAAGAGGAATGGATTAGGTAACAGCTTTGATTAATTATCTTAACTATGTAGTTAAATTTTTATTTAATTGTTATGCTAATAGAATTCATATCTTTCTCATACGAGGCCTGTTTTGGAAGAAATAATTTGCATTGGAATCGTATCGACGTCGTCTACGACATGAAATTGGATTGACATTTATTTAACTCTGAAAATTTTCAGTTTCAAATAAATGTGAGTGGTTTATAACGCTCACGATGTACTAAAAATATTTTTATGTTCGTTAAATTGAATTTATGAAGTAATTTATTTTATTGACTGTTGATTGTTAATAACTGACATTTAAAATTGACATCTGATTTGAACTGATAGAATTTTAAATTTGACAGTTAATTTGAATTGGAATTAAATTACTAGTAAACTCCCGATTATTGATAACCAGTAAATTGTGTGATATTTTGACTGTTTGGATGATTGATTATGATGGATGCCAATTGGTCGATATTGTGGATGATTGGATGTTTATTTATTTTATATATATCCTATATCACCCTATAAACTATTTAACAGCATATAAAACTGTTAATTGAATTATATCGAATAAATTAAGAAATAGGTTGTAATGATATATACATATGACATTATTTTGGATTGAAATGGTATATATCCATCCCTGGAATTAAATTGAAATAACTGATCACTTGGCCAGAGGATAGAAAATTATATACAGACACCGGATTGGTTAAAAAATGGTTTTAAAATTCTTGAATTTGAATTTATTTAAATGATTTTGATTTAAAGGAATAAAATTGAATTACTAAAGAGTTAATTAATTTCGAATTCAAGTTTTGAAATGTTGGAATAGAAATTTTCTAATAGGAATTGTTTAAAGCTTTGAATTTGAAATTTGAAGTTATAATTGAGAAATCTTTTGAATAATGGAAATTGAATTTCAATAATGGAAATTGAATTTGAATAATGGAAATTGATTTGTTTTAAAGGGTTTGAACTTTTACTCAAATTTTGAAATATTGCCAAGTAAAAGCAATGTAAATGGATATTTCAAAATTTGGCTCGAAATTGAATTGTCTTAGAATTTGAACCCTAAATTGAATGATGAAGTTTAATTTAATTTAAGTGATTTAAATCGATATTCTGAAATTGGACTTGAAATGTATATAAACTGAAATAGTTTAAAATTGAGAATTGAATTGAAACTTAAACCATTTGAATTGAATCAATAAAAATCGAAATTGAAATTAATTCGAATTGAAATCAGAATTGAAATTAATTCGAATTGAAATCAAAATTGAGTCGATTTGAATTGAATTGAAATTGAAGATGATTTGAATTGAAAGATTTGGAATTGAATTAGTTTGACTTTGAAACTATTTTTAAATAAATTATTTTAATATAATATATTTAAAACCTATCTTTTAAATATTCAAATTATTTTGATTTTCCAAACTTCTTTACTATAACCCATTTTCAATACTCAAACTATTTTAAATTTTAAACTATTTAAAATTATTCAAACTATTTTCTAAAAATTCAAACTGGTCAAGGGTGGAATGTTTATATTTAAATCGTGGATTTAAAATGCGAATTGGGTTAAAATGAAGTTATAACCTAAATGGAAATTCGAAACGATTCTGGAAATTAATTTGAGAAGTTGGAGCGAAAAAGATTTTCAAGTAAATTAACATATTTTAAAGTAAATATGATATTTTGAAATGAAATGATATGTTGAAATGAATATGATATTTTGATATCAAGTATGAATTGTTTTCGAAATGTAAAAATACCAACGGGTGTGTAAAATGACGTTTGGTTGTTAAAGTGTAACGACCCGAAATTTTCGACCCCGAAAATTCGACTCTAATACGTCCATTGTAGAAATGCCTAACAATCAATCGCCAGAAATTCCAGATTGTTAGAGTTAGAAGAAAAGAGGTAGAAGAAGAGACAGAAAAACAAATCATAGAATCTCACATTCGCAGCAGATCAAAATATAATATAAATTAATAGCATTTATACAAAGGAAAGCTGTATCTGCTAATTTACATTCAATACATCAGAGTTACAACCACACACAATAAACTGGACAGTTATAATCAACTTGTCCCAGACAACAACAATATAACTCCAATATACAGCAGAATATACTCCATACGATTCTGTCATCCAGCTCGCCACCTGAGCTCCAGAATGATCTTACCTGAAAATCTGCAATACTCAGTCTGACCCGAGCATTACAATAAAGTAACACACGGGTCAGGCTGGAAACCAGCGTGAGTAAACCCATATAACTTGAAATACTAAGACATGAAACTTATTTGAATACCTGGGTAACTCGTACCTTTCTACGAGTTCTCATCTTATTAAAGTCAATCACATATTATAAGATCATATCTAAGCAATGTTACTCAGTTTTAAATGTTACTAAATTTATTCCATTCCAGCCTGTTTAATTCCACATATCCAAAGAATTTAGATTACTAATCGAAGTGGTTTCGGGTATTTGCTGATACCCGACCCCGGTCTCTTCGAATCCAATGTTGTTTTTTAAGCCAAGATGTTAAGCTTAATCAATTCAATTTAGAATATCATATCACACAACAATTCATATCAGATAAATAATCTACATTTTTTACAGTTCAACTTAAACATATCATAATACAGAACATCACAAATTATCAAACTAGATATTAATCCAATCATTCAATACAATTTAATTCAATCCAATTCAATCCCTAATGAAAGGTCAATCTATCACCATTTCTAATTAATTAAATTTAATCACAAAATGGATTGAATTAATTTCTTTTAGATCCTGCTACCCTTAATTACTCTCATTAATTAATTAATTATCCTAAATCAATCTCACTAATTAATCACTTACGTTAATTAATCATTCTTTAATTAATCACATTCATTAATTATCCTTAAATTACTTATATTAATCAACTAACCCTTTAATTGATTTTATTCATTAAACCTTTAATTAATTACACCAAGTAATTAATCCTTAATTACCTCCATTTAATTACTTCCATAAGTAATTATCCTCTTTATTTAATTACATTCAGTAATCATCCACTAATTACTTACTCTAAGTAATTATACTTAGTCAGTTACATTAAGTGATTATCCTTAATTAATTAAACAAATTTATTATCTTGAATTAACTACATTAATTAATTAATTATCACTTAATCACTAGTTAATGATTCTTCCCTTAACTATATCCTTTAAATTTTAATTTTAAATAAACTTAGGAATTAATTTAATCAAGATTAACATAATATAAAATTCCCTAAATCAAACAAATTAAGTTCAAAACAATTTACTTTCAAAATCTTTTGGGTTTGATCTTGCTTTGGAACTTGTTCAAAAATCTACTTATTTTAAAACTTGGTTAATACATTATTATTCTAAAACTTTGCTAACTTATATTTAAAATATTTAAAACTCTCGAGCCCAAGGCCCACGATTCTGATCCAACAACACAACTCCCCTCACTTCTTCTTCCTTTCCTCCCTATTTTCTTTATTCCCTGATCTCACCCATTTCCTCACCCTCAACCGTGCATGTACGTGTGCACGTGCACGTCGTCACACCACCGCTCCGATCGACGCTGAGACCTCAGACAAATCATCAACGACCACCTCAACTCAACCGACCCTCCAGAAACCCGATATCACCAATCAAAACGAAATCGACATTCCCACCATACCTGGAACAACCATGCTGCCACAAAAACATCACGCTCCATCATCGTTGACCATCAGACACCATGACGTCAAATCCGAACCCTCGCCAGAGCTTCATGCTCCAAATCCACCTTTCCCGACTAAGTCCGATGCGCCGACGAGCTCAGAAATGCCTCGCAAATGACATCGACCAATCAGTCTCAGAAAACCCTAGTTTACCATTACTTCGCCACCACAGCTTTCGAGAATTTTACCAAGTATTTTTCCAATGCTCTCCACCTCCACAACTATCACCTGACCAAATCCCGAGACCTGCCAATGTCGGCATTGCTGAAATTTGGCCAATGACCAGTTTCCGATCAACTTAAGATTCCTCTTCATATACACATTTAAAAATCTTGAAATTACCATTATAATCGTCATTTTCATATTCGAATTGGATTGCATAATCAAAACTTGAGATTTATCTTCTTTAATTTCTGACATGAACTGATTAACCACTGTAAATTTCCATTTTCGACATAATTACTTCTTATATACACTAGAAACCATTTTTAAGAATTGAATCTAATAACTACAACCAATTTTCTCTCAAAGATTATAACATAAAACTATTTATATAAGGAGATATGGATTTTTGAACTTGATTAAGTCGGTTAAAATCAAGCAGAGACCAGTTTATCATACACTGACATACATATATGTATACTCACAAATATTCAGCTATCAGATTACATACATTCAGACATTTTTCTCCATATTACTCAAGTATTTTCACATGCATCAGGAGATAATAGATTAAAATAGGTGTTACTCACCTGTTTTTAGAGAACAGAGAAAGCTTTATGAACTGGAAGTTGCTTTTGCTCTTGAAACTGGAAGAATTTGAACTACTGCTTGATTATAATTTGAAACGAATTTGAACTTGCCTTAGCTTGAAGTAGTTTCATTGTTGTTGAATTTGGTTTCTCTGATTTTCTCTTTTCTGGTTTGTTACAGGCTTTTGCTTGTGATTTGTTTCTGGTTTTAGGTTGTTAACAGGTTTTGATTTTCTTTGTTTTGGAAATGAGGATATCAAAGAAATGAAAGAGGAGAGAGTAAAGATATTATATAATCTCATTTACTTTTTATTAGAAATAATTAAAATAAATGACACTTGTTCAAATGTATATTACAATTGTTACACTTGTATATTTCTATGTTAAATGACTTAAATTTGTTAAATTATATGCTAATATCTCAACACTTGTATTTTGCATGTGTAAATATATTTTTAAATTCAATTTATTTTAAGATAATTATCTTTTGAATTTCAAATTAAATTCAAATTTAAATTCTATTTAAATCAACACATATGTATACAACACATATTAAATTTTGAAAATAATATTTTTGCCAATTTTAAATAATTATATTAAGAGATTATCAAATAAATATTTATCCAGATATAAATATTTATTATCAGATTTGTTTGTTCAACTATAAATCAGTGTTTTCTATAGTTAAAATTAGATAATTATCTAATTATCTGATGCCCAAAATCCGGGTTATCACATAAAGAGACCGGGGCCTCTTATCAGTATCCTCTCTGTCAATATTGGAACCACTTTAACAACTGTGTACATGGAGGAGAGTCCAGAACAAAGTGGTTGAATTTGGAGTATGTTTGCTAGATTTGAAGAAAGAGAACGATAATGGATAGACCCCAGCACTTGTGCCAATTTAAAATGACTAAAATAGGACGGCTTGTAGGGCCAAGCGGGCTAGCTACCCCCAATTGACAACCGTTCTTCGATTTCTTCTTGGACTTGGTCCATACTATTACTTTTGATGTTAGTTTTGATTGGTGCACCTTGATTTTGGGATAACCTCACTTTGACTGAATATGGGATGGATGGACGTGGTGGGCGATCGTGGTTACGATGTGTTACCACCAGCCCTACGACCCGAACTAGTAGTATCCTACCTTGGGCATTGCCTCGTGTGCCTTATCATACTTTTAACTTTATATGAGACAACTACAAGTTTGGTTTAGTATTGTCCTATCACGACGCATCCCTATCCCCCGACGTGCTACTGGGGCGTTATATGCAAACTGTAAGTCAATGCTTAAAAATGCATTAAGGGAGATTAATATAAAGCCATAACGCTAAGAAAAATATTTATTTTACTGACTAGACATTATACATATAGCGTATTCTACTATATATAAATATTTTGACAAATCCTTAAGAGATGGAAAATAACGTAACATTTCTTGAGTTATTGCACGCACGTTATACACAGGATAAGAGATGTGAAATCCCGTAAACATTTCTGACACTATTACACTCATGTTGTACGTGATATTGATTTGATTCACATAAGGATATTTTAGTCCTGACTTGAGTGTTTTGTCTTTTCATTATGCTCGGGTCACTCTTGAGTTTTTTCAGCACATAGAATATTATTTTCTATAGGACGAAGATGAAGATTTGGTATATTATTATTACTAGTATTATTCCCTTATATCATGTTGTCTGCTGCATTACTATATAATTCTATTATATATATAACTCTGAGAAATGTTGTAAAATTATAATCAAATGTATAATATAAACAGCTTCATGAACTGTTTATTTGATTATTATATTTTGTCATTCCGCTGCGAGATTCTGTGTTTGTTTCCTTCTTTTCTTATTTTACTTAATCACATCCATTGATTATCTATGTTCTGGATTGTTTGAGTTGGACATGTGTGGATTATTGTCAATTTAAACCTTCCGAAATATGGGTCGTCACAGTTGGTATTAGAGCTTTGGTTTGGCGACAAACTTAGCTTTGTGGGATTTGACTCATTAGAGATAGGGTAGAAATACCGTATAATGAGTTTGTTTGAGTGTGTGTGTATATATATATATATATATATATATATGAGAGCGTGTACTTGTTAGTGTTATAAAATGTTTTATATTGTATTTACTTATTCGTTGAGTTGTTTATGAATTCTGGTCGGTGCATGGGATGCCATGTTATCGATTGGGGTTTCTAACCACTTAAACGAGGCAAGTTGACTTTATATTGTTTAAAGATAGGGTAAATGAAATATTTTTATCTGCATTATATATTATATATAAAAAGAAATTGAATGAGAATGAATGAGTAAGTAAAATTAATGTTAATTGAATTTTATTTAAATTGGATTTAAATAAATTGAATGCAAATGAAGTAAGTGAATGTTAAATAAAGAAAAGTTGGCACACTTAAGTATAAGTGGTAAGAAATACTTTAAGTTTATATTATGAAATGAATAAATTTATAAAATAAATTGAATATGAAGTAAATAGGTTGTAAAACCAAGTTTGGAAATACTAACTTAACTAATTTCGGTTATGGATGTTTACAAACTTAAGTAATGAGTTATGAAATAAAAATCTAACCTTAGTTTAAGTTAAAAGAATGAATTTAAACTGAGAATTTGAGAATTTAAATTCCGGTGCTTTTGGAATAGTTTCTAAGATTTTGGAAATAATATTAGTATTATTTAAAAATATTTACGAGTGGAAATTGTTTCAAAAGGAATTAAAAGGAAATAAATCCTGTACTCCCCTCTTCTGCCGTTGGAAAATAATTTTGGTAATGACGGCCGCATCGTCTACATTCATTTTCGAGTCTCAAAGTAGGGGAGGCCACTTAGTAGCTTTGCTACACTTTTGATTCAACAAACAGATTTTGATTTAAAATTTCCAAATATGGTTTGATATATATAAAAGATACGAGTGTGTGTGTATATGTATATATATATATATATATAATTTCAGAATGATTTGAAATGAACCCGATATTTGAATTCTTAAGTTTTTGTTAATCAATGATTTTTAGTTGTAGAAATAAAGTGAATTTTGAATAGTTGGAAACTTCTAAAATGAGAAATAAGAAATATAAGCTAAGTGTTTAAATAAAATACGAGAAGTTAAATTATAACTCTTTAATTTCAAGACAATGGAATTTAAACTTGTGTAAATTATTGAACATTTTTGTTAACTAAAATGAATAAGATAAATTTGTATAATATTCAATTACATTCGAAAAACATATATAAAACTTACCAAAAATGTTTAAAAAGTTGAAATGTTAAATATGAATGGTAATAGAACATTATACAAGTTTGTATTTGAGTAATAAGAAATGTTTAAAGAAATATTCCAAATTGAAATTATGTTTAAAGAAATGTTTATAAAATTAAATTAAGTTGTTATAAAAAAATGTTATAAACTTAGTTAATGTTCTAAGAAATATTAAATGAATAATTTGAGTAGTAAAAATAAATTACTATTTAGATATGAACTTAAGAGAAGGTAAGCAAATAATAAATTAAATCATATCTTTGTAAATTGTTTGAAATGAAAAAAATTGCAAAGGACGGTTTAATATTTAGTTGTAGCATTCTGAGATAATTATAAATTGAATAATATTGTGTAAAAGAAGATACAACTGCATAAAATGATTATGAACTTAAGAAATGATTAATGAATAAGAAAGTTGAAAATTTGAATTATAAAATAAAAGTCAAGTTAAATGAAATTGATTGTGATAAAAAGAGAAAAACTATTAATATGAATTTGAGTTATAAAATAAAATTTACTTAAGTAAAATTATTAATATGAGTTTGAATTAGTGAAATGGACTAATGAAATGATTTATAAAATGAATTGATATAAGATGTTGTTAAACATAAAATGAAACAATTGAAATTTTACAAATTGAATTGAATAAATTAAATGTAAATAAAATAGATGTGAACAAATTGAAAGCAAACCAATTAACTGTTAATAAAAATGGGATGTTAATAAGAAATGATAGTGTATAAATTAAATATTAACATTGGAAATGTGAATCAGTACAAGAAGAACAATCTTTTATAGCGGCATATAGCCACTATTAAACACAACTATAGCGGTTTGATAAACGCTGTATATCGACATGTTATAAAAAAGAATTGTGAATTTATAACACAAAAAAAACCGCTATAAAAGAGCATGATTTCATAGCATAAAGTTGCCGCTTAAAATAGTTATTCTATAGCGCCTATTTCGAGCTATATATCAACATGTTTATAGTATATTCTACATCCATTTACAACATATATATACCGCTATAAAATGTGTAGATACAATAACGCCTATTTGCTGCTATCCATTGACAGTAACCTCATACATTGCATTATCTTTTTATTGCACTTATGTCATATAGTTATAATGCTTTTTAGGAGCTATGCTTTATTTTACTATATATTTGATGCATCCCACTATTACATTTTAATAACGATAATCAAAATGAATCTTCTTTAAATAGATAACAATTTGAACAATGTATGAATGAAAAATATAATAATCAACAAATGTAATGCATATTCATGATAACAAAATAAAGTATCAACTAACAAAAAATAAGTTCAATACAAGAGTTACCAAATTCAATACATATTCATGATAACAAAAGACAACATAGTTCAAAGTTAACATCTACAAGTACCAAATGCATCACTAAGAACTTGAACTGCTCAAAGCCTTTCTTCATGCATGTCTTCGGTCATTGGTAGTACTTCCTGAAAATTCAGAACAATTTGAAAATAATTATATAAAACTGTGATGAAAATTACAGGTTATTGGTAGTACCTTCTATTATTAGATGGATGAAGATTTACATAACTTTTTTAAACATCAAAATTTTTTTAATAATACAAGTGCACATGGTAATCAATTAAAATTGAATTATCAGCACCTCAATGTGGGTAAATAAATAGTAATGAATGAACTAATAGTACCTCAATGCTTTGGGTTGATGGTGAGGACGCACCTAATAGGGTTATATCCGTTCAAACTTTGTAAATCAAGAAAAGGTTGGTCATAATAATAGAGCATGGATGGAAGTGGATATTTGTAGTGTTACAGTTGTTATTACAGTAAACACGAAAAGAGTAAATATTAAGAGTGTACTATTAATTGTATTTAATGTCATTCAAGTATAAATATTATTGGATAAATATAAGTGTTCATAATTCAGTTTACCTGTAACCAGCAGGCGCTTCTTTAAAATTATAATATTCGGTTATCCTACTCTGAGTAATTTTAGAAAGTATAGTACTGTATATCGATAAATATTACTACAAGCATGTAAAGCATGCGATGTGTAAACTGGAAAAAGCTACTTCATGTATAAGAATAAGTGGATGCCTGTGTCCAATCCCTGGTACACGAATACCTTTCTTTTTCATACTTTCGACAAACTCGTACGGAGTGAGCGTCTGAAGAAAAGCGCAACGTTTGAAGAATATCCTAGAAATTTATAGCATTCAAAATTATACTAATGAATTCATTCAAAGCTGCTCAACCTGTCATGTGCATCCTTGAAATAGCGAACAGCATCATCAATGGCACCACCAAAGCGAGGACCAATTGTCAGCAACCCTCTTGTACAAACATAGTTCCAATTATTGGAAGGAAAAAAAATCTTAGTAAATTTTATAAAATTATCTACCAGAGACAAGGCTAGAAACAAGGTCCTTTCCAGCTCTTGTTGTCACTATAGCATTATGAGCTCCAAATACACAAGGTCCATGATCAGCACATAACATTATGCACATCTAGCGATAAATCAAATAATTAGCACAAGGATAGAAAGTCGATCCTTCATTTTCTAGTGCATTATCGTAGAAAAGAAAAGTTAACACGATAAATTTACTTACCTCGATGAATTGTGTACAGTACCGAGCAAGACTGCGCTTGAACCACAGAAGAGAAATGACATCACCAATGCCAAAGCCTTGTTCAATAATAGCAGACAATTGCATACTAACATATGTTGGCTCCTCACCTAGAAAATATTTGAAAACAACACTGATATTAACTGGGTGTGTCTGAAGACAATTATATGCGTTTTATATATTCAGCAACGTGGAGAAGATGGAAATTGTGTTTATCAAACCTCTCTCATCAGAGATTGTCGATATAATATGTGTTGGTGCTCGTACTTTTCCACTCTTGATTGCACTTTTGAGATCTTCATGAACTTGTGGAGGTGTAACATCAGTTACTTGACTAATTTTACCTTCCTCAACCTAAAAAACGATAAGAGTTGAAAAGCAGGAAGAAAAAACAAAAAAAACAGTACAAACTTTAAGTTGAAACCAGTGGTAAATTGTCAAAAATCAAGCACCATAATTTTCCAAACTTAAATAGTAACTCAATTATATCTCATGCAAATATGAAATGTAATTTTCTAGAGCTATATGGAGATTATTATATATTTGTACCACTGGATACCAGAGTTGGAGCTTATTTATGTAGAAAAAACATCCTAGGAAAAACTTGAAAAATTATCAGCAAATCGGATATAAACATACCGGTTTATCGAATGTCTCTTTAATTGCACTTTCTAGTGCCTCGAATGAGGTTGGAACAACTGCTTCTGCTTCTCTAATAGCACTATTTTTTGCTTGTGCAGATTCCATCTCACCGCCACTTTTAGCACCCTGGTTTCAGTAAAAAAAAGTCACTCAATATTTTAGTGGTAATTTAGTTAAAATGAAAGAAGAAGATGAAAAGAAAACCAAAACTCAAGAACTTACGACATGACCAAACTGAACTTCTGACTTGAAAAGTCATGCACATGTCCACTAACCCAAGCAACAAATGGTTTTGGGACCTTTCCTTCCTTTAGAGCTTCCACTAATGAGTATTCATCACGCCCACCAAGCTCACCAAGTACAACCATCATTTTCACCTAAGAAAATTCACATATTTATAAGAAAAAACTTCACATATCTATATGACCGATGTTGATCATGTACTATAAATAGCGTCTGAGTGACTTGATTTATGGATATAATGTACTACTGATGTTAAAACAAAATATAGTCATGTATTAGACAAATAAGCTACCATTGGTATGTTGTCAAACCTTAGAATATGATTAGAAAGAGTTGAGCCAGGAAAAACAACACCACCAATCGCAATGCCTTCATAAATGCCATCAGTAACACGTGCAATCGTGTTGTAAAGCTCATTGGACATGCCACCATATTCACAAGGTCCTTGCATACTGAACGTGTCAAGCTTTTGCTGACACTAAAGTTAACCTTTTTTCATGTAATATTCTTAGACCACATTGAATACATGTAAGGTTTGTTTAGAAGTGCCAAGCTTTTGCTGACACTTATAGTTTATACAATGGCCACAATCCATGCCTCCAACAATAATATAAGTAATCTTAAGTCTGAAACAAAAAAGATTTGAAAGTATAACTAAGTGTTAAAAATATTGTCAAACTCAACCCTTCACACAGATTCGACAAACTAAAATAAGAATCATGGTTCGATGTTTCTATCACAGCTACTACAATGAGAGCAAGGATGTAGCTAGTTAAAACCAAGAGCTTTAGATGAACCTTGACATTAAGTTATCAACAAGTGTAAAGTGCTTAACACACTATTCAGTTATAGAACCATTTGGGAGCAACTTCATTTATAACTATGTTAAAGTAGTTCTGAATAATGATTTTTTAACCTTTAAGTGAAAAAAAATCAAAAGGTAAAAGTAATTAGGAAAGTAAGTTGAAATTGGGATAGATTTCAGCGGTAAAAGTTAAAATGAGCAATAAGTAAATATTTGTTGCTACCGACATATCTCATGACTTATCAACTTCAAAGCAGCTTATTTTACCATCTAATAAATTGTGGGCAAATATAAAAATGGTAATATATGCACCTTACAGTTATTTTAACTGCTTTAAGTACTTACTAGACATGCTCATAATTCAGCCCTAATCCGCTTATTCAAGTGTTTCTATTTAATGATAACTACTTATAACTTATTATAAACATAAATGGGTTGATATGCACTTTGGACTTGCAGATCTGGAAAGCAATAATGAATATTTCATGTTTCATCTTGTTACCAATATTTCAGTTGAGAATATCCTTCATATTCTAATTTCTCAACCAATGTTAGTAAATGTGTGAATCTGAATCTTTTTAAACATCTGAACTAATGTGTGAATGTTTCTTATAATAAGTCCAAGTACATACTAATTATTTCTTTTTCAATAGTTAATTTATTATGATTATTATTATTATTATTATTATAAAATTAGTTAATTTTAGTAAAATTTACTAAATATGATTAATACTTCATAATTTATTATTCTGAACTTAGTTAGTTATGATACTTAGTTAATTTTTATAAACATAGTTTGTTTATTGTTATTATTACTATTATGACCGTTGTTGTTATTAAAGCTTTTAGTATTTTTATTATAAAATTAGTTAATTTTAATAAACTTAGTTAATTTGCTATTATTATTATGTAAACTTATATATTTTTTATAAAATTTAGTTAACTTGGTTAATATTTTATAATTCATCACTTTATTATTATTATTACTACACACTTAGTTAATTTTCATAAACTTAGTTAACTGGCAGAGTTGGTTTATTGTGCCTCTAACTTTGGTGGTGCAATCTTAGATAAGTACAGTGGAACTACCCGTTTCCATTAATTTACATAGTTACTTAAATATCTATATATATAATTAATAATATGTGCACATTAGTTTGAACAAGTTTTATATATAAGCGGATAGAAAAAAAAGATGAGAAAATGAATAGGATCATTTTAGAAATGTGCAAATTTAAATTCATAACCTTAACATGCTTGATCAAATTTGTGCTTGAACCTAGGGAAAAGCTAACATATTTTTACAATAAGTGTTGAATGATATTGTAACAACCCGCATATTTATCGATTTTTATATTTAAATATTTTATCGTTAGTCTGATGTTAGTCCGAAAAGCTACTTTTTGCATACGATCAAATTAGGACTCGAGACCACCCCCATTGAGTTCAAAATGACGTTTGCGATCTTTTTGAGTGTAAACTTCGATATGTTTGGAGATAGTGAAATTTTCGTCACTTTTTGTGTTGAGCTTTTGGTTTGGGCTGCACCTCTTCTACCTCAGCCCAACTCCTTCCTTCTCTTCATCACTTCATCAACTTTGAAGCTTTAGCAACAATGGTGGAGGGAGTAGGAAATTAAAATTCCAAGCTCAAGTTCTTTAGCAAATTCAACATCTAACTCCAAATTCAAAGTGAAGACATTGATTCAAGCTTGTGGTTGATCTTTGCTTTGCCCCCGAGCTCCATCTTCATCAAATTCCGTGAAAAGGTGAGATTTTTAATCTCACATCTTGCCTATATCTATCTTGGACTGTTGGGGATGATCCCTCATCACTTTAGCATGTTCGTTTGCATTTGGTTTGGATTGGATTGGCGAAAAACTTCAATTTTCAGCGTTTTGGTGATTTTTTCTGGCCTTAAGTCGTTTCTGGCCATCCCTAGGTCGTCCACGAGTTAACTCCTTAGGTCGTCCAGGCTGCTAGCTCGCGTGTTGAAAAGTCTCTAACTCCTTAGGTCGTTGCCGACCTATAATCTCCAGGCAAGTCTTAGGTCGTTGCCGACCTATAATCCCCAGGCAAATGCTAAGTCGTTCGCGAGTTAAACCTTAAGTCTTAGGTCGTTGCCGACCTATAATCTCCAGGCAAGTCTTAGGTCGTTGCCGACCTATAATCCCCAGGCAAATGCTAAGTCGTTCGCGAGTTAAACCTTAAGTCTTAGGTCGTTGCCGACCTATAATCTCCAGGCAAATCTTAGGTCGGTTACGAGTTAAGTGTTAGGTCGTTCGCGAGTTAACTCCTTGAGTCGTTCAAAGCTTAAGTCGTTAGGTCGCGTGCCTTGCTAATTCGTTAGGTCGCACGCCCAGTTAAGTCGTTAGGTCGCGTGCCTTTAGGTCGCAAGCCTTTAGGTCGCGTATCCTTAGGTCGAAGCATTTTAGGTCGCTTCCCCTGGACCTCGTTAGGTCGTTCACCTCTAGGTCGCGTGCCTTTAGGTCGCAAGCCTTTAGGTCGCGTATCCTTAGGTCGCCAGTTTTAGGTCGCTGGTTCCCATGCCTCTTAAGCCGCTCGACTTTTGTTAAGTCGTAGGTCGTTGCCGACCTATAATTCCCCAGGCAAACTTTAAGTCGCGAGTCTTAGGTCGCGAACCATGTTAGGTCGCGTACCCTTAGGTCGCGAATCATCTTAGGTCGCGAACCATGTTAGGTCGCGTACCCTTAGGTCGCGAATCACCTTAGGTCGCGCCTCACTGATAGGTCGCGCACATCCTTAGGTCGCGCCTCACTGTTAGGTCGCGCACTTCAGCTAGGTCGCACGGCAGTCTTCCCTTAGGTCGTATGACCTACTTCTCCTTAGGTCGTTGGACCAGCTTGCCTTCACTAAGTCGTATCGTGACGGGGCGCTGCCCCGCACCCCGCACCCCACCGTGGGCGCTGCCCCTTGGACCCCCGCGACCTGACCGGGCAGGTCGAACCCCGTATTACTCTGCGAAGGCAATCTTATCTGAAAAGCATTCATCAGAACTTCCACTTTGATGCATTTTAAGCTGATTTCCTTGGATTTTATTCACGTCTCCGAATGTGAATTTTTGTGATAGATTGTTCCAACAATCGTTTTATGACTTGTCACTTTAAAAGATATATGAAGGTTTCAATACTAATAGTAAATATCAAAACTCTTTCAGCAAAGCGATTTCAACACTATTTTAAATATCAAAAGTTCGTTTTCTCAAACCAATATTCAATCTACTAGTATATACAAGCCTTTACTTCACTCGAATGAGAAATCGACTTAAACGACTTAGTAAAACGAGTGGTATGAAACGCTTGCGTTCACTTCGTCGGTTAGCTCTTGGACTTGTTCGATTGAACCCTTTTCGTGACAATTTCCTAGTGAAGATTTACAGCTTGTTCGTAAATATTTAAGTTAAGCAAGTGGTTATGGGACATGAAGCTAAACTCATATATTTACTAGCTTGGTGTGATTGACACTTCTCGCTGATCATGATGATCATTTTATGATATAGACTAGCAATTGTGCGATGTCTCTTTGTCCGTATGAAGGACTGTACTTCATTTTATTGAGCTTCGTCTCATTTCTTTGTGGGCTGGCAACCCAAGTACTTTTAATGTGTTTCGATTCATCTGATGTACCGTTTGTACTACATCGATGTCTCTGTCTTTCTGATTCATTGGACGTACCGTTTGCACTGCGTCAATGTTTGATTCATCTGATGTACCGTTTGTACTACATCGATGTCTTAGCTTTCTGATTCATTGGACGTACCGTTTGCACTGCGTCAATGTTCGATTCATCTGATGTACCGTTTGTACTACATCGATGTCTCTGTCTTTCCGATTCATTGGACGTACCGTTTGCACTGCGTCAATGTTTGATTCATCTGATGTACCGTTTGTACTACATCGATGTCTCGGCTTTCTGGTTCATTGGACGTACCGTTTGCACTGCGTCAATGTACCTGCTTTCGTGCTCCTGTTTGGGATTGGCCATCCTTTTCTTGTGATTTCTGGATTTCTAATTATTGATTTCTGGAATTTTATGTTTCACCAGCTTTTACCATTGACATTGATGAGTATGTCATTTTATTGTGGCTTGGTGAATTAAATTAAGAATATGACATTCTTTTCTCTGTTTTGAGATTATTGAGATATTGTATGACTTATGTGGGATTTCTAATGTATACTTTTAATGGTATGACACTTTTTTTGTTATCATACGTTCTATTATCATATCTCGTATTCTATCTCATTTTATCTGATAATTATAGCTAGACTGATCCGTTTATTATTTTCTTCTTAAATAATACTCGGGTCAGACTGAGATTTTACAGGTGCTTCCTCATGACTTCTTATCTGGAGCCATCTTCTGACTTTTGGCTAACTACTCTAGTTTAGTAGGTTTTTGTTGTATGCATTTGTGATGAGACTCCTTGATGTATACGTATTCTATTGTCTTGCACTTGTATCTATTCTTTTGTGTTCTTGTGGATCTTATTTGACCACTACTCTGATGTACACTTTTAGGTGTAATATTCATATCTTATTCCGCCTTTGTGATATGAATTGTCTGTGACTGATTTGTGTTATGTTTATTTCTATATTTGTTTCCGAAGATTATATATCGCCACCATGTGATAGCTTTGTGTTTGTATCGATATGTTGGATTTCCTCTTTAAAAGATATGCATTATATTCTATCTGACATATCGGTGCTCGCGCAAAGAAGTTACATGGAT
Organism: Allium fistulosum; assembly: GCA_030737815.1. Taxonomy (NCBI): domain Eukaryota; kingdom Viridiplantae; phylum Streptophyta; class Magnoliopsida; order Asparagales; family Amaryllidaceae; genus Allium; species Allium fistulosum. The sequence continues at coordinate 1,244,234,179 of CM060904.1, read as the reverse complement.
GGTCGCTCCTCAGCAGCCTTATTCTCCGTGCTAATTGACAGCACTACATCGTAGTGTCCTTGGTTAGCGTGGGTATAGAGGTGGGGCGTTACAGATATCTACTATCGCAGTTAGTTTTTTTCCTCCTGGGCTTGTGTATAAAATTTGTTCTATTTGTCTAGGAGTTTAGGAAGATAACATAGCTGAAATGAAAGCTAACCTAATTTAACAACTGAATACAATTCATGCTTACATTTATCTAGAATAACTCATTAACAATAATAATAAACAATTAATATTCATACACTTTGTTAATTTTTATTAACTTATTTACTTTTTATAAAAATTTGTAAACAAACAAGGACAACAAAAACTTCTAGAATCAAATTCATTTTGATATAGTGTAGTAATTGATTGTACTAGGCAATTCGTAATGGTAGAAAGTAAAAAAATAACAATAATAGTACCTCATTTGATCCCACATCCCATAAAGCATCATTTGCAAGAATGAGGAATTCGAGTGATCCATCAACCACCTTTTTCTACATTAGCAGTATAAAAATCCTTTACTCACGAAAATTACTCGATAATAATCAGTATATGTTCTTCAATTGCAAATTGTGCATAACTAAATAATAACATGATGAAGAAAGTACCGTAAATTCAGGCTAAGTAAAAACATTTGCTTTACTTTCTCAAATACAAAGAGAAGATGGAGTGAAAAAAAGAGGTGAATTTTTCATTACTTTCTTGAATGCAATTATAAACTACATTTTGGTTCCAAAATGCTAAATCTAGCATGGACCTAAAAAACACATAAATACAATGCACACTGACCACACTAAACTACACTAAGACCAAGTTGCGGTGAAGTGTAAAACTAAAATCTTCTAAGAATCGTATAGCATGGACGCTCAAATAAATTTAAAATTAGAACAATCGATTATTGTGTATATCTATAAAACAACAATAATAACCTAAAAATGAAATGCAGATTGGCTTGATATACGGATCGATGCCTGAATACATCTAATAGGATTCGAAATGCACTGCAGAGGTTGGAAATTAGTTTACTGTGTACGAAACAGACCAACATTCAAAGGATCCGCTCCAATAAATCTGTCCGACCAGCGTTGAAGTAGGCATGTCGACTTTAAGAGAAAACATAAACGCTAAATGTGTTTATCATCATCATTTCCAAGTATAGTTAGAAATGCCTTGAGGTCATCATTAACTAACTCTCAAATTGAAGAGTATCAAGAGTATACTTTTGCAAAATTCAATAGTCGAGGGGATAAATTCCATTAAAATCGTAGTGAAGAAATGATAATACACTCCCAGTTAGCAGTAGGAGATAACTATTTTGAGGGTGAAGATTAGTACAACTATCAAATATTTATTTAATTGGATATTATTAAAAAACTATTAGAAATATTTCAAGTTCTATATTTTCCCCTTGACTGTAATTTATGTTCTAAGCATAACAGGTTCATTACATTATCGTTTGGATATCTAAAATTAGTATAACTTTGTGAAAATAGGATAACATAGGAGTGCAACATATTTATTTTAGTTGCTACTACTAAATTACATATATTAATATAATCGTCATGGTAAACATTTTATTTTTGGGATATTTTAGGTATTACTGTGTGGCATTAGAATTATTTTAGAGATTCTCTAGGAATTTGAAGGTATATTTCAAGCGGGAGAAACATGTAGAAAATGCAACATTGTAATGGAAAAATAGGTGCATTGGTTTTTAGATAACTCGTAAACACCATGGGTTTCCGAATTCCACACACTCACCTCACTAATGCATAAATTTTGTACTATTATTGTATTTGGTTTTTTAATAGTTCTCATTTAAATATAATACATGCACATGACTATACCATAAGGAAAGGTACACTGTGCCATAATAGTAATTATTGATGTGATTTATTTTATCATTAAAACAAAAGGAAAAAGGCACAAGTTCTCGTGAATTGTTTAAAATGAAGCATGCCTTTCAATATTTCAAGAGCATGAGTTCTCGGATGGGTTCATGGATCTATTGAAACTTTTCAAGCCGACATTGTCCTTTGTGGTATAGATTTGGTGACAACTTGAAATGTTCAAAGAGATTTGGCATATAAAAAACAATTTGTCATTCATTCACACCATTGCTTTGCTTGCTTACTGCATTATTTTAGTTGTTTAAGTGCTTACTAGAAAGTTAATTGTTCCTAATGTAAGTTAAATTATACTCATAAATTGATTAGAGGATTGTATTTCTATTGCATAAAATAACGATTAATAGTTCCATATCAAGCAGGCAATCTTGTGGTTTACCATTTTATCATTTGCTACATGGTCTGATAATAATAAAATGCCTTAAAGATGCATTCTAAAGAGCTAAATTCATTATTAAAGGGTCTGATTGTCAAATACATATAAATAGTCGAAATACTCCATATGTTATGCATATTTACTTTAGCATGTTTGACAATCACCAACAGCTTACAATAAGAGAAATAAGTTAGAAGCTGATAAGCCATGAACAACAAAATTGCTTGCTTATGACTTATTTCAACTTTTATTATAACAATCAAAATTTCATTTTATCCATTCAATCACCTCTTTATATTGAAATCATGAAATTTCAGTAAACGTCGTGCAAATTTTAGGGCTTACCAACTGTATACCTTGCAGCTAACCAACTTTTCCAGCATTTGGTTTATAGTGTTCTTAATCTCCATCATATCCACAGATGTCCTCGAACTAAGATGGAGAAATGTAAGCATCCATGACCGGTGGTGAAACAAACAATTCTGTGTCAAAGAAGGCATCTCCGTGCACCTCTTTGCAATATTCCAAGGCCTCTTAAAATTCCTAGCTATAGTCGACATGAACTTCACAGTCATCTTCAAATCTGCAAATGATAAAGAAGAAGATCAATTCGATGACCTTTACTCATTCAAACTACTCTTCTCGTTCTGCCTACCATGTAGCCGATCGTTAATATGGTCGGTGCGGTCGCTGACATCTCTGACGTGATTAACAATAGCTTTGAATTGATATGATATTTAGGGTTTATGAAGGAGAATTGAAAGAGCGATTTAAGGATGTGTTAGAGAGAAAATTAAAGTTTGTTTGGTTTGAGAGATGGAAAGTGTAACGACTGCGAATTTTATATATATTTAAATTGATCATTAAATTAATTTTTGAATAAAATTGTAAAATTAATCGATAAATGGAAGCGAGTTTCCCCGAATCCAAATAAAAATATATTAAATCATTTTAAAATTTAGAAATTGTATATATATGTGAATCTATATAGTTGTGCTTATATGAATAGATTTGAAATGATATATATATATATATATATTGATAATTGAATTTAAATCTTAATATAAATGGTTTAAAGATAAATATAAAAATATAGATAATTGATACAAGTTTAAAAGTAAATAACTTTAAATTTGAAATTGATGGGTTATGTTAAGAATAAAAATAAATTAATAATAAATCTTTAAGTTAGAAATAAAATATAAATATGTAAGATAAACTATAAAAAAATATCAAATAAATACAATTGCTAAATTTTAACAACTAATTAAAAATAAAAATCATCTATATTACAAAATAATAAGAAATAAATAAAAGATAAGTTATAAAAATATAGAGTAATTCATTTAATAAAATTTAACAACAAATTAAATTAGAAATTTAATTATATTATGAAGTAATATACATTCAAATACAAATAAAAATAAATTATATAGTTTTATACAATGCAAAGTAAAATATAAATCTTAATATCATATTAATAAATCAATACAAAGTAATAAGAGTAAAATAGATACAACCAAATAAGAAAATAAAATAAAAATAAACACATTAAACAAATTAGTTAAAATTATAACAAAATATACAAAATAATATATAGAACTTTATTTACATCACAAAGCCATAAAGCAAAAGAAGAAAATACAAAGACTAATATATATGAAAGTATTGTAAAAGAAAATAAAATATACTCATGTATTAGCTTATCAAAGAAGATACTAGTATATATTTATCTATGTACAAACTAAAGTGGATAAGTATGAACAAACAAATAAGAAAAAAATGTAGATTTGTACATGCCATTATCTCTAGTACACCATCCTATATCATTTCGGCCGAAATGAAGTAAAAGAAAGAAATATAAGTATGGTACAAAGTAATTAATGCAATATCTTTAGCATACAAATACATATCACTTCAGCTGCCAAAACAACATATCAGCCAAAAGAAAAGGAAAAAAAATCACTGCCTTTATTTGTACTAGTTGTACATCACCCTGTATACTTCCTCTATACATCAACCTTTCCTCATATCAACTTCGTCCATCAAGAAAAACTGAGTAACCTCTAAAATAGCATCTCAAAAACTTAAACAAAGGTTCAGTTTAAAACAACAATCCAACAAATACAATCAATACAACCCAAGGAGGAAACTGAAGGAGATTCCAGCTTATATTTTCAAAGGCCTGTTTCATCAGAGGCTTTGTTTTCTTTCCTCTGGAAACAACACTGTGAGAAAACTCCCATTTTTAAACTTGATCTTCCTTATTATCTTAAGTCTGTGATGATGATAACTTGGATATGGGTTGTATGAATGTGAAATGTGGCCTGAGAATATGGATGTGGCTGTGCATGTCTGGAAACAGACATATGGATCTCTGTTCTAAGTTTTACAAGCTTCAAACCTGTTTTAAAAAAATTAAATTCCTTTTCTCTAATCCATGTTAGGCTTTAGGATATGAATGAAACTTGTTTGTTTAATCAAGATCTAGGCCTAAAAAATACTTTTGAGAAGAATTAAATTGAGTTTATCTGGAAATCTAGGTGAGTAACACTTGTTTTAAATTTGACCAATATGGATTTGTTGCAAGTATATTGTGATAAGTATGCTTGGATATAAACATGAATTCTCTGTGTATATGGATTGATGAGTGAGGATGTGCAGGCTATTATTCATACCTGTTCTCTGTTTACAGTTCCTGATTTCCTTCTAAAATTCAAAATCTCCCAATCTAAACCATATTAGACTTTGATACTTGAATGGAATTTGTGTGTTAAGGTATGATGATCATTTTAAAAATATTTTTCAGGGTTTAAGATTCAACAAATTGTTTTTATAATTGTAATAACAGTAAAATACTTATACAAGTTAAAATTCAACAACCTTAATTTTTAGTTTTGATTGCATGAGCGAATTAGTGGTCGAAAATCATGATTTTAAATATACATTTCATGATTTTTATTTTGATGATTCTTGAGAATTTTCGAGATGATCGAATTGAGGGTTTTGGGTGATTGCCAATGATCGGTGTGATGGAGTTGGTCGATGATTGGGCTGAGGATGGCCTGAGGCAGGGGGATCACGGGAAAAATGCTTTGGTATTTTTCTAATGGCCGACGTGATCGGGATCGAGTGTAGTAGGGTTTCGACTCATGGTTGGCATAGCTGAAAAAATTGATTGCCGCAACTTCATCTGAGCATCGAAATTGTTCGCATGATGATGGGCCGATGCGTCACGATATGGCGAAGATTTGGACATGGTGGCATGAGTTCAGGCGAACTCTGGTGGTGGCACGTGAAGTTTGTTTGTCGACCAGGCTGTGATTGGAGTGTTGCTCGAATTATCAAATTCAATTTTCAGGTGAGATTCGTCGAACTGGGTGGTTGAGCTCGTCGATGAGGTCGAGAGTGACTGGTGGGTGGTCGCGATGTTGGTCGAAGAACGTTCCGATGATCATGCACATACACCGTGTATGTGTGTATCAGATGCTCTTCGAAGTTTTGGGGAAGAAGGCGAACGCCTCGGGTTTGAATGTGTGAGAACAAGGAGCAGACTCGAAGTAGTTGGAATTGTGGATAGGGCTTCGGGTTTGTCTCGAGGAATTTGAGATCTGGCTCGGAGTGTTGTTATCGTGAGCTCGGGTTTTTATTTCGGTTACAAGGTTTTTTAATTTAAAAAAAGAAAATTTTGTTTTCCAGGTTTTAAAATATGAAGTTTGAATCAATTTAAGGTATGAATAAGTTTTCAAACAATTTGATAAGCCAAGTTTTAAGATGTACTAAAGTGAATAAGTTTTAAGTTATGTTAAAAATAAGTTTCCGAAGGTTAAATTTTAAAGGTTAAATGTTTTAAAATTGTCATGGGCTAAATATATGTTAGATAATTAATCCCTAAGTGTTCAAATAAAATTTAAATAATGAAATAAAAAAAAGTGATTATGGCAAGTATATCCTCAAATGATTTTGAATAAAAAGGAATTTCAAACATTTAAACTAAATAAATTTAAATGTTGTAATTAAGTAATTAATTAAGAAAAGGGGTTTACCTTTAATTAATTAAGGTTTGATAAATTAAAGAATGTTTAATTAATGTGATTTATTAATGGATAATTTCTTAAATGAGGTGATTAATTTTTGGATAATTACTTAGCGGGATTAAGTAAAGGAAAATTTATCAAGATGATTAATTAATGTGATTAACTTAAAGGATAATTAATTAAATGTGATCAATTGATTAATGTTAATAATTAAAGGTTGATTAGTTAATTTCATTTATTAACTAAAGTAATGATAAATAATTGTAATTAATTAATGTTAGGTAAGCATGATTTAAAGGTAATTAATTTAATTTATTTGGGGATTAATTTGAATTAATTAGGAATTGAACAACAAATTATTCTTGCTTATAAATTATTATTGAATGCTTGACCTTACTTATGAATGATTGTATGGTATGAGATACCTTGAATTGATTGTCCTATCTGACCGGTGATATTTTGTTCTGTGGATTGAGCTGTGTATAATTTAATCATTTATTTGTGATACATCTGTATATTATCCGTGAGTCTGTTAATGAACAATGAGCGTTATATTTCATACCGCTTGTTAACTATATTTCTGTATTTTAATCTATGATGATTTATTGATGATGCACTATTGTGTAAAACCCCTGGACCACACTCTTACTGTAACAACCCGCATATCTATCGATTTTATATTTTAATATTTTATCGTTAGTCGGATGTTAGTCCGAAAAGCTACTTTTTGCATACGGTCAAATTAGGACTCGAGACCACCCCCATTGGGTTCAAAATGACGTTTGCGATCTTTTTGAGTGTAAACTTCGATATGTTTGGAGATAGTGAAATTTTCGTCACTTTTCCACTTGTGACTTTGGTTGGGACTGCACCTTCTTAACTCAGCCCAACCCCCTCTTCTCTTCATCATTTCATCAAACACTTCAAGCTTCTTCAAAAATGGTGGGGGGAAAGAGAAATTAAAATTCCAAGCTCGAGATCTTTAGTAAATTCAACATCAAACTCCGAATTCAAGGTGAAGAACATAGATTCAAGCTAGGGGTTGATTCTTGCTTCGTTCTTAAGCTCTCCAACATCAATTTCGTGGAAAAGGTGAGATTTTTGATCTCACATCTTGCCTATAATCGTCATTGGACTGTTGGGAATGATTCCTCATCACTTTAGCATGTTTGTTGCATTTGGTTTGGATTGGATTGGCGAAAAATTCCAAATTTCAGTGATTTTGGTGAAAAAACTGCTACTAGGTCGTTCTGGCCATTTTTAGCTCGTTCGGAGTTAGGTCGCTCATCCATAGGTCGTAGGTCGCCTGCGAGTTAAGGTCGTAGGTCGCCTGCGAGTTAAAGTCTTAGGTCGCCTGCGAGTTAAAGTCTTAGGTCGCCTGCGAGTTAAAGGCCTAGGTCGTTCAAGAGTTAAAGGCTTTAGGTCGTTCGCGAGTTAACTCCTTAGGTCGTAAGACTTTTCTTTTCCTTAGGTCGTAAGACCTTAGGTCGCGCCCTCCTTAGGTCGCGAACCAGTTAGGTCGCGCACCATCCTTAGGTCGCTCGCCCTTAAGTCGTAGGTCGTTGCCGACCTATAAACCCCCAGGCAGACCTTAGGTCGCAAGACCTTAGGTCGCACCCTCCTTAGGTCGCGAACCAGTTAGGTCGCGCACCATCCTTAGGTCGCTCGCCCTTAAGTCGTAGGTCGTTGCCGACCTATAAACCCCCAGGCAGACCTTAGGTCGCAAGACCTTAGGTCGCACCCTCCTTAGGTCGCGAACCCAGTTAGGTCGTTCGCCTATCTTAGGTCGCGAACCCAGTTAGGTCGCGCATTCTCTCTAGGTCGTAGGACCTTTTAACTGTTAGGTCGTGTGGCCTTATCCCTTAGGTCGCTCGATCCCACTAAGTCTTAGGTCGCGAACCATGTTAGGTCGTGTACCCTTAGGTCGCGAATCACCTTAACTCGCGTAACACTGATAGGTCGCGCACATCCTTAGGTCGCGCCTCGCTGTTAGGTCGTGCACTTCGTTAGGTCGCTCGCGAGTTAGCACTTAGGTCGTTTGAGCAGTTTTCCTTAGGTCGTTCGACCTGTTCTTCTGCTAGGTCGTATGACCTACTTCTCCTTAGGTCGTTGGACCAGCTTGCCTTCACTAAGTCGTACCGTGACGGGGCGCTGCCCCGCACCCCGCCGTGGGCGCTGCCCCTTGGACCCCCGCGACCTGACCGGGCAGGTCGAACCCCGTATTACTCTGCGTAGGCAATCTTATCTGAAAAGCATTCATCAGAACTTCCACTTTGATGCATTCTGAGCTGATTTCCTTGGATTTTATTCACGTCTCCGAATGTGAATTTTTGTGATAGATTGTTCCAACAATCGTTTTATGACTTGTCACTTTAAAAGATATATGAAGGTTTCAATACTAATAGTAAATATCAAAACTCTTTCAGCAAAGCGATTTCAACACTATTTTAAATATCAAAAGTTCATTTTCTCAAACCAATTTTCAATCTACTAGTATATACAAGCCTTTACTTCACTCGAATGAGAAATCGACTTAAACGACTTAGTAAAACGAGTGGTATGAAACGCTTGCGTTCACTTCGTCGGTTAGCTCTTGGACTTGTTCGATTGAACCCTTTTCGTGACAATTTCCTAGTGAAGATTTACAGCTTGTTCGTAAATATTTAAGTTAAGCAAGTGGTTATGGGACATGAAGCTAAACTCATATATTTACTAGCTTGGTGTGATTGACACTTCTCGCTGATCATGATGATCATTTTATGATTTAGACTAGCAATTGTGCGATGTCTCTTTGTTTGCAAGGTAAGACTAGACCGCAGTAGTGTGATTCCGACTCACACACATCTCTTTGTCCGCAAGGTTAGTCTAGGCCGCAGTAGTGTGATTCCGACTCACACATATCTTTTTGTTTGCGAGGTTAGGCTAGACACCACTTGTGTGATTCCATTCACACATACCTTTTTGCTTTTTGGTTAGCCTAGGCCTCAATCAGTGTGATTCCGACTCACACATATGGGGTAGCTCCCCATGGTCTTCGGACCATCATGTGATAGGCCTCTTTCTCTTTTTATGATTTCTGGATTTCTTGTTTGATTTCTGGATTTTTATGTCATTGACTTGTTATGAGTACAAGTTTAGGGTATGATGCCCTCTTTGGATCTTTGAGAAGATTCTCGTGATATTGATCATTTCTCATCGGTTGATCTCCTGTTGATCATCATTTTCATACTTATAGTAGTATGTCTGTATGGATATTCTATGTTTATGCCATATCTTTTATTTTATATCATGTCATCTGATATTTATAGTGAGACTGATCCGTTTATTATTTTCTTAAATAATACTCGGGTCAGACCGAGATGTTACAGGTGCTTCTGCTTGACTTCCTTCCGGGATTTGCTACTCTGACTTTTGGCTGACTATTTAGTTTAGCAGTTTTTGTTGTATGCACTTGAGATATGGACTCATAGTTGTATTCTTTTTGTATAGCACAGGTTGCTATTCTTTTGTATTATTGTGGAACTTTTTGACCACTACTCTGATGTACACTTTCATGTGTTAGTTATATATTCATATCTTCTTCCGCCTTTGTGATATGGATGTCTGTGACTGCTTTGTGTCATGTTTATTTCTATGTTTGTTTCCGAAGATTATTTTATAGCCACCGTGTGATAACCAACAACATGGATGGTCGCTCCTCAACAGCCTTATTCTCCGTGCTAGTTGACAGCACTACATCGTAGTGTCCTTGGCTAGCGTGGGTATTGAGGTGGGGCGTCACACTTACACACACAAATATGGATTTCACGTGGAAATCGGTTAAGTCACAGATGATTTAAATTTAATATATTTGAAATTGAAATTTTAATTTCAATTGATTTTGGAAATGGATTTGGGATAAATGTTAAAGCTTTTGAAATGGAGTTTTTAAGATGAAAGTTATTTTGAATAACTTGATAAAGTTTTCCAATTTAAATAATTTAATTTGAATTTGAATTCAAAATTTGGAATTGAATCCTATGATTTGAAATTTTGGTTAAAATGTTATAAATGTGTTTAAATGAATTTAAACCTTTTTGAAAGTATTGTTTGAGAATTTGAATTTAACCCAAAGACTTTAACTCGTATAAATAAACCAAATTTTCCGAAATGAAAACTGTTTGTTTCAAATGATAAAAGCTTTCATATAAGAAATGAAATTCCAATTTAAGTTAAGGAATTTCAAGTTTGAATTGAAAAATGGTTTTCCAAGTTATGATTGAATTCTTTTTGAAAATCTAAAATGGTAATTTGTTTAAACCATTCGGAACGTGACAACGTGGTATCAGAGCTAAGGTTGAACTTTAGCTCAGGAGTATAACACATTAAGTAGCTCATTAGAGATAGGGTGAAGTATACCCTAGAATGAGTGATTCTCAGATATCCATCCGTATGCCTTAGTAAATTCTATTGCTATCCACTGATAGTAAGTTTGAGTGAAAGAAGAGGATGAGATAAGGGACAGGGGAATATGACTATAAATGGTCAATACTCTGTAACAACAAGGAAACAATCTTTTCTCTATCAATCTCTTTTGTTCGTCATCTTTTCTCAATTCTTCGATGGTTTCTGGTAGATCCAGGAGGAAGATTCGATATATTAATATGGGACATAAACTCCGGATGGACCAAAATTGTTTGTTTGGATGAATTGTTATCTTTGGTTGCTATGGTTGATAGGTATACTTTAGTTCTAAACTAAAAAGATTTTGAAATTGTATCCATATATCTATCTATTCTTTGGGTCCGGATATGTTCTACAAATGGTTAGTTATCCCTTCGGACTAACCAATGCACTACATACTTCGTAGATCTTGTTAACCCGAGTATCCTGTGGAAAATTAAAAAGATTCGTTCTTGTATCTATTATTGATATTCTGATTTGGCAAGCCAAATGCAGAATAAATACTTAGTTTGATTTGATGAAATGTTCTTCATCTATCTTTGTGTCTCCCTGGCAAATTTCGAGGACGAAATTCTTTTAAGGGGGAAGGTTGTAACAACCCCGAATTTTATATATATTTAAATTGATCATTAAATTAATTTTTGAATAAAATTGTAAAATTAATCGATAAATGGAAGCGAGTTTCCCTGAATCCAAATAAAAATATATTAAATCATTTTAAAATTTAGAAATTGTATATATATGTGAATCTATATAGTTGTGCTTATATGAATAGATTTGAAATGATATATATATATATATATATTCATAATTGAGTTTAAATCTTAATATAAATGGTTTAAAGATAAATATAAAAATATAGATAATTGATACAAGTTTAAAAGTAAATAACATTAAATTTTAAATTGATGGGTTATGTTAAGAATAAAAATAAATTAATAATAAATCTCTAAGTTTGAAATAAAATATAAATATGTAAGATAAACTATAAAAAATATCAAATAAATACAATTGCTAAATTTTAACAACTAATTAAAAATAAAAATCATCTATATTACAAAATAATAAGAAATAAATAAAAGATAAGTTATAAAAATATAGAGTAATTCATTTAATATAATTTAACAACAAATTAAATTAGAAATTTAATTATATTATGAAGTAATATACATTCAAATACAAATAAAAATAAATTATATAGTTTTATACAATGCAAAGTAAAATATAAATCTTAATATCATATTAATAAATCAATACAAAGTAATAAGAGTAAAATAGATACAACCAAATAAGAAAATAAAATAAAAATAAACACATTAAACAAATTAGTTAAAATTATAACAAAATATACAAAATAATATATAGAACTTTATTTACATCACAAAGCCATAAGGCAAAAGAAGAAAATACAAAGACTAATATATATGAAAGTATTGTAAAAGAAAATAAAATATACTCATGTATTAGCTTATCAAAGAAGATACTAGTATATATTTATCTATGTACAAACTAAAGTGGATAAGTATGAACAAACAAATAAGAAAAAAATGTAGATTTGTACATGCCATTATCTCTAGTACACCATCCTATATCATTTCGGCCGAAATGAAGTAAAAGAAAGAAATATAAGTATGGTACAAAGTAATTAATGCAATATCTTTAGCATACAAATACATATCACTTCAGCTGCCAAAACAACATATCAGCCAAAAGAAAAGGAAAAAAAATCACTGCCTTTATTTGTACTAGTTGTACATCACCCTGTATACTTCCTCTATACATCAACCTTTCCTCATATCAACTTCTTCCATCAAGAAAAACTGAGTAACCTCTAAAATAGCATCTCAAAAACTTAAACAAAGGTTCAGTTTAAAACAACAATCCAACAAATACAATCAATACAACCCAAGGAGGAAACTGAAGGAGATTCCAGCTTATATTTTCAAAGGCCTGTTTCATCAGAGGCTCTGTTTTCTTTCCTCTGGAAACAACACTGTGAGAAAACTCCCATTTTTAAACTTGATCTTCCTTATTATCTTAAGTCTGTGATGATGATAACTTGGATATGGGTTGTATGAATGTGAAATGTGGCCTGAGAATATGGATGTGGCTGTGCATGTCTGGAAACAGACATATGGATCTCTGTTCTAAGTTTTACAGGCTTCAAACCTGTTTTAAAAAAATCAAATTCCTTTTCTCTAATCCATGTTAGGCTTTAGGATATGAACGAAACTTGTTTGTTTAATCAAGATCTAGGCCTAAAAAATACTTTTGAGAAGAATTAAATTGAGTTTATCTGGAAATCTAGGTGAGTAACACTTGTTTTAAATTTGACCAATATGGATTTGTTGCAAGTATATTGTGATAAGTATGCTTGGATATAAACATGAATTCTCTGTGTATATGGATTGATGAGTGAGGATGTGCAGGCTATTATTCATACCTATTCTCTGTTTACAGTTCCTGATTTCCTTCTAAAATTCAAAATCTCCCAATCTAAACCATATTAGACTTTGATACTTGAATGGAATTTGTGTGTTAAGGTATGATGATCATTTTAAAAATATTTTTCAGGGTTTAAGATTCAACAAATTGTTTTTATAATTGTAATAACAGTAAAATACTTATACAAGTTAAAATTCAACAACCTTAATTTTTAGTTTTGATTGCATGAGCGAATTAGTGGTCGAAAATCATGATTTTAAATATACATTTCATGATTTTTATTTTGATGATTCTTGAGAATTTTCGAGATGATCGAATTGAGGGTTTTGGGTGATTGCCAATGATCGGTGTGATGGAGTTGGTCGATGATTGGGCTGAGGATGGCCTGAGGCAGGGGGATCATGGGAAAAATGCTTTGGTATTTTTCTAATGGCCGACGTGATCGGGATCGAGTGTAGTAGGGTTTCGACTCATGGTTGGCATAGCTGAAAAAATTGATTGCCGCAACTTCATCTGAGCATCGAAATTGTTCGCATGATGATGGGCCGATGCGTCACGATATGGCGAAGATTTGGACATGGTGGCATGAGTTCAGGCGAACTCTGGTGGTGGCACGTGAAGTTTGTTTGTCGACCAGGCTGTGATTGGAGTGTTGCTCGAATTATCAAATTCAATTTTCAGGTGAGATTCGTCGAACTGGGTGGTTGAGCTCGTCGATGAGGTCGAGAGTGACTGGTGGGTGGTCGCGATGTTGGTCGAAGAACGTTCCGATGATCATGCACATACACCGTGTATGTGTGTATCAGATGCTCTTCGAAGTTTTGGGGAAGAAGGCGAACGCCTCGGGTTTGAATGCGTGAGAACAAGGAGCAGACTCGAAGTAGTTGGAATTGTGGATAGGGCTTCGGGTTTGTCTCGGGGAATTTGAGATCTGGCTCGGAGTGTTGTTATCGTGAGCTCGGGTTTTTATTTCGGTTACCAGGTTTTTTAATTTAAAAAAAGAAATTTTTGTTTTCCAGGTTTTAAAATATGAAGTTTGAATCAATTTAAGGTATGAATAAGTTTTCAAACAATTTGATAAGCCAAGTTTTAAGATGTACTAAAGTGAATAAGTTTTAAGTTATGTTAAAAATAATTTTCCGAAGGTTAAATTTTAAAGGTTAAATGTTTTAAAATTGTCATGGGCTAAATATATGTTAGATAATTAATCCCTAAGTGTTCAAATAAAATTTAAATAATGAAATAAAAAAAAGTGATTAAGGCAAGTATATCCTCAAATGATTTTGAATAAAAAGGAATTTCAAACATTTAAACTAAATAAATTTAAATGTTGTAATTAAGTAATTAATTAAGAAAAGGGGTTTACCTTTAATTAATTAAGGTTTGATAAATTAAAGAATGTTTAATTAATGTGATTTATTAATGGATAATTTCTTAAATGAGGTGATTAATTTTTGGATAATTACTTAGCGGGATTAAGTAAAGGAAAATTTATCAAGATGATTAATTAATGTGATTAACTTAAAGGATAATTAATTAAATGTGATCAATTGATTAATGTTAATAATTAAAGGTTGATTAGTTAATTTCATTTATTAATTAAAGTAATGATAAATAATTGTAATTAATTAATGTTAGGTAAGCATGATTTAAAGGTAATTAATTTAATTTATTTGGGGATTAATTTGAATTAATTAGGAATTGAACAACAAATTAATCTTGCTTATAAATGATTATTGAATGCTTGACCTTACTTATGAATGATTGTATGGTATGAGATACCTTGAATTGATTGTCCTATCTGACCGGTGATATTTTGTTCTGTGGATTGAGCTGTGTATAATTTAATCATTTATTTGTGATACATCTGTATATTATCCGTGAGTCTGTTAATGAACAATGAGCGTTATATTTCATACCGCTTGTCAACTATATTTCTGTATTTTAATCTATGATGATTTATTGATGATGCACTATTGTGTAAAACCCCTGGACCACACTCTTACACACACAAATATGGATTTCACGTGGAAATCGGTTAAGTCACAGATGATTTAAATTTAATATATTTGAAATTGAAATTTTAATTTCAATTGATTTTGGAAATGGATTTGGGATAAATGTTAAAGCTTTTGAAATGGAGTTTTTAAGATGAAAGTTATTTTGAATAACTTGATACAGTTTTCCAATTTAAATAATTTAATTTGAATTTGAATTCAAAATTTGGAATTGAATCCTATGATTGGAAATTTTGGTTAAAATGTTATAAATGTGTTTAAATGAATTTAAACCATTTTGAAAGTATTGTTTGAGAATTTGAATTTAACCCAAAGACTTTAACTCGTATAAATAAACCAAATTTTCCGAAATGAAAACTGTTTGTTTCAAATGATAAAAGCTTTCATATAAGAAATGAAATTCCAATTTAAGTTAAGGAATTTCAAGTTTGAATAGAAAAATGGTTTTCCAAGTTATGAGTGAATTCTTTTTGAAAATCTAAAATGGTGATTTGTTTAAACCATTCGGAACGTGACAACGTGGTATCAGAGCTAAGGTTGAACTTTAGCTCAGGAGTATAACACATTAAGTAGCTCATTAGAGATAGGGTGAAGTATACCCTAGAATGAGTGATTCTCAGATATCCGTCCGTATGCCTCAGTAAATTCTATTGCTATCCACTGATAGTAAGTTTGAGTGCAAGAAGAGGATGAGATAGGGGACAGGGGAATACGACTATAAATGGTCAATACTCTGTAACAACAAGGAAACAATCTTTTCTCTATCAATCTCTTTTGTTCGTCATCTTTTCTCAATTCTTCGATGGTTTCTGGTAGATCAAGGAGGAAGATTCGATATATTAATATGGGACATAAATTCCGGATGGACCAAAATTGTTTGTTTGGATGAATTGTTTGCTTTGGTTGCTATGGTTGATAGGTATACTTTAGTTCTAAACTAAAAAGATTTTGAAATTGTATCCATATATCTATCTATTCTTTGGGTCCGGATATGTTCTACAAATGGTTAGTTATCCCTTCGGACTAACCAATGCCACTACATACTTCGTAGATCTGGATAACCCGAGTATCCTATGGAAAATTAAAAAGATTCGTTCTTGTATCTATTATTGATATTCTGATTTGGCAAGCCAAATGTAGAATAAATACTTAGTTTGATTTGATGAAATGTTCTTCATCTATCTGTGTGTCTCCCTAGCAAATTTCGAGGACGAAATTCTTTTAAGGGGGGAAGGTTGTAACGACCCCGAATTTTACATATATTTAAATTGATCATTAAATTAATTTTTGAATAAAATTGTAAAATTAATCGATAAATGGAAGCGAGTTTCCCCGAATCCAAATAAAAATATATTAAATCATTTTAAAATTTAGAAATTGTATATATATGTGAATCTATATAGTTGTGCTTATATGAATAGATTTGAAATGATATATATATATATATATTCATAATTGAATTTAAATCTTAATATAAATGGTTTAAAGATAAATATAAAAATATAGATAATTGATACATGTTTAAAAGTAAATAACATTAAATTGGAAATTGATGGGTTATGTTAAGAATAAAAATAAATTAATAATAAATCTCTAAGTTAGAAATAAAATATAAATATGTAAGATAAACTATAAAAAATATCAAATAAATAGAATTGCTAAATTTTAACAACTAATTAAAAATAAAAATCATCTATATTACAAAATAATAAGAAATAAATAAAAGATAAGTTATAAAAATATAGAGTAATTCATTTAATAAAATTTAACAACAAATTAAATTAGAAATTTAATTATATTATGAAGTAATATACATTCAAATACAAATAAAAATAAATTATATAGTTTTATACAATGCAAAGTAAAATATAAATCTTAATATCATATTAATAAATCAATACAAAGTAATAAGAGTAAAATAGATACAAACAAATAAGAAAAATAAATAAAAATAAACACATTAAACATATACAAAATAATATATAGAACTTTATTTACATCACAAAGCCATCAGGCAAAAGAAGAAAATACAAAGACTAATATATATGAAAGTATTGTAAAAGAAAATAAAATATACACATGTATTAGCTTATCAAAGAAGATACTAGTATATATTTATCTATGTACAAACTAAAGTGCATAAGTATGAACAAACAAATAAGAAAAAAAATGTAGATTTGTACATGCCATTATCTCTAGTACACCATCCTATATCATTTCAGTCGAAATGAAGTAAAAGAAAGAAATATAAGTATGGTACAAAGTAATTAATGCAATATCTTTAGCATACAAATACATATCACTTCAGCTGCCAAAACAACATATCAGCCAAAAGAAAAGGAAAAAAAATCACTACCTGTATTTGTACTAGTTGTACATCACCCTGTATACTTCCTCTATACATCAACCTTTCCTCATATCAACTTCGTCCATCAAGAAAAACCGAGTAACCTCTAAAATAGCATCTCAAAAACTTAAACAAAGCTTCAATTTAAAACAACAATCCAACAAATACAATCAATACAACCCAAGGAGGAAACTGAAGGAGATTCCAGCTTATATTTTCAAAGGCCTGTTTCATCAGAGGCTCTGTTTTCTTTCCTCTGGAAACAACACTGTGAGCAAACTCCCCTTTTTAAACTTGATCTTCCTTATTATCTTAAGTCTGTGATGATGATAACTTGGATATGGGTTATATGAATGTGAAATGTGATTGCATGCCTGAGAATATGGATATGGCTGTGCATGTCTGGAAACAGACATATGGATGGGTTTTGGGTGATTGCCAATGATCGATGTGATGGAGTTGGTCGATGATTGGGCTAAGGATGGCCTGAGGCAGGGGCATCATGGGAAAAATGCTTTGGTATTTTTCTAATGGCCGAGGTGATCGGGATAGAGTGTAGTAGGGTTTCGACTCATGGTTGGCATAGTTGAAAAAATTGATTGCCGCAACTTCATCTTAGCATCAGAATTGTTCACATAATGACGGGCCGATGCGTCATGATATGGCGAAGATTTGGACATGGTGGCGCGAGTCCAGGCGAACTTTGGTGGCGGCACGTGAAGTGTGACGCCCCACCTCTTTACCCATGCTAACCAAGAACACTACAATGTAGTGCTGTCAATTAGCACGGAGAATAAGGCTGTGGAGGAGCGACCATCCATGTAACTTCTTTGTGCGAGCACTGATATGTCAGATAGAATAGAATGCATATCTTTTAAGGAGGAAATCCGACATACCGATACAAACTCAAAGCTATCACACGGTGGCTATATATAATCTTCGGAAACAAACATAGAAGTAATCATAACATAAATCAGTCACAGACATCCATATCACAAAGGCGGAAGAAGATATGAATAAATATATAACACATGAAAGTGTACATCCGAGTAGTGGTCGGAAAGATCCACGATAATACAAAAGAATAGCATCACGTGTACAAAAGAATAAGTACACAACATAGAGTCTATATCTCAAATGTGTACATCCAAAAAAACTACTAATCTATGTAGTTAGCCAAAAGTTAGAATAATCCTGAAGAGAAGTCAAACAGAAGCACCTGTAACATCTCGGTCTGACCCGAGTATTATTTATAAGAAAATAATAAACGGATCAGTCTAGCTATAAATATCAGATGATAAGGTATAGGATAAGTAATATGGCATGAACATGTAACAACCATAACGGCATACTACTTTAAGTATGTAAATGATAATCAACAAAAGATTAATCAATATCACAAGTATCTTCTCAAAGATAAAATAGGGTATCATACCCTAAACTTGTATTCATAACAAGTCAATAACACATAAATTCACCGATGCACAAAAACTGATATCATATCAATGAAAATCATGAAAATTGGTGAAGCACTAATTCCAGAAATCATCGCAAGAAATCCAGAAAACACATAAAAAGGGGGGAGGCCTAACACATGAACGGGATCATGAAAACTCACCAGCGCGTATAACACATGAACGAGAAGCTATCTCATGGAAGCTATCCATTAAATTTCCACACAGAAATGGCTCGAAGACCATGGGGTGCTACCCCATATATGTGATGGCGAAACATCACAAAAGCGAGGTCTAGTCTCCCTCGTAGACAAAGAGACATCGCTCAATCGCTAGTCTAAATCACAAAAATGATCGTCATGATCATAAGGAAGTGTCAATTACACTATGCCAGTAAATACATGAGTTTAGCTTCATGTCCCATAACCACTAGCTTAACTTAAATATTTACGAACAAACTATAGATCTTCACTAGGAAATTGTCACAAAAGGGGATCAATCGAATAAGTCCAAGAGCTAACCGACGAACTGAACGCAAGCGTTTCATACCACTCGTTTTACTAAGTCGTTTAATTCGATTTCTCATCCGAGTGAAGTAAAGGCTTGTATATACTAATAAATTGGAAAACGGTTTAGGAAGAAGAGCTTTGTAATAAAATAGAGTTGAAATCATTTTGATGAAAGAGTTTTGATATTTACTACTAGTATTAAAACCTTTATATTTTTGAAGTGACAAATAAAACGATTGTAGAAACAATCAATCATCAAAATTCACATACAAAGACGTGAATCAAATCCAAAGAAATCGATACTAAATCCATCAAAAAATGGATATTCACATAAAATCCATAGAAAGAAGTCATCAAAGTCAGTAAAAGTGATAACGTCTAATCGGATCGACAAAACTCGATTAACATTGGAAGTTTTACTCAGAATTAGGCAGATAGGCAAAACTGGGAATTTCTAAACGTCTGAGGGGTTGGTCCAGACGTCTGGATTTAGTCTCTGGAAATATTCTAGAAAACTATTCAGACGTCTGAAACCTAAAATCAGGCGTCTGAAAGCATTCAGACATCTGGGGAAAAGTCCAGACGTTTGGATTTGGTTTCTGGAAATATTCCAGAAAACCAACCAGACGTCTGAAAACACGAATCAGACGTCTGACATCATTTCAGACGTCTGAAACAATAGTTCAGACGTCTGAAATTAGTCACTGCCCTTTTTATTTTTCTGCCGTTTGTTATTTTTCACCAGGAGGCAAAACTAGACGTCTGGCATTGACCTCCAGACGTCTGAACACCTAATCTGGGCAGAAATTTACCTAGACCAAGATGGCCAAAACGTTCTCGGAAGCGATCGAGCAAGCAATGACAACTAAGGATTTACGTCTAGCGACAACCCGGTCTTAAAGGTGCTTCGATACACCCCAAACAACATATCCAAACATCCATTGAAGGATTTTCACAAGAATTGGACTTCAAAAACCAAGAAATTAGGATATTCACCAATTCAATCACAAACAAAAGGAAAGGTACATAAATAAGTGTTAGGAATTCATAACCAATCACAAAGATAGATATAGACAAAGATGTGAGATAAAAATCTCACCTTTAAACCCAAAACAAATGAAGAAAAAGCTATAGAGCAAATGGCGAGAGCAATCGCACTTCAATTCCAACTCAACAACCTTGAATCTAGGCTAAAAAGAGAAACATTTCCTAAGTTAGGTTTAGGAATTTTCTGAAATTGATAAGAGAATGAGTTGGAGAAGAAGAATAGGAGGCTTACCAAAGCTTCTACTATTAGTTTGGAGCTAGAACTTGATTTGTAAAAGAAAACTAGGGTTTGGAGTTTTAATTTCCCATTCCTCTCTCCATTGTTGTAAAAGCTTGAGTATTAGGAAATAGAAATGAAGTAATGAAGAGAAGATCGGGTCAGACTTGGGTTAAATGAACTGAAACACAAACCAAAGCCCTAAGTGGAAAAGTAGCAAAATTTTACTATCTCCAAACATATCAAAGTTTATACTTAAAAAGATTGCAAACGTCATTTTGAACTCAATGGAAGTGGTCTCGAGTCCTAATTTGACCGTATGCAAAAAGTAGCTTTTCAGACTAAAATCCGATTAACGATTTAAATATTTAAATATAAAATCGATAAATATGCGGGTTGTTACAGACTCCCCTCCTTAAAGAAATTGCGTCCTCGCAATATACAAGATGGAAATAAAAAGTAACAACCATAAAAGCATATTAACACAAAAGAAATTGGAATTAAGAAGTTTACCTCAAAGAGGATGAGAAAGTAATTCTGGATGTGTATGCTCGATGAATTCTCTAGTTTCCCAAGAGTAATCCTTAGGATTTGAGGACCATTGAACTTTAACAAGCGGAACATCTTTATTTCGAAGACGTTTGATCTCCGAAGCAATAATTCGAACAGGATGCTGCTCATAAGTTAATTTAGGTGAAACTTCAATCTCTTCCACAACACCGGGCTCAAGCATCGAATCGGAATCCCGAAGGCACTTCCGTAATTGAGAAACGTGAAACACATCATGCATGGCAGAAAACTGAGCCGGTAATGAAAGGCGATAAGCCATGGAACCAATACGTTCGGTGATAGGAAATGGCCCAATATATCGAGGCGCTAACTTTCCCGATCGACTAAAACGTACGACTCCCTTCATAGGGGAAACACGAATAAATACAAGATCTCTAACAGAAAATTCTAATTTCCTTCTTCGATTATCGGCATAGGATTTTTGTCTACTCTGGGCTTCTTTCATCCTATGACGAATAAGTTCAATCTTTTCTGTGGAATCACGAATGAAATCGAGACCTAAAACCAGCTTCTCACCGGTCTCAAGCCAACAAGAAGGAGATCGGCATGACCTTCCATAGAGTGCCTCGAAAGGTGCCATACCAATACTAGCTTGGAAGCTGTTATTATAGGAAAATTCAACGAGTGAAATATGATCTTCCCAACTTCCACCGAAATCAAGCACACAGGAACGAAGAAGATCTTCAAGAGTTTGATTCACACGCTCAGTTTGTCCATCGGACTGGGGGTGATAAGCGATGCTAAAATTAAGCTTCGTTCCCAAAGCTTTTTGAAGACTCTTCCAGAATCCACTAGTAAAAAATGGATCACGATCACTAACTATAGAAGTAGGAACTCCATGTAATTTAACAATTTCTTTGATAAAGAGTTTGGCCAGAAGAGGAATGGTTCGGTTCGACCGAACGGGAATAAAATGGGCGGATTTAGTAAGTCTATCAACGATCACCCATAAGCTATCATGACCCGAACGAGAACGGGGAAGACCATCAATAAAATCCATGGAAATTTGGTCCCACCTCCAAATTGGAATTTCCAATGGTTGCCATAACCCACCGGGCCTTTGATGTTCGGCCTTGACAAGTTGGCAAGTCATGCAACACTTAACAAAGTTAGCAATATCAAATTTCATTCCCTCCCAATAATAAAGTCGCTTCATATCCGCATACATTTTACTAATACCGGGATGAATGGAATATTTGGAACGATGAGAATCTTCTAGAATATCTTTACGAAGATCACTAATATTTGGTACGATAAGTCTACCAAATTTTCGAATGCCGCCACGAGAATTAATATCAAAGTCTTTCAAACCTTCAATATCAACTTTATCCTTAATATTTTGGCCAAGAAGAGCCAATTCGGGATCTAGCCTTTGAGCTTCAAGAATGCGGTATAAAAGAGAAGGATGAGCCTCAAGGCTACATAAAACAAGAGATGAACATAAATCGGAAACACGATCTCGAATTTCACAAGTGGATAAACCCTCGAGATCATTCCACTCGGATATCATCATGGAAACAACCGCTTGTTGTTTGCGACTAAGTGCATCGGCGACACGATTCCCTTTTCCGAGTGTATAACGAATATCAAGATCATAAGAGGCAAGGAATTCAAGCCAACGCTGTTGACGCAAATTAAGTTCCTTTTGAGAGAATAAATATTTCAAAGATTTATGATCCGTATAAAGTATAAATTTCTCTCCCAAAAGATAATGTCGCCAAATTCGAAGGGCGAAAACGATAGCCGCGAGTTCTAAATCATGTGTGGCATATCTAGTCTCAGCCGGCTTCAATTGCCTAGAAGCATAAGCAATAACACGTTCTTTTTGCATCAGAACGGCACCCAAACCAACGCGACTAGCATCGGTATAAACAACAAAATCTTGATTCCCTTCGGGAATAACAAGAATAGGAGCATCAGAAAGGAGTTCTTTTAATTTCTGAAAAGAGGTTTCACATTTGTCCGACCAAATGTATTTAACACCTTTCTTCGTTAAACCAGTAAGAGGCACGGCAATCTTAGAAAAGTCTTTTATAA
The DNA here is from genome assembly GCA_030737815.1 of Allium fistulosum. Taxonomy (NCBI): domain Eukaryota; kingdom Viridiplantae; phylum Streptophyta; class Magnoliopsida; order Asparagales; family Amaryllidaceae; genus Allium; species Allium fistulosum. The sequence continues at coordinate 1,244,210,745 of CM060904.1, read as the reverse complement.
AATGGTGGTAATAACCTACCAATCCGAGAAAGCTACGGATTTCAGTCACGCTCTCTGGTCTCTTCTAATTTTGAATCGCTTCAATCTTTGAAGGATCCACTGCTATTCCGGATTCGGAAATAATATGACCGAGAAACTTCACACTAGATTGCCAAAAGTGGCATTTAGAAAATTTTGCTTTTAGTTGATTGCTCATAAGAGTTTCCAATACAATTTGAAGATGCTTTTCATGTTCCTCCTCGGTTTTAGAATACACAAGAATATCATCAATAAAGATGAGGACAAACCGATCAAGGAAATCTTTGAAAACTCGATTCATAAGGTCAACGAAATAAGCCGGAGCATTTGTTAAACCGAATGGCATAACTAGCCATTCATAAGATCCATAGCGTGTACGGAACAAAGTCAATGGAATACTATTCTCTGCAATACGAAGCTGATGGAAACCGGTAGCTAAGTCCAATTGTGAAAAGACTCTAGCACCACTAAGTTGATCAAACAGATCATCAATCCGAGGTAAAGGATATTTATTCTTAATAGTAAGATCATTAAGCTTGCAGTAGTCTACGCAAAGCCAAAATGTACCATCGGACTTATTTACAAAAATAGCTGAAGCTCCCCAAGGCGAGGAACTAGAGCAAATAAGTTGCTTCGTTTCCAACTCGGATAGTTGTTTGCGCATCTCTTCATTTTCCTTATTGGACATGTGATAAGGTGGACGGGTAATAGGTTGAGCTCCAGGTATAAGATTAATTTTGAACTCAATTGCTCGCTTAGGTGGTAATCCTAAGACGGGCTTGAATATGTCGGAAAATTCACGAACGACGCGAATAAGAGAAATGACATCCTCCTCATCATCACTGTCATCATCACGAGGATTTAAAGAATATAAAGGTGCAACCAAAGCGGAATCCGAATCTTTAAGAATAATAGAAATCTGCTTAACAGATAGTGGATGTCGAAGATAAATAGTCCGCTCAGGACATAGGATATGAGCTTCATAACGGTTAAGCCAATCCATACCCAAAATCATTCCAAAGCCTAAGTAACGCATAACATGCAAATCGGCTAGAAAAGGAAAATCAGACAAAATAACCTCCACATCTTTACAAAGCAAACTAAGAGTTGCGGATCCACCAACCGGATTCGCAATTCTTAAAGAAGTCATTAAAGCAACAACACTTAAAGAAAAAGTGTCTACAAGTTCCTTTGATATAAAAGAATGGGATGCACCCGTATCAAAGAGAACTCTAATAGGTTGATCATGAAATATAATAATGCCATCAAGGACAGAATGAGACATACCTTGACCGCGAGATGTGTTGCCAGGGGCTTAAGCAACGTTTAACTTTCCCTCCTTCTCTTGAAGCTTAGGGCATTGGTGCATAAAATGATATGGACTTTTACAATAGCGACAGGAGTTGGGCTGTGAACATATGTTAGAAAAATGGCCCTTAGCACCACAGTTGAAACATTTCTGATCATTGGGGGAAAATGTCTTTGCAGCAGGAGTTGCTTGCTTACCCTTTTTGTTGAGATAAGGACCTTTGAACTTGTTAGGCCTTTTCTTGTTGTTGAAGTTTGGTTTAGCAGCCACCACTTCAACATCAGTGTCCTTATCTGCCTCTTCAAGACGAAGAGCGATATCAACGAGTTGATCGAAAAAACTTCTAATTTTAGAAGTAATGGCTTCTTGAGATTCTTGTTTAAGCCATAGACGAACCTCTGGTTCTTCTTCAATGGGGTGTTGATGTATTCAACCCCATATTTGGACAGTGACTCGAAGGATGCGACATAATCTGTCACAGAGGATGTACCTTGAACAAGGTCTATGAAACGATGAGCCAATGTCACTTTCTCTGCTTCTGGTATGAATTTTAGTTCGAAGCGTTCCCAAAATTGCTCCCAGGTGAGGTCCGCTTCATTAATTTCAGAAATAAGAAGTTCGTACTAGTCCAGTGCTCTCTCTTGGAGCATACTGGAGGCCACCTGAACACGGTGTAGATCGATAAGGTTCATGCGAGAAAAGATTCGATCGCACGTTCTTAACCAAGCTTGGACCTCAATAATAGTTTCGGAACCCTTGAATGTTTTCCCACCCAAGTTAGAATAATCGTTTCACAAACGTGCAAATCCCGACTTAGGATGAGTGGGTTCCTGATTAGGACCAGCTGCTTGAGCATTCTTTACTAAATCAAGAAGCTGTTGAGCGGTCATAAAAACTCCATCCTGGGGAGTAATAGTAGATGGTCCGGCTCTGGGACGGCCTGGTCTAGACATTCTCTTCTTTAAGAAAGAGAGAAGAAGTAAAGTTATTCTCCAAATAAATATCAAGCAAATCTTGATAAATAACACAAGGATACATAAAAGGAAATAGGATGAATTAGTACGAAGACTCGAATTAAATCCTAAGGCACGACTCCTAAGTTGGACTTAGGACAATGATCCTTGTTAAGTTATTCTACATTGTTCCGAAGTTTGGCTCTGATACCAAGCTGTGACGCCCCACCTCTATACCCATGCTAACCAAGAACACTACAATGTAGTGTTGTCAATTAGCATGGAGAATAAGGCTGTGGAGGAGCGACCATCCATGTAACTTCTTTGTGCGAGCACCGATATGTCAAATAGAATAGAATGCATATCTTTTAAGGAGGAAATCCGACATACCGATACAAACTCAAAGCTATCACACGGTGGCTATATATAATCTTCGGAAACAAACATAGAAATAATCATAACATAAATCAGTCACAGACATCCATATCACAAAGGCGGAAGAAGATATGAATAAATATATAACACATGAAAGTGTACATCCGAGTAGTGGTCGGAAAGATCCACGATAATATAAAAGAATAGCATCACGTGCTATACAAAAGAATAAGTACACAACATAGAGTCTATATCTCAAATGTGTACATCCAAAAAAACTACTAATCTATGTAGTTAGCCAAAAGTCAGAATAATCTTGAAGAGAAGTCAAGCAGAAGCACCTATAACATCTCGGTCTGACCGAAGTATTATTTATAAGAAAATAATAAACGGATCAGTCTAGCTATGAATATCAGATGATAAGGTATAGGATAAGTAATATGGCATGAACATGTAACAACCATAACGGCATACTACTTTAAGTATGTAAATGATAATCAACAAAAGATTAATCAATATCATAAGAAGATTCTCAAAGATAAAATAGGGTATCATACCCTAAACTTGTATTCATAACAAGTCAATAACACATAAATTCACCGATGCACAAAAACTGATATCATATCAATAAAAATCATGAAAATTGGTGAAGCACTAATTCCAGAAATCATCGCAAGATGTAACTACCCCGGATTTTAATTAAATTTAAATTGATAATTAATTGAATTTTTGAATTAAAATTTTAAAATTAATCGATAAATTGATGCAAGTTTCCCCCCTTAAAACCAAATAAAAATATTAAATCATTAAAAATTTAAATATTGTATATATGTGATTTGAATTTAAATCGTAGATAAATGATTTAAAATATAAATAATAATAAATATAAGACAATTAATATAGACTTTGGACACAAGTATATAAATAAAAATAAATTACATACATAGAAGATAAATTAACGCTTAAATAAAATCTAACAACAAACTAAATTAGAAATTCATTTATCTTATAAAGTAATATTCTAAAGACAAGTATGTAAACAAATCAAGTTGATGTGAATAAAAGAGTAATGCAAATAAAATACAAGGTCAAGCTTCAGTTCAAAACCTGGAAAAGAAAGAAATAGCAAGTAGATAAAAATACATGGTTATGTATATAACTTACTAAAGCAAGCTAAGCAAGTAAAATCAAACATTTATGTACAGGCAAGACAAAGAAGATAAGTATGAACAAGACTAAAGAAAACGAATAAACATAGATGTGTATAAACTTACAAATAAAATAAGGGATGTTGTACAAACCAATTAATACCACATCTTCTCAAGCAAACATGTTAATATCTTCAGCCGAAAAGAAAGCATATAATAAGTATAAAGATACATATGCATTAAAGGGTTGCATCTCTAAGTACATACAACATCTCAGTCGAACTAAAGGAATTTTTTTTATGAAAATTGTACAAGTTAATTAATGCCATGTCCTATAGCATACTACACTATATCTCATCAGCCTCCAAGCAAGAAAAATATCTACTAGGCTTTGTACAAAATAATATATCAACTTGTACCAGTAATAATATTACCCTGTAACTTGCTTTCTTTTATACATCAACTTCTCACTTCATTTCAGTTCGAGCTGAGAAATTATAAGGAAAACATCATTTTGAAAACTAAAACAAAATTCAAACCCTGTAAACCAAAGATTAAAATCTAGAAACAAGTCAAAGTCTTCAGCCTGGAAAGCAAAGCAAATGCAAAGATCAGATCTAAATCAACTTATTAACCATTAAAAGCATTCCAGTTTCATTTTCAAAGTCTGCTCTGCCCTCTGTCTTCAATTCAAGGTGAGCAAACTTCCCCTCTACTGTTTTGATTGTGTGTGATAAATATTTGATGTTGTGACAGAGATCTGTTGCATGGATATAAACTTGCCTGAATGTGTGTATATAGGTTACAGTGTTTACAAACACTTCTCTGTTTCAAAGTTACAGTTTTTAAAGAAACCAAATCCAAAAAGAAACTTTCTTCACATGTCAAAATTAACAAAGATTTAGATGATGATCTTCAAAAGGAAAGTGTTTATATTCCCTTGACTTAAATTTTCAAAACAGTATCAGGTTAAAAGAAATAGGTAAATAATTGGAAAATGGGGAAATTACAGTGGAATCTATTTTTTTTACAGAAAACCCAATGCATCCAATCTTGTATTTTGAATCCATAATTAGATTCATGCTAACAAACAAAGATTTTTAAAAGTAAATTTATGATTTTTAATTTGGTAGGCTGTGAGAAAATATGAGTGGAACAGAAAATATGTTTTTGGTAAATTTCCGATGGTCAACATGCAATTGGGCCTCAGGTTCGATATCAGAGGGGGTTTTGGCGATGAAGTTCATAGGAAAAATGGTGAGTAAATTTTCTGATGGCCGTGGTGGTTGGTCGGTGTCGTAATAGGGTTTAAGGGCGTGTTTTACTCGACATCATTCTCGAATTTAATTCGTTGCCATGGATGGATCGGGGTGGACCGGTGCAGGGGGGATAGTGGCTGGAGGTCGAGACGAGGTTGTAATCGTGGTGGCGCAGCGTTCAGATGGTCGAGATCATCGACACGACATTGATTTAGGCAACTTATTTTGGTTTCCAGGTTGAGCTCAATAGCTCGATTTTGGATTCATGAAGATGTCGTCGAATTGGATGTTTGGGTCTGTCGTAGATGTTGTTGGCGACATGCCGGAGGTTTTGGGGATGGTCGGCGGCGGCTCGATCAAGTGTACACGTGCACACGTGTCAGTATTGGTCTGGGTCATGGAGTTTGGGGAAGAAGAGTCGAAGCTCGAAGTTGAACTCGAGAATTTGGGGCAGATGTCTCGGAGATGTTCTCGAGTAGGTTCGTGGTGGTTAACATATAACAGGTTTTAAAATTTTAAAACGAAGCTTTCAAAGAAAGAAAGGGAAGAAGTAGAAACGAACGAGGGGGAGAGAAGATAGACTCGGGGAAGATGAAGGAAAACTCGAGTAAATACTCGAGTGGAACCCGGGTAATCCCAGGTTTTGGTTTCGACAGAGTTAGTAAACAGAACCATTATTGTTTGACAATTAATACTTTAGAATGTTTTAAAATCTAGTTAATACTTTAGTTAAGTAGCTAATAAAAATAAAGTATTGGAATTTAATTAACATCAAAGTTTCCAAATTAGTAAACATTGACTTCCAAGTTACAAAAGATTTGAAAATGTTAATCAAGACAAATAAGTATTATTATTAATTGTTTTAAAAGGGGTGATTGATAATGGATAATTAATTTTAAACTTAAAATTAATTAAGTGACTAGAGATTAGCCGATTTGGAATTAATGATTTGGTTAATTAACAATTAAGGTGTTTAATTTATTTGTAATTATTAATTGTTGATGATAATTAATTTCAAGATGGTTAATTAAAGATTTTTAATGATAAGTTAGTGAATGATTAAAGGACCTTTAATCAAATGATTTGAAGTCGATTAATGTTAATTAACTATGATTGATGACCCATCTGATTTAAATAAATCAGATAATCAATTGAGCTTATTTATGGATGACTATATTCTATTGAATGCTGTGTATTGGATTGATAACTCTATTATGTGATTGTGATGCTTTGTAATATGAATTGCTTTGTGTTGAGCTATTATATCTGTGATGAATATACTGTTATATGAATATGAAAATCCCTGCTGGCCCGTAAAACGGCATTTAAACTTCGATGCGACAGGGAGTCGGATTCCAGTTGGTTATCCGAAACCCACATCGAATTGTAATAGTGAATCTTTGTGACTGATAAATTTATTTTATCTTTGAATCTGTGAATGAAGATAAGCTTTATGGGTTATACCTCTTATCGATATATCTGTGATGATTGATGTTGTGCACTATTGTGTGAAACCCCTGGACTACACCATACACACACAAATATGGATTTCACGTGGAAATCGGTTAAGTCACAGATGATTTAAATTCAATGTTTTTAAAATTGAAATTTTAATTTCAATTGATTTTGAAATTGGAAATTTGGGTTTAAAGTGAAAAGCTTTTGAAATGGAATTTCAAAGATAAAAGTTATTTTGAATAACTTAATCGAGTTTTGAAATTTAAATACTTTGATTTAAATTTGAATTCAAGTTTGAAATTGAATCCTATGATTTGAAACTAGGGATTAAAGATGCTGTACAAGTTATATATGGGTTAAACCATTTTAAAGGTATTGATTTGGAAATTTGAATTTAATTCAAGGGTTTTAACTCGTGTAAATATAACTGGATTTTTCTGAAACGAAACTATTTGTTTTCAAATAGTAAAAGCTTTCACATAAGTAATGAACTTCCAATTTGTGTTGAAAGAGTTTCAAGTTTGAAATGGAACTGAAATGTTTTGAAAGCTATGAAATGAGTCTTTGATTCAAAGACCGGACGAGTTAATCCAACTTGAATTGGAATTGTTTTGAAAGGCTATGAATGAATCTTTGGAAACGAATTTTAAAAGCTATAAGTTAAATCTTGATTTAAGGATTTAACGAGTTAATCTAATTGAAATGGAAATCGATTTGGAAATCTATGAATGAATCTTTGTGAATGGGGTGAACTTTTTGAAATGAATCTTTTTGTTTAAAAGATTGGAAATGGTAATTTGTTTTAACCATTCGAATGAAAAGTTTTGGACGTTAAGCTGTGATTTAACTGAGACCCCAGTATCCATATGATTTTTAATTGCGCTCGTTATTCGGTTTAGCCAGGAGAGGACCTTTGTGTCATACAACCCATTCTGAATAATGATACATCGTATATGGATTACATTTGAAGACCGGTGGTGAAGACCGAATACTTTCGAAAACGAAAGGATTACCATTGATTGTCTCTGCATCGGCTGATCCCCGGTATAGAGATTTTAGCACCCTAAGTGATGGGAAGTCCGGACGTGATTAGAAATTATCCGGATTTGCAAGGGCTTCTTTGGAAGTGCCTTCGGTTCCATTCGTTCCCGGAATGGATGTAACGACCCGTATTTTTTTCGGATTGAAACATCGTAAAATAGTCGATATTAGATTGTTAGTATTGTTAAGTCGTCCCGAGTTTAGTTCGACTTAAGGTTAAGTCGCATAGGAGTTAAGTTGTCTAGAAGTTGAGTCATGATGTAGCTTAAGTCGTTCAAAGGTTGAGTCGTGGGATAGGCTAGGTCAGGTGAACGACCTAAAGGATTGGGAGAACCTACAGTACTTGACCGACTTAAGAATTTAGACGACTTAAGGAATTGACCGACTTAAGAGGTATAGGCGACCTAAGGATTCTGGGGTTAGGTCGTAGGGGAGGTAGGTCATGTGATAAGCTTAGGTCGTGGGGTAGAGTTAGGTCGGCAACGACCTAAGAAACTAGGCGAGTTAGCAACCTAAGGAGGATAGGTCGTAGCCGACTTAAGGAGATAGGCGACCTATAGGATTTAGACGACTTAAGATTATGACCGACTCAAGGAATTGGGCGACTCTAGTAAGTGACCGACCTAGGAGTTAACGGCATAAGAGCTAACGACTTAAGAGTTTTGGCGAGTTAAAGACCTAAGGAAGTTAAGTCGTAGCCTGGTTAAGTCGTAAGGTTGTGTGGGTATGTTAGGTCGAAGCTGTTACTAGGTCGCTTGGATGCGCATTATTAAGTCGCATGGTTATTAAGTCGTTAGGACGGAACCATTGTTAGGTCGCGCGTAGTTAAGTCGTAACTCGTTGAGTTCTGGTTCGCACGCGCATGTGCTGAGTTAAGTCGTAGACGACTTAGGAGTTGAGTCGTAGCCCAGTTAAGTCGCATCTTGGTTAGGTCGTAACTTTGCTAGGTCGGCAAAGCTGTTAAGTCGTAGGATGCGAGGATGCGCGCATATACTAAGTCGTATCACGTGTTAGGTCGAAGACTTTAGGTCGGTAATAGTTAAGTCGCGCGCATTAGGTCGTAGGTCATTGGCATATTAAGTCGCAGATGCGCATTGTTTTAAGTCGTTAGGCGTTAGGTCGTTGAACTGTTGAGTCGTAGGTCGGAGAAAGGGATAAGTCGGAGACGACTTATAGAGGCAGACGACCTAAGTTTTCAGCCTATAAATTGTAATACCCCAAAATTTTGTGAAAAATCATCTTTGTAAAATGATTTAATTTTTGAAATATTTAGATTTAAATATGGTGAAATTTCTGGAATAAATAGTGTGCAAGTATATGTGTGCACGTGCACACTGAAATGGCACAAGGAAGAACTCCAGATTTCTTGGATTTAAAACAAGAATTAAAAAGCAATACAAACATGTTTTTGCAACATGGATATTTGATTTCTGGAATTATATGGATCATCTTAGAAAATAAGAAAAGTAAGTTTTACTTTAAATCAGTAAACAGATTTCATTTAAAACCCAGAAAAGAAAATTATACATATATATGTTATGAGGATTTGTAAACCTGTATACATATAGGTGCATATGTTTCTGAAATTAAAGAGGAATTAAATAAGCCTAGATAAGATATGTATACAAATATACATTTTTAAATACTGAAAAGTATATATATATATATATATAAGCAAGTGAAACTATAACATTAAAATGACATGAAATGTGATACAAGTCAATATGCTTGTGTAGGCAAAAATAGCAAAGGGGATTCTCAGGAATAATTAAAATATAAAATAGGATAGTCACACTTTTAACATGACTAGGTGAGTGGCCAATTTTCTGAAAAGTAAAAGAAAGAAAATGCAGCCTTTAAATTGGTTAATATGGCCGGGGTATTATGAATGAAAAATGCATGATGCTAGCCAGGACAGAAATGGAATTCTGTTTTAACAAAACCCTAGTGGGAAAAAAAATGCATATAAATAGGCAGTTTAGCCAGTAGAATTATCTTTACCCCGAGCTGCACAAAAATAAGAAAGGAAGAAAAATATTGGAAGGGAGAAGAAATATTTAGGTGAGTAACCTCACTGAGTTCATGGCATTAAGACCTGAGATGAGGCAGCCACTTTTTATATTGCCATTTATATATTTCTGGTTTTGATGTATATGATTTCATCAATGCTTTTTGGATGTCTTATTTTAAATCTGATATGATTTAATATGGATGATTTTGATGATCTTTGATTGGTTGAGACATTTGTCTTTGGATGTGTATCATACTGTTTTATTTATACTCATAAATGTTAAAGTCTAGGATCTTAAAATTATATAGAGAATACTCTCAACTGTTATAGATCTATGGCATGGAAACTTTACAAAAAATGTTGGGAGCTGCATTATACTTGGTATAAGTGCTGAGGCTTAAGAAGAAAAAAATGTTAAGGGTGCAATAGAAATTTACTAAGTGCTGAGCCCTTAATCAAATCAAAAAAAAAGGAAGAAACCCACAAGCTAAAATTATGATTGAACCAGATCCTGAATCTGAATCAATCATAAAGGCTTGCAGATCAATATAATAAGAACATGCCATGCCTCTTTTTACAGTTGAAAATATTCTTATATTTTACTAAGATCAAGACATATTGACCCCATTTAGGAAATAACTGTCTGCTTATTTCTGAGGAGAATTATGCTAGGGAAGATTATGGATGTTTCCATGTTTGCAGTGACATGTTCACTTAGCATATTTGATGATAGGATTTAAGACAATACACTAGTAAATAAACTAGGGAAGGAAGGCCAAGAAGACTGCTGGAATGCTTGTCATATTTGAAGTATGCAAGTTGGCACATGGTTTGTTTAAGCCCTGAGATCTTTGTGCAATGATGTGAATTAGTTCATTGCAATGTGTCCCTGTGATTCCTTAATAGCAGATGAGGCATGGATTTAAATTGAATTATACAACTTGTAAATGAAGAAATAGGAATATGGATATTTCTTAGGTTGAATGGTATGGAACCAAGATGGTTCCAGTGAATGCAATTGTTGCAAATAGATAATTATGTTTGCATGATTATGTATGCAAGTGTAAGAATGATAAATGAATATATCATACCTGAATCAACTTAATTATTCTATGTTAAAGTAATTGATTGCAGGAATTTGCTTAAATAACTAATTGGTGCTCCTATATTCTCTATTGCTTAATATCATGAATGTATTGATGTTACTCATACCAGATCATAGATCTGACCCTTGTTTGCTCATGGCATACGGGGTGTCTCATTTTAAAATGAGGCAGCCACTCATGCTCTTTCAGGTAACCCAGGCACTAAGTAAAAATGAAGTTATGGCTATTATGGAGGAGTGAATGAACATGCTAGCTAGTCTCAATAAGAGCTTAAATTGATTATATCTGCATGTATTCAGGAAAAATTTTATGTTTCTAAGATTTCCAGTCATGTAATGAATTCTATTATGGTTAGATGGACTAGTTGTATCATGTTAAATATATTGTTATGCACTAAGGTTTAAAATCTAAAAGAAATATCTGAGTGGGAACAAGGAAATGATTTTAAGTATTGATATGGATGCTTGGAAAAGAAATATGCATATGTAGGTGAGCTACTGTTTTGCATAATTTATATTATGTATTAGTTAATCATGAGACATAACAGAGCACTGAGTTTTAGAATAAAATCTGGACTTAGCTAGAAGTAAACTTATAAGGATTTTAGTTTCCTTTTTACTGAAATGCTTTGTAAATAAGTTTGAATTCATTTCTGAATCGTATTGAGAAAAGTAAAATGTTTTTAAAAGCTTCAGACAGAATGCAATGTATGGTATCTCCATTGCTTTGAACTAGTGTGTAGCAGATACAGGATTCATGAGTTAACCAGCTTCAAATAAATGAAGTATTGGTTGATCATGATAGATTGTATTTTGAAAAAAAAAATGCATTTCAAAAGCTTAGTACATTTAGCAATTGTTTCACCCAGTTTTCTGGAAAATGAGCAAAGATATTGACATGCACATGTATATCTGTGTACATGTTGATAGTTGGGCAAAAATCTAAATATAAATTCCTAGAACAGTTGTAGGATTGGGTTTCAAAAATAATAAAGCAAGAAATATTGTTTTGTATGTTAGATTATAGGCAAAAGTTAAATATATATGTGCAGATATAGGTAGATATCAGATTTCAAACCATACAAAAAAAAAACAAAAATTGGGTTTGAACCGACCAGCATAGCACTCGAACTCGTGACCTCTCATGTATAAGTTAGGCGCGTTTCCATTACGCCTAGATGTTGCTTGTGTTCACTTATGATCCACTTTCTTTTAACCTGAGTTTGATACTATCCAGACTTTAAGACAATCATCTATATTATAAGCTTGCTTTCCACTGATTATTACTTGATCATTTCTTAATTAGACTAACAGACTAAAGTACATGTTTCCAGTGGATTCTATGGTCAAAAATCAGGATACAATAATTAATCTTTTAAAAGGGAATTATCACATTTTTAATAGATTTAAAAGGATTTCTACTTACATATTATCATGCTCTGATTCTAGTAGAATATAACATAGATATCTTCATATATGTATGTTAGGAATGATTTAGATTTAAAACAATATTTTTATATTGTGAAAGATCCTGGATATATTTTGTTTATTGGAGAAAGAAAATGACCCTGGGAAATATATTTGTAATGAATGATATATCTATATATCATCTCTTAAAAAAAAAAATCCTTATGAAATTAGGGTGGAAATAGGAGGGTCATTTCATAAATACTCGCCATTTTCTCACTTTTTGGGATCCGGATTTCGAAGCGACGAAGTGCTGCCATTTTGAGAGCTCGACTTCTACACTTCTTCACTTCTTTTCTCCACTTTAATCTTGTGCTTCCTTCCATCCAAATCGAAGATCAAGTTGAAGATTCAAGAGCTTATCTTCATCCATCGAAGATAGATTTCATCATTTGAAGCGGATTGGTGATAGATCGAGATTGATCCTTCGCTGTCCAGATCTGAAGCGTGTTGATTTGGGGTTGTTTAGGTGATTTGGTGAGTGGTGATTATCTCTCACACGGATCTAAAGGAGTATATCAGATTGTTGGCTTGATTTGGTGTTAAAGTAGAGATTTCCATGCATTTTCTTAGTCATATGTGTAGATCCATATAGATCCATTGCTCATGATGATTTGACATCCATTCTACTACATGTTAACCTATGCAAGTTCATTCATCAAGATCATAGAGACATTGCTCATGTTTTCATGCTTATTAGACTTTCGACTCTTTAATTACGAAATTGCCATTATTGTTATAATTGTCTATTTAGATCATATTTGAATGCTTGATTACTTGGATTAATGTTTGACTTGATTGATTGCTATGAATTAGATGATTGATGATTTGATTTAGACCGAAGATGATATCGAAGCAATGATAACAGTGATAGCCAGAGTTATGGATGTTTGGTTGTATCGTCATTCGGTCTCAAGAGCGGTATTTTCTGGGTGCTTATCTGATCTTGGTTTAGGCCTTGGGGGTTTGTACTTGGAAAACATCGCCCTTGACTCGAGTGATAATTGCTTTACCCTAAATTGTGTGCTTTGCTATGTTTGCTTCTACTTAGTGTGTGTCTGGGGGCTATCACTGTAGAAAGAGGTGGAGTGGGAGGGTTGTATTCCTATTCCTATTCCTTTTCCTTTATGCTCTTTTGGTATGTTGTTAGTTAATTTACTGCTCACTAAGACTGTTGTCTGACTCAAGGCTTTATGTTTTAACTCTTATTGCCTTGGGCTGTTCGTCCATTTTGGGACGGGCAGACTAGGTAGCAGGTGACAGGTGCTGTTCTTGCTTTCCACGGTGTTGATATCGAAGACGAGCTGGAGGGTTGCATATTATCTTCTTATTATATGTACTGGGTGTTCCGCTGTTGTATTTTCTTTGAGTGTTTTGTAGTGAGGCTTGTTGTATTGACTATTCAGATGTTTGTATTCAACTATTATGAAGTTTTATTGATGAGATTCTATTATGTGAAGCTTCACTATATGTATGTTCTATTGTATTTTGTCCATGCGCTGTGAGTAATACGATACATTCTGTTTTTTTTAATTTACCCTGGCAATCGTCCATGGTCGCCTGGCACACTTTACAACGCACTATCTCTAGATGCGGTGCAGGGGTCATGGGCGGTCGTCACATTTGGTATCGGAGCTTTGGTTAATCGATTTTACCCAACGCTCGCTGACGTAACTACGTATGAGAGACGTAATTGTATTTTGATGGATGATTACTATATATAATATAGTAACTTAGTAGAGTTTGAGTCCTTTATGCAGTTGTTTCTCTAGGTGTGCTAATCATTCCTTTTTATAGATATTGAGAATGAGTCGAAGAGGGAGACCAGTTGCTAGGGAAGGCCGTGCTACTGAAGGGGTTGCTGATTATGCTGCTATGTTCGAAGCTATGATGACTTCGATCATGAGAAGGATGCCAGCTCTGGGGCCATCGGTGGATGTTGGAGTTCAAGTTCAAACCCCAAAACCGGTGGATTTTGCTAAGCTGTGTAAGGACTATACTGCTCTTGGAGGAAAGGTTTTCTTGGGAATAGAATCAACCATTGAGGTCCAGAGATGGATAGATGCTTGTAGAAGGATTTTTGGTGATTTGGGAATCGAGGATGCAACTAAGAGGAAGTTGGCATCAAGGCAGCTTCAAGGGAGAGCCTCTGATTGGTGGAACTCTATTACCATCAATACTCCGGAGGAAGAGATTACTTGGGAGCAATTCCAAGCCAGATTTGAAGCTAAGTTCATTTCCACTGCTCAGAAGTCTGTTCTGTTCAAGAAGTTTGTGGAGCTCAAGCAGGGAGGAAGACCAGTTCTTGAGTATGTTTCTGAGTTTGAAGCTTTTTTCAAGTATGCCCGGTCGTATATTGAATCTGCTTATCAGAAGAATGAGAAGTTTGTGACAGGCTTGGACAGTTATCTTGGGAGGCAGTTGGTGGATCATTTGGACGATTCATTTGAGAAGCTTGTGGAGAAAGCTCTCAGGCATGAGAGTGTTTCCTAAGGAGGGATCTGTTGTTGTTGTGACCAAGGGAGAGTCTAAACCACAGCAGGGTGGAAACAAGAAGAGGAAGCAGCAACAGCAGAAGGGTAAGGATGGTCAGAAGAAGCTGAAGGGCGAAGTGACCTGCTACAACTGTCAGCAGAAGGGCCATTTCTCGAAGGATTGTAAGAATCCGAAGGTACCGATGAAGTGTCACAACTGTGACAAGCCAGGGCATATCAAGAGGAATTGTCCAGAACCACGGAAGGACAAGCAGATTGTGCAAGCTTATGCTTTGGGAGCTGTCCCATCGTCTTCGAAAGCTCCTACCGCTGAAGAGAAAGGAAAGAGTGTGGTGGTTCAAGGTACTCTTTTCCTATATGGTTTTCCAGTTAGAGTTTTGTTTGATACTGGGGCGTCGCATTCGTTTTTTTGTAGTGAACTTGTAGGCCGGTTGGGTTTGGAACCGGATATTGTTGATAGGCCATTGGTTGTGACTAATCCAGTTGGGGGTTCGTCTTGTTTGTGTATGTTATGCCGTGGTCTGATTGTGTCGAGCCATGGTTGCTCTTTTGTTTGTGATTGTTTTGTTCTAAACTTTGCAGGGTTCGGAATTATTTTGGGTATGGACTGGCTTAGGAAATATGCGGCAAAGGTTGATTGTGAGAGGTTGGAGGTGACAGTCGAGAATGTGGAGGGGCGAAAGATTGTGATACGATGTAAGCATGAAGAAGGCGTCTTCATGAGCTTCATGTATTCGCTGGTTGTTCCACGGGATGGGCTGTCATCGTTGCCAATCGTTAATGGATTCGAGGATGTCTTTGACGAGGTCAAAGGGTTACCGCCGCATAGAGAGATCGAGTTTCGTATAGATCTAGTTGAAGGAGCCAGACCTATTGTGATGCCTATTAGGCGGATGGCGCTTAGGGAACAGCAGGAGTTGAGGGTGCATGTTGATGACCTTTTACAGAAAGGATTCATTCGGCGTAGTATGTTCGAATGGGGTGCACCAGTTGTGTTTGCAACCAAGGCAGATGGGTCATTGAGATTGTGTGTGGATTATCGTGAGCTTAATAAAGTGACTAAGAAGAACAAGTATCCATTGCCGAGGATAGATGACTTGTTCGATCAGCTTCACGAAGCTACGGTGTTTTCTCAGATGGATTTGGCAACGGGATTTCACCAGTTGAGAGTGGCTAAGGATAGTGTGCCGAAGACTGCTTTTAGGACACCATCAGGTTTCTTTGAGTGGCTGGTAATGCCGTTTGGATTGACTAACGCGCCAGCATATTTTGTGGATCTTATGAATAGAGTGTTCAGAGATCAGTTGAACAAGTTTGTACTTGTGTTCGTGGATGATACTCTGATTTATTCCAGAACTGAAGAAGAGCACAAGACACACTTGCGTATCGTTTTGGAAATCTTACGGAAACATCAGCTGAAGGCTAAGTTTTCGAAGTGTCACTTCTGGAAGAGTGAAGTGAGGTTCTTAGGCCATGTTATCTCTGGAAATGGAATAGCGGTTGATCCCGCTAAGGTGGCAGCAATCCAGGATTGGGTTAGACCTAAGAATGCATCTGATGTGAGAAGTTTTCTTGGATTGGCAGGATATTATCGTCAGTTTATCAAAGACTTCTCCAAGGTGGCTGCACCGTTAACAGGATTGACGAAAAAGAACCAAGTGTTCAAGTGGGAAGATAAGTGTGAGCAAGCTTTCAGAATCCTGAAAGAAAGATTGACGAGTGCTCCTGTTTTGACTATTCCTAGTGGGAATGATGAGATGGTGGTTTACACTGACGCATGTGGTACTGGACTTGGAGCAGTACTGATGCAGAGGGATAAAGTTGTTGCGTATGCCAGTCGACAACTGAAGCCGCATGAAAGGAATTACCCGACTCATGATTTGGAGTTAGCGGCGATTGTTTTTGCTCTGAAGATGTGGAGACATTATCTACTGGGAGTTCGATTCGAGCTGTTTACAGATCATAAGTCGTTGAAGTATCTTTTCTCCCAAAAGGATTTGAATCTTCGGCAGCAGCGGTGGCTAGAGTTTTTGGCATCATATGACTTTGGTATAGCTTATACTCCGGGAAAAGGTAACGCAGTGGCAGATGCGTTAAGTCGAAGACATGCAGGATTGGGAGCCATGTTTTCAGAATGGAAGAATCTCGAGTATTTAGCTGGATTTGACTTCAGGCCTAGATGCGAATTGGAACCTGAGATGTTGGCAAACCTATCGATAAGACCGACTCTTGTGGAAAGGATTGGCGAGAGCCAAAAGCGAGACGATAAGCTTGTCAAGATTATCCGTGATTTGGAATCTGGATTGGATCCAGAAAAGGATAAAGGATTCGAGGTCGATCGAGAGGGTTGGCTTCGGAAGCAAGGACGACTAGTTGTTCCCGATATAGATGAATTGAGGAGTGAAGTTCTGAAGGAAAGTCATCACTCGAAGCTGACAATTCATCCAGGTGGAAATAAGATGTATCGGGATATGAAGAGAACCTACTACTGGGAAGGTATGAAGAAGGATGTTGGAAATTTATTTCCAAGTGCATGAACTGCCAGTTGGTAAAAGCTGAGTAGAAGAAGCCCAGTGGATTGCTTCAACCATTAGAAGTTCCTACATGGAAGTGGGAACAAGTATCGATGGATTTTATTGATGGGCTACCTAGAACAAGAACGGGAAATGAAGGGATTTGGGTCATCGTAGATCGTCTGACTAAGAGCGCAAGGTTCATTCCTGTTCGATCGACTAGGACTGCATCAAAGTTGGCAGAGTTGTATGTTTAGTGGATAGTTCGATTCCATGGTATTCCGAAGAGTATAGTGAGCGATCGAGATCCATTGTTCACTATCGGATTTTGGAAGAGCTTCCAGGAAGTTTTGGGAACCGAGTTGTGTTTGAGTACAGCTTATCACCCTCAAACAGATGGTCAGACCGAGAGAGTCAACCGAGTTTTGGAAGATCTCCTCAGAGCTTGTGTTTTGGATTTCGGAGGATCATGGGAAGATCACCTTCATTTGGTGGAATTTTCATATAACAACAGTTACCAGTCGAGCATTGGTATGGCACCGTATGAGGCATTGTATGGAAGACCGTGTAACTCTCCGACATGTTGGTTAGAAACAGGAGAAAAGCTGATACTTGGGCCAGAGATGATTCGACAGACTTCAGATTGTATAGAGATCATTCGGCAACGAATGAAGGCAGCCCAAGATCGTCAGAAGAGTTATGCTGATAAGCGTCGTAAGGATTTGGAATTCGACGTAGGTGATATGGTTTTTGTGAAGATTTCTCCACTGAAGAATGTTATTCGATTCGGGAAGAAAGGAAAATTGACTCCGAGATTTGTTGGACCATTCCCGATCATCGAGCGAATTGGAAAGCTCGCTTATAGATTGGAGTTACCATAGAAGATGTCGAGTGTGCACAATGTTTTTCATGTATCATATCTACGGAAGTATGTGCACGACTCGAATACAGTGGTTTCTGCTGATAGCTGTGAAGACTTCGAAGTTGATCCAGTCGATAAGAGACCTCGTAAGCCGCTTCGTGTAGTGGAAACCGACACGAAACAGCTTAGGAGGAAGATAGTTAAGTTGCTCAAGATACAATAGAGTGATGATGATAACGACTGTACGTGGGAGGTGGAAGAGAGGATGAAGGAAGCTCATCCTGAACTCTTCAAGGTATGGCCCTAAGGTGTCGTGTCATCTAACGACATTGTAACTTGTTCTAAGTCTTAGAATTCTGCATGCTAAGCTAGAATTGGATGCATGGTTTGTTGATTGCTATGGATGGTAGGCATGCAGAATAGTCTTTGATTGCTCTGTTTGTTTGGAATTTCGGGGGCGAAATTCCTAAGGGGGAGAGAATGTAATGACCCGTATTTTTTTGGATCGAAACATCGTAAAAAAGTCGATATTAGATTGTTAGTATTGTTAAGTCGTCCCGAGTTTAGTTCGACTTAAGGTTAAGTCACGTAGGAGTTAAGTTGTCTAGAAGTTGAGTCATGATGTAGCTTAAGTCGTTCAAAGGTTGAGTCGTGGGATAGGCTAGGTCAAGTGAACGACCTAAAGGATGGGAGAACCTACAATACTTGACCGACTTAAGAATTTAGACGACTTAAGGAATTGACCGACTTAAGAGGTATAGGCGACCTAAGGATTCTGGGGTTAGGTCGTAGGGGAGGTAGGTCATGTGATAAGCTTAGGTCATGGGGTAGAGTTAGGTCGGCAACGACCTAAGGAACTAGGCGAGTTAGCAACCTAAGGAGGATAGGTCGTAGCCGACTTAAGGAGATGGGCGACCTATAGGATTTAGACGACTTAAGATTATGGGAATTGGGCGACTCTAGTAAGTGACCGACCTAGAAGTTAACGACATAAGAGCTAACGACTTAAGAGTTTTGGCGAGTTAAAGACCTAAGGAAGTTAAGTCGTAGCCTGGTTAAGTCGTAAGGTTGTGTGGGTATGTTAGGTCGAAGCTGTTACTAGGTCGCTTGGATGCGCATTATTAAGTCGCATGGTTATTAAGTCGTTAGGACGGAACCATTGTTAGGTCGCGCGTAGTTAAGTCGTAACTCGTTGAGTTCTGGTTCGCGCGCGCATGTGCTGAGTTAAGTCGTAGACGACTTAGGAGTTGAGTCGTAGCCCAGTTAAGTCGCATCTTGGTTAAGTGGTAACTTTGCTAGGTCGGCAAAGCTGTTAAGTCGTAGGACGCAAGGATGCGCGCATATACTAAGTCGTATCACGTGTTAGGTCGAAGACTTTAGTTCGGTAATAGTTAAGTCGCGCGCATTAGGTCATAGGTCGTTGGCATATTAAGTCGCAGATGCGCATTGTTTTAAGTCGTTAGGCGTTAGGTCGTTGAACTGTTGAGTCGTAGGTCGGAGAAAGGGATAAGTCGGAGACGACTTATAGAGGCAGACAACCTAAGTTTTCAGCCTATAAATACTCGCCATTTTCTCACTTTTTGGGATCCGGATTTCGAAGCGACGAAGTGCTGCCATTTTGAGAGCTCGACTTCTACACTTCTTCACTTCTTTTCTCCACTTTAATCTTGTGCTTCCTTCCATCCAAATCGAAGATCAAGTTGAAGATTCAAGAGCTTATCTTCATCCATCGAAGATAGATTTCATCGTTTGAAGCGGATTGGTGATAGATCGAGATTGATCCTTCGCTGTCCAGATCTGAAGCGTGTTGATTTGGGGTTGTTTAGGTGATTTGGTGAGTGGTGATTATCTCTCACACGGATCCAAAGGAGTATATCGGATCGTTGGCTTGATTTGGTGTTAAAGTAGAGATTTCCATGCATTTTCTTAGTCATATGTGTAGATCCATATAGATCCATTGCTCATGATGATTTGACATCCATTCTACTACATGTTAACCTATGCAAGTTCATTCATCAAGATCATAGAGACATTGCTCATGTTTTCATGCTTATTAGACTTTCGACTCTTTAATTACGAAATTGCCATTATTGTTATAATTGTCTATTTAGATCATATTTGAATGCTTGATTACTTGGATTAATGTTTGACTTGATTGATTGCTATGAATTAGATGATTGATGATTTGATTTAGACCGAAGATGATATCGAAGCAATGATAACAGTGATAGCCAGAGTCATAGATGTTTGGTTGTATCGTCATTCGGTCTCAAGAGCGGTATTTTCTGGGTGCTTATTTGATCTTGGTTTAGGCCTTGGGGGTTTGTACTTGGAAAACATCGCCCTTGACTCGAGTGATAATTGCTTTACCCTAAATTGTGTGCTTTGCTATGTTTGCTTCTACTTAGTGTGTGCTGGGGGCTATCACTGTAGAAAGAGGTGGAGTGGGAGGGTTGTATTCCTATTCCTTTTCCTTTATGCTCTTTTGGTATGTTGTTAGTTAATTTACTGCTCACTAAGACTGTTGTCTGACTCAAGGCTTTATGTTTTAACTCTTATTGCCTTGGGCTGTTCGTCCATTTTGGGACGGGCAGACTAGGTAGCAGGTGACAGGTGCTGTTCTTGCTTTCCACGGTGTTGATATCGAAGACGAGTTGGAGGGTTGCATATTATCTTCTTATTATATGTACTGGGTGTTCCGCTGTTGTATTTTCTCTGAGTGTTTTGTAGTGAGGCTTGTTGTATTGACTATTCAGATGTTTGTATTCAACTATTATGAAGTTTTTTTGGTGAGATTCTATTCTGTGAAGCTTCACTATATGTATGTTCTATTGTATTTTGTCCATGCGCTGTGAGTAATACGATAGATTCTGTTGTTTTTAATTTACCCTGGCAATCGTCCATGGTCGCCTGGCACACTTTACAGCGCACTATCTCTAGATTCAGTGCAGGGGTCATGGGCGGTCGTCACAATGGACTTGTATGGATGTGTGTCTGACGTTACACTTTGAGATGTAAAGCTGGTTTCTATCAAATACATTTCTGTTGGTGGCGGAGAATTTATTCTCTTAGCTTAACACTCTTCTCTGAGACGTACGAGCTCAGAGGATATGTAGTTGATGGTTACTAGTGATACATTCCCAATTTGGTAATGTGGCATACGAAGTGCTGTTGATCATTGTTGGTCAAAGCGTGGCTTTGAGAAAAAGCGTTGCTTTGTGAAAAAGTGTGGCTTTGTGAAAAAGAGTGGCTTTGTGAAAAAGCACGGCTTTGTGAAAAAGCGTTGCTTTGTGAAAAAGCGTTGCTTTGTGAAAAAGCATGGCTTTGTGAAAAAGCGTAGCTTTGTGGACGAGACTTCGTCGAGCCTCACAACCCAGTAATGGTCGAAACAGGAATGTTGCGGCAAAAGGTTTGTAGGGGTAGCGCCCCTAGGGTATGTCATTTCCTTCTGGATAAAAGGTGATATCATGGCATGGAGCCCAGATATTTTACCTATGTTGATGCTGCACAGTTATAATACTTTGTGGTTGTTGCTTTATGATCAAGACGTCTCGGATAAAGGTCGGTGACGACCCGGGGATGACATAGCTCGTGTGTTAGTTACCTAGTTACAACTGTACAGCGTGAGGTAGCGTCAGTGTGTTAGTTACCTAGTTACAACTGTACAACGTGAGGTAGCGTCGGCCTTGTGTTTGCAGAGATCCGGTTAGGTTCTCGGGGCGTCTTTCCAGAGGCGTTTCTATTTCGGTGTAAGGAAGTTCCTTAGCCTGGTCATTTGTTGGAAATCCAAAGAAACAATACGAACCCAGTATGGTTTTATTTGTAGAACCTGCCATTTACTTATGGGGTCACCACTGATTAGATGGTAGCTATAGTAGGCATACAATAATGGTTGTATGCTGGCTAAGATTTATATTATATTTTTGAAATGTTTTCTACACTATGCACTAATAATAATATCAAAAATGATTTGATTTTGCATAGTAAGCATCTTTAACTATCATAAGGAGAAATCTCCTCCAATTCTGCGATTGCATTGTGTGTGTGGCGGGAGGCCTTATGGTAGTTTCATTTTCCAAAAGCATTGCGAATTGACTTTAAAATTATCTGCTATTTGTTTTAAAGATAAACTGTTTTTATTGCTCACACCAGTCCCATAACTGATCCGAAGTTTATTGTTTCTTTCCTAAACTCTGGGTGCCCACCATTTTCTACACCGGCAGTCTAGAGTTGGGTTTTTCAGATAGTCAAGATTAGTAGATTTTCTGGAGCTAGTTCAGTCTTTGGATCAGACTGCACTTTCTTATCTTGGTGTATCGTTATTGGGAGTTCAAGCTATTTCTTGATTGATGCTTTGGAGATGGAGATTATCCTCTGTTGGTGTTATCTATTTTCTTTTCGCTGCTATTTCTTGTATCATATCTCTGATGTATATTGGTATTCACTGTATCATTCTGTTGTATCAGATATTGTATATCAATGTATTATTCTTTTTCTTCCGCTGTGTTATTTACTTAACTGTGTTATAAGCTCCGGCGACTCGGATTTGAACGGTCGAATCTATGGCATTCGAGTACGATGTAAAGTATGGATGTCGATTTTCGAACGCGAAAAATTCATCTCGTTATGTTTGGTATCAGAGCTGAGGGTAAAACTTTAGCTCAGGAGTATAACACATTAAGTAGCTCATTAGAGATAGGGTGAAGTATACCCTAGAATGAGTAATTCTCAGATATCCGTCCGTATGTCTCAGTAAATTCTCTTACTATCCACTGATAGTATGTATGAGTGCAAGAAGAGGATGAGATAGGGGACAGGGGAATACGATTATAAATGGTCAATACTCTGTAACAAGGAAGCAATCTTTTCTCTATCTATCTTTTTTTTTCAATATCTTTTCTCAATTCTTCGATAGTTTCTGGTAGATCCAGGAAGAGATTCGATATATTAATATAAGACATAAACTCCAAATAAGCCAAAATTGTTTGTATGGATGAATTGGTTGCTTTGATTGCTATGTTTGAAATGTATACTTTAGTTCTAAACTAAAAGTTTTGAAGTTGTATCAATATATCTGTCTATTTGTGGGTCCGGATATATTCTACGAATGGTTAGTTATCCCTTCGAACTAACCGATGCCCCTGCATATTTCATAGATCTGGATAACCCGAGTATCATGTGAAGTGTTAAAACAGATTCGTTATTGATATTCTGATTTGGTAAGCCAAATGCAGAATAGATGTTCAGTTTGATTTGATGAAATATTTTTCATCTATCTTTGTGTCTCCTTGGAAATTTCGAGGACGAAATTCTTTTAAGGGGGGAAGTTTGTAACGACCCCGGATTTTAATTAAATTTAAATTGATAATTAATTGAATTTTTGAATTAAAATTTTAAAATTAATCGATAAATTGATGCGAGTTTCCCCCCTTAAAACCAAATAAAAATATTAAATCATTAAAAATTTAAATATTGTATATATGTGATTTGAATTTAAATCTTAGATAAATTATTTAAAATATAAATAATAATAAATGATAATAATAAATATAAGACAATTAATATAGACTTTGGACACAAGTATATAAATATAAATAAATTACATACATAGAAGATAAATTAACGCTTAAATAAAATCTAACAACAAACTAAATTAGAAATTCATTTATCTTATAAAGTAATATTTTAAAGACAAGTATGTAAACAAATCAAGTTGATGTGAATAAAAGAGTAATGCAAATAAAATACAAGGTCAAGCTTCAGTTCAAAACCTGGAAAAGAAAGAAATAGCATGTAGATAAAAATACATGGTTATGTATATAACTTACTAAAGCAAGCTAAGCAAGTAAAATCAAACATTTATGTACAGGCAAGACAAAGAAGATAAGTATGAACAAGACTAAAGAAAACGAATAAACATAGATGTGTATAAACTTACAAATAAAATAAGGGATGTTGTACAAACCAATTAATACCACATCTTCTCAAGCAAACATGTTAATATCTTCAGCCAAAAAGAAAGCATATGATAAGTATAAAGATACATATGCATTAAAGGGTTGCATCTCTAAGTACATACAACATCTCAGCCGAACTAAAGGAATTTTTTTTAATGAAAATTGTACAAGTTAATTAATGCCATGTCCTATAGCATACTACACTATATCTCATCAGCCTCCAAGCAAGAAAAATATCTGCTAGGCTTTGTACAAAATAATATATCAACTTGTACCAGTAATAATATTACCTTGTAACTTGCTTTCTTTTATACATCAACTTCTCACTTCATTTCAGTTCGAGCTGAGAAAATATAAGGAAAACATCATTTTGAAAACTAAAACAAAATTCAAACCCTGTAAACCAAAAATTAAAATCTAGAAACAAGTCAAAGTCTTCAGCCTGGAAAGCAAAGCAAATGCAAAGATCAGATCTAAATCAACTTATTAACCATTAAAAGCATTCCAGTTTCATTTTCAAAGTCTGCTCTGCCCTCTGTCTTCAATTCAAGGTGAGCAAACTTCCCCTCTACTGTTTTGATTGTGTGTGATAAATATTTGATGTTGTGACAGAGATCTGTTGCATGGATATAAACTTGCCTGAATGTGTGTATATAGGTTACAGTGTTTACAAACACTTCTCTGTTTCAAAGTTACAGTTTCGTGTGAAGTGTTAAAACAGATTCGTTATTGATATTCTGATTTGGTAAGCCAAATGCAGAATAGATGTTCAGTTTGATTTGATGAAATATTTTTCATCTATCTTTGTGTCTCCTTGGAAATTTCGAGGACGAAATTCTTTTAAGGGGGGAAGTTTGTAACGACCCCGGATTTTAATTAAATTTAAATTGATAATTAATTGAATTTTTGAATTAAAATTTTAAAATTAATCGATAAATTGATGCGAGTTTCCCCCCTTAAAACCAAATAAAAATATTAAATCATTAAAAATTTAAATATTGTATATATGTGATTTGAATTTAAATCTTAGATAAATTATTTAAAATATAAATAATAATAAATGATAATAATAAATATAAGACAATTAATATAGACTTTGGACACAAGTATATAAATAAAAATAAATTACATACATAGAAGATAAATTAACGCTTAAATAAAATCTAACAACAAACTAAATTAGAAATTCATTTATCTTATAAAGTAATATTTTAAAGACAAGTATGTAAACAAATCAAGTTGATGTGAATAAAAGAGTAATGCAAATAAAATACAAGGTCAAGCTTCAGTTCAAAACCTGGAAAAGAAAGAAATAGCATGTAGATAAAAATACATGGTTATGTATATAACTTACTAAAGCAAGCTAAGCAAGTAAAATCAAACATTTATGTACAGGCAAGACAAAGAAGATAAGTATGAACAAGACTAAAGAAAACGAATAAACATAGATGTGTATAAACTTACAAATAAAATAAGGGATGTTGTACAAACCAATTAATACCACATCTTCTCAAGCAAACATGTTAATATCTTCAGCCAAAAAGAAAGCATATGATAAGTATAAAGATACATATGCATTAAAGGGTTGCATCTCTAAGTACATACAACATCTCAGCCGAACTAAAGGAATTTTTTTTAATGAAAATTGTACAAGTTAATTAATGCCATGTCCTATAGCATACTACACTATATCTCATCAGCCTCCAAGCAAGAAAAATATCTGCTAGGCTTTGTACAAAATAATATATCAACTTGTACCAGTAATAATATTACCTTGTAACTTGCTTTCTTTTATACATCAACTTCTCACTTCATTTCAGTTCGAGCTGAGAAAATATAAGGAAAACATCATTTTGAAAACTAAAACAAAATTCAAACCCTGTAAACCAAAAATTAAAATCTAGAAACAAGTCAAAGTCTTCAGCCTGGAAAGCAAAGCAAATGCAAAGATCAGATCTAAATCAACTTATTAACCATTAAAAGCATTCCAGTTTCATTTTCAAAGTCTGCTCTGCCCTCTGTCTTCAATTCAAGGTGAGCAAACTTCCCCTCTACTGTTTTGATTGTGTGTGATAAATATTTGATGTTGTGACAGAGATCTGTTGCATGGATATAAACTTGCCTGAATGTGTGTATATAGGTTACAGTGTTTACAAACACTTCTCTGTTTCAAAGTTACAGTTTTTAAAGAAACCAAATCCAAAAAGAAACTTTCTTCACATGTCAAAATTAACAAAGATTTAGATGATGATCTTCAAAAGGAAAGTGTTTATATTCCCTTGACTTAAATTTTCAAAACAGTATCAGGTTAAAAGAAATAGGTAAATAATTGGAAAATGGGGAAATTACAGTGGAATCTATTTTTTTTACAGAAAACCCAATGCATCCAATCTTGTATTTTGAATCCATAATTAGATTCATGCTAACAAACAAAGATTTTTAAAAGTAAATTTATGATTTTTAATTTGGTAGGCTGTGAGAAAATATGAGTGGAACAGAAAATATGTTTTTGGTAAATTTCCGATGATCAACATGCAATTGGGCCTCAGGTTTGATATCAGAGGGGGTTTTGGCGATGAAGTTCATAGGAAAAATGGTGAGTAAATTTTCTGATGGCCGTGGTGGTTGGTCGGTGTCGTAATAGGGTTTAAGGGCGTGTTTTACTCGACATCATTCTCGAATTTAATTCGTTGCCATGGATGGATCGGGGTGGACCAGTGCAGGGGGGAAAGTGGCTGGAGGTCGAGACGAGGTTGTAATCGTGGTGGCGCGGCGTTCAGATGGTCGAGATCATCGGCACGACATTGATTTAGGCAACTTATTTTGGTTTCCAGGTTGAGCTCAATAGCTCGATTTTGGATTCATGAAGATGTCGTCGAATTGGATGTTTGGGTCTGTCGTAGATGTTGTTGGCGACGTGCTGGAGGTTTTGGGGATGGTCAGCGGCGGCTCGATCAAGTGTACACGTGCACGCGTGTCAGTGTTGGTCTGGGTCATGGAGTTTGGGGAAGAAGAGTCGAAGCTCGAAGTTGAACTCGAGAATTTGGGACAGATGTCTCAGAGATGTTCTCGAGTAGGTTCGTGGTGGTTAACATATAACAGGTTTTAAAATTTTAAAACGAAGTTTTCAAAGAAAGAAAGGGAAGAAGCAGAAACGAACGAGGGGGAAAGAAGATGGACTCGGGGAAGATGAAGGAAAACTCGAGTAAATACTCGAGTGGAACCCGGGTAATCCCTGGTTTTGGTTTCGACAGAGTTAGTAAACAGAACCATTATTGTTTGACAATTAATACTTTAGAATGTTTTAAAATCTAGTTAATACTTTAGTTAAGTAGCTAATAAAAATAAAGTATTGGAATTTAATTAACATCAAAGTTTCCAAATTAGTAAACATCGACTTCCAAGTTACAGAAGATTTGAAAATGTTAATCAAGACAAATAAGTATTATTATTAATTGTTTTAAAAGGGGTGATTGATAATGGATAATTAATTTTAAACTTAAAATTAATTAAGTGACTAGAGATTAGCCGATTTGGAATTAAAGATTTGGTTAATTAACAATTAAGGTGTTTAATTTATTTGTAATTATTAATTGTTGATGATAATTAATTTCAAGATGGTTAATTAAAGATTTTTAATGATAAGTTAGTGAATGATTAAAGGACCTTTAATCAAATGATTTGAAGTCGATTAATGTTAATTAACTATGATTGATGACCCATCTGATTTAAATAAATCAGATAATCAATTGAGCTTATTTATGGATGACTATATTCTATTGAATGCTGTGTATTGGATTGATAACTCTGTTATGTGATTGTGATGCTTTGTAATGTGAATTGCTTTGTGTTGAGCTATTATATCTGTGATGAATATACTGTTATATGAATATGAAAATCCCTGTTGGCCCGTAAAACGACATTTAAACTTCGATGCGACAGGGAGTCGGATTCCAGTTGGTTATCGAAACCCACATCGAATTGTAATAGTGAATCTTTGTGACTGATAAATTTATTTTATCTATGAATCTATGAATGAAGATAAGCGTTATGGGTTATACCGCTTATCGATATATCTATGATTATTGATGTTGTGCACTATTGTGTGAAACCCCTGGACTACACCATACACACACAAATATGGATTTCACGTGGAAATCGGTTAAGTCACAGATGATTTAAATTCAATGTTTTTAAAATTGAAATTTTAATTTCAATTGATTTTGAAATTGGAAATTTGGGTTTAAAGTGAAAAGCTTTTGAAATGGAATTTCAAAGATAAAAGTTATTTTGAATAACTTAATCGAGTTTTGAAATTTAAATAATTTGATTTAAATTTGAATTCATGTTTGAAATTAAATCCTATGATTTGAAACTAGGGATTAAAGATGCTGTCCAAGTTATATATGGGTTAAACCATTTTAAAGGTATTGGTTTGGAAATTTGAATTTAATTCAAGGGTTTTAACTCGTGTAAATATAACTAGATTTTTCTGAAACGAACTATTTGTTTTCAAATAGTAAAAGCTTTCACATAAGTAATGAACTTCCAATTTGTGTTGAAAGAGTTTCAAGTTTGAAATGGAATTGAAATGTTTTGAAAGCTATGAAATGAGTCTTTGGTTCAAAGACCGGACGAGTTAATCCAACTTGAATTGGAATTGTTTTGAAAGGCTATGAATGAATCTTTGGAAACGAATTTTAAAAGCTATAAGTTAAATCTTGATTTAAGGATTTAACGAGTTAATCCAATTGAAATGGAAATCGATTTGGAAATCTATGAATGAATCTTTGTGAATGGGCGAACTTTTTGAAATGAATCTTTTTGTTTAAAAGATTGGAAATGGTAATTTGTTTTAACCATTCGAATGAAAAGTTTTGGGCTTTAAGCTGTGATTTAACTGAGACCCCAGTATCCATATGATTTTTAATTGCGCTCGTTATTCGGTTTAGCCGGGAGAGGACCTTTGTGTCATACAACCCATTCCGAATAATAATACGTCGTATATGGATTGCATTTGAAGACCGGTGGTGAAGACCGGATACTTTCGAAAACGAAAGGATTACCATTGATTGTCTCTGCATCGGCTGATCCCCGGTATAGAGATTTTAGCACCCTAAGTGATGGGAAGTCCGGACATGATTAGAAATTATCCGGATTTGCAAGGGCTTCTTTGGAAGTGCCTTCGGTTCCGTTCGATCCCGGAACAGACATGTATGGATGTGTGTCTGACGTTACACTTTGAGATGTAAAGCTGGTTTCTATCAAATACATTTCTGTTGGTGGTGGAGAATTTATTCTCTTAGCCTAACACCCTTCTCTGAGACGTACGAGCTCAGAGGTTATGTAGTTGATGGTTACTAGTGATACATTCCCAATTTGGTAATGTGGCATACGAAGTGCTGTTGATCATTGTTGGTCAAAGCGTGGCTTTGTGAAAAAGCGTTAATTTATGAAAAAGCGTTGCTTTGTGAAAAAAAGCATGGCTTTGTGAAAAAGCATGTCTTTGTGAAAAAGCGTTGCTTTGTGAAAAAGCGTGGCTTTGTGAAAAAGAGTAGCTTTGTGGACGAGACTTCGTCAAGCCTCACAACCCGGTAATGGTCGAAACAGGAATGTTGCGGCAAAAGGTTTATAGGGGTAGCGCCCCCTAGGGTATGTCATTTCCTTCTGGATAAAAGGTGATATCATGGTATGGAGCCCAGATATTTTACCTATGTTGATGCTGCACAATTATTATACTTTGTGGTTGTTGCTTTATGATCGAGACGTCTCGGATAAAGGTCGGTGACGACCGGGGGATGACATAGCTCGTGTGTTAGTTACCTAGTTACAGCTGTACAGCGTGAGGTAGCGTCGGCCTTGTGTTTGTAGAGATCCGGTTAGGTTCTCGGGGCGTCTTTCCAGAGGCGTTTCTATTTCGGTGTAAGGAAGTTCCTTAGCCTGGCCATTTGTTGGAAATCCAAAGAAACAATACGAACCCAGTACGGTTTTATTTGTAGAACCTGCCATTTACTTATGGTGGTCACCATTATTTAGATGGTAGCTATAGTAGGCATACAATAATGGTTGTATGCTGGCTAAGATTTATATTATATTTTCGAAATGTTTTCTACACTACGCACTAATAATAATATCAAAAATGATTTGGTTTTGCGTAGTAAGCATCTTTGACTATCATAAGGAGAAATCTCCTCCAATTCTGCGATTGCATTGTGTGTGTGGCGGGAGGCCTTATGGTAGTTTCATTTTCCAAAAGCATTGCGAATTGACTTTAAAATTCTCTGCTGTTTGTTTTAAAGATAAACTGTTTTTGTTGCTCACACCAGTCCCATGACTGATCCGGAGTTTATTGTTTCTTTCCTAAACTTTGGGTGCCCACCATTTTCTACACGGGCAGTCTAGAGTTGGGTTTTTCAGATAGTCAAGATTAGTAGATTTTCTGGAGCTAGTTCAGTCTTTGGATCGGACTGCACTTGCTTATCTTGGTGTATCGTTATTGAGAGTTCAAGCTATTTCTGGATTGATGCTTTGGAGATGGAGATTATCCTCTGCTGGTGTTATCTATTTTCTTTCCCCTGCTATTTCTTGTATCATATCTCTGATGTATATTGATATATTCATTGTATCATTCTGTTGTATCAGATATTGTATATCAATGTATTATTCTTTTTCTTCCGCTGTGTTATTTACTTAACTGTGTTATAAGCTCCGGCGACTCGGATTTGAACGGTCGAATCTATGGCATTCGAGTACGATGTAAAGTATGGATGTCGATTTTCGAACGCGAAAAATTCGTCTCGTTACACAAGAAATCCAGAAAACACATAAAAAGGGGGGATGCCTAACACATGAACGGGAGCATGAAAACTCACCAACGCGTATAACACATGAACGAGAAGCTATCTCATGGAAGCTATCCATTAAATTTCCACACAGAAATGGCCCGAAGACCATGGGGTGCTACCCCATATATGTGATGGCGAAACATCACAAAAGCGAGGTCTAGTCTTCCTCGCAGACAAAGAGACATCGCTCAATCGCTAGTCTAAATCACAAAAATGATCGTCATGATCATAAGGAAGTGTCAATTACACTATGCCAGTAAATATATAAGTTTTGCTTCATGTCCCATAACCACTAGCTTAACTTAAATATTTACGAACAAACTGTAGATCTTCACTAGGAAATTGTCACAAAAGGGGCTCAATCGAATAAGTCCAAGAGCTAACCGACGAACTGAACGCAAGCGTTTCATACCACTCGTTTTACTAAGTCGTTTAATTCGATTTCTCATCCGAGTGAAGTAAAGGCTTGTATATACTAATAGATTGGAAAACGGTTTAGGAAGAAGAGCTTTGTAATAAAATAGAGTTGAAATCGTTTTGATGAAAGATTTTTGATATTTACTACTAGTATTAAAACCTTTATATTTTTGAAGTGACAAATAAAACGATTGTAGAAACAATAAATCATCAAAATTCACATACAAAGACGTGAATCAAATCCAAAGAAATCGATACTAAATCCATCAAAAAATGGATATTCATATAAAATCCATAGAAAGAAGTCATCAAAGTCAGTAAAAGTGATAACGTCTAATCGAATCGACAAAACTCGATTAACATTGGAAATTTTAATCAGAATTAGGCAGATAGGCAAAACTGGGAATTTCCAGATGTTTGAGGGGTTGGTCCAGACATTTGGATTTAGTCTTTGGAAATATTCCAGAAAACTATTCAGACGTCTGAAACCTAAATCAGGCGTCTGAAAGCATTCAAACGTCAAGGGAAAAGTCCAGACGTCTGGATTTGGTTTTTGGAAATATTCCAGAAAACCAACCAGACGTCTGAAAACACGAATCAGACGTCTGACATCTTTTCAGACGTCTGAAATTAGTCACTGCCCTTTTTATTTTTGTGCCGTTATTTTTCACCAGGAGGCAAAACCAGACGTCTGGCATTGACCTCCAGACGTCTGAACACCTAATCTGGGCAGAAATTTACCTAGACCAAGATGGCCAAAACGTTCTCGGAAGCGATCGAGCAAGCAATGACAACTAAGGATTTACGTCTAGCGACAATCCGGTCTTAAAGGCGCTTCGATACATGAAATGGCCCTAACTAATTCCACCTAATTATTTTTACTTTACTAGGATTTGCTCTTTTTTTTTACATCAATAAGTCTCTTAGAGTCATTTAGCCTTCTTACTAAATAATCCAGGATCCTCCTTTTCTACTAATATATTTATATCAGTTCATCAATAAATATATTCACATACATATGAAGATGTATGTGACCCTCTTGCTTGGATCAGAGTGTTGTTTAGCAAGAGTGTATCCTGATTGAATTTTTAATTTCAAATCAACCAGCACATAGCTCATTTTCCATACCTTTTGATTTTTAAGTCATGGGAATTAATCCCATAATCATATGCAGTTGCTACTTAGTAATTTTTAACACTTCTTTTCCTCAATAGGCAAATTAGGCAAAATCAGCAGTTTAGACGTCTAAAATTTTTATGACAGACGTCTAAATTTGATCTCAAACGTCTAAATCTTTATGACAGGCGTCTCAGAGTGTCTAAAATTGAAACAGAGAGTGAAAAACATTTTGAACTAAATTCAGACATCTAAATTTTTATGACAGACGTCTAAATTTGATCTCAAACGTCTAAATCTTTATGAAAGACGTCTCAAAGTGTCTAAAATTGAAACAGAGAGTGAAAAACATTTTGAACTAAATTCAGACATCTAAATTTTTATGACAGACGTCTAAATTTGATTTCAGACGTCTAAATCTTTATGACGGACGTCTCAGAGTGTCTAAAAATTATTTCTTAACTTATACATGGATTTTCTTATGTCAGTTCTTTGTATATACATTCAATCCATAAATCCTTTATTCTCAAATTTTCTACCATTAGCCTGACTGTTCTTGAAGCTTAAAATTCATTTTTCTTAGCAAAACATCTTGTAAAAACAAAGCACATAGTCTCAGCTGATATATATAAGTTCAACAACTACAAAATAGCAA
This sequence comes from Allium fistulosum, assembly GCA_030737815.1. NCBI lineage: Eukaryota > Viridiplantae > Streptophyta > Magnoliopsida > Asparagales > Amaryllidaceae > Allium > Allium fistulosum. The sequence continues at coordinate 1,244,177,741 of CM060904.1, read as the reverse complement.
TTAACAATACATTGGTTTCTCAAAGTAACTTAAACAAAAGGTCTTAATCTAGTTCCTCATGAATGTTTGATTTACTTCAGCAAAGTCTTTTTAAACATAGCATCCAAATCTTTAAGTAGTTAACTCATCCAATTCCTGATCAACCAAGTTCTTATTTACCTGCATAATCACCATGAACTTCCTCATACAAATATGAGACACCCAATGGTGCACAAACACAAAAGGGTCAGACTAATTGTCTGGTATGAATAATCTAACTGAAAACATGATCATATTCAATTCCATTTATATTCCAGTGCTTTGTATGAATAAGAAACTCAGTATCTTCTTTGTACATGTTTTTGTGAGGCATGTGCATTCATATCAGTGTTAAACAGATTATATATATGTGATCACAATGACTTAATTCATAGAAAACAATCATAAGATTCATCAATAAAAACATCATAAGCCAACCAAATGCAATCATCAATTCAGTCATCACGCCCTTTTCAACTTTACTGGCCATCAGGGATTTTGCCCAGGCCTCTCCTGAACCTATTTCTAAAGTTCATTATCAAATATAATAGGTTCTTTAGCTACTTTCTCTTTTTAAACACACACTGCCTGGGACATCTCTCTATTAACCCAGCACACTCAGGCCCCTGGGTATAAATATACCATGTGTGAGCTTGCAATGTTCCCCTTGCCAAGCTATATTTTGTAGCCCTAAGATCCCAAGTCCTTAGTTAAATTACTAAGTGTTTTCCCATTTTTTTTAACTGAGCTAATCCCTTCTGCATCTCACTTTTTCAATCAGAGAAAAATAAACAATTCAACCAATATGTATTCATTCAGGGTCTGGTAAGTTATATTCTCAGAAGCAATCATTTAATCATGAAAACAGATGTGATTTCTTAGTATATCATTTCTCCCATGGGTTACAGTGGGACCAGTTGCACACATATGGTCCTAAGTAGCTTACTAGTTATCTTTTCTTACCTCTGGTTCAATCAGATTCATGATCTGGCTAAACCATAAGTATATTTTGATTTGGGTAATTCATAAAAACATAGAAGCTCAGCACATGTACAACATTGCACTCCTATATTTTCTTTTGATTTAATTAATATGAGACATAAGCAACAACACAATGTTGCAGCCCCATATTTCTTTCTATCTTCAGACCATATGTCTACCACATGACTCTGGGGATATTTTTATAAGCAACTTTATAAAGAAAACTTATAAAAGAAATCACTCCATCTCAAAGCTAACCCATATCTCAGATGAATATTTTTAAAACATGAACCCATGACTCTTATCATTCTGGGTAAATCACAGTGGGGGGGGGTTTACACTTAAGCAGAACATTAACAAACCAAGGTCATCAAATCATAAAACATAACTTGTAAAAAGAAAATGAATGATTAGTTCAAATAGGCTGCCTCAATCTTCAGGACTTAATGCCAAAGCTTTTAGCGAGGTTACTCACCTTAATCCTTCTTCTTCCTATGCCTTATGAACCCCTTTTAGTCTTCTGCCTTCTCCTATTTTCTCTAGTTTATGTCTTGTATATTATTTTCTTTAAGTGGTGAGGAACAAATGGGTATGATCTCACTACCCCAAGCCTCTTTATATAAATCCTGGCTGTTACTAGGGTTTATGGAATTTACCCAATGTCAGTTCTACCCCATACATAACATAGCCTGCCTTCAAGAAATAAGAGGGTATGTGGTCCTTGTCTTCATTTTCAGAAATAAGCCTTATTCTTTTAATCTTTTCCCGGGTCATGTTATATCCATGACTTCTTATTTCTAAATTAAAGAAATTACTAGAAATGGATAAAGTGTTTGTTTAAGGACTCATGCCATTTCTATGTAACTTCTGTTTTCTTCCAGAAATTGGTTGACTGTATACATGTATAACACATGCATACCTAAGTCTTTTATTTTTCTTTCTTTCCTTACATAATTTTAAGTTTATTTCTGCCTAGCTTTTATTTTCTTTGTACCCTATTTTATTTAAAGATAAAATTCTATCTTCATGCATATGTATTTCTAAATCAGTTATTTTAATTTATCTATTGATTTCTGCTAAATTCTTATTACACAGAAATCTGTGTGCATGTGTGTACATCGTCTTGTGCACATGTACATGTTTTAAACCATGTATCTGTAAATCAATTTCCTATTCCTATTTTTTTTCAATGCAATTTCAAACAAACACAAACTAAATTAAATCATGAAATTACTCACAAAATCAGGGTTATCACATTTACCCCTCCTTTTAGGAATTGTGTCCCACAATTCTTTCATACTTAACTTAAGTACCATTACTTCAGAAAATCAACTTCTGATCTCAAAACCATTCTCAAGCCAATCACTTAATTAAACACTATGCATATTAAAACAAAAATCATAATGCATATTTCAATCAAAACATTCATTAATATAAATAAATTTACCTTTCATTTAATCAAACAGTTGTGGATAATCATTTCTGATTTTATCTTCCACTTTATATGTGCAATCGTTTGGGTCATGACTCCATTGCACTTTTACTAATTTAATTTCTTTATTTCTCAATTTCTTGGTTTCTAGAAATTATGCCCACTGGTTCCTTTTCGTAGATCATTCTAGGATCAATCTGCACATCCTTAGAGGATTCTAGGATTGCCTCCTTATCATGAACCCTTCTTCTAAGTTGAGACACATGAAAAACATCATGCATTGCTCTCATTTCTTCTGGCAACTCTAATTTATAGGCTGCTGTTCCTATTCTTTCTAGGATTTTATATGGTCCTATATACCTAGGAATCAACTTCCCTTGTTTCCCAAATCTTAGAACCTTTTTCATGGGTGATATCTTGATGAATACATAATCCCCAACATCATATTGTACTGCCTTCCTTCTTTGATCTGCATATTTCTTTTGCCTATCTTGGGCAGAAGCAATTCTTCTTCTGATCAAAGTTATCTTTTCAGAAGTCTCCTTCACATTTTCTGGTCCTAAGACCACTTTTTCTCCAGATTCAAGCCAACTTGAGGGTGATAAACATGGTCTCCCATAAAGAGCTTCAAAGGGGGCCATGCCTATACTACTATGATGGCTATTGTTGTATGCAAATTCAGCTAAAAAGATATGATCCTCCCAACTTCCTCCCCAATCCAATACAAAAGCTCTTAACATGTCTTCAAGCAATTTGTTCACAATTTCTGTTTGGCCATCAGTTTGAGTATGGTATGCTGTGCTTAAGCATAAATCAGTCCCCATTGCCTTGTGAAAACTCTGCCAAAACTTTGAAGTGAAGATGGTATCTCTATCACTTACTATAGTCTTTGGTATACCATGCAGCCTGACTACTTCTTTAATAAATAACTGGGCTAGGGTATTTGCATTTCTTTCTGATTTCACTGGTATAAAGTGGGCTGACTTGGTTAGCCTATCAACCACTACCCAAATACTATCATTTCATCTCCTAGTTCTAGGCAAACCATCAATGAACTCCATTGATATGTCTTCCCATTTCCACTGTGGTGTTCGTAAAGGTTGAAGCATCCCTGAGGGTTTTTGATACTCAGCCTTCACCCGTTGGCAAACCATACATTTAGATACATAGGTTGCCACTGCTCTCTTCATACCACTCCACCAATAATCTCTCTTGAGGTTGTGATACATTCTTGTGCTTCCTGGGTGTATAGTATATTTACTTTTGTGGTAAGCATCCAAGATTTCTTGCTTCAACTCATCAACTGCTGGAACACATATTCTTCCTCCTTTCCTCAGATGGCCTTGATCATTCAACTGAAAACCTTCCACTGCCTTACCATTTAATATTTGAGTCTTCCTTTCAAATAAAAATGGATCTTGGTCTTATAGCTTTACAACTTTATTTTTCAATTCTGATCCCAGAGTAATAAAACTTAATTTTCCCATTTCTACATTCTCACTGCATAAGCTCATGTTTTCTATATTATCACTTTCTATCTCTGAATCAATTAATATTGATAAAGTGTTAAACTCTTCTATCATTAATCTAGCCACTTTAGCATGTTGTCTACTTAGGGCATCTGCTACTTTATTAGCTTTACCAGGTGTGTATAGTATTTCAAAATCATATGAGGCTAAGAGTTCAATCCATCTTTGTTGCCTCATATTTAATTCTTTTTGTGCAAATAAATATTTAAGTGATTTATGGTCTGTATACACTTCAAATTTTGCTCCTAACAAGTATTGTCTCCATAACTTAAGAGCATACACTTTAGCAGCCAATTCAAGGTCATGAGTAGCATACCTTACCTCACTTGATTTCAACTGCCTAGAAGCATAAGCTATTACCTGATCTTGTTGCATCAACACTGCCCCAAGCCCTTGTCCACTTGCATCAGTATACACCACCAAGTTTTCATTTCCCTCAGGTACCTTAAGAATTGGAGCTTGTACCAGTGCTTCTTTTAATTTCCCAAAGGCTTTTTCACACTCCTCAGTCCAGGTGAACACTTGATTTTTCCTAATCAATCTGGTTAATGGAATTGAGATTTTTGCAAAATCTTTTATAAATCTTCTATAGTAACCAGCCATTCCCATGAATGATCTGACTTCAGTGACATTAGTAGGCCTTTTCCAAGCTTGTACTGCAATGACTTTATTGGAATCCACAGCTATTCCTTTTTCTGATATGATATGGCCTAGAAAATTCACTTCATTTTGCCAAAAAGTGCATTTTGAAAACTTTGCTTTCAAGTCTTCCTGTCTCAATTTCTCAAATACCATGTGCAAATGGTTTTCATGCTCTCTAACTGACTTAGAATAAATTAGTATATCATCAATAAATATTAATACAAACTTATCCAAGTATTCTCTAAAAATCCTATTCATAAAATCAACAAAATAGGAAGGAGCATTTGTCAAACCAAATGGCATTACTAAAAATTCATAAAGTCCATATCTGGTGTTAAAGGCTGTATACTTTATACTTTCCTCTTCTACTTTCATCTGATGAAAGCCTGAAGCTAAATCAAGTCTAGAAAATATTTTTGCACCACTCAATTGATCAAAGAGATCGTCAATTCTTGGTAAGGGGTATTTATTTTTAACTGTGACTTTGTTTAATTCCCTATAGTCAATACATAACCTAAGGGATCCATCTTGTTTCTTAACAAAGACTACTGGTGCTCCCCATGATGAGCTACTGGGTCTAATATAACCTTTTTCTTCTAGTTCAACTAATTGCTTTTACAGCTCCATCAACTCCTTAGGCCCCATTCTAGTTGGTCTTTTAACCACTGGGCTAGCTCCTGGAATTATTCTAATTGAAAATTCAACTGGTCTGTGGTTTGGAACTCCCCTTACTTTACCAAACACATCACCATATTGATTTACTATGAGGATTTCTTCTAAGGCAGGCATGGGTTTTTCATTAGACAATGTAGAAAGGTTGGCTATACCTCTATTCTTGTTTGCCTCACAAAGAACAACTATTCTTTGTCCATCTGAAACTTTCAATGATATGGTGGATGTCTCCATATTTATGATAGCCTTATATCTACTCAACCAATCAACTCCTAAAATAATCCCTATGTCCGGATATTGCAACACATATAGGTTTGACTCAAACACATGTCCTCCTATATTTAGTCCCAGTTGCATGCACATCATACCCATAACACATGAACTACCTATAGGGCTCCTAATTAACAGTAGCTTATCAACAATCATACAATTCAATTTTAATTGTTGTGCAATATCATGAGAGATCAATGAGTGTGTAGCCCCAGTATCATACACTACTGCTAAAGGTATTGAGTGAATAAGCAAAGTACCTTCAACTTGACCATGCTTTTCAACACTTGATCCCTCAACTGCCTTGCCTTTCCCTTCCAAAGCCCCTAATCTTCCTTGCTTAAAGTCTGGACAATTCCTCTTTATGTGACCTTCCTTCCCACAATGGTGACAATTGAAGGATGCAGGCCTAACATTTGTGCATCTATTCTTCATATGCCCTTCTTGGCCACAGTTATAACAAGTGATCTTCTTCTTTACTTCAGTAGCCCTGACTTCTTCTGGTTTCTTGGTGGAAGCTATGTCTGTTTTCTTCTTATCATATGGGTGAAATTTACCCTTTCCCTTCTTGTTTTGGTTATTCTTGAATGCCCTGAAACTCTCTCTAGCTTTATCATGTTGTTCAATGCTCAGAGTCAAATCCAAAACTTGATCAAAAGTCTTGTCCTTGTATGGTAGCATGGCTCTACTAAGGCTAGGGTTCAACCCTTGAATATATCTGCCATTCTTAGCCTCCCCAGTAGTGATGAGCACTGCACCATACTTTTCCAATGATTCAAACCTCTGAGTGTACTCAGTGACACTCATAGCCCCTTGCCTTAATTTGATAAATTCTTCTAGCAAAGATTCCTTGGCTGATGCAGGGACAAATCTACCCTCCAACATTGCTTTAAATTGATCCCATGTCACTTCCCCTTCAGGTCTTCCAGCTATGATAACCTCCCACCAATCCAAAGCTGCTCCTCTCAATTGCCTGGATGCAATTTGCCTCTTCCTTTGGTCTTCAACTTGCATGTCTGCAAAGATTCTTTCCAAAATTCTGAGCCAATTTTGAACTCCCACAACTCCTTCTATGCCATCAAAAGTTTTGCCTCCAAGATTGGTAAAAGTCTTGAGTAGTTTGGAAAGTTCCTCATGTGGATTTTCCTGCCTGTTGCCTACTCCATCCCTTAAGGCTCTCATGAATTCTTGCACATTCACCATGGGTGGTTCACTTGTTCCTACATTTTGATGTCTGGGTCCTACCATAACTCTATGGATATAATACTTAGGTTAGTCTGTTTTGTCTAATATTCTATAGATTAACTCATTTTAATCTATCACTTATTCTGTCATAATAGATATCAATAGTGTAAACATTAACAATCAAAACATCCAAAGCGATCAACACTTCTATACATCCAATGCAAACGAGTTCATACAAAATTTTGCTATGTTATTTAACAACATAGCTCTGATACCAAATGAAATGACCCTAACTAATTCCACCTAATTATTTTTACTTTACTAGGATTTGCTCTTTTTTTTTACATCAATAAGTCTCTTAGAGTCATTTAGCCTTCTTACTAAATAATCCAGGATCCTCCTTTTCTACTAATATATTTATATCAGTTCATCAATAAATATATTCACATACATATGAAGATGTATGTGACCCTCTTGCTTGGATCAGAGTGTTGTTTAGCAAGAGTGTATCCTGATTGAATTTTGAATTTCAAATCAACCAGCACATAGCTCATTTTCCATACCTTTTGATTTTTAAGTCAGGGGAATTAATCCCATAATCATATGCAGTTGCTACTTAGTAATTTTTAACACTTCTTTTCCTCAATAGGCAAATTAGGCAAAATCAGCAGTTTAGACGTCTAAATTTTTTATGACAGACGTCTAAATTTGATCTCAGACATCTAAATCTTTATGACAGACGTCTCACAGTGTCTAAAATTGAAACAAAGAGTGAAAAACATTTTGAACTAAATTCAGACATCTAAATTTTTATGACAGACGTCTAAATTTGATCTCAGACGTCTAAATCTTTATGAAAGACGTCTCAGAGTGTCTAAAATTGAAACAGAGAGAAAAACATTTTGAACTAAATTCAGACATCTAAATTTTTATGACAGACGTCTAAATTTGATTTCAGACGTCTAAATCTTTATGACGGATGTCTCAGAGTGTCTAAAAATTATTTCTTAACTTATACATGGATTTTCTTATGTCAGTTCTTTGTATATACATTCAATCCATAAATCCTTTATTCTCAAAATTTCTACCATTAGCCTGACTGTTCTTGAAGCTTAAAATTCATTTTTCTTAGCAAAACATCTTGTAAAAACAAAGCACATAGTCTCAGCTGATATATATAAGTTCAACAACTACAAAACAACAATTAACAATACATTGGTTTCTCAAAGTAACTTAAACAAAAGGTCTTAATCTAGTTCCTCATGAATGTTTGATTTACTTCAGCAAAGTCTTTTTAAACATAGCATCCAAATCTTTAAGTAGTTAACTCATCCAATTCCTGATCAACCAAGTTCTTATTTACCTGCATAATCACCATGAACTTCCTCATACAAATATGAGACACCCAATGGTGCACAAACACAAAAGGGTCAGACTAATTGTCTGGTATGAATAATCTAACTGAAAACATGATCATATTCAATTCCATTTATATTCCAGTGCTTTGTATGAATAAGAAACTCAGTATCTTCTTTGTACATGTTTTTGTGAGGCATGTGCATTCATATCAGTGTTAAACAGATTATATATATGTGATCACAATGACTTAATTCATAGAAAACAATCATAAGATTCATCAATAAAAACATCATAAGCCAACCAAATGCAATCATCAATTCAGTCATCACGCCCTTTTCAACTTTACTGGCCATCAGGGATTTTGCCCAGGCCTCTCCTGAACCTATTTCTAAAGTTCATTATCAAATATAATAGGTTCTTTAGCTACTTTCTCTTTTTAAACACACACTGCCTGGGACATCTCTCTGTTAACCCAGCACACTCAGGCCCCTGGGTATAAATATACCATGTGTGAGCTTGCAATGTTCCCCTTGCCAAGCTATATTTTGTAGCCCTAAGATCCCAAGTCCTTAGTTAAATTACTAAGTGTTTTTCCCTTTTTTTTAACTGAGCTAATCCCTTCTGCATCTCACTTTTTCAATCAGAGAAAAATAAACAATTCAACCAATATGTATTCATTCAGGGTCTGGTAAGTTATATTCTCAGAAGCAATCATTTAATCATGAAAACAGATGTGATTTCTTAGTATATCATTTCTCCCATGGGTTACAATGGGACCAGTTGCACACATATGGTCCTAAGTAGCTTACTAGTTATCTTTTCTTACCTCTGGTTCAATCAGATTCATGATCTGGCTAAACCATAAGTATATTTTGATTTGGGTAATTCATAAAAACATAGAAGCTCAGCACATGTACAACATTGCACTCCTATATTTTCTTTTGATTTAATTAATATGAGACATAAGCAACAACACAATGTTGCAGCCCCATATTTCTTTCTATCTTCAGACCATATGTCTACCACATGACTCTGGGGATTTTTTTATAAGCAACTTTATAAAGAAAACTTATAAAAGAAATCACTCCATCTCAAAGCTAACCCATATCTCAGATGAATATTTTTAAAACATGAACCCATGACTCTTATCATTCTGGGTAAATCACAGTGGGGGGGGGGGGGGGCGGTTTACACTTAAGCAGAACATTAACAAACCAAGGTCATCAAATCATAAAACATAACTTGTAAAAAGAAAATGAATGATTAGTTCAAATAGGCTGCCTCAATCTTCAGGACTTAATGCCAAAGCTTTCAGTGAGGTTACTCACCTTAATCCTTCTTCTTCCTATGCCTTATGAACCCCTTTTAGTCTTCTGCCTTCTCCTATTTTCTCTAGTTTATGTCTTGTATATTATTTTCTTTAAGTGGTGAGGAACAAATGGGTACGATCTCACTACCCCAAGCCTCTTTATATAAATCCTGGCTGTTACTAGGGTTTATGGAATTTACCCAATGTCAGTTCTACCCCATACATAACATTGCCTGCCTTCAAGAAATAAGAGGGTATGTGGTCCTTGTCTTCATTTTCAGAAATAAGCCTTATTCTTTTAATCTTTTCCCGGGTCATGTTATATCCATGACTTCTTATTTCCTAAATTAAAGAAATTACTAGAAATGGATAAAGTGTTTATTTAAGGACTCATGCCATTTCTATGTAACTTCTGTTTTCTTCCAGAAATTGGTTTACTGTATACATGTATAACACATGCATACCTAAGTCTTTTATTTTTCTTTCTTTCCTGACATAATTTTAAGTTTATTTCTGCCTAGCTTTTATTTTCTTTGTACCCTATTTTATTTAAAGATAAAATTCTATCTTCATGCATATGTATTTCTAAATCAGTTATTTTAATTTATCTATTGATTTCTGCTAAATTCTTATTACACAGAAATCTGTGTGCATGTGTGTACATCGTCTTGTGCACATGTACATGTTTTAAACCATGTATCTGTTAATCAATTTCCTATTCCTATTTTTTTTCAATGCAATTTCAAACAAACACAAACTAAATTAAATCATGAAATTACTCACAAAATCAGGGTTATCACAATACACCCCAAACAACATATCCAAACATCCATTGAAGGATTTTCACAAGAATTGGACTTCAAAAACCAAGAAATTAGGATATTCACCAATTCAATCACAAACAAAAGGAAAGGTACATAAATAAGTGTTAGGAATTCATACCCAATCACAAAGATAGGTATAGACAAATATGTGAGATAAAAATCTCACCTTTAAACCCAAAACAAATGAAGAAGAAGCTATAGAGAAAATGGCGAGAGCAATCGCACTTCAATTTCAACTCTACAACCTTGAATCTAGGCTAAAAAGAGAAACATTTCCTAAGTTAGGTTTAGGAATTTTCTGAAATTGATAAGAGAATGAGTTGGAGAAGAAGAAGAGGAGGCTTACCAAAGCTTCTACTATTAGTTTGGAGCTAGAACTTGATTTGCAAAAGAAAACTAGGGTTTGGAGTTTTAATTTCCCATTCCTCTCTCCATTGTTGTAAAAGCTTGAGTATTAGGAAATAGAAATGAAGTAATGAAGAGAAGATGGGGTCAGACTTGGGTTAAATGAGCTGAAACACAAACCAAAGCCCTAAGTGGAAAAGTAGCAAAATTTTACTATCTCCAAACATATCAAAGTTTATACTTAAAAAGATCGCAAACGTCATTTTGAACTCAATGGAAGTGGTCTCGAGTCCTAATTTGACCGTATGCAAAAAGTAGCTTTTTAGACTAAAATCCGATTAACGATTTAAATATTTAAAAATAAAATCGATAAATATGCGGGTTGTTACGTGAAGTTTGTTTGTCGACCAGGCTGTGATTGGAGTGTTGCTCGAATTATCAAATTCGATTTTCAGGTGAGATTCGTCGAACTGGGTGGTTGAGCTCGTCGATGAGGTCGAGAGTGACTGGTGGGTGGTCGCGATGTTGGTCGAAGAACGTTCCGATGATCGTGCATGTACACCGTGTATGTGTGTATCAGATGCTGTTTGAAGTTTTGGGGAAGAAGGCGAACGCCTCGGGTTTGAATGCGTGAGAACAAGGAGCAGACTCGAAGTAGTTGGAATTGTGGATAGGGCTTCGGGTTTGTCTCGGGGAATTTGAGATCTTGCTCGGAGTGTTGTTATCGTGAGCTCGGGTTTTTATTTCGGTTACCAGGTTTTTAAATTTTAAAAAAGAAAATTTTGTTTTCCAGGTTTTAAAATATGAAGTTTGAATCAATTTAAGGTATGAATAAGTTTTCAAACAATTTGATAAGCCAAGTTTTAAGATGTACTAAAGTGAATAAGTTTTAAGTTATGTTAAAAATAAGTTTCCGAATGTTAAATTTTAAAGGTTAAATGTTTTAAAATTGTCATGGGCTAAATATATGTTAGATAATTAATCCCTAAGTGTTCAAATAAAATTTAAATAATGAAATAAAAAAAAGTGATTAAGGTAAGTATATCCTCAAATGATTTTGAATAAAAAGGAATTTCAAACATTTAAACTAAATAAATTTAAATGTTGTAATTAAGTAATTATTTAAGAAAAGGGGTTTACCTTTAATTAATTAAGGTTTGATAAATTAAAGAATGTTTAATTAATGTGATTTATTAATGGATAATTTCTTAAATGAGGTGATTAATTTTTGGATAATTACTCAGCGGGATTATGTAAAGGAAAATTTATCAAGATGATTAATTAATGTGATTAACTTAAAGGATAATTAATTAAATGTGATCAATTGATTAATGTTAATAATTAAAGGTTGATTAGTTAATTTCATTTATTAATTAAAGTAATGATAAATAATTGTAATTAATTAATGTAAGGTAAGCATGATTTAAAGGTAATTAATTTAATTTATTTGGGGATTAATTTGAATTAATTAGGAATTGAATAACAAATTAATCTTGCTTATAAATGATTATTGAATGCTTGACCTTACTTATGAATGATTATATGGTATGAGATACCTTGAATTGATTGTCCTATCTGACCGGTGATATTTTGTTCCGTGGATTGAGATGTGTATAATTTAATCATTTATTTGCGATACATCTGTATATTATCTGTGAATATGTGAATGAACGGTGAGTGTTATATTTCATACCGCTTATCAACTATATTTCTGTATTTTAATCTGTGATGATTTATTGATGATGCACTATCGTGTAAAACCCATGGACCACACTCTTACACACACAAATATGGATTTCACGTGGAAATCGATTAAGTCACAGATGATTTAAATTTAATATATTTGAAATTGAAATTTTAATTTCAATTGATTTTGGAAATGGATTTGGGATAAATGTTAAAGCTTTTGAAATGGAGTTTTTAAGATGAAAGTTATTTTGAATAACTTGATAAAGTTTTCCAATTTAAATAATTTAATTTGAATTTGAATTCAAAATTTGGAATTGAATCCTATGATTGGAAATTTTGGTTAAAATGTTATAAATGTGTTTAAATGAATCTAAACCATTTTGAAAGTATTGTTTGAGAATTTGAATTTAACCCAAAGACTTTAACTCGTATAAATGAACCAAATTTTCCGAAATGAAAACTGTTTGTTTCAAATGATAAAAGCTTTCATATAAGAAATGAAATTCCAATTTAAGTTAAGGAATTTCAAGTTTGAATTGAAAAATGGTTTTCCAAGTTATGAGTGAATTCTTTTTGAAAATCTAAAATGGTGATTTGTTTAAACCATTCGGAACGTGACAGAAAGTAATGGAACGAAAAACAAGAGGGAAGAGTGAAATAATTTGAGTAATTGGCGGCCATCGAAAGTAATTGGGGGCGGCAAGTGTTATGTAGATAATTTCTGCTGTAAATAAAACAAATTAACATAAAACATAACGCTATGGAATAATGCGTTATCTATTAGCGTTATAAAAATTATATTTTCTTGTAGTGAATGGTGATAGTTTGGATTAATTAGATGAATATTAATAATTGTTGAATGGTTTCTTTGGTTGTAAATAATTGATTTTACTGTTTTGGTTGCATATGATCGTTATGTTGTGAATTGGTGCTAATGCTTATGATTTAGATTCAAATTTCATGTCATATAGTCTATTTAACTCATACATGTTCTATATCTTTTATAAGTGACAAATATTCTAATTTGAGTTTACATATGAAGGCTGTTTGGATGTATATGCGGATTTTATTTGCTTTGCTTGCTTAATATGAGTGAACTCGCTCGTATTAAAAATAATAATGTACATATCTCAAATTACATACCGCACTTTTATATTTTTCCCCTACGAGATGCCTCATCATTGAGATGGGATGTATATTTGGTATATATTTGTGTTATATATTATATTGTAAAATTTTCCAATCGAGTCGCGCAAAGGAGATGCTGTCGAAATTTTCTATAAATCCGTGTGTTAGAAAATTTATGAAGTTTTAAAATTTTATAACTTTTTATAATAAGTTGTAATTTCCGTAATCCGATCGAAATGGCGTAGTGGAAGCGTGGTAAAAGTTTTCTAATGAGATTTTAATGTTTATAAGTTAATTTTTTTGAGTAAAATATATCGTATGTTAAATTCCTTACTTAACACCTTTCTGAGGACGAAAAGTTTTGAGTAAGGGAAAATGTAACGACCCATATTTTAACTAGTTTAAATTACTAAATTTAATATGATTATTGAATAAAAATGGCAAGAAATAAAAATTTAATGAATTATTTATGTAATTTATTCAATATGAACTTGAATAAAATTTTGAAATAACCAATTTCAAAGATTTTGGCAATAACAAATATAAAAATGAATTTCTATATACTGAATGTGTTTATAATCAATAACTGGAATTGAATAATAAATATTGAATTATTTAGATAGAAATAAACTAATTGTTGATAACTAAAATTCATTTGAAATTAATGGTTATTAATGTAATTTATTGGATAACTGAATTTTTTAAATTTAATATTGGGAATTATATAAATAATTGAATTCTAAATTTAATATGAACGAAAATGATGTCGAAAGTTGATTTAAATTTTATTGAACAAGAATGAAATTGTTTACTTTTAAGATTTAATTTAAAAGTGGATAAATAGAAATTGAAAATTTTATATTTTAATTAACGTGTAAAAATAGCCATTTTGGCCACTGTCTCGGATTTCGACGAAACCTGTTTCATCGAATCCGTAATAGTGAATTATTGTAGGATTTCATGTTTCGTAGCGATCAGAATTATTGTTTGGCCGTGCGAGCTTGTAACGCGTAGAATTTAATTTCATAATTTAATTAAAATAAATGGATTTTGAAATCTTATCTTTTGAATATGATGGAATTGGCTCGTTCCATTATGTTTGGAATAGGGATATAACATATGGAACGCCAAATGGCACATCTCGTTTGGAGTTCGAGAAATTTCGGCCATAAAGAAGCTAGATATTTTCAAATTATAATAATATATATACTTTTCCTCACCCAATGTTCGTACGCACAGCCACAAATCTATCTCCCCTCATCATCCTCCTTTCACATTTTTGATTTTGCAGAGCAAGGGAAATAAAATAATAAAGAAAAAAAAAAGAAAAAAAGAAAATGGGCGAATCGCGAGATGAGCGCGCGATGGCGCGAGGGGGACTACGGCCGCAGAAGGGGGCCGAGGTCAGGTACTGGCGGCGACTTTGGTCGCGCGTTCTAGGCTTTTGTTCTTCGATCGGCAAGCATGGCATTTTCGGTGGAGTGAAGGTGGGGGTGGTGGGCTTGGTAGTGGTACGGCAGGGTCGATGTCGCGGTGGCTGGGCTGAGGTAAGGCGTTTGCATTCGAGTATATAAAAAACAAAAAAAATAAGAACGAAGACGCGCGCGAGCAGGAAGAAGAACAACGGCATGAGTGCCGTTGCATGAACGAAGAGGAATGGATTAGGTAACAATTTTGATTAATTATCTTAACTATGTAATTAAATTTTTAATTAATCGTTATGGTAATAGAATTCATATCTTTCTCGTACGAGGCCCGTTTTGGACGAAACAAATTGTACTCTAATCGTATCGACGTCGTCTACGACATGAAATTGGATTGGCATTTATTTGACTCTGAAAATTTTCAGTTTCAAATAAAGGCGAGTGTTTTATAATGCTAATGATGTACTCAAATATTTTTATGTTCGTTAAATTGAATTTATTAAGTAATTTATTTTATTGACCGTTGATTGGTAATTTAATTGAAATTTAAAATTGACATCTAATTTGAACTGATAGAAATTTAAATTTGACAGTTAATTTGAATTGGATAACCAGTCAATTGTGTGATATTTTGACCGTTTGGATGATTGATTATGATGGATGCCAATTGGTTGATATTGTGGATGACTGGATGTTTATTTATTTTATATATATCCTGTATCACCCTGGAAATTATTTAACAGTATATAAAACTGTTAATTGAATTATTACGAATAAATTAAGAAATAGGTTGAAATGATATATACCTATTACATTATTTTGGATTGAAATGATATGTATCCATCCCTAAAATTAAATTGAAATAACTGATCACTTGGCCATAGAATTGAAAATTATATCCGGAAACCGGATTGGCTAAATTAAATGGTTTTAAAATTCTTGAATTTGAATTAATTTAAATGATTTCGATTTAGAGGAATAAAATCGAATTTATAAAGATTGAATTAATTTTGAATTCAGGTTTTGAAATGTTGGAATAGAAATTTGCTAATAGGAATTGTTTAAAGCATTGAATTTGAAATTTGAAGTTATAATTGAGAAATCATTTGAATAATGGAAATTGATTTGTTTTAAAGGGTTTGAACTTTTATTAAAATTTTAAAATATTGCCAAGTAAAAGCAATGTAAATGGATATTTCAAAATTTGGTTCGAAATTGAATCATCTTAGAATTTGAACCTTAAATTGAACGATGAAGTTTAATTTAATTTAAATGATTTAAATCGATATTCTGAAATTGGACTTGAAATGTATATAAACTAAAATAGTTTAAAATTGAGAATTGAACTGAAACTTAAACCATTTGAATCGAATCAATAAAAGTCGGAACTGAAATTAATTCGAATTGAAATCGGAATTGAAATTAATTCGAATTGAAATCGAAATTGAATCGCTTTGAATTGAATTGAAATTGAAGATGATTTGAATTGAAAGATTTGGAATTGAATCGGTTTGACTTTGAAACTATTTTTAAATAAATTATTTTAATATAAAATGTTTAAAACCTATCTTTTAAATATTCAAATTATTTTGATTTTTCAAACTAGTTTACTTTAATCCATTTTCAATACTCAAACTATTTTATATCAAACTATTTTAACTTTTAAACTATTTAAAACTATTCAAACTATTTTCTAAAAATTCAAACTGGTTAAGGGTGGAATGTTTATATTTAAATCATGGATTTAAAATGCGAACTGGGTTAAAATGAAGTTATAATCTAAATGGAAATTTGAAACGTTTCTGGAAATGAATTTGAGATGTTAGAGCAAAATTGATTTTCAAGTGAAATTGACATATTTTGAAGTAAATATGATATTTTGAAATGAAATGATACGTTGAAATGAATATGATATTTTGATATCATGTATGAATTGTTTTCGAAATGTAAAAGTACCAACCGGTGTGTAAAATGATGTTTGGTTGTTAAAGAGACCATGGCCTCTTATTGGCATACTCTCCGTCAATATTGGAACCACTTCAACAACTGTGTATGCGGAGGAGACTCCAGAATGAAGTGGATGGATTTGGCGTACGTTTGCTGGATTTGAAGAAAGAGAACGATGATGGATAGACCCCGACACTTGTGCCAAATTGAAATGACTAAAACAGGACGGCTTGACAGGGCTAAGCGGGCTAGCTACCCCTAGCGGACATTCGTTCTTCGATTCTCTTCTTGTACTTGGTTCATACCATTACTTTTGATGTTGGTTTCGATTGGTGCACCTTGATTTGTGGATAACCTAAACCTCCCTTCGACTCGATATGGGATGGATGGACACGGTGGGCGATCGTGGCTATGATGCGTTACCACCAGCCCTACGACCCGAACTGGTAGTATCCTACTTTGGGCATTGCCTCACGTGCCTTATCATACTTTTATCCTTATATGAGACCACTACGAGTTTGGTTTAGTGTTGTCGTATCACGGTGCATCCCTATCCCCCGACGTGCTACTGGGACGTTATATGCAAACTGTACGACAATGCTTAAAAACGTGTTCAGAGAGATTAATGTAACGCCTTAACGCTAAGAAAAATATTTATTTTACTGATTAGACATTATATATATAGCGTATTCTACTATATATAAATATTTTGACGGACCCTTAAGAGATGGAAAATCCCGTAACATCTCTTGAGTTATTGCCCGCACGTCATACACTAGATAGGAGAAGTGAAATCCCGTAAACATCTTTGACGCTATTACACTCATGCTATACGTGATATTAATTTGACTCACATAAGGATATTTTAGTCCTAACTCGAGTGTTTTGTCTTTTCATTACGCTCGTGTCAGTCCTGAGTTTTTCAGCGCATTGAAGATTAATTTCTGGAGGACGAAGACTTGGTATATTATTATTACTAGTATTATTCCCTTATATCATGTTGTCTGCTGCATTACTCTATAATTTTGTTGTATATATATAACTTTGATAAATGTTGTAAAATTATAATCAAATGTATAATATAAACAGCTTAATGAACTGTTTATTTGATTATATATTTTGTCATTCCGATACGAGATTCTATGTTTGTTTCTTTCTTCTTTTCTTATTTTTCTTAATCAAACCCATTGATTATCTGTGTTCCGGATTGTTTGAGTTGGACATGTGTGGATTATTGTCAATTTAAACCTTCCGAAATGTGGGTCGTCACACATGCCTAAGGACCGTTCGGGATCACGTATACTTGTGTGCGATATGAGGCTATTATTGTCTTGATTACATAATGCGGAAAGGAAAGTACAACAAAAGAAACGAAAAAGCAAAGCACTGGAATCGAGTTCGACTCCCATTCATTCCGATCATGGGATTTCGAGTCTCGAGCCAGGTCCCTGGTTGATTCGTGATGTATACGCAGCAGATGGTGGTTGCTCTGGTCATACCATCAAAGTTCGGTTCCTCACATACTATTACAGTTGGTTGCTCCAAACCCGTTCTTCTATCAAATCACGAAGGTGTCAATACTCGTTCACTTCATGTCCATCCAACTCATGGAAAATGTTGAACTTTCCAGAACCTTTCTCCCGATCGGTAGGCTCTCTCCTAACTAGCTTCCGATAGAGGATCTACCTCCTAGTGTCCAAATATATCCTATTTTATTTTTAGGCAAGTCAGTGTAGGAAGAGAATTTCAGCTCCCTCCTTCGTCGTTTCGATTCCCCGAAGTTATCATCGGTTCTTATTTTTCCTTTTCATTTTCTGTTTCCCGCTCTAAACAATCCTCGGTCATCCACATCGTTAACTTCAGCATCCTCATCCTCAGCTTTGATATCTTCCTAATACAAATGTCTATTAGCTACATGGTAGAATTCTGCAAGATCCATCAGTGGATCCCTTTCCAATGCAACTTTAAAGTCGGTCTTGCTTGTGACTCTATATATTAATGCCATTAAGGTTACAGATAGATCTGGCTTATCGACTGCAGCTACTGTGGCATTAAATCTTATCAAATAGCATCTCAAGGTTTTTCTGGGCTTTTATTTTATGCTTGATAGCGTCATCACATTCTTTGGTCGTGAGGCATGAACTCTGAACCGTCTCAAGAACATACTCATCAAATCGGTATATGTGCTAATGAACCTATTCTCCGGCTGCCTAAACCACATCGCCGCCAAGTCCATCAAGTACAATGGAAAGCACCGTCTCATTACCTCCTCAGAAGCACCTAACATCTCCATATGTCGGATGTATCTCATAAGATGAATCGTCGGATCCGACTTTCCATCATACATTTTCAGCGTCGGAAGCTTGAAATCGGGAAGGTTTCTCGCAGTTTGGATATGTGAAGTGAATGGATTCATGTTTACATCTTCCAAGCTTTGATCTGGGGTCCACCTCTGATCATTCTCGTTACCAACTCAGCAATTCGGTTTTCGCCGTCCAATGAAGGTCTTCATCCGAAAGCAATATTTTTCCCCATATTCTTGCAGTGGAATTCTGGCACATACTCTGTCACATATTCCTCTGGTTGCATATGTAACGAATAGAATTTTCGACCCTCGAAAATCGACACTAATACGTTCACTGTATTGTGTGCCGACTATTCAACTGCCGGAAACACCGTTCGTTAGGGGAAAGAAAGGAGATAAAAGATAAGAAGAAACAAAACAAATCATAAAATCTCACAACGTAATGGAATAACATATATTAATCACATAATACTTTACAAAGTCATTTCAAAATTTATACATCAGAGTTACACTAATACAATTTTACCCTAGGACAGTTATAACAGTCTGTCCTTATACATCTAGAGTACATAATATATAGCGGAAACCTGATAATAACTAGCTATCGATGAAGCCTCCTGCTCCACGCTCCTCCCAAAATGCATCCGTAGAAAACCTGGACTACTTGGCTGCTCGTAAAAATTTAAGCACCCAAGAGTTTTAGGGAAAGAAAATAAAAATCCAGGTCAGACATGGGTCTGGTGTGAGTAAACTCAAAGCAATTGAATTATTACCTTTAAAACTCTTTTAAATCAAGGGTATCTCGTAAGACCATGCTACACATAAATACAGACGGGTTTTTACCTTACGATAACCAAAAATACTTTTATATAAAATCTAGTGATATTATAATAATGTCTAAGGGTGAAAATAATAATAACCAAATAGCTGTGATGCTCGTGCAGTGTACATCACAACAATACTAGGTATAAAATAAAAAATAGCTAAGATGCGTTCGCTAATTGTGTAGGATTTCCACGGAGGTGTCCTCAGTACTTCGAGAACGGTCCTCCTGAACAAGGATCAGAGTTATCCTTCCGAAGCATCGTACCCGTCTAGCCAGGGTACTATAGGAAAAACATAACTGCTCTTGCTAAGACCGAGTGCATCGCTCCCGGCATGCCAAAACTGATAGATATTACAAGAAAAGGGAGCCGACTACACCCTATGGGTTTGCCAACCCTACTGGCCATGCCTCATATCTCTGGTTTTAGTCATTTCCACTGATGAGGCTACGTCCGGCATTCCAGCTTACGCACCGCACCAAAATAGATTACGGAATCCTACATGGATTCCCATACCCCATGGGTCTTGGAATCACGTAAGGATTCCCACATCTTAATATAGATCATGGATTCACCCATGGATTCCCGCACCACAACGGTCCCGCACCACAACGGGTCTCGGAACCACATATAGATCCCAACATCTTAATATATCATGAAACTCCTCCATAGAACCGTATATGGTTTTGGAGTGGTTACAGTTTTGAGTCATCTCTTACGAGTACACTCTTCTGCTTCCCGAGTGCTCCACAAACCAATCGCTGATTTTTCGGAATGCTCAATGCCGGTTCTTTAGGAAATAATCGGACAATACATAAGAGCGGGGATCGCCCCCTAACCGTTTATGTGGACAGATCTCCTTATCATTCGCCATAGAAGAACAAAACGAGTTTATACATACAATATAGCACCACCGATGGTAACTGTACCATACAATTCCCGTGTTTCTCCTAGATATTTCCAGAGTTAAAATCCTTCGGTGTTAAGTAGGGAATCGTTTCCCTACCACCAAAATTAAGAAGGATTACATATTTTGGCCAAGATTTGATAGTCGGTTATTTAACTATCAAATAAACAAACGTTCAAAACAGACATCACATTTCACATGGAAACAGTAAGCCTCAAAAATTAATCTTTCATTAATTTGAAATTACTTCATATACTTATCTCATCGGATTAAGTATATTCATAAAACATTCTTTTCAAGAATACTTGAAAACTTTTAAAAATAGATATGGAAACTACCCTTCAATATAAATCATGGATCACAACTTACATAATGGTTACATCGCTATCCCAGCGAAAAACATCGTAAACTGTAGGCAATCTCTGCCACTCGAATTACGCCATGAACATCTATCATAGATCGCAACTTACACAATGGTTACGTCGCTATCCCAGCGAAAAACATAGTAAACTGTAGGCAATCTCTGCCACTCGAATTACGCTATACAAATCAAACATTCTTTCCACATCTCTTTATTTCATAAATAATTTCAATTTATTTATAAAACTTCTTTATAAATTCACAAGTTAAATTTTTAGAAAAATACTCTTTTCTAAATCTCAAACCATTTGTAAAACTTTCCTTTTTAAATCCTTTATAAATTTCCTTTATAAAATACCATTTACGTAATATCTTTTGTAAAACACCTTAAGTAAACCCTTAGTAAAAACCCCGTTTATAAACAAGTTATTACTTACAATTAACTTTATAAAATAATAGTATAACTTGGAAATCATTAAATCTTTAAACTCCAAATTGATTAAAGAATTGAAGTTAATTCAAAAACATACTTTATAAATTCCAAAAAGAGGCTTAGCAATCCCAATGGTACTAATTTAAGTTACTATTCAATTTCAATTCCAATTCACTTAATAGTTATTTACATAGATCAACATGTATGTAAATACAACTCATATCCAAATCAGGGAATAACATGTCAATATAAGCTAACTAGCATATACATGTCCAAATTACATAATAGCAAGATGGTGATTTCTCCTGCTAAACAATGTCCAAACAATTTAATCAATTAATAGCACAATGGTGGTTTATTCTGCTAACACATGTCTAAACAACCAAACAACAAATAATCAATTAACTTATAGTAGAACGGGAATTTATTCTGCTGACACATGTCCAAACATGCAAACAATCAACTTATAGCAGAACGGGGATTCATTATGCTAACACATGTCCAAACAACCCAACAATCTACATGATAACCCATTCATAGTTATATGGTTTCTTAATGGTATCAACACTTGAATCACTTGTATTCAAAACCATCTTTGAAAAAAAGAAGTACCTTTAAACAAATTTACTTTTGGAAACCAAAGGATTTAAAACCTTTAAACCCTTTTTAAAATAATTAATTATAAGTTAAATCCATATTTAAATCATAATTAAATTTAATTGAATCTTAACTTAATTTAATTAAATAGTTAAACAATAATTAACTATTAATTAAACCCAAATTGGTCATTTATTAATTATTATATAATTAATTAAACCTTCGTTAATAATTAAATATTAATTAATCTCAATTAATTAATTAAATAATCTTTAATTAAACTGGAATATTAAGTTAAATCCTTTTAATCATAATTCAAGACATCAATGGAGACTTGCTTACCTCTCCTTCTGATATTGACAATGCCCTGATTAGATACTTCTCATGCCTCCTCGGAAATTCTGATAACTTTTCTCCTAATCTTTGTCTCATTGATAGTACTGACCTCCCATCCATAAATCAGTCTCAAGCTGATCTCCTAATCTCTGCTGTCACCGATGACGAAATAAAACTCTCTCTCTTTAGTATGAATAAGAATTCTAGCGGTGGTCCTGATGGATTCAATGTGCAGTCCTTCTCTCATAACTGGGAAATTATCAAAACTGATTTCTGTCTTGCAATTCACAACTTCTTTTCTAAATTCAAGTTCTAAAAGAAGTCAATGCGACTAATTTGGTTCTCATTCCCAAAACTCGACCTCCTACTGACGTCTCATCGTTCAGACCCATTGCCTGCTGTAATGTGCTCTACAAATGCATAGCAAAGATAATTGCATCCAGACTCAAATCAGTGCTGCCTGACCTCATATCCTCAAATCAGGCTGCTTTCCTGCCTGGAAGAAACTCCTTAGATAATGTGATGATGGCGCACGAGCTTCTAAAGGGTTATGGTCGTGCTAATACAACCCCGAGTGCCATGCTAAAACTTGATCTCTCCAAGGCTTATGACTCAGTCCAATGGTCTTCTATCGTCAGAGTTATGGCTCAGATGGGCTTCCCCAAATCATTTTGTTGCTTGGATTTACATCTGCATATCCACTCCTTCCTTCTCCCTTAATTTTAATGGTAAGGTCGCAGGGTACTTCAAAAGTAAACAAGGCATACGTCAAGGCGATCCTTTATCCTCGTACATTTTTCTCCTAATAATGGAAATTTTAACTAGAATGCTAAATGCTAGATTTCTTGCTAAAGAGATAAAGCTCCATCCTAAGTGTAAATAGACTCTGATTACTTCCCTTCTCTTTGCGGATGACATAATGATCTTCACTTCCCCTGTTCAAGAATCCATAAATATAATTAAGGAAACCCTCGACATCTTCTATTCCTGCACTGGTCTTAAGCTCAACCTTTCCAAATCATCTATCTTGTTCGGTGGTATTCCTCAATCCTTATCTACTGCGTTGACAACTTACTCTGGTTTCCAGCCCATGCAGAGTGACATGGTCTACCTGGGCATCCCTCTTTGCTCATCTAGAGTCACATTTTCCAACTGCAGTTCGCTATACAACAAAATCACTAGAATGCTCACTAGTTGGGCCAATCGTTTTTTATCTCAGGCTGGTAGACTCGTCTTGATCAAATCTCTATGTTTTTCCATTATTGTCTACTGGGCTAGAACTTATTTGCTTCCCAAAAAACTGCTCCGTCTCGTCAGACGTGCCATGCTTCGGTTCTTCTGGACCGGTAGCATTCACAATAGGAAACCAATTCCAATCTCTTTTGACAGCATTGAGCAACCTTTGTCGTGCAGTGGCTTGGGAATATTAAATATTGAACGATGGAATGTTGCTGCTATCAGTCACCATTTTGACTCTATTCTCTCAAACAAAAATAGCCTTTGGGTTCAATGGACTGTCAATCACAATTTAAGAAATAGAAGCTTTTGGTCTATTGACACCCCTTGTGGTTGTAGCTGGATTTGGCGCAAGATTCTTTCCTTGCGTTCTGTCTTCCTACCCTACCTTCAATTCTCACTCTCTGGTCAAAGCTCTAAAAATTTCTGGAATGATCCATGGTTAAGTAAGGGTCTCATTCTATCTGCCATTTTATCTCCTCAGCAAATTTATCAATCTGGCATAAATAGAAAAGCCAACGTTGTTGACTACATTGTGGACAATAAATTATCCCTTCCGTATTCTAGCAATCATAACTTGAGACTTTTCTGGGCTTCTTTTAGTAATTATCACAATTCTTTCCCTGATTCTGATGTGTTATCCTGGGATGACAAGCCTCACTCTATAAATCATGTATATCACTTACTATCTAATACTCGATTTAAACCCAAGTTCCCTTGGCATAAAGTTATCTGGAATAAGCACTCCACTCCCTCTAACAATCTCTTGCTATGGAAAGTTCTATCGAATGCTATCATGACCAAAGATAGGTTGATAGGGTTCGCTTCTGTTTCTGATCATCTGTGTGTCTTCTGCAAAAGTGAAATTGAGAGTAAAAAGCACTTGTACTTTGATTGCAGCTATCTGCATCGAATTTGGGAGAGGTTAATGGTCAAGCTTGGAAGGCCAGGTTGGCTTGTTCAGTCTTCTTTTCAGTGGGACTTGATTCTTAAAGCAACTCGTAAGAAGGATAAGGCTGGTGATCTCCTTAGCTTCTGTCTCAAGAAATATGTTCGTATAATCTAGAACGAGAGGAATCAGAGATGTTTTAATAACGTCGAACAATCTCAACTTCAGCTATGGTTAGTCTTGAAGCACTCTATCATTACAGAGTTACAGGAACGCAAGTCCACTCTAACTTCTCTTCTTAGGGATTGGTAAGTCTAGCTACTTTGGTGGCTTCGGGGATCCCTTCTGTTCCCTTGGTTGTTCTTCGTGTCATTCCTTCCATGGTATTCTCTTCGGGTTTACCTCGTCTTTTGTCATCTTATTCGTGGTTTTGTTTAGCTCTATTTATTTTTCTTTTTGTCCTCTCTTCCCTTTTGTTCTTTCTTGCTCAAAGCATGTTTTGAGTAGGCTATTTTCTTTTCTTTTAATAAAATCTGGTAGGGGACTAGCCAACCTCGCTAGCTATGCTAAAAAAAAAGTAAAATCAAACTTTTAGTTAAGTAATAATTAAATAAATAATTAACCTTTAAATAATTAATTAAATAATCCAAACTTTAATTAAATAAATAATTAAAATAATTAACTTGATTAAATAAAAATTAATTAAATAATTACTTCTTAACTTAATCATTAATTAAAACTTTCTTATTTAATTAAAATTAATTAATTCTTAAACTCTAATTACTTACCTTAATTACTTAATTAATTAACCATTATCTTTAATTAATAAATAAATTAATTATTAAACTAATTACCTTGAAAAAAAATTAATTAATTTACATTCTTACCAATTAAGTTTAAAATGGTTTTCAAAAACATTTTAAAAGAAAACTTCGAAAACTTGGAAATCGTAATTTCCAAACTGCACTCATAGCGACTATCGCTATGAATGTAACAACTTAGAATTTCTATCCTAAGTTATTATTCAAAAAAATATCCAAGCATATACAAATACAAACCATATCTTTAACACATCAAAGCTCACGACTTTATATCCAAACATATCACATAAACCGTCGATTTCAAAGTCTAATGCTAAACTACAAGTTAGCACATACATTCACATCCAAACATACCATAAACCAAACACAACATTATATATATATATAACCACATATCCAACGTACATACATATATATAAAGTAAATGCTTCCCAAAGTTAAATAAATTTACTTGCCAAAATCGTGGAAAACTAGAAATACTTTAGAATTCGGAAAGCTTCGAAAACTTTAAAATCCACTCAAAAATAGGTCATTTTTCGATTTAAGGACCCTTTATCCTCAGAATTTGAAAACGTTGTCAAAAGAAAAGTTTTAGATAATTCATTCCTCTATCAATTAAAAAAATAATTACTCAATTTGGATAAATTTTGAGGGATTTATGGCCAAAACAATAAGGGGTGTTTTTGGATTTCAGAATTTAGGTTCCAAAAACACTCTTTAAAAATATGGATTTTTGAAGTAGCTAGGCTCGAAATCAGAAAAAGTGATACACTACAAAGTTGTATACACTGGAATTCTATATGGTTTGAAAAATAGAAAATCTTGTTTTGAAGTTGAATGTAATACGTAATGGTCGAAACCATTTAGGATAAAAATGGAGAAATTCTGAAATTTAAAAGGAGGAGTTTAAAATGGAATTTGAAATATTTAAAACATTTAAACTCGAGATTTAAAAACATTAAAACCTTAAAATCATAAAAAGAAGCCATGGATGTTGCTTCCAAGCTTGTAAAAGTTTTTTGGCAATGGAAAGAAATGAAAAATGAGAAGAAAAAAGAAGAATGGCTATTTATATTAAGTGCATATAATCAGATTACCAAAACGATCTTTGTACTTTGCCCTCCTCTCCTTGAACGCCACCTCACCATCTTTTCCCACCCATGTCCCCTTTAAAATATTCGAAATTTATCATGGAGAAGCAAGAAAACATTGATTTGACCTCTTGTTTTACTCTTGCCCCTTTTGACGTGAAATATATTTCAATTTTTTAATATTAGTTGCCAAAGCGTCATATCATGATTATCTTAGATTAATTAACTTAATTAACCTAATTAATCCTAATTATATTATCCTAAATCATATTATATACTTAATATATGTGTTCACATATATACAAAAGCGTACACAATATTTCAAACAACTTTTATACGATGAAACATCGAAAATTTGGAAAACAGTTTCCGGTCACATTTTCTGTTTTTCATCGAACTATATATTTTTGTAAACACGTTTTAAAAACTAATTCACCATCATTGTTTATTATTAAATAGAGTTTTATTTTTATTATAAAACCTATACATCTAATATTTAAAATTAATTAAATAATCGCAAATCAAAGAAGTGAAATTCCGGGTCGTTGCAACACATTAGCGTTTTGATCCACTGCTCTAGTTTCATTCTGTGCTCTGATCTTATAGGAAAGCTCTGGCACATATCCATTATGTTGTTGTGAATTTAAATTTTGATTTGCGTTTCTAGCTCCATCATTATCCATCCCTCGCATTCCAGCAGTAACACCAACGTTGTCCCTCAGTATAATCCTTTCGGTACTAAGTTGTTCTGTTTGTGGAGGCATTGTTCATGTTTGCTCCGCTCCAACTCCAGGTGCTCCTGCATTTGCTCATTGTCCTTGGTTCTGGATTCCTACAGCTCTAGCTATTCCTTGTTGTCCAATCCTTTGAAAAAAATTCTTCCAGCATCTCCTGTTGTCTAGTTATAATCCCATCTTGCATCTACTTCATCATTCTCTCCATCTCTACCTAGGTCATGTAGATGGATTAGTGAGAATTTGAGGACACCTTCTGGCTGCCACCAAGCTCTATGCTTCAGTTTTAGATCTAGTATTAGGCCTCTTCATCTTCTCTAAATCTTAGATTCAAGCTTCACGTCTTTAGATCTAACTTTGTTCTCAGTGAAAACACCAAATTGTTAATCAAAAAATGGATCAACATGCAGAATCAACATGAAAGCACCAGTTCAAATAAAAGTAAAAAAAAGTAAAAAATAGACAAAAACACAAAGAAATTGTTATAGTGGTTCGACGTAATCTCCGACTTACATCCACTTTAATCTTTTTTAATAGCTGATCTCTCTTTGGATTACAACTAGTCAGATCTAATCTGGCCACAGTCTAGTGGATCGTAGATTTACAATGGAGTTAAGAATGTTATTTAAAGAGAATAGAAGTAAAGAAAATGTAATGAAGCTCCAAGTCGAGATCCAGCCGAAAGAAGCAGATCTTTTTCTAGTAGCAGGTAGGTTGGTATTTATAAAGGAATTGTGCAACATAGAGTGAGAAGCCTATCAGCAAGGAGCAAGGAGGTCCAGGAGATAGCCCAAAGTCACCCTAGAAGAACCAAACCAACCCAAGTTATCATGATAGCTCGGTGCGAGTTATAAAACTTGGTGCAATTTGCACCATTCCACTTGCATACTTTTCCTATCTTCTAGTTAGGTTGTTCATACTCTTGTTCTATTGTCTTTGAATCAAGTCCGTGGATCTCTTAGATACCCAACTTTCAATAGCTTCATACCTAGCCAATACTTAGAGTAAGTCATCAATTCCTTGTACCATTACTTGAGCATGAAGCAATGGAATAGAGTGAGACATGCATGAAGTCCAGGAAGTCATTCGGGAAGCACCTATAGGATAACTCGGGGTCGAGTTTAAATGGTTGGGCAAAAACATTTCAAACCTTTTCTAAGTCCTTCGTTTTGTTTTTCTAAGCCCACATATCAAGTTTCAAGTCATTCCGATTCCGTTTCAATCTTCTAGGTCCAGTTGACGCTGCTATGGTGATAACTCGGTGTCAAGTTATGAATTTAGCATATTCTTGGCTTGAATTTTCTAAGTTATTTTCTTAGTTCGTTTGAGTGTGCCTTTCAGATTTCAAATCGTATCGTTCTCGTTTGAATCTTCTCGGTATAATTGAAATATGCTTTGCCAAAAACAGGTTAAAAGTAATTATATGACTTCTAATTATATATACACGCACACGTGTTAATAGCTAGCAGTATCATCATAAGCACATTTACATGCATGCGAGGAAGGGTTAATAAAAAGACATACAGCATGACATTGAAACCTTCTCAAAGGTATATTTACTTGTAACTATGCATATACGTACTGGGATCGTTTTCTTTTTAGACATTAGCGTAGTAAACAGAAAACTTCAATCGGAAAGATTCTAACAACGCTGAACAAAAAAGGACATGCCGCTCATCATAAAATGGATGTGATCATTTAGAGACCATAATTCAATTGAAAGAGTTCTGACATGAGCTCAACTTTGAAAATAAAGGAACCCACCGTTTTGAATTTACAATTATTTTGATAAAAACTAGAATTTAAACAGTATATGGACTAATAAATTACATTGAAACATTTAAAAGTTGTTCGAGACCCAAATAAATATCTTTTATTTTATTTTTATTTTATTTATTTTTTTATTTTTGTGCAGTATATTAATATTAATTATTGTAATTTGTTTTCCCATTGGTTTTCTCAAATGTCAAGTTATAGTTTTAAGAGAACTTCCCATAAGCTCAAACTCACTTGTTTGGATATATTTTTTGAACTTGCAGTTTTGCTCCAGATTACATAATGTTTATTTCCATTTTGGGCCTATACGTCACTAAACATTCGTGCATTCATAATAGGAATGAATCAAACGCAAAGTCACTCGATTGGTGAACAAAGGTTAAATTGTGTGGATCCACCTATGAAGTTAAGGGTACAAATGTAAACATGGATTCAAACTTCTGCAATATGTTAAATTTATGAAACTAAGGGAAATAACATATGGAAAAAGATCATATAATGTGATTGGAATTTATCTTTCTTTTTAACTTATTACTCTTGGCACTAAGTTAATAGCCGGTCACTATTACATATATATGTTCTATTTCGATGGAAATTAAGAAGAGGAGGTGTAGATTACCGTCACTAAGTTAATATTTTTATTTTAGTAAATAAATAAATCTGCTTGGACACCTAAGGTATAACTAGCAAAAAACGAATTATACTGATGCAGCCCAGAAAGTTGAAGACATAGGTCGTGTGCGACCTATGATGCTGGTAAGTCGGATACGACTTAAAAAGGAAGCCACCGAGTTAAGATTTAGTGAGAAATGGTGGAAAAATGAAGTTCTAGGTCGCAACCGACCTAACAAAAGCTTTAAGTCGTCCCAACGACTTAGTGAAGATCGGCAACGACCTAGTGGGAAGGTGCGAGTTAACGAGATGCTGGAACGACTTACCGGGTTAACATGTATACGACCTACCGAGTTACGAAATAAGAAAACAGAGCAAATTGGTGAAGTATTAGGTCGTGGACGACCTAATGAAGCAGGAGTTAAGTCGCAAGGACTTAGGTCGCAAAGGCTTAGGTCGCAAGGACTTAGGTCGCGAAGGCTTAGGTCGCAAAGTCTTAAGTCGCGAAGAAAGTCTGGAACCGCTTACCTTTTTAGGTCGCTACAGCTGGATGCCGTTGAATCTGCCGCGAGTTAATCTCTACCGTTGAGTTCTTTAGGTCGCTGAATTGGGATGCGCATGTTTAAGTCGCGGAAGCCTGTTGCCGTTGTTTTCTCTGCCGAGTTAAGCTGGACCGTTGATTCCTTAAGTCGCTACTAAGTTGAGTTGCGTAGCATTGTTAAGTCGGCAACGACTTAAGTAGTTGTCTGTTTGTATTTTGTCTAAGTTGTTAAGTCGCTGAAGGTTGTAACGAGTTGTAACTATTTGTTGTTAGGTCGCTGCCGACCTATGCTAAGTCGCGCCTGTTCTAGGTCGCACCATGTTAGGTCGTAGGTCGTTTCCGACCTAAGTACTTGTATTTTTTTTTTTGAAGTTTTTGCATGTTGAGTTGTAAAGCTATAAATAGCAAGTGTGAGTCATTTGTAAAGGTTGTTGATTTTTGAATAAAATTCTCTTTTGATTGCTTTGTGCTTTCATTCCAAATTGGTAGTTGAGTGTAATCTCCTATCTCCTCTTTCGGATAATCGAGTGCGCTCGATTCAACGATTGTAGAAGCCGATTCGCGGAATCAAGTGCGCTTGATCAACGCTTGAAGAATTGAAGATCTTTGAACCCGGTATCGTGCGCGATCAACGAGTTCGAGATAGCTAGAGTTCGGTATCTTCGGATCAACGAATTCGGGCATTCCAGTATTCTTCCAATTCACCAATTACTACATTCACCGTTTTACATCGTTTTGATTAATCCGCTGCGTCAGTTTTGGTATCAGAGCTTGTTCTAGCCAATCATAGCTAGATCGAGACTTGGAGCCTATTCATTTAGAAGTTGAAGTGATTTGCCGAGCTTGAAGGGAAGGTTTGGGTTTGTGTTTATCACAGCCGAGAGTAAGAGGAAGAAGAGTCATCATTGTTCGAAGATTGTTTGATCGGATTTGCATTGGAGGCCGAAACTTTGTCCATCGTGTTCATCGCGATTTGCTACAAAGTGGAAGTATTCGATCCGTTTCCTTTTGGATCAAAGTCCGAATTGTGTTTGAAATTTGAAGTGTTGGAAGATTTTCAAGTATGCCGCCAAGAAGAGCTAATCTCCACCAAAACGTAGAAGCTTTGTATCGAAGAGAAGAAGCTGATGAGATGGAGCAAAGAATCAATGAGAATTTTAGTGAAAAGCTTAACGAAGGAATTGGCCGGTTAGAGAAGCTTATGACGGAGATGAATCAAAATCGGAGAAGGGTTTCACCAGAATCTAACCATGGGGGTAGTAGAGTCTCGCCACATTCCAATCGAGACAGAAGTGTTGAAAATGATCAAGGGCGTGGGAGGAACGTGAATGATCGTGAACGGAGAAATGTTGATAGAAGGGATGATGGTGGAAGACGTAATGGCAGTAGAGATGTTGGTGGTCAGAATCGACATCGTTATGCATCTGATTTTGAAGAGGAGTATGATGGTGGTAGTGTTCAAGGAAGAGGTCAAGGAAGAAACTATTCTGAGTATGATCACAAATGGGAGTCGGGGATGAAGACAGAAATTCCTGAATTCAAGGGTGGTATGCAAGCAGAGGAGTTTCTAGATTGGGTGGCTAATGTTGAGGAGATTTTTGACTTCAAAGAAGTTCCAGAACATCGTAGAGTGAAGTTGGTTGCTACAAGGCTGAGGGGTAGAGCTTTGGCATGGTGGCAGCAGACCAAACTTACACGTGATCGGATGGGAAAGTCGAAAGTTGAATCTTGGTAGAAGATGAAGAAATTGATGAAAGCAACGTTCTTACCTTACAATTATCAATCTTTGATGTATCAACGTTTGCAAAACTTGAGGCAGGGCACAAAGACAGTTAATGACTATGCTGATGAATTTTACCAACTGATTGCGAGGAATGATATTATGGAAACAGAAGAGCAGCTGACATCTAGGTTCATTGGGGGATTGAGAATGCAGATTCAGGATATGGTTAATATGTTCGATCCAAGATCTGTGGCAGAAGCACATCAGAAAGCGTTGGCTTGGGAAAAACAAGGGAGACGAGGAAGTGGTGTGTTTACGAATTCTAACAATCAAGCGAAGGGTGTTGGAGGAAGTTCTAATGTTTCTAAACCTATCAATAGACCAGTGGTGAAGGAGGTTGAGAAGACAAGGGTTAACAATGGTTTCAAATGTTACAATTGTCAGGAATTGGGTCATAAAAGCAGTGAGTGTCCAAAACCAAAGAAGAGAACCATGATTGTAGAGGTTGAAGATGAGGATGTTGATGAGGATTGTTCTAGTCCAGTTGAGGAGGATAAGCAAGATATTGCGTCAGGAGATGAAGGTTGTAATCTAATGCTAAGAAGATCGTGTTTAACACCGAAGCAGGAGGAAGCTAGTTGGTTGAGAAGTAATATTTTTCAGTCAACATGTACTATTCTGGGGAAGGTGTGTAAGTTTGTAATTGACGCAGGAAGCTGTGATAATATTATTTCGACCGAGGCTGTGACAAAGTTGAAATTGAAGACAGAGAAACATCCGAGTCCATACAAGTTAGCATGGTTGAGGAAAGGAGGAGAAGTGAAAGTGGATAGACGAGTTCGTGTTCCATTCTCTATTGGGAAGAAATACAAAGACGAGATCTGGTGTGATGTAGTAGAGATGGATGTTTGTCATTTATTATTGGGAAGACCATGGCAGTATGATCGAGCAGTACAACATGACGGTCGGACCAATAGCTACAGTTTTATGTTTAAAGGAACGAAGTTTATCTTAGTTCCGAAGAAGAGATCACAAGAAGAAAGTAAGTCAGAAGAGATTGAAGAGCTCAAAACTTTGTTATCTTTGAAGGAGTTTGTGAAGGAAGTAGAGGAGGAACCTGAAGTGTTTTTGTTGATTGGACGGGAGAGTCAGGAAGTGGTTGAAATTCCAGAAGAAGTTAAACCAGTCTTGAAAGAATTTGACGATGTATTTCCAGAGGAGTTACCAACGGAGTAACCACCGTTGAGGGATATACAACATCAGATAGATCTTGTTCCAGGTGCTGTATTGCCACACAGGCCACATTATCGAATGAGTCCGAAGGAACATGAAGAGTTGCGGAGGCAGGTAGAGGAATTGCTTGAACAGGGGCGTGTGCAGGAGAGTTTAAGTCCTTGTGCTGTACCAGCCTTATTGGTACCCAAAAAGGATGGAACATGGAGGATGTGCACTGACAGTCGAGCATTGAATAAGATTACTGTGAGATATAGATTTCCGATGCCGAGGCTTGATGACTTATTGGATCAAATAAGCGGAGCTACTATCTTTTCGAAGATTGATTTGAAGAGCAGATATCATCAAATTCGTGTCAGACCAGGAGATGAGTGGAAGACTGCTTTTAAAACCAGGGAGGGTCTATACGAATGGTTGGTCATGCCATTTGGTTTATCCAATGCACCGAGTACTTTCATGAGGGTGATGAACCAAATTTTTAGACCATTCATTGGGAAGTTTGTGGTGGTGTATTTCGATGATATTCTGATTTACAGTGGGAGTCCAGAGGAACATTTGAATCATCTTAGAGAAGTGCTGATGATATTGCGACAAGAACAATTCTATGCTGCAACAAAGAAATGCGTGTTCATGACGCATAGTGTTCTATTTCTGGGGTATGTTGTTTCGAAGGAAGGTATACAGGTGGACCAAAGTAAAGTTGAGGCAATCAGAGATTGGCCGCAGCCCAAGACGATAACGGAAGTTCGTAGTTTTCACGGGTTGGCTTCATTTTATCGGAGGTTTATTCCACACTTTAGTAGTGTGATGGCACCTGTTACGGATTGCATGAAAGGTAAACAATTTGCATGGACAGAGGAAGCAGGGAGTGCTTTTGGGAAGATCAAGGAACTGTTGACATCTGCACCAATTCTGATATTACCTGATTTTCAGTTAGTGTTTGAACTACATACTGATGCATCCAAGGTTGGGATTGGAGGAGTGCTGAGTCAGAGGGGACGTCCTATTGCATATTTCAGTGAGAAGTTGTCAGGAGCGAAGATGAGATACAGTACATACGATGTGGAATTCTATGCTGTTGTACAATCTATTAAACACTGGAGACATTATCTATTTCAGAAGGAGTTTGTTCTATATACTGATCATGAAGCATTGAAGCATTTGCAAGGGCAAGACAAGATTTCAGCGAGACATGCATCGTGGATTGCATATCTGCAACAGTTTACTTTTGTCATTAAGCACAAGTCAGGGGTAACCAATCGTGTGGCTGATGCTTTAAGTAGAAGGAGTCATTTGTTGACAACGATGAAAGTTGAGGTGACTGGTTTTGAATTATTGCCGGAGCAGACTGCAGAAGACTCTTATTTTAAGAAATTTGTTGAAAGGGACAATGAAGGGAAGACTGATGAGTTTATGATGATTGATGGTTTTCTTTTCAAGGGAAATAGATTGTGCATACCGGAGGGTAGTCTGAGAATGAAGATTATCAAGGAATTACACGAAGAGGGACATGTTGGGAGAGACCGTACCTTACAGTTGATTTCACAGTCTTACTTTTGGCCAACGATGAGGAAAGAAGTGGAGAGATTTGTGGAGCGTTGTCATATTTGTCAGGTTTCGAAAGGAACTGCGACTAATGCTGGTTTATATATGCCGTTACCCGTACCTGTAAAACCATGGGTGGATATCAGTATGGATTTTGTTTTGGGTTTGCCTAAAACTCAAAGGGGAAATGATTCTATATTTGTTGTGGTGGACAGATTTTCGAAGATGGTACATTTTATTGCTTGTAAGAAGACGGCAGATGTTGTTCATGTTGCTCAGTTGTTTTTCAGGGAGATCTATCGACTTCATGGATTGCCAGAATCTATTGTGTCGGATAGAGATACTCGGTTTCTGAGTCATTTTTGGCTAAGTTTGTTTAAGATGGTGGGAACGAAGCTGAAGTTTAGTAGTGCTTATCACCCGCAAACTGATGGACAAACAGAGGTGGTTAATAGATCATTGGGAAACTTGTTGAGGTGTCTTGTTCAAGATAATCTGAAGAGTTGGGATATGAAGCTATGCCAGGCCGAATTTGCTCATAATCATGCAGTGAATCGAAGTACGGGGTTCAGTCCATTCCAGGTTGTCTATTCGAGCTTACCGAAAGGACCGTTGGATTTAACTTCGATACCACATTCAAAGGGGACAATTAAGAAAGCCGCTGATTTTGTTGAAGGGCTGACGGAGTGTCATAAAATCGTTCAAGAACGATTAGAGAAAGCAAATGAGAAGTATAAACAATCCGCAGATTTGAAACGAAGGAATGTTGAATTTCATGAAGGTGATCTGGTTTATGCAGTATTAACGAAAGATTGTTTTCCAGTAGGCGTGTACAATAAATTGAAAGCACGAAAAATTGGTCCGGTGGAAGTTATGAAACGAATCAATGAAAATGCTTATAAACTGAAGCTGCCAGATGATGTGTATACATCTGACGTGTTCAATGTTAAGCATCTCGTACCATATCACGGGAATGAACGAGCTGATGGAGATGAATTTACAAATTCGAGGTCGAATTTCTCTCAACCTGGGGAGGATGATGCAGCCCAGAAAGTTGAAGACATAGGTCATGTGCGACCTATGATGCTGGTAAGTCGGGTACGACTTAAAAAGGAAGCCACCAAGTTAAGATTTAGTGAGAAATGGTGGAAAAATGAAGTTCTAGGTCGCAACCGACCTAACAAAAGCTTTAAGTCGTCCCAACGACTTAGTGAAGATCGGCAACGACCTAGTGGGAAGGTGCGAGTTAACGAGATGCTGGAACGACTTACCGAGTTAACATGTATACGACCTACCGAGTTACGAAATAAGAAAACAGAGCAAATTGGTGAAGTATTAGGTCGTGGACGACCTAATGAAGCAGGAGTTAAGTCGCAAGGACTTAGGTCGCAAAGGCTTAGGTCGCAAGGACTTAGGTCGCGAAGGCTTAGGTCGCAAAGTCTTAAGTCGCGAAGAAAGTCTGGAACCGCTTACCTTTTTAGGTCGCTACAGCTGGATGCCGTTGAATCTGCCGCGAGTTAATCTCTACCGTTGAGTTCTTTAGGTCGCTGAACTGGGATGCGCATGTTTAAGTCGCGGAAGCCTGTTGCCGTTGTTTTCTCTGCCGAGTTAAGCTGGACCGTTGATTCCTTAAGTCGCTACTAAGTTGAGTTGCGTAGCATTGTTAAGTCGGCAACGACTTAAGTAGTTGTCTGTTTGTATTTTGTCTAAGTTGTTAAGTCGCTGAAGGTTGTAACGAGTTGTAACTATTTGTTGTTAGGTCGCTGCCGACCTATGCTAAGTCGCGCCTGTTCTAGGTCGCACCATGTTAGGTCGTAGGTCGTTTCCGACCTAAGTACTTGTATTTTTTTTTTTTGAAGTTTTTGCGTGTTGAGTTGTAAAGCTATAAATAGCAAGTGTGAGTCATTTGTAAAGGTTGTTGATTTTTGAATAAAATTCTCTTTTGATTGCTTTGTGCTTTCATTCCAAATTGGTAGTTGAGTGTAATCTCCTATCTCCTCTTTCGGATAATCGAGTGCGCTCGATTCAACGATTGTAGAAGCCGATTCGCGGAATCAAGTGCGCTTGATCAACGCTTGAAGAATTGAAGATCTTTGAACCCGGTATCGTGCGCGATCAACGAGTTCGAGATAGCTAGAGTTCGGTATCTTCGGATCAACGAATTCGGGCATTCCAGTATTCTTCCAATTCACCAATTACTACATTCACCGTTTTACATCGTTTTGATTAATCCGCTGCGTCATCTACTAACCAGCTTGACATATTATTCAACTACCAAATTAGTTTGCTTTCACAATATCTTGTAACTGGCAATCAAATGAAACAGTAAGCATAAAGTTTAACCATAAGAATTGTGTTTTGTTATCATTTTACATGATAAAAAGATTTTTTAAAAAATGATTGAAATATTATCACTGTCCTCCAATCGCATATCATGGAAGAACCATATATCTATCAATAAATTATTATATACTTATCAAGCAATCAACATCCAAGGAGAAGATTATATCCAAGAGTTAACAATAATGATCGATTAACAAGAAACAAGCAAGTATTGTTTATACTTTTTCCTCAAATTATTTACTTCCATCGAAACAACAATTCTTCTCTCACTCTAATCTTTTCAAAATAACTAATATAACTATCTTCGAAATTTTATTGTTGTTGTTTATAACTCAAAATATATTCTTCTCTTCAAAATAATACATCTCTCTTTAAAATCATGTGTTCATACATCTCGTCTTAGTGTTTAGTAATTCCTATCGATAACGTTGGTCAGACAAGTCGATTAAAATTCTTTAAAATATGTTCAATCGGGACGCCGGCATGGAAGACTTCGGCCGTTAACCCCGGCTAGACATGGTGAAGCAAACGTGTACGGTACGCGGGAATGCCGAAACTCAACAGCCTCCAGTGGAAACTATCTATCAATTTCCCACTCTAATCGCTACAGAATCACTTCATTCATATTCAAGCCACATGGAGGTCTATTCACCATCATTAATGCCGACACTACTCGTCGGACTAACATTCCCTTATGTCCCTACCACCATCAACAACTTAAATTCTACAAAGTGACAAGAACCCATAAGTGATAGAGATGAGTATAATATGCAGTAAGAAAAATAACAAGTACGTCGCCAGATAATCACCAGTAATCATCGTATACTCCTACTATCCCTTTAATATAGGGTAACTACCCAGCACACCCAAGAAGACAGGGACTCTAAGTCTCATCTAAGGTCAATGCTCGTGTCTCTTGTATACGATTTATTATTATGAACCTTGCTCTTATACCATTTGTAATACTCCCACCTCTATACCTATACAATCCAAGAGTACTACATAGTACTACTGTCGAATAATACGGAGAATAAGGTGATATGACGTAAAAACGTAAATATTCACTTGGGCTAACACTGCTACGTATTTAAACATTGAATAAATAACTCACTTACACGTATACAGTATCGGCACAAAGCAATAAACACATATGTCTTTAAGATAGAGTAATATACAATATACAGCAAATATCAAAGATCACAGAGTCAATTGTAGCGATAATATATACTATACAAATATATAAAATATGTCCAATACACATCACAATGATATACACATAAGAGACTATACAATACAGGATGATAATCTACAATACAAAATAGCTAGTCTCCTCTAAGCCCAGAAAACACATGAGTTGGTCTCATAGTCCCTGTACCTGAAATGTCTCGGACTGACCCGAGTATTATATAAATAATAAATGGGTCAAAATATATCTAAATCCAAGGCCAATAAACATACGGAACACTGTATATACTGGGTATAAATAGGATAATGTCATCTCAAACAATCCCAAATATCATATAACGTAAAATGCCACAAAACCAAGCATAAAAATGTCATCATCCATATAAATTAAATCAACATGAAAATATGGAAACCATATCAAATGAGTGAATCATCCACACATTAAAATCACCATCAATATATAAGAAATCTCCCAGTAAAATAGGACTAGCCCAAAATGCCCAAAATAGATATAAATAAACATTCTCGGGTCTGTGAGCATAAATAAAAATAAATATTCACTCAACATACAAGTGGCAACACATGCTAAATGAGAATAAATGGCGACATAGGCGACAAGAGAAGTTGGCGACACATGCCTAAGAAAATATAAGTGGTGACACATGCCTATAAAGTATAATCGACGACACATGCCTAAGAAAGATAATATACAGCATACGCCAATGAAAAAGGTATTCGGCGACACATGTCGGTGAAGGATATAAGGATTGATCATACTTTGGATACAGTCTCAGGTATAATCATAACTCATCGTCTCACGAAGAAGAATAATTATATGTCTATATCACACATACTAGAACCAGATGAGAGACTGATAACGCGCGCACATCTGCTCTAAGAGACCCATACATGTTCGTTTGACATGGCTCCTACAATCATTGGTTAACTCTCCTTCAGAATCGTGATAGTATCCACCGCATGTCCAAAACACACTGTTAGACTACGCTATGCACTAATCACGACCTAACACATTGCCCCAATAGGTAACCGATCGCTGACCTAGGTGACACAAAGGGGCTATACATTGCCGACACACGACTCTATACGTTGTTGACATACGGCTGTAAACATTACCGACACACGGTTATAAGAAAAAGGGTAATACATTACCGATCAGTCCGCCAGGGCGGATATTTGCCTATCTGGTTCAACTTACACACCATAAAGGAAGTCGGATAGTGATAGACAAGTACTTGATATATGTAATAACTAACACATAGGTACATGCTCGTGCCGACATGCATTGCACGATAAATTTGCTGACACACGACCGTATACGTGACTCACTGCAGCGAGTCACATCATATAAAACAAATCCCCATATGAGTGTCATCCACGAGCAAATGATATTTTAATAAATAACACAACGACATTCTATACCATTGTGTGTTACCAATCCATTTAAGCAAGTGCTCACATACCACATTTACTCCTTCAATATTCTATATAACAAGTCCAAAGAATAACCGGAGTGCCGAAAGTACCATACCAAACAGTATTATAACCTCGTTTATTCAGATTCCTTGTCACACAAAATAGAAATTATCACAAAATCAAATAGCAAGATGTCATCACCATATGAAATCACATCACTAATCAAATCTATATTAACGGTGAATTATTCACAATATCGAAATCTATATAGAAAAATAAGAAATTAGAAGACGTAAAAGTCACATTTAAAATCCCAATTTTTATTTAAAAAACGAAATAATAATTTTAAAGTCAATAAAATATTTCTTAAAACAATTAAATCAAATATTCTAATATTTATATAAAACATTCAAAAATGATTTACAAATCGAATATCCTTTAAAGATGTCTTTCCTTAATTTTCCATGATTAGTTATTATTTCATAATAAATATATTAACTTCAAAATAAATGATATTTATTTCTAACCATAAATATAACTCGAAATCTTCACTTAATGTTCAAACCAATCAGGAATATAACTTTCCT
Organism: Allium fistulosum; assembly: GCA_030737815.1. NCBI lineage: Eukaryota > Viridiplantae > Streptophyta > Magnoliopsida > Asparagales > Amaryllidaceae > Allium > Allium fistulosum. Next base: position 1,244,137,475 of record CM060904.1, on the reverse strand, counting down.
TTAAAGCATTTTTATTAATTAAACACTATTCAAAAGAAATCTCCTTCGAAAATATTTTTAAAACTCCTCATTTCTTTATATCAATATATTAAAAATTCCATGTTTACATTTTTAAAACACTTTTATTTCCAGAACAATTTCCAACAATCATTTTATTTTCCAACCGCTTTTATTTATTTATAAATATACTACAATTAAATTGAAAACCCATAAAATATTTTTAGAAGCTTTCTAAAATATTTTTAAAAACGAGAAAATCAATCGAACATCCAAAATAAAAATCATGGAATGGAATCCTCCGAAGTCATTAACAAATCATCAATTTATAGTTATCTTTTGGACTGAATCGAAAAAATAATTACACATAAAAGTGTAACCGGACAGCAACTTCTTTACATTTTAATGATCAGACATACACGGATTCTCAATTTTAGTTCTAATATCATATCCAAACAAATATCAATTCTGAACAAATAATCATACCACATAAAAATATATCATGCTATTTTAAACACTAACATCCATATCAAAAAATTTCATCCTAACAAATATCAAGCACTAAATGGGTTAATTTATAAAAATGGGATATAGAAATAGTTGTGAGTTATAGAGATAATTCACCAAATGATTCTCAATTTACCAAAACAGCAACAATCTCTAATACACTATCACAGCCTTCATCGATCACCGCCTTTAATCATTAGCTGCTTCTTCATTGCAACTTCATATTGCAACCCCTTATAGCAACAACTGCACGCTAGAAGCTCTAGGTCACCGCCAACTCTAATGTTGCCATCCTCTATGGTGACATCAGAACACCAAGTCGAAGCTCGATATGTCGCGCGTGAATTCCCAAATGTCGCACATAACTCCAGCTGCCTCGACATCATCGCGAGCTCCTCCAATGCCAGTCATGAATCGTCCTTCATTACGTTGATCGTTGACCACCTCAAAGTCGAAATCGATGTTCGATTTGATTTTTTTTCTATGCGCAATTTTATTGAAAATGGAAATTAGGGCTTATGCCAAATTCTAATACTAAGGATTGGGTTTCTTTTTGTTTTGAGACCAAAGAGAAGTCTAGAAAAGTAAAGAAGGGTATGAAATTAATGGGCTTGGGCCAATCGGGCTCTAGTGAAATTAATCCATTTAATGTTCTTTTCTTTTTAAATAACTTCTACATCTTACTTGTAAATAAAATTTCAATCCAATGTAAATTGACTTTCATATTATTTTGCAATTAATTTGATAACTACACGATTCCATTTAACTCAATATTTTTCAATCTATTTAATTATTCAATATATTATTCCAAAAGAATTTATTAATTTAGTTCAATTTGTAAACTCAAAATCTTATATTAAATAAAATTTAATTAACTAAAATTTATTTTCAAAATATGAACTATCAAAAATCGAGTTCAAATAATTTTATTTTAATTAAATTTATTTATTTATACGGCATAGAAAGTAGGCTTGTTACAGTCTAACCTGTAGTATTTACATTTGTATTGAATAATATGTTTTGGGTGGTTTAGTATTATATTGTTATGTTTTGACTTGGTGTTGTATTATTGTGTTTTGATTGATTATAACTAGAATTCGTAGCGGAAACCTGATGTATATTTCTGTTGGGTGCATTGATTGTAGTTTGTTATGTTTGTCTCGTTATTGGAAATTGTTGCTTTTGAGCTTAATTTTGAATATTTGTGTATATTTACCAAAGTTATGGAATGAATTTAATTATTGATTTATACTTATTATAAATAAATATAAAAGATGTTTGTTTGATTTTATAAATGCTTATTGAAATGGTATATTGATTACTAAATTTATATTTGTATGTGAGTTTAAAGGTTGTTTGAAAATGTTTTGAAGTTATTAAGTGTTTGTTGGTAATAAAGACTCTTAGTATGTACAAATATAGTTTATTTTAAATGATATCGGAAGCCAAGTGAGTGTTTTGATTAGAAATCTTTTGAAAAGTATACATTATTAGTATAGTATTAGATTAAGATTTAAATAAATTAACAAAAGCCTTATGTGGTCAGTATATAACTTATGAAAATAAAATTTGTAAACAATTTTGATATAAACTTGTATAGATATGTCCGCCGAGTGGGTTAAGAATTCTGATTGACGCGTTTGGCCAACGTTATCGATAAAGATTCTTAAATACTAAAACGAGACAATTGGGCACAATGCTTTGAAAGTTATAGATAATTTGTGGAAATATTTTTCTAAAGCATTTTGAAAAGCACTGAATACTTTAAATAATAGTTTAAGAAAAAGTTAGTTATTTTGGAAAGAGTGACATTTGAAATCTATATTTGTAAAGGCTTTGGAAATAAGAGGTTATATTTATTGGCAAATTCTATTTCAACCGAGTATTTACTTAGTAGACCCCAAAAATTAAAAAAAATCTATAAACCCAAAAAATAACTTAGTAGCCCCTACCATTTCGAGAACTACCCTTCCCATCACGCAAAACGTGAAAAATTGAATTTTTTCTTCACTGATTTAGAAACCCAATTCATATTTCATCAGAACTACAATTAAAAAGTCTATAAACTCAAAAATAACTTAGTAGTGAAAAATCGAATTTTTTCTTCACTGATTTAGAAACTAGGGTTTTGAAGAAGCGGTGGTTTTGACAGTAAGAAACTGACGTAAGAAGATAATGGAATTGAGAAGAAAGAAAGTACGCAGCTTTCTATGGGTATTTTAGTCTTTAAAAATTTATTTATTTTAGGAGGGGGCTACTAAGTAATTATCTATGTTGAAATAGAATTTTCCTTATTTATTATTTTAGAAAATGTATAGTAAAAGATATTTTCTGTGCCTGTATGTATTTTAGGCGACGTATGCAGCCATTGGACATTAACATAATACCCTAGAAATTTTAATAATAAACTAAAATATTAATAATGGTAAAACCGTAATTTCACTAAAAAGAACAAAATAATAAATTTCTACAAATGGAGGAGATTGAGGAATATGACTTTTCCATTGTGTCAAGTAGATTTTTCTAGCCGAAACTCTTGTATAAGTTATTTTAAACGGATACCATACGAAGAAGATACGAAATGTTTAACTGTAGCATTCATTTTGTGTTTAATGCCTATTTTGAAATTAAGTTTAAGAATTACTAGAAGAATAAACAAAATTTATTTTTTAAGAAATAAATTGAACATGCACGAATTACTACAAGAAAAAAAGAAGAGAGGGTATAATGTTGAGTGTGCGTTTAAAAGGAGAAGAATTAAAAAGTATTTCTACATAGAAATGTGAAAATACTTCAAAAGAAAAGCATTAATTAGTGTTGTACTTATTAGGTTGAATATACTAAAGGAATGAAAAGGAGAAATAATATATCAACATTTTTGAAAAGGCATAATTTTGTCAATGAACATTAATAAACAAAAAGAAGTTATTTAGCGAAAAGAGAGAGGACATTAATTACTCTTTTATGAAATGTATTACGGTAATTTATATACGTTACATGTGTTAAAAATAGAATATAACAAAATACTTTAAAAAGAAAATAATACATCTACTTTTATATGTTTGAAAGTAATAGCAACAATGTATGTACAAAAGTAAATGATAATTTTAAAAAGAAAGACAGCATAACAAAATATGTACAAAAAGAAGGCATTTTATAAAAGTTACATATTTTGAAAAGAAAATGATATATCTAAAATTGTATGTTTGAAAGGGTAAGGCTTTTAATTAATACACCTATTAGCACATTTGAATCCAGGGCTCCCTACAATGGTTAATGTGTGTATAGAATATCAATTAAGGGTTTTAATTAAGATTGTAATTTTTAATTTGCCGACTTAAATTATAATTAGTAGCACTAATTAAGGCAATGTGACCGTTATATTAACAAAGCGAAAAGGGAAAGAGTTTATTTATATGTACAGGTAAGAGAACAAGAATGAAGGGATGATTTTATAGAAATAAATTTTCACTTAAATTCCATCAATAAATAAAACGCAAGAAAATATTTAATAATAATAAAAGTGTAAATATAATTGACTAATTTTAATAAATGGCTATTAATGTTCTTAAAGGGGGAAATGCAATAACCTGGACATGGAAAGATAAATACTAGCTAAGTATTGTAAAAAAAAAATTCTTAATCGCTTCCAAGATGTATACATACATACATACATACATACATACATACATACATACTACATATATATATATATGTGTGTGTGTGTATGCTTAGGATTCCCTATAATAGTTAATTATATATATGTATACATATACATAAATTAATGAATTGATTAAATGACATAAATGAGGATAATGAAAAGATTTTATTTAGCATATTAAAAGGAAATAAATATAAACTAATTGATGTTAACAGTAAAAAGAACGTACATATATTACTTAACCTTAAAGACGGATTTGGTTAAGAAAGCGTTAACTAAATAACCATCCGGATTAAATATATTAATCTAACAAAATAGATTTAATCATATATCTTTACTTGGTAATAAAGTAATTAATTCGCTTATAGGATGAAAACAAAGATTCTCCCAGGGTTAATCAATGGTTAGAATTAATGTAAATTCCCTATAAATATACACCTAACCTAAACCCTAATTCATTACAACCATTAGTCAATATACCAAAACTCTGCCAAAAATTCTTCTCTCCTCCAATATAAATTAAAATTAAAGAAGAAAAATATATCAAAATTAAAGGAAGGGATTTGGTCAAATCACAAAAGGAAAATCCACAAGTGTAGACATTCCAAGCAATTAAAAAGGAAAGGCAATTCACAAGAAAAGCTAATAGGAATAACTTAGTCTTTGAGGTGAGTGAGAACAATTTTAATAAGATGATTGTTACAGTTAATTTAATCTATTTTAAATTACTCAGGGTGCTAGAAATATAATTTGAATTGTATAAACCCTAAATTGCATATGTAATATTAGGCTATAGAACAAACAACAGTAAACTGTTAACTTGAAATTGACATCTACATCTCTTTTAGAATTAGATTTGAAAACTCCAAATCAACAAACCCTAAGTTGAATTGCAAATTGATGCTTATACTGAAATTAGGGTTAATTAAAATACTGTTAATGACCGGAATTAACTATACAAACGATCGACGATAAAAGATGTAGAAATCCTAAATTTACTACATGAACGGTCGACCCTAGAAACCTAGCGGTCGACCGGTAGTGGTCGATGTAACATCCCCCTACTTAGAGGCCCAAAACTAACGGCTACGGATGCTGCAGTCATCCATAGTTATTAATCCTCGGCTTCCAAATATGGCAATATTATATACATTGATACACAGAAACACAAGAATATTGAAAAATTTTAAACATCAAACAAATTCCACATTCCATTTCAAAATATTCCAAACTGATTACATAATCCCAGTTCACAGGCCTCGTTCAGGTAACATATAATTATTACAAAATACGCCAAGAGCGACATATGAAGATGCCCCCTTGGTTGATCAGAGTATATAAATAGGCATAAGACAAATTTGCCTTTAAAAACAAAACACACAGCAGAAATAAAAAAACTCTAATAACAAGCTTGCCTCCTGCACGTCCTCAGAAGCTTTATTCGTCTAAAAGAACACCTGGAAACCTTAACTCTCAACCTACTCAAAATCAATTTAGTACCCGAGAGTTTAAGGGGAAAACGAAAACTTCGAGTCAGACATAAAGCCTTGTATGAATAATAATTTACCATCTCTAACCATTTAGATATCTAGTGAGACCACGCCGCTTAGCGGAATGAGTTTTCCCCTCACTAGTATCCTAAAACATTTATAAAACCATATACTGTGCTCCTGCATCCAAATGGTTAAAACATAGTATTTCAAAAACATTATGATGATATGCAAAACAAGTAAATCAATCTGGATTACCCATCCCCATTCATTCTGACTATCAGTCTCAATTATAGTCTCTAGGATTACTATTAACCTGTTACATATTTATGGACTATATGTCCAATATCATAGTTTTAATGGGATCACTAAGAACCTATTGGTAACTTCAATATTTTATCTCTTATCCTAGTTTTCATGGGCTAACTAGGAACCTATTGACCAACTGTTTATATCTTAATCCAGATATAGTTTTCATAGGCTAACTACAAACCTATTGGCCCTTGCCAGTATCAAATCATAGTTTTCATGGGCTGACTATGAATCTATTGGCCCCTGCCAATATCTTTTGTCATACACAGTTTTCATGGGCTTACTGCAAACCTATTGGCCCCTGCCAATATCTTTAATTAAGATTTTAACATTTCTTAAGTTATATTCACTATTGAGTCAACCTAACTGGTTATTCAGCCCTTCCCTAAAGTACTGTTACGGGTTAATTACAATGTGAATAAGTATATAAAGAAGGAATACTTCTAGAATCTTTAGTTATGCCATGGTATTTCCTTTTTAAAAGTGAGAGTGGGTTATTTGTTTTGAAACTTTAAAACATCACCTTCGAAACCTCTAGATGACCTCCTTCGAAAGCATAAACTTCTTTTCAAAACATAATAAACATACCTTTCGAAGTCCTTGTTAAGTATTCACTTTCAACACTAATGGTACCTTTTGATGGTATCAAAATATTTTTTAAAACATAGCTTCGAGACAAATAAAAGTACTTTTTTGAAAGCATTGGGTTTACTCTTTAAATACATTCTTTGGGTCAAAATGGTTACATACGAAAGTACCTCTTTCGTAACCAATTATGAAATTGTTTTTGGGAAAAAGTTGATGGTGTCGGAACCATCTAGTCAAAAGCATCCATCATTTAAATTAAAACATCAAAGGATAGAGTCGAAACCCCCCTTTCGACTCCATTGCCTTCGAAACCCTTAACCCTTCGAAAGCATTCAGGAAAAAGGCTTAGTTTAAGTATAAACAAAGAGAACCCTTCGACAGCATAGATGGCTTCAATACAGTCGAAAGGAGAAAATTTGTGGCTGGATTTCGACTTGGTCAAAACCAATCCTTTCGAATGCTCTTATTTAAAGGAAAAGTACCCCTTCGAAAGCTAACACCTTTACATAGTATAGCAACCTTCTTCGAAAGCTGTTTATAAAAACTCTTTCGAAAGCTTATATTCGACTATGTCAAAAGCTTGACGTAAAACAAAGCAAATATTTAACTTTTGAAAACTAAACAGGGTTTCGGCTCCTTTGGAAGCATTCCTTTTGACACCAAGGCTTCCGCCTTCCTTCCAATCAACTACGTGTCATCTAAGTGATACCTTGTGTATTGGTTTTGACTATGTGGGTTTCTACTGGGATGGTTTCTACTGAAGTGGAGCGGAGTCAATGGAGTCGAAAGGTACTACTGTTTTAGACAGAACCTACTTTTCTGAATTAAAGGCTGAAATTTAGCTACTTTTAGTAATTGCTTTATAATCACTTGCTTATTTTTAGATCTTTGATTAGTTGCGATAAAACTTTTCAATTACTTTACAAAGATAACTGCCGCATTTAATTAGATCCAAATCAAAGGAATTATAACGTTTAAGCCCTTATATTAACAAAACCAATATTTGCAAATAAGTCACTCTTGAAATAATTTATTTTCCCTTGTAAATCAATTGGAATAAATCCCCAAAAATCATAGAAATTCAACTTTATTGCGTAATCAAACATATTAAAATTTCAGACCCAATTTCTTCTTGAAATACTCGAAATAAATTTTAAACCCAATTATATCATATTTTCCTTTAGAAATTTATAATAAATTTTCTATAGCTTAGAAAATTATGAAAATTTGAACCCATCTCCAAAATCATGTTTTACTTAACATAAAAAATTTCCATGGCATTCTAAAATGATATGCTCTAGGTTTCACATCAAAACCGTGCAAATTCATTTGTAAATAAATTAAAATAAATCAAACATAATAGGGTTCAAGCATATCATCATCCATATTATCATGAAAACAATTTAATCATAGATCCAAAAACATATAACCATAGAATAAAATAAAGATGGTATAAAATTATTATTCACCTTAGATATGTTAAGTGATTAATCCTTCCTAGCTTTGATCCTTAGCTTTGGACTATAATCTTCCTCTTTGATAATGGCCGGCTCCTTAGAGTTTTGCATTTTTTTTTGAGAAAATGAACGTGAATAGACAAGAATGAGAGGTGTATAGCCGTGTAAAATAAAATGGCTATTTATTAATATGCCCATGCGTAAACTAATTAACCTTTAAACAAATTTAGAGCCCATTTATTTAATTATTAAGAACGACCCTTTATATAATTTATTCAAATCTCAATCCCCTTATCATCATTATTCTATTTAATTTATCTAATTAAATTTCCTGAATAATGTTATAAAAAATTAGGGATGTTACAGTCGACCTGGGGGGTCCAATGGTCGACTCTCCAAAACATAAATCGCAGAATCTAAACCATGGCCTAAGGCTAATAAAAATTATCATAAACCGTAATTGTTTGTGAGCCTATTTAATGGCATTTGGTTGTATGTTAGGAATATTAGAGAAGCTAGTTCCTTATAAGAGGATGCTAAATCATTGCGGTGTTGGGTAAATGTTCTTCGCCCAATTTGGGATTTAGTAATCGGTTGGAGGCGATGTATTTTCGCAAAAGACACTCACATGCGGTTCTAACAATAGGTGTGCTGAGTGGCTTGGATGCCTGATGGAGTGGGTCAGACACAACAGGTGGTCCATGTATGCATGATTCCTGATGCATGTGGTACAATCCAAATGGAGGACCTGGAGCTTTCAATAAGAGGCCAACACTTTGAATAAGATGTGGAAGTGGATGTAGACAAGGAGATATACCGAAGAGTCGGCATCTCAGTTTCTTCCTCTTCAGGCGTAGTGAAAAGGGAATCATTTCCCAATAGCCTAATGATGGTGATAATAGTGGGAATTTAGCTCCACAGTAGCGTAGTGGGTGTTTACATGGTTAGTAGCCAAAGGGGTGGTGTTTCCATGTTTAGTAGCATTATTGCGGTGTTTATATGTTTTGGTAGCCTAGCGGCATTATTTACATTGAGTAGCTCTAGGAGTGGTGACCGATCGTTAGATGTGAGGTTCGATCCTTATTTCGATCCATTATATTAACCTACACAACTTGTAGTGTAGGAATGTATTAGACAGTAACCCTTAGGTAATAGACCTTAGGAATTCACGGACACTTGTCTCACATTCTATTCTATATTTATAGTAGTATTAAAGTAATTGCATATGATCATCACATATTAAACAAGTATCCATTCACTAGACTTTTGCCTAACCACTCTCTCCTCCCTTTTTCCCTACCGCAAGATGACAAGTTAATAATTGATTGGGCATAGTACGAGGAGAAAGGAGCTTCACGTTAGAGTTCACATATTCTTTGTTGTCTATCATGTACTTACTGTATTACATTTGTAAAGCATATATTGTACTTTGGAACAGTTTATATGGAAAATAAAGTATTTTGGAGACTATTTTTTGAAATGTCTATTTTTCAGTACTTATATTTTAATTCCATCTATTGTGAGATCTGAAAGTGTAGAACGTCTTAGAGCTTTCCCTTATAATTATGCTCTAAAATATTTTAAAATCCAACAACTTGTATTTCTTGCCATGACACGAATTCGAAAGTCACACTAGGCTTCCAATCGATGTTTTGGGAAGTATGGGTTGTTATACTTGATATCAGAGCTTAGGTTTAGGATTCCCTAGGATTTAGGCACGTATTAGGAGAACGTATTTGAAATGTTTTTGAAAAAAAAGTGGAATTTCAAAAGGTTTTCGAAAATGTTTCCAAAAACTTTTCAAGAATGGGTTTTGGTAATATACATATAAACATACATAGATAAAAGTTTTTAAAAAGCTTTCCAAGGATTTTATCTATATATCGTAATTCTCTTTATTCATGTCTATGCTATCTTTGGGAAAGTTGAAAATAATTCCCAACCACCGATAGTAAGAATGAGTACATGTTTTAGAGAAATGACTCTAGAAAAGCCAGTAGAGGTTTCTTATACTAACTAGCAGATGTAAGTAAATGTTGGATTTAAGGGTGAGTAAAGAAGATTAGTAACATGAGACCCATATAATAGGAATACGATGTTGAAAGTATAAGGGACCATAAGGAGGACTTCACAAATTTAAGGCAAATTTCCTCAATTAAAGTAGAAAAACTATTTTCATATTGGTAATAGTTGCAAGGGCTCATATTTACTTAAAAGTATAGCCAAATTATTTCCATATTGAAGTTAGGCACTAAATTGAAAAATGAACTTCATTTAACCATTTTTGAAAAAGAAAGACATATACCTTATGCACTTAAAGCATTGTTAGGTGTATATATAAGATAGTGTAATTAGGTTGTTATTGTATACTCAAATTTAAGTAATAAAACAGTAGAAATGTTTTTTGAAAAATGTGAAATAATAGACATTTGATATTTTAAAAAGAAAAATGAAGTTAGTTTATGATTTTCTATAGAATAATCAGACAAACTATATAAAATTTGTTTAAAAAGTAAGATTAAAATAATTTGACAAAAAGCAAATTTTCAATAACTGTTATAAAACTTTATTTTTGCCTTTTAAGCACATTGTTACACTTACCTTCTTTGTGCACCATGCTTTTAATATGAAACTTTTGAAAAAAAAGATTTGGTTTATGATTTTATATAAAATAGTCACACAAACCTTATGGAAATTGTTTAAAAAGTTAAAGCAGAGAATTTGATTAAAAGTGATCTCTCAGTAACTGTTTTAAAGCTTTTGCTTTGTTTTTTTAGGCACATTGTTGCACTTACAACCAATGTGTATTTTTAATTTAATAATAAAACTTGTGGAAAGTTTTGAGGAGTTTGTAAGACCCAACTTTTAAACTCCTTTCGTGATTAAGAAATGGTTATGTATTCGAAAATATTTTATAAATGTTTCCATTATACTCTAAAAATAATAATAATAATATGTTGAAAATACCATATTATCTTTAAAAATACACTTTTGTGAAAATCTTATTTATAAAAGAAAATTCTAGAAAGGTGTGATTTTATGTATATTTTTGTTAAGTTAAGTTTAGTCATTTTTGATAATTTAAAAGAATGTCATGATCTTTAGTAAAAGGAAATGTTTTAAAGATGAATAATGAATTTTAAGGTTTTTGACAAATTACTAGTTTTGTGGAAATGGTAATATCAAAGGTTTTAATTTAAAAAGGTGAAAATGAAAAAGGGGGCGTTATAGTTTTAAAGACTTACTAGTTTTGTGTAAACGATGTTAAGATAATTATTTTTTGAGTATAACGTAAAAGTGTTATGGTTATCACTTAAACTTAAAAGAAAAGAGTTAAATTGAGGTTAGATGAATGAGAATATACAGCCTATGAGGACTAAGTTGGTAATGGAGTTTGGAAACATTGAAATGTTGGGACAAAGATAAAAAGCAAAATGAGAAGTTTTTCGGTTTGAAGTGAAAAAGGGCCAAGGAAGGTCTACTTCAATAATTAGGTGCATTAAGAGTCAAATGGACATTTCCTTGATTACATTAGGCTACAGACAGTCCGGTTATTGTGTTGTTCCCCTAAAGGCTATGAGCATACTAGGTGGACAAGATTGGGAAAGGATATATCTTATTTGATTTATACTATAGTAGTTGAGTTCTATATCTGCCTAAATGTAAGTCTTCGAATAGTAGGGTTAAGTATTGCACTTACTTGAATATGGAAGATAAGGGGGAAGTAGTCCCTAAATTAACGAAAAGTTTCATTAAAGAAAATTGTATGGGGATTGTATGGAAACTCCGAGTCTATTGGGTAATTGAGATAGGTTAGTGAACATAATTGGAAGTTGTTATAAAATGGAGTGGGATTTTAGTAGAATTTTAATTCGTTAGAATGCATTGTGTAGCAATGTAAATTTCTGTAAATTATCCAGTTTTAGTCCAAAAGTGTATCATTTGAAATAACAAGAAATATACCAAAAGAAAGAGATGTACAAAATAGGGATGCTTACCATATTTTGTACCATCTATTTCAATAATAATAGAAAAGATAATTCCTTGTGATTCCAAACATAACACAAAACATATTTTAAATAATTTATGGAAGGTTACAAAGTTTACATTTTCTTTTGGGGAAGATGTAATTCCAACGTATTAAAATGTATAAATCCCAATGTATAAACCAAAGTATTGGCCATTATGTCTACTGTATTAAAATGGCAAGACACCATTCGATATTGAGTTGTATTGACTATAGGATAACTGAAATAAGATGGTGACAAGTTACATTGAAAAAAAATTGCTGTTGCAAATGCGGAGGCGACTTTTATGGAAAATGAGATTTGATAGATTTTCATAAGACTCTGAGAAGGAATGGGTGGGAATTCTTTCGATCACCCTTTTGGTAGAGACCATTACATGGTTGGAATGGTTGCAAACGTGTCCGTAGGACCTTTATTAATGATGGATGCTTGTGGATGTATTGTTTAAATTGTTCTCTTTTGCACATTTAGGATAGAGTATCCACTAGGCACACATTCACCTTATTTTCTATTGGTTGTTTAGCTTGTTAGATATTAATCATATAGGTGCTTGGTGATTGTTTATCTTAATTGAGCATTATGCATATGAATGTTGCATATGGATTAAATGGTTATGCATAAATGTAGACTTGTAAGTATGTTTACTTAGGATATTGAATACATTTGGATGCATGACATGAGCACTTGCATGACGAGGGTCGACTAGATTAGCAGATCGCCTACCTTTTTCATTAGAATAGGTTCATGTGCGTTTCACATTGCATGTATATGCATACATATTGCATTAGAAAATTTCTATAGAGAATGAATGCCGATGGAAGATGGATAAGTATATGGTTGTAGCTATTAGTTGTTGTGTGTGTAAGTTACATTTTTCTGTCCTTAAATATTTTGATGACGAAATCCTTTTAAGGGGGGAGAATGTTACACACCAGAAATTAATAATAAATTAAAATATTAATAAGGGTAACATCGTAATTTCACAAAAAAGACAAAATAGTAAATTTCTACAAATGGAGTAATTTGGAGAATCTGACTTCCCACTCTGTTAAGTAGATTTTTCTAGCCCAACTTCATATATAAGTTGTTAGAAACAGATAACGTATAAAGAAGATGCAGAATGTTTAACATTACTGTGCATTTTGGTGTTTGGTGCCTATTTTGAAATTAAGTTTAAAAATTAACAGAATAAAGAAAACTTATTTGTTAAGAAATAAATTTAACATGCATGAATTACTCCAAGAGAAGAAAAGAAAAGAGAAAGGGTATAATGACGAGTGTGCATTTAAAAGGAAAAGAATGGAAAAATATTTATGTGCACAAATGTGAAAATACTTCAAAGGAAAAGCACTAACTACTGTTGTACTTATTAGGTTAAATATACTAAAAAAACGAAAAGAGAAAGAATATATCAACATATTTAAAAAGGTACAATTTTATCAATGAACATTAATAAACAGAAAGAAGATATTTAGTGTAAAGAGAGAGGGCATTAATTACCCTTTTATGAAATGTATTGCTGTTATATATGTTACAAGTGTTAAAAGAGAATATAAAAATTACTTTGAAAAGGAAAGAATACATCTACTTTTATATGTTTGAAACTAAGAGTAACAATGTATGCACAAAAGTGAAGGGTTATTTTAAAAAGAAAGACAATGTAACAAAATATATACAAAAAGAAGGCATTTTTATTAAAGTTACATATTTTGAAAAGTAAAAGATATAAATAAAATTGTATGTTTGAAAGATAAATACATATAAAAGTAAAAGATTGTCTTAAGAGAAGTGTATAGATAAACACATTAATTAAGAATAGTATTTATTACTAATCATAGGTAGCTTAGGTTAGAAGGGAGGTGCAACGATATGTTTAAAATGGATAAGGATGAATGTAATTTTATGGGAATAAAGGTAACTAAAATATAGAAATGAATCTTTATTTAAAAAGGAAGAAAGAATATGTTATTCCTTTATTTGTAAAGGATAAGGCCTTTAATCAATACACCTACTTGCATGTTTGAATAAAAATCAAGAGTTCCATACAAAGGTTATTATGTGTATAAATATAATTCAACTAAGGATATTAGCTAGACTGTAATTTTTAATTGGCTGACTTAATGTAATACCCCAAGATTTTGAGGAAAATTCTTTTAAATAAATGATTAAAATTCTGGGGGAAAAATCAGAATTATTATGTAGTGGGATTTTCAGTGGTGCAAGGTTGTGTGCATGTGTGCACGTGCACACTAGTTATGGCACTAAGAGAAAATCCAGAATTCCTGAATAATAAAACAAAGAAGGAAAACATTTAGATAAAATGTTTTAAATAAAGGAAATATAGGCCTAGACATGAATATTAAAATTCCTGAGGATATGTATATATATATATACATCTATATATATATATATATGCATATGTATGACTTGTCTGGAAATTAAGACAGAAGAGAACATTGATTTATAATGAATAAGTGAAATTTTATTTGAATAATAGGAGTGTAGAAATGCATATAAGAATGCACATGTTTTCTGCAAATAAAAGAAGGTTAAAGTTAAACTAACACCCATAGTTGTATAAATGTATATATACAGATATTATTTGAGCAGAAAATTAATAAAGGAAAAATAAGTAAAAGAAGCACTAAAATAGTAAGAACCAAAGTGCAAGAAAGCAAATGTATAAAGGCAGAAAATAGAAAGTCACACCATTATCATGTTTGAGGTAAGTATAATAAAAATACTTAAAGTAATCACTTTCTGAAAAGGAAAGAAAATAGGCACAACTTAGCCTTGTTTTAAAATATTGGCCGGGACATTAAGGGTTAGGAGGGAGAGAATATGCAAATGCCAAATGCATGATTCTGGTTTGGGCTAAAATAGGGATTTTGCATCACCCAAAACCCTAGGTAGAACCCTTATATAAATCCAGAGCCTAACCAGAAAACCACTCTCTCACTGAATTAATTAACCTAAGGAAGAAGAGGAAGAAAAAGGCTAAAGATTTGAGGGGTTTTCTGGTTTAAGCTTGTGTAAGCATTTAGGTGAGTATCCTCACTCATATACATGGCATTAAGACCTGGGATTAGGCAGCCAAGCTTTTATATGCTATATTTTGCATGTTTTGATTTACAAACTATGTTGACTACTGATGGTTTCATGAATGCTTGATGAGATATGATCTGCTATGATGGATGTATAACTTTGTTGTTCTATTTTCATCCCTGTATGTTATACCAAAACCTTAAAGAACATGTAAGAGAGTATTTGTAACTAGTCTGAATCATGGCTTAAGACAAAGAATGAAGAAAAAAAAACTATGAGCTGCATATACAATGGTATAGTGCTGAGGCTTGAAATAATTGGTTAAGGGTGCAATGGAGTCTTTCTCTATAGGTGCTGAGCCCTAAACCAAACAGAAAATTTACAAGCCTAAAAATTATGTTTAAACAAGGTTAAAAATCTGGCTAAACATAGTTGCTTGCAAAATCAAAATAAACCCAATAGAGCCATGCATTTATTCTCAGTTGCAAACATTCTGGTATATGCTTGAATAGGGTGTTTATATGCTAAATAATGTGAGATGGAATGACTGGGTGTTATACCTCTAGAAAGTAACCTTTAACTTGCTTGCAATATTATGTCTGCAAGGTAACTAGTATGTTTCATGTATATAAGTGGTCTGTACACCTAGCTATCATTGATAAAACGAACATGAATACACTTAGTAATATAACTAAGGATTTTGTGCCAAGAAGGCTGCTGGAATGCTTGTCCTAGTTGAAGTAGACAAGTTGACACATGGCTTGTTTAAGTCCTGAGATCTTTGTGCCATGATGTTAATTAGTTCATGGCAATGTGTCCCTTTGATTCCTTATAGCAGATGAGGCCAGGAATTTATAAGAAGAAAAGGCAACCTTAAATGATGATATAGGAAACTTGAGTCTTTCCGGGATTAGGGTTGGTATGAGGAACCTTAGTAGTTCCAGATAAAAATTGTTTTAATGCATATGTTTGCTCTTGTGTATGTATATGGGAATACCTGATTAATTTATACATTAATCATTCATGATAATACCTGTCAAGTTATGCAAGGTATATTTATGCTGTATCCTTAGCTTAATATCATGGATATGTTAGAAATGCTCACACCAGATCATAGATCTGACCCTTATTGCTCATGGCACATGGGGGTGTCTCATTCATAATGGGGCAGCCACTAATGCTTTTGCAGGTTGTGATGGAGCTAAGTAAGCAAGATTAAAAAGATATGGAATAGAGGATGCTAAGATAATTAGAAATAAGAGCTAGAATGTGTTAATTCATGCATGTATTTCCTGATTGATATGGCTACCTAAATGTATTAAGTAGGAAGAACTTGTAAGAAATATGTGTTATGTTGTTTCTGGTTATTTCTGGTTTGGTATGTATTAAGGATATTAATGTTAAACTGATTTGAAAATCTATTTGCTAAAGTTGTTTTTGATTTAGAGGAAAAAACTTGGATTTTATAAGCATAATCATTTTATGATGATTTTAGTTCATCCTAAGTCCTTTCAAAAGATAGATATATAGGAAATTATATGGGGAAAATCCAGAAAGAATTATAACTGTTATATTTTCAAGTCATGATATTGATATATGTCCAAATGCAAGTAAAAGTGTATAAACCCTGAATATCCATTTTTAAAAAGAGAATTATGGTTAGGAAGGATGATATAAATCTGATCACAAGGTGCCTGATTCATACATATATAAACATGCTTTTGAAGAGAAGAAGTATCAATGTTTTGTGTATATTCTGGTTTGTAAAATGCAAATAAAAGAATGGTCAGATTAACCACATGGTTAGACCATAGGTCAGGCCAAATGTTCACTTCAAATCAATGAAGCAAGGAACCATTTGAACCCAGTTTTCTGGAAAATGAGCAAAGACATTGACATGTACATGTATATCTGTGTACATGTTGATATTTGGGCAAAAATATAAACATAAATTCCTAGAACAGTTGTAGGAATGGGTTGTAAAAATAATAAAGCAAGAAATATTGATTTGTATGTTAGATTATAGGCAAAAATTAAGTATATATGTGTAGATATAGGTAGATATCAGATTTTAAACCATACAGGAGAAAAATAAAAAGAAAAACAAAAATTGGGTTTGAACCGACCAGCATAGCACTCAAACTCGTGACCTCTCATGTATAAGTTAGGCGCGTTTCCATTACGCCTAGATGTTGCTTGTGTTCACTTATGATCCACTTTCTTTTAGCCTGAGTTTGATACTATACAGACTTTAACACAATCATCCATATTAAAAGCTTGCTTTCCACTGATTATTACTTGATCTTTTCTTAATTAGAATAACAGACTAAAGTACATGTTTCCAGTGGATCCTATGGTCAAAAATCAGGATACAATAATTAATCTTTTATTAGGGAATTATCACATTTTAATAGATTTAAAAGGATTTCTACTTATATATTATCATGCTCTGATTCTAGTAGAATATAACATAGATATCTTCATATATGTATGTTAGGAATGATTTAGATTTAAAACAATATTTTTATATTGTGAAAGATCCTGGATAATATGAGAATAGGGAAGGATGACCCTAGGTAGTCTTAGCTAAGTAGAAAAAAAAAACTAAACTAATTTTTGCTTAAGAATTAGGGTCATTACACTTAAATTATAATTAGTACCACTAAGTAAGGCAATGTGATCATTACATTAACAAAGCGAAAAGGAAAGAGTTTATATATATGTATAGGTAAGAGAACAAGAATGAAGAGATGATTTTTATAGAAATAAATCTTCACTTAAATTCCATCAATAAATAAAAGGCAAGCAAATAAATATTCAATAATAATAAAAGTGTAAAATATGAATGAATAGCATTGGCTAATTTGTCTAAATGTCTATTAATGTTCTTAAAGGGGGAAATAAAATAACCTGGATATAGGAAAATAAATACTAGTTACGTATTGAAAACGAAAAGTAAATTTCTTAATCATTGTCAAGACGTATACATTGACACACGCACACACACACACACACATATATATATCTGTGCTTAGGATTCCATATAACGGTTAATAATGTATACATACATACATACATACATACATACATATATATATATATATATAAATTAATGAATTGATTAGAGTGAAATAAATGAGGATAATGAAAAGATGTTATTTAGCATAGTAAAAGGAAATAAATATAAACTAATTGATGTTAATAGTAAAAAGAACGTACGTAGATTACTTAACCTTAGAGAAGGTTTTGGTTAAGAAAGCGTTAACTAAATAACCAGTTGGATTTAATATATTAATCCAACAGCCTAAATTTAACCTGATATCTTTACTTGCGAATGAAGTAATTATTTAGCATGTCGAATGAAAATAAAGATTCTCCTGGGGTTATTCAACAGTTAGAATTAATGTAAACCCCCTATAAATATATAACTAGCCTAAACCCTAATTTATCACAACTATTAGTCAATATACCAAAACTCTGCCACTTCTCTCCTCCAACATAATTTCTTTAATATAAATTAAAATAAAAGAAGAACGATATATCAAATTTAAAGGAAAAGATTTGGTCAAATCAACAAAGGGGATATCCACAAGTGTAGACATTCTAAGCATTTAAAAAGGAAAGGCAATTCGCAAGCAAAGCTAATAGGAAGAGCTTAGGCTTTGAGGTGAGTGGGAACAATTTTAATAAGATGATCGTCACAGTTAATTTAATTTATTTTAATTGACTTAGGGTGCTAGAAATCTAATTAGAATTGTATAAACCCTAAATTGGAATATGCAAAATCAGGCTCTAGATTGAACAATATTAACTGTTAACTTGAAATTGACACTACATTTCTTTTAAAATTAGATTTGAAAACCCAAAATCTACAAACCCAAAATTGAATTTGAAATTTATACTTAGATTGAAATTAGGTTTAACTGAAATACTGTTAATGACCGCAATGAACTATACAAACAATTGATATTAAAAAAGATGTAGAAATCCCAAATTTACTACGTGAACGGTCAACCCTAGAAACCTAGCGGTCGACCAGTAGCGATCGACCGGTAGTGGTCGACCTGGAGAGTCCAACGGTCAACCGGTGAGAACAAAAATTGTAGAATCTGAATCTCAGTCTAAGGCCCAAATTTAATAATAAAAATTAACATAAACCATAATTCTTTATGAGCCTATTTAAGGGCATTTGGTTGTATGTTTGGAATAATAAGGAAGCTAGCTCCCTGTAAGAGGATGTTAGGTCATTGTGGTGTTGGATAAATGTTCTTAACCTAATTTGGAATTTAGTAATTGACTAGAGGCGATGTATTTTCGCAAATGGCACTCACATGAGGTTTCGACAGTAGGCGTGCACATTGGTGCAGATTCCTAATGGAGTAGGCCTGACACAACAGAAGGTCCATGTATGCATGATTCCTGATACACATGATACAGTTCAAATGAAGGACCTAAAGTGTGCAATAAGAGGCCAACACTACGATTAAGAGGTGGAAGCAGATATAGACGAAGAGACATACCAACAAGTCAACACCTCGGGTTCTTCCTCTCCAAGCATAGTGAAAGGGGAATCGTTTCCCAGTAGCCTAGTAACGGTGATAATAGTGATAATTTAGTCCCACGGTAGCCTAATGGCTGTGTTTTCATGGTTAGTAGCCAAAGGGGCGGTATTTCCATGTTTATTAGCATTGTGGTGGTGTTTATATGTTTTTAACAGCCTAACATCATTGTTTACGTTGAGTAGCTCTAGGAGCTGTAGCCGATCGTTAGATGTGAGATTTGATCCTTATTTCGATCCATTGTATTAGCATACATAAATTGTAGTATAAGAATGTATTAGACAAGAACCCTTAGGTAATAGGCCTTGGGAATTAACGGACAATTTTTATCACACCCTAAATAATCTAGAGTAGTATTGAACATATGATCATCACATATTAAACTTGTACTCATTCACACGACTTTTGTTTGACCCACTCCCTCCTTCCTTTTTTCTCCACCACAAGATAACAGGTTAGCAGTTGATTGGGCACAACACATGGACAAATGAGCTTCACCTTGAAGTTCACATATTCTTTGTTGTCCATCATGTAAGTTACCGTATTAAAGTCTGTAAAACATAAGTTGCACTTTGGAACAGTTTATATGGAAAATTAGCTACTTTGGAGATTGTTTTCAGAAATGTCTATTTTTCGATACTTATATTTTAATTCATTCTACTGTGAGATCTGAAAGTGTAGAATGTTTTAGAATTTACCCTTATAAGTATGCTTTAAAATGTTTTAAAAACCTAACAGCTCGTATTTCTTGGCATGGCGCAAGTCAGAAAGTCACACTCGGCTTTGGATCGGTGTGTCGGGAGGTGCGGGTTGTTATAATTAGTGACAACTGAGATCGTTAACGAGGAATTATTGATTGTATAGCCAATATTACAACCTACTGACATTAGTAATCACAATAATAAATGCTGAGGAAACATCATTCTAATTTATAATGTTTTAAATTTTGTGAATATAAGTGTGTTTATTTGTTATCTTTTAGATATAATTAGAAATGCGTATATGCTATAGAGTTTCGGAATTTTGAGACATAAAAATGTATATAATATGAAAATTTACTACTTTGAAATATGGAATAGTATGGATTTACGAATGAATGTACAAATTTTTGGATGAATTAATTGTAAATAGATAAATGTTATGAAAAAAGTAATGTATTAAAAAAACTTAAAGATAAATTATGGATTTTGGAAAACATTTTAAAAGGTAGTATCATAGAATATATTTTGAAATTTGTATATAGTTTAGATGCTTTGATTTTGCAACTACATGTAAGTAAGGGAATTGAATATATTTATACGGTTTTGAGAATAATTTTCTGAACAAAGAAGGGTGTTCTTTCGAGGAATATTATAGCAAAATGTTAAGTCATGAAAAAATAAATAAACATTATTATGTTTTGTGTGTTATTGTAAATTAAGGGGTATTTCTTAGTAATCGAATGTGATTTATATAAGTTTTTGTAAATATTAGAACATTATACAATAAAGTGATTTATAAAATTACAAAGGTGTGTAATGGAATTATAATATTAAAAATATATTTGGAAATAAAAATTATTATAAAAATTAGTACTATTAAAGATTTAATGTAGAAGAAAGCTTGCATTTTGGTTACATACATTGTTAAATGATAAAGAACGAAATTTTTGATTTTGGAAATCCGATAAAACATGAATTTTGAAAAATTTTCTTATTGATGTAAAAGAGATTTCGGTAATAAATTATTTTGAAAAGTATAAAAATTTATGAAATTTAACAAGTTATTTAATTGAGAATTATTTTAAAAAGAAATGGGGAATTAGTTTTGAAATGTTAAATTTTGAGAATAAGTTTAAAACTTCCCTCCATATATATGCACATAGCAATTTAAACAGTATTAAATATTTATATAAATTTACAAAAAGGGTTTGCAAAATAATATTTGAAAATAATTTTGTTTATAATAAGATGTGTAAATTTAAACAATATATTGAAAGGTACTTTTATCAAATGGAGAAATGAGATTTTAGAAGAAATATTGTTGACAAAAATTTTGTTTGTTAAAAATATTTTAAAGGTTACTTGATGAAAATTTTGGATTTGAATTTTGTTTGATTGGTATATAATAAAATCTTGGAAAAATACTAATGTTTGAAAAGTGAAATTATTTAAATGAAGAATTTGTAATTCTAAAATGTTATTTTTACTTTTGGTAAAGGTTTGGGTATTTAAAAATAAACTGGAAGTTATATTAACTTGTTATAAATTTTTCTCTAATTGGAAATTGTGAGGACACGATTTTCTTAAGGGTAGAAATTTGTAACAACCCGAATTTTAAATAATAACTAATTAAAGTTAATAATAGTAATTGAGTTGATTAAAATAGAATTTTGAGATTTATTTGATAAATTGGTTTGGAAATTATTTAATAAAAGGATTTAGATTGTGAAAATAAGACATTTAAATTGAAATGGGTTAAAAATGTGAAAATAATATTTTATCAAAGTGATGTAGTTGAAATATAATATTGGTCAGAAAGAAGTGAGTTTGAAAATATAATTTATATTTATTTATGTTAATTAGAATCTTGTTTAAAAGAAATATTTGAACTCAATCCTATTACTTTAATGCCCAGGCCCAAATGTTTATATTCCAAATTCATATTCTAGGTTTTTCTATTTAGAGATTTATCTCCTCTTAGATAATTCATGCATACTTCTTCCACCTCCTTCCTTCCTAAAACAGAATTCTCATCATTTGATAATCGAATTAAAACAAAATAAAATTTTACAAATACTAAAATTAGAGTACGATAATGTAATGACCCTAATTGGAAATAACATTATTTAGAACATTTAGTTAGACAAATTAAATGAACTAATGTAGATAGTTAAGGGATTGAGATTGGTTAACTAAGAAGGAGCCGTGCCTTAATGAATGTGTTAGTAAAAGAGAATTAAAAATAAGTAAGCAGGAGGAATATGGAAAGGGTAAAATGGAAATACCCTTTATTCCAAAAACCCTTCCATTCTCTATTCCTTATTCATTTTAACTTTCAAAAAACAAAACTAAAACCTTAAGCAAACTCAGCTGGCCACCATTAAGGGGATTCAAGGAGAAGAACAGCTAGGATTAGAGTAGAAAGCTAAAGCAAATCAATCTAAGGGAAAATCTCAACCTTCTTAACACAAAGCTAATGTGAATAATAGTTTACATCTCTATTTTGATGAAAAGTTTGGGTTTAAAGAGTAAACTTATTTTCTTTGGCAAGTATATGCCATGTTATAGTGATTTAATGATTATATGCTTTAGTTTTGGAGCAAGACGGGTGTGTAGCGTGACACTACATAGCCGATTAGTAGCATATAAAATATAATACTGTTTCGATCAACAGGCCTGATCGATGGCACGTAGAGCAAGTACAGAAACTACACAAACATTCGACATAGACATGGCAGTGCAAGAATATATACAAGGGTACCAAAACAAAATAACAAAAGTGAAGACAGAGACCAGAAAGCAACAATTTACTGCTGGCCAGGGGGGTACGCCGAAGTGCTTCCTTGTGATTCGGTTGGGGATGAACTACTCTGTGGGAGACGAAGTCTGAAAGGTGCAGATAAGCTTCGACCTGTAAAAGTGGTGAATATATGAGTTATACGTCTACATATGCCTTCGAAGTGATATTTCGGTTTATTAAACACGTGTGCATTGCGTTCTTTCCATATGCACCAACAGAAGAGAGCGATGAAGACATCCAGGAGGAGATTAGGGGGGTTATATTGCTAGTGATCAAATATGACGGGCGGTTCAGGGATATGGCCAAGGAGGTGAGCACTGGTTGCAGCCCAGATCGAGTATACACAGTCACATTCACGAAACAAGTGAGGAATATCTTCAATGTGATTAGAGCAAAAGACACAAGTCGGGTCAACCTGGATATGTAGATGGGTAAGTCTCTCTTTAGTGTTGATTCGATCCTGAGCAAGACACCACAGGAAGAAGGCGATACGCGGCGGAAGAGGGCATTTCCAGAGTCTGGGGAAGGCAAAGAAACGGCCAAGGTTATTGAGGTGGGAGTAACAGGAGGCAACGGAGAATCCCTTAGCAGGTGCAGGGGCCTAGACTATATGATCCGATAAAGTGGTGAACCATAGAGAATGAAGCAGATTGAACGCGGTGATAAGGTCAGAAAAAGTGTCAGTGGCAAAGAGGGATGGAGGGGAAAGGAAGTCAGGACCGAAGTTGACACTGTCTCTAACCGAAATTGAAGGGGTACTCGAGTGGGAGAAAAGGTGGGGCAAAGATTTGGCGAGGGGAAGTTGATTATGCCAGGTATCTAACCAAAAAGCACAGTTATTACCATTTTCGATGACTACATGAAAAAGAGGTCTGACACGGGGAAGGGTTTGGAGCACACCAGCCCAGAACGGAGAAGGTCTACATCGCGGTGGGAAGTGAAGGACGAGGTGGTGGTTTGAGCGGTAAAGAAGCGAGAGAATCCAATCTTTCCATAGAAAATTGCCAGTGGAGAGTAGTCTCCAAAGCCATTTCGTGAGGAGCGCAGAGTTAAAGGCACTGAGATTGGTGATACCTAGACCACCCTGATCCTGATGCAAACATGCGGTACTCCAATTAATAAGCCTTTTGACACCACTGCCATTCCAAAGGAAGGTACTTCTGATAGTATCAATTTTGTTGATGACCTAGGAAGGAAGTTTGTGGAAGGACATCCAATAAGATGGGATGGATGATAAGACATATTTGACAAGGACGAGGCGACCGGCTGCGGAGAGTGAATGGGCCTTCCAACTCAGAAGTCTGGATTCAATCCTGGAGATAAGTGGGGACCGGTCTGATCTACGAAGCTTGGTGGGACGAAGGGGGATGCCAAGGTAAGATAAAGGGAAATCCGAAAGGTTACAGTTAAGCAACGATGAAAGGGATGGGCCAAGATGATTCGAGTTACCTAACATGATGACAGAGATCTTGTTAAAGTTGATGGAAAGGCCGGATATGAGCTCGAATGAGTAGAGAGCCACTCTCAGGCAATGGATGTAGTTGATCTAGGGTGAGGCAAAAAGTATAGTGTCATCAGCGAACTGCAAGTTGGAAACTGCTAAGGAGGAATCTGGGAGCTTAATGCCGGAGAAGAGGTTGTTGAATATGGCTAGTTTGATCATTCTGTTAAAAACGTCGGCAACTAAGACGAAAATGAGTGGCGAGAGAGGATCACCTTGTCTCAGGCCACGAGCTGACTTGATATGGCCCCTCTAAAACACCGTTGATCGAGATAGAAGAGAGGCTTGAGTTAAGAATATGTTTGATCTAGTTGCACCATCTGCCATCTGGGGGGAAAGCCTCTATGTTTCATGAGATCAAGAATGAAATTCCAATTTACCGAATCAAATGCTTTAGAAAAATCAAGCTTCAATAAAACTCCTTGGGTCAACGTTTGGTGGCAGAAGGAAATGATTTCTTGAGTTGTTGCTACATAATCCATGATGTTTCTACTAAGAATAAAGGCTGACTGCTCAACACCGACCAGGGGGGCAATAACTGCTTGAAGGCGGTTGGCAAGGACTTTAGTAATAATTTTAAAGGTTGTGTTGAGGAGGCTAATGGGACGGAAGGAGGAGTGGGAGTTAGCACCTTGGGATTTAGGGAGGAGGATGATGTTTGCATAGTTCAATCTAGATATGGCTGAAGGATCGGATTGGAATTCAGCACATAATTCTAAAATATCGGTTTTACAGTTTCCCAGAAATGTTTGAAAAAGAGTGGGCCGAAACCATCTGGGCCGGGTGCTTTGTCATCAGGCATGTCTTTCAAAGCGGCCCAAATCTCATCTTCAGTGAATGGATGATCGATGGGGATGAGGGAGGGGGTTGGATAAAGGAGAGACCAATCGATGTCGGGGAGAGCTGGGGAATGTTTGCCTAGGATGCTTCGGTAGTAGTCTGTAAACAGGCGGAGATGATCGGAGAAGTTAGTGTAAGAAGTGTTATTGTGGGATATTTCAGAGATTAAAGTGGATCTGCGGCGGCCACTAGCCAGGCGGTGGAAGTAAGAGGTGTTTTTGTCCCCTTCCTCCAACCATTTAGCTTTGGATCGTTGTTTCCAGCCTATCTCTTCTTGTTTTATGAGTCTATCCAGTTCTGATTCTAGAACTCTCATGCGAGTCAGTTCAATAACTGAAAGCGGTCGTGATTCCTCAAGGATGTTGAGATCTAAGATCTTGTCTTGGGTTGATGAGATACGTGAGCGAAGGGACCCCCAAATGGATTTGGCCCAAGGTTTGATAATTTTCCTAAGGGAGCGGAGCTTGAAAACAATTCTGGCAGAAGCTGATTGGATTAGCGTGGGTTGGGACCAAACATGTTTGATGAAATTGTCGAAGGATGGCTCCAGAAGCCATATACGCTCAAATCTGAAAGGGCGCTTGATGTTAGGCAAAGATCCGGTGTCCAAAATGAGGGGGCAATGATCGAAGATGGTTGTGGCGAGGCCAGAGATCGAGGAAAGGGGGTGGAGGTCATCCGAGGCTGCATTGAAGAGAAATCTGTCTAGTTTTGCTATGGCAGGGTCAGGTCTATGGTTTGACCAGGTGAAGAGGCGATTTCAGATGGGTGGGTCTATGAGGGAGCATGCATTGATGAAGGAGTTGAAATAATCTGAATCTTGCAAGATGCTGCCAGAATTTCGCTCCTCGGAGGATCTGGTGGTGTTAAAGTCTCCTCCAACTATCCAAGGTCCATTAAGATAGGAGGCAAAGGTAAAACAGTTGGCCCAGAGTTCATTTCTCTCTTGAATGCTTTAGGGACCATAGATATTTGTGAAAAAGTAGATCGTACCAGATTGTATATGGCTGAGTGTTACGTGTAAGGCAGATGGGTGAGAAGTGGTATGATAATGGGACCATACAGCTTCGTTCCAAGCAGTGATGATACCTCCTCTGGAACCATCAGCATTAATGTGAGCCTAACCCGTTAGAGTGGGCTCCCCATGTGCCTAATGTAGGATTGGGGCGGGTCTATCAACTTAGATTCTTGTAAAAAAAGAATGTCTGCTTTATGAGGGGATAAAACAAGGCTGATTGCATGCCTTTTAGATGGGTCCCCCAAACCCCTTACAATCCATGAAATTAGTTTCATTGGGAAAGAGACAAACGCTCCGATTCTAGTGCTTGCATGGCAGTGTAGTGTTCATCACTCAAACTCACACCCATGCAACGTGCCATTTTTTTATTTAGACTTTTATTGGCCGAGGAAAAAACAACAGTTTTATAAAAACTACCAGGGAGAGAAGCTGCTCTGTTGAGTCTGGAGCTTCGGCGAACAATAGCTGGAGTGATCTGAGGAGACCTTTGGCGAGGCATCGGTGGAACTGGAGAAGCTACATGGACAATTGCTAGGGGGTAGGCTCCATGGGTTGAGGGTGGAGTTGGTGCTGGAGGGGTGTGGAGAGGTCAAGATCACCAAGTGGTTCTCCACGTGATTCATTTGGCCAAGCATCCCAGCGCTGAGGGCTCGCCACCTCCGGCGATACGTCCTAGAATTGGGCAGCTGGTGGAAGCGGTGGGGATATGGCAAGGTCATAAAACATAGCATCAAATCTGACTACATCCGAGTCATCTGAGAGGATTGGTTCTTCATAGCATCTGAAGTCTTTTTCATAATCAATGCCCAAGAACATCATTTCAGGCCTACGAGTGGGGTGAGCGTGCTCCCATTTCTCCACAGAAAGAAGGTGCTCCTCGTTGTTCAAATGTACAACAAAATAGCCGGGGGTGCTAACTCCGCTGAAAAATTGCATTTTTACATACAGGAACCGGTGGTCGAGGTTAGCCCATTCGCAGTCATCAAACGCGATGAAATGACCCATGGGGCTTAGGGCATCTCTGACTGCAAGTGGATTATTTCTAAGGAATTCGGGGAAGCCTCGAACCCGAGCCCATGCAACCGGTTCAAGTTCAGGAGATTGATGCTCAAGTTCTGACCATTGTTGTAAGAGGACTGAGCCGCCTGGCTTCGATAAAGTTTTCAGCTGAAGAGCTTGTTCACGGATCGCGAAGGAGGGACAACAAAAAATGAAGCTATTGTCGGAAAGGATCCAAAGCGGCCACTCGTGGTGGTGGAAGCTAGTCGAGAGGGTGAGGTGGAGGGATTCAATGGACCAGAATCCATTGATGATTGTGGCAGTGAGGTAAAGGGAAGAATCAGCCATTGAAAAAATTTGTAAGGAAGAGGGTTTAGATTGGGGGAAAAATGTTTGGAATGAGATAAGGGAGGGGATCGAGGCGGCTGTTGGTGTGATGTGTGCTGAGTGGTGCTTCGTTTCTTGGGAAGGTATGATGAGTGTGGGTCCTCTCTGCGTGATCAGAGCTGCTTTTGGATTTGCTTTTAGTGGGAGTGGCAGGGTCATTTTTCTGAGCTGAAAAGGCATTATTTGTTTTCTTGGGACAATGCAAGTGTGCATGCCCAAAAAAGCCACATAGATAGCAGATCTTTGAGTCCCTGCAATCTCTTGCCACGTGTCCCAGACTAGCACACCTGAGACAGCGGCCTTTCAGCTTCAAAAAATCAATAGTGGAGCGAGCATTTATGAAATCTGGCAGAATACGACGACGATGCTGGAAGCGAGGGTGGTTGGATGAAATCGAGGGGGGGGTGGGGTGGAGGTCGCCACTTGAGCATAGGATTTCTTGGTGTGGAAAGGAGGGGATGGACGAGGGGGGTCCGATGCAGGAGGCTTAGTGATGACAGGACCGCGATAGCCGCTGGGAGCTGTACGAGAGGATGGTTTGGGCGGAAGCTGATAGGTGGAGGCCAGAGAGCTGAACATGGATTTGTATTTGTTAGGAACGAATGCGATGTGAGGTGGTGGAGGTGTTGGCTTGAGGGGGGGACGGGATGAGGACACTATTGTTTTTTATATATGCTTTAGTTGATTGCTTTAGTTGATGATTTATATGGTTTCATATAGATTTTATGATATGTTCAGATTAGAAAACCTATTAAATGACATCCAAATGAGTTGTCTTTTTAGAAAAGAATTTTGATAAAGAATTGGCAACCAATCATATTTCGACAAATTAGGCAAGCTAGGTGAAAAGGAATTACTTTGAAAGGCATAAAAACCAGTTCTATTTCGAATTACAACTTTGCCACTTCCATTGCTTGCTTTTGTCAACATGCCCAGAAGGCCTTTCGAACCTATTTGAAACCAATTCACATGGTATGAAGCAATTGGTACGTAGAACATTGAAGAAAGGTGGAGGGGACTGTGTCGAAGGCATGCTTTGGAAGGGGTTGAAGCCAATTTTATTAGCTTTCGAATCAATCAGCTTGCCTTTGTTTTTAAAAAAGAAGCTTTCGAAAGAGTTGCCACCTGTCTTTGTTTTTAAAAGGAGCTTTCGAAGGAGTTGCTGCTTTTGAACCTATTTGACACCCTAGCTGTAACATCCCCCTACTTGGAGGCTCAAAACTAACGACTACGGATGTTGCAGTCATCCATAATTATTAATCCTTGGCGACCAAACATGGCGACATTAGATACATTGATACATAGAAACACAAGAATATGGAAAAAATTTAAACAGCTAAACGAATTCCACATTCCATTTCAAAATATTCCATTCCAAGTTGATTAGATAATCCCAATTTGTAAACCACGTTCAGATAACATATAATTATTACAAAATACGCCAAGAGCGACATATGAAGATGCCCCTTTGGTAGATCAGAATATATATATAGGCAAGAAAACATTTTTCCTTTCCACACAAAACAAACAGCAGAAATTAAAGAACTCTAATAACTATCTTGCCTCCTGCACGTACTCGGAAGCTTTTGTTCATCTAAAAGAATACCTGGAAACCTTAACTCTCAACCTACTCAAAATCAATTGAGTACCCGAGAGTTTAAGGGGAAAACAAAAACTTCAAGTCAAACATAAAGCCTAGTATGAATAATAATTTACCATGTCAAACCATATAAATATCTAGTGAGATCATGCCGCTTAGCGGAACGGGTTTTTCCCTTACTAATATCTTAAAACATTTACAAAACCATATACCGTGCTCCTGCATCCACAATGGTTAAAACATAGTATTTCAAATCTTTCGATTAAGTCAAATGGAAAAAGGAAATCAAACCTTGAAATATGCTTGAACAACGAAGAAGATCGAAAATTTCAAGTGAGATTGAAATGTTTGCTTTGAGATATGATTCGCAGGTAAAAGGAAGAAGAAAGGGAAGACTAGGAATTTATGGAGGAAAGAGGAAGAAAAAGAGCCTTTGATCTCAATTTAAATGAACGACCCAAATTTAGATGGAATGCCAATAGGCGGCGTTGTCAAGGCAGCAAATGCTAATATCGAAGAGTTGACTTGAAAAGTCAACATTCCTTCAACACTGGGAGGGACAAATGTTACAACAGATAAGGTTATCGAACATTTAAGACAAGCATGTCGAAATACAAGGTGTTGAAGGGAAAGCAGGGAAACGCTCAACAAGGGATGTCGTCTTTCAAAAATTTTAAGAAGATGTTAAACTTCAACAACCCCAAGGGGGTTGTTGAAAATGTAAAGGTTGTATCTCAAGATAGCTTCTAGGGATGTCACACTTCAAGCATTACTAAGGGATGATTGAAGTCCTCAATAGCCTTAGGGGTTGTCGAATGCATAGAAAAGAAGAGATATCATGCCAACCCTAAGTGATATCAAGTGGCAACAGATGCCGAGGCTATGACGTAGAGCATATCAAACCTAAAGACAATCGAAGAGAGAATTCGTATTGATATAGATGTCAAACATCTAGATATCGGGCCTTTACAATTATAACCGTTGCGACAAGGGATATCGATGTTGAACACCTACAGTTGTCAATGATATAGTAAATCAACAATGTATAAAAGGATGTCGCATGTCAATGGTATCAAGAAGGATATCGAAGTTCATCCATATAAGTAAGGATATCAACTATCGACAATAGAAGAGGATATCAGATATTAAAAATGATATATGCCATCAACTCAATAAATAACAACGATCCTTTACAATGTATATAAGATATCGTAAATTAGCAATACGACAAGGGTATAAAATATCATCAATATAATAAGAGATGTCATATATCACCAATCTCGTATTTCATTAATATAAGAGCAGATGGCAAATGCTAACCAATAGAGGGGTTTTGAGCTTTAAAACGCAATATGTGGGAAGTTGCCATATGTAAACAATAAACAAAGCTTGTCGCATGTCATCAGTAAATATACCGAATATCAAGGATACCATATATTTAAGTGTTACATGGATGCCATCAACCACCAATTTTCAAGGGGATTTTGAAAGTCATCAGAGAACATGATAATGTAGAATGTCAAGCATGCCGAGAGCCACGTGACAGCCATGCCATCCAATTCCACCCATATAAATATGGGTCCCATGGCAATGAAGAAGGGGCAATTCATTCTCACCACTTTCTTACATTTTTAAACTTGTAACCCTAAATCAAATTGGGGATTCTTTATGCCAGTTGTAATTTTGTGACTTTTTGCAAATAGAGACCTATACAATTAATATTGCATAGCATCTCAAATAAAGATTCTTGACTTATTACTTGTATTAGAATCTCATGCACTTATGACTTCGACATGTATGTGGCTTCTACATGGAACATGCAAATTTCTAGCAAGTTGACATAAGGATACTTCAATCTAATTCTAACCAAGCTTCACCTACTTTGCATTCATTGAAGTTAACAAAATTTTTTATTAACTCTGTTAATTTATTGTATATATACCAATGAGTTGCATATTGATTATTCATCACATTGCATTAAGATAGTTGACATTTGAGATGATTTGTATCTTTACAGTATCACATATTATATATTATATGTTATCATTATGATTCAAACTCCGCGTTCTCTGTTATTTATTGTATATTGTTCTGTTCTGGAGGCGCACATGTTTATTACTTTGAACCTATATTGTACGTATAGATGAGTCATTTATTTGATATTTTAATACGTACTAGTGTTAGTCCAAGGGAATATTCATGTGTGTACCTGATATAGCCTCATTCTTTGTATTATTTGATAGTGTTAATCTGTAATACTCTTAGTTAATATGGGTATAGAGGTGGGATGTTTCAAGCATGCTCTGATCTCAACATGCATATCTCCTACTATAATAAAATTGCAATAGCTTTCCACAACTTGCAATAACTTATGTTTTTAGATATAACATTTACCACCCTCCACACTTTTTATAAAAGCATTTTATACTTTAGTAAAAAAATTCATTCCTTTTCAACCTCGTCTAGATTTGAACTTTTTATATTATTAGAACTTCTTATCTTGACCGTGTATTTATCTATTTTTTATATCTAACAATTAGATTGCTCTCTTTCCCCTCTTATAAATTGTTTTTTTCTCTTCCTCCTTTATTTTACTAATTTCCTAAAATTTTTAGTCCCAACATACAATTGAATTTTTCCGAAAGATTTACGTAACAATCCGCACCTTAATGGGCCCGAATTTTGACTAGATCATAACTCAAGTCCATTAGGTTATTGGTCCTTGGTGTTGGTAACCAGTAACAAACATAAGTATATCAAAGCATGAACTCATAAAAAAATAGTAAAATATAATAAAACATATATACCAACTAAGACTACTACTTTGGAATTAATATTATTCCTTAGTTGACTTGTTAGTGCCAAGCATGAATGAGAAGACCACCCCATCTACCATTCTCGTCTTATACCAGTACCTTGTCCCTCTAAATCTATCATGTGGGTTGTAATGAGGAGTAGGTTAAAACAACGTTTTGTTGAATGCCAAATTACATACTTTATCTATAACACTGGTTTATACCGATTAATTTCTATTTAAGTATTATGTCTACTATTCATTGGATTATAAATTTAACTCCATTTGCGCTTATGATATATCTTACCTTTCTCCGAGGTATAACTATATATTTGTGTGTGCATATATAAGCATTATACTACCCATAAGGAAACCACGATGATTTAATACTTCTTAAATAGGGTGGGGGCAAACCCAACGACCATTTAATATCTCAACCCCGTAGTGGGCCCTTCGTAACACAATCGATAGTCAACCGGCCCTAACTACGAAGGTCGATGACTCCTAGATACGACTTTATAGTTTAATCAGCCCTATTACCGACACATCTCAAAGACTTATATAAGGGTTAACTAGCATACCTCCAACAAACAAACAATTAATTTAACATTGAGGTCTTTGCGTATTTCATACGGATTCTACACTAGTTGGAAGCGAAATTCGTGTAGGCATAACCCATGTCTTTGCTAACTACCGCTTGGGACCATTGGTAGTAAAAGCCTAAATATCAGCCTTAGTTCTGAATATCGGTCTATCAACAACACTGACATAGCCTGTCGACCCCCATAGCCGAAATTTAGTTTAGACTTACCTAATAAAAGTCAAGGAAAATGCCCTCTCCAATTGCTTAATATCTCTAGTTTAGAGATGAAGCATGCCTTATTTTCCAATTAGGCACCACTGTAGGTTATTTAAGACTTCTCCAATGGACATTTAATAATTTAATCCTCGAAGTAAACTCCTTGTCATCCTTAAATGCACCGAGCCATTTAATACTTTAAATTTGAGGCGAACCCTTAGTATATTTTCCCACACTTATTTAAACCATATATTTCCCTACCCTACGGGTCCAATAGTTGGAGATGTCCCAAGTACGTATGCACAACTATTGGTAGCTACTAGGTGAAGGGTAGTTATTTGTTGTGTAATTCTACCGACCTTACATCCCAACCCATAGTAAACCAAGCCATTTATCCTAAACCTAAATATCGAGAAAGGCCCACTAATTCATGCCCATCATAAATGTATTATTGAAAATTATTACGCCTGTTAAGTTCATTTATTTACTTTTTATGAACAAATTCTTATCTTATAAGCTTATTTTCAATCTTCTTCATTTCTATTTAGGTCACTTAAAAGTCATTTATTTCTTTACTTCTAATTTATTGTCCTTTATAAATGGTCATCATTATACAAATTGGATAATCACTAATGATATTTATTTATTCGTTTCAAGTCTAACTTACTATGCTTATTTAGTTTTCTGTAATTAATCTCGTTAAACACATTTATGTCACAATTTGATTTCTGGAACTTCCTAATAACTGCACATTTATTTCCCGTTAATATTGCAATGATTATTCATAAATGTTGGAGCTATTACCTCCTTTTCCATTGCAACCTCCTAACCTTTTTATTTATTGCATTATTAATAATTCAAGTCTTAAATGTAACTAATACGGGTACCGACATAGATTTATTTATTACACTTTGTCATTTACCTTGTATACATATACATATACATACATACATGCATATATATATATATATATATATATATATAAAATTTAGCACGCACGGTTATACGTATATATTTATAACTTTATGTTTAACCCTTTGATTTCTATGTTAAGGAATCTCAAAATATACACTTATGTGTAAGAATGTTTGTTATATTTTAATATATAAGAGCTATCCATCCGCAAAAAGAAGATTTTTAGTATTATAACTTTCTAAAAACTACATAAAAATGGGACTTTTGCTCCATTTGAAATTACAAGGAATTATCTTTTTTTTTATTTCTATTTATATAGGAAGTACAAACTACGGAGAAGTAAGCAGTACTTTGTTGAGACTTGGTTTTGATTCATGACACGAAGTTATCACTACAACATACAGATTTGACGACTGTTACGACAAAAAGAGAATATATACTACATGGAGACAAGACATCAAAATTGGTGCATCAATTTTTATTATTTTTGTTTTGAGTCTTAAGTTAATTTTGTTAAGATCTCTCCTCGTTTACGTATATACTAGCTTATATATATATAATCTTCTTACTTTCAAATGATTTATACATATATAAGCATATGATATATATATATATATTATCAAAATTTTCTTTCAGAATCATATAATATATATATATATATATAAACCTGTGAAAATTGTGCAGTTTGCATAGAAATTACCAGGTTAGTCGACTGACCTGAAAATTTCTGTGCAACATGCACAGGTGCACAAATATACAAATATATATTTAAAAATTCGTTTGAATATTTAGTCGACTGACCCAAAGGCTCGGTTGACTGAATATCTATAACAGCTATAATTTCTGAAAAGACACGACCATTTGCGAAGAGTTACGAATCTCTATAAAGAGATTTGGACGCAACGCTTCAACCAGAACTTTTCGTCAATGGTCGCTGCTTTTTAACAACTATAAATACATATCCTAACTTGATTCCAAATCACCGAATTTTCTTATCTTTCTTATCTAACTCTCTTGAATATACTTGCGCCCATATTCTCAAATATTCAACATTAACATATTCTTAAGCAATACTATTCCTTTATATTCTTCATAAACTTCAAATATATATATTTATACTCGAAGAGAAGATCATAGGAAGGGTGTACTATAAACAGACTTATCAGTGTTACCAGAACACAAAAAGTCAAACAATCTTTTGTATTTGTTAAAGTCCTGTTCTGCTGCTTAGGCGTGTGTAGTCCTCTTCGGCTGTTGAGGCGAAATCCTGTTCCGCTGCTCAAGTCCCTGTTCTGCTGCTCAAGGGTTGTATAGACCTATTCCTCCGGGTTAAGTGAGGGTTATTGTTTTAGTGAAATTCCAAAAGGAGTCTGGGACTGGACGTAGGACGGTGCTCCGAACTAGTATAAAAATCTCTGGTGTTATTTTTATTATACTGCTCTTATATTCCGCACTGTTTACTGTATAGCTATCATCATTATATTCTGTATTATCATATATCCATATTACACGATCTATAGCACATTTTCATTTGGTATCAGAGCCTGGAATTCTATCGATCGTCACAACATCATAGAATAATGGCTAGAAAACGATCCAATCGAAATAAAAAGGCAAAATCCCTATCAAAGCCACCAGTGAGGACTACAAAAAGGTACTTTTTGATTTACAAATTTCAATAAAAGATAATAATGAATTAATTAGTATGAGCAATAAGATTTTAAAGCTTAATTTTATTATTTTAGAAAAGATGAAATCAGTTGAACTTGAAAATGAGAAATTGAAAAACGAGAAGTTAAATTTAGAAAATCAACTTGGTGTTTTAAAGAATAATTTTATAACCGTTAAAGATTTTCTAGATGAACAAAACACCATATTTGAAATGGAGAGAGAAAAAGTTTCAAAAGAAATTTTTGATTTTAAAAGACAAAATGATTTATTACAATCCTCTTTAGATAATTCAGAATCTCAAAATTTCCTTCTCAAAAATGAGAACTGTACGTTAAAAAATGAGAATTCTGAATTAAATGAGAAAATTGGTATTTTGAATACTAATAATATTTCTTGTGAAAATAATAATTATGACTTTAAAGCTAAATTTGATAAACTTAACACTGAAGTCACAAAATTTAATAAAGGTCAAAATGATTTAAACATGATTTTATCTAGTTCTAGACCTTTACATGATAAAAGTGGTTTAGGATATAATAAAACTAATCGTAGAAATAGCACTGGATATGCTTTCATGTATAGTAAAAATGTTAGTGCTAGTACTAAATTTCGAGTAAAGCATAAATCCAATTTTTATAGAAATTCAAATACTATTACGACCAATAATGTTTATAATTTCTCTAGATGTACAAAATCATTAACGGGAAATATGAATAAAAATTATCTAAGTATTTGGGTTCCTGTTAATTGGAAAAATAGAGAAAAATACATTGATGATTATTTTTATATGGTAGTTAATAATGAAAATTATATTTTTAAAGGTTCAACCACACCCAAATGGGTATGGTTTCCTAAAAATTAGGAAATTATAAGAACCTTAGGTATCACATGCTTTAAATGTTAAATTCTTTGATACCTTACATTATAAGTAGTAGTTATTTTGTTGTTCTATGTTAACACTTATGTAGAATATAATTCATGTCGTCATATAAACTCTCCTTTTTGTCGATGACAAAGGGGGAGAAAGATATTGCTCTAACACTATTTGCAGGAATAAACGATGAAAGCGTAGATTAAGGGGTAAGCGTATAATAGAGTAAGTTGTTGCTTATCTTAGTATTTGCCTTTTATGATCTACAAACATTAGTCTTTCATTTCAAAACATTAAAACATGGCTTGTACTAAATAGCCAATGTTTCGTATTATTTTGTTACCTTAAAATTCTTGTTTATGATGTTGCAATGTATGAATGCTTGTTTCTTTTATTGCTATGATTTGAATATCTATACATGCATCATACGATTATTCATGTTCTTTATTACTTTTTGTCGATGATAAAGGGGGAGAAAAATTATCACTAACATTAAGAATGCAGGATATAGATCGTCAAAGATTCTGGGGGAGTAAGTATTTATATTTTATTATATACAGTCAAAATCTATATCTATTTACAGGTTGTCATCAATTAAAAAGGGAGAGAATGTTGAGCCTTGGTTTTGATTCATGACACGAAGTTATCACTACAACATACAGATTTAACGACTGCTACGACAAAAAGAGAATATATACTACATGGAGACAAGACATCAAAATCGGTGCATCAATTTTTATTATTTTTGTTTTGAGTCTTAAGTTAATTTTGTTAAGATCTCTCCTCGTTTACGTATATATTAGCTTATAAATATAATATTCTTACTTTCAAATGATTTATACATATATAAGCATATGAAATATATATATATTATCAAAATTTTCTTTCAGAATCACATATATATATATATATATATATAAAACCTGTGAAAACTGTGCAGTTTGCACAGAAATTATCAAGTCAGTGGACTGACCTGAAAATTTCTATGCAACATGCACATGTGCACAAATATACAAATATATATTTAAAAATTCGTTTGAATATTTAGTCGACTGACCCAAAGGCTCAGTTGACTGAATATCTATAACGGCTATATTTTCTGAAAAGACACGACCATTTGCGAAGAGTTACGAATCTCTACAAAGAGATTTGGACGCAACGCTTCAACCTGAAATTTTCGTCAATGGTCGCTGCTTTTTAACAACTAAATACATATCCTAACTTGATTCCAAATCACCTAATTTTCTTATCTTTTTATCTAACTCTCTTGAATATACTTGCGCCCATATTCTCAAATATTTAGCATTAACATATTCTTAAGCAATACTATTCCTCTCTATTCTTCATAAACTTCAAATATATATATTTATACTCGAGGAGAAGATCATAGGAAGGGTGTACTATAAATAGACTTATCAGTGTTACCAGAACAAAAAAAGTCAAACAATCTTTTGTAATTGTTAAAGTCCTATTCTGCTGCTCAGGCGTGTGAAGTCCTCTTCGGTTGCTGAGGCGAAATCCTGTTCCGCTGCTCAGGTCCCTGTTCTGCTGCTCAAGGGTTGTATAGACCTATTCCTCCGGGTCAAGTGAGGGTTATTGTTTTAGTGAAATTCCAGAAGGAGTCTGGGACTGGACGTAGGACGGTGCTCCGAACCAGTATAAAAATCTTTTGTGTTATTTTTATTATACTGCTCTTATATTCCGCACTATTTACCGTATAGCTATCATCACTATATTCTGTATTATCATATATCCATATTACACGATCCATAGCACATTTTCATACTTTACACATCTCTTTCAATTATGTATATTCCTTATTATTCCAAACAATGCACTTTTTATACATAGTTGTGACGTTAGATAGTCTATGTAAAATTTACATCGAAATAGATTTAACTGAAGTGTACATTCACTGCTTCCAATAATTAAACATAGAAATTTACATTCTAAGTCAACTATGGCATTCCTAATGAATGCTAAATAATTTAGAACCCAAC
Source organism: Allium fistulosum (assembly GCA_030737815.1). NCBI lineage: Eukaryota > Viridiplantae > Streptophyta > Magnoliopsida > Asparagales > Amaryllidaceae > Allium > Allium fistulosum. The sequence goes on along the minus strand of CM060904.1, from coordinate 1,244,098,935 downwards.
TAACGTGAATCTAGAATAAGCTTCACAATCGTATTAACATTATACTTTATAATTTTTAGGTACTATTTCCTAAATTTCCAGATTAGAATGTATATGCTATTCCACATAATTACATAACCTACAGAATATGTAGGCGAGATTTAAATTAAATATATTCATTTTGAACCTACAATTCAACGGATATTGCTTAGGCATAATAATCAAATAAAATTCAATGATATAAATTTCAGTGTTTTACATAAATCATATAACTTTCCAATAACTTTTCTACCTTTCAAAATCTCCAAATTCGAATTCATTCCTTTAACTAACTCCATTTTCTTTCCAATCCATAAAATGTATAAAATGATATATACATACCTATTATATTTACAGATCTGAGAGGAGATTTGAATTAAGTTGAATTTAGATTTATAATTATAAGGTTTACCTTTCTCATAGAATTAATTCCCTCCTTCTTTTCTTCTCTTTTATTTTCCGTCCTTCTTCGATATATATAGTTATATATATATATATAATATAGTAGATTTGTATTTTCTAGAAATAGTGGAGAAGGGAAAGGACAGAGCTCAGCTGATCTGTTCAGAAAGTGCGAGAAGAAAAGTAAGGAACTGGGTCTGTATTTATAGGCGCTTGAATAATTCTATTTGTTTAACTATATTTTATTAAATACTATTAAATATGGCTTGTTCGGACAAGGTTCAGGCCACACCGGCCTTAGGTCGATCGGTCATAGGCAACAATCGACTGGTAGGGGTCGACTAGCAATTCCCTTGCCATCGACTGTTTGGGTCTAGGTGTTCATTATTATTTATTTCCTTTAAAAATAAGATTTTGAAGTCAATTTTATTTATTTTCAATCCAAAAACTTCAACCACTTATAATTCTTCGTTTGAACTATGAACACAAAACTTTATATGTGAAAGTTGCTCAAAAAATCGCCACAAACACAATGGTGTATGTTTCATGGCCAAATTCTGATGTTTTCTTAAACTCCTTTTTTGAACTTTATTTAATAATTTGCTGTTTATTTTATAGGGTGTTATATTTCCCTTTATAGGAATTTTACCCTTAAAATTCCTTAAGGATCGAATCATGTACCATAGAGCCAACCATTGTAAACTATCCAACCAATTAGTGTATAACAAATGTTGCAATCAATCACATACAAGTACATAGTGTGTCACGGCACAGATGATATGTATGCTGAATAATACTAAATCGATGTCTCGTATAAGAATGCAATATTTTTTTATTTGAAAATATGGTCCAAACAACCTATATATACTTGCAGTTCTATATGTAAGCATGTTTTCAAAACCAAAATCTTTGTTTTCACACAACAAATCCCATAATCCTATGAATAGGAGTGTGGTTCAACCAATTTTGTATCCAACCCCTACCATCCAATACCTAACACACAATTTCTAATATCCAAAATTTTGAAAATCCGGTTTTTCTAAATCTACACTCTAATGCCGGAAAAAGGAAATTAGATGGAGAATTTTTATATTTCTACCCTTTTTTTAGATACTCCATTGTACATTGGAATTTTCTCTTTCGTCCCTAAATCCTTTTCAACTTTTCCAAGTACAATGCGCATAAGGAGGTTTATTCTTAAATTTTAAAACAGAATTATTTTAAGAGCAAGTTTTGTTTACTATCAACAAGGTATGGAAATAGAAATTCCAAAGCTAAAATAGTGTTTTCCCATGTTGTTACCTATGTTTTGTATACTGTCACCCTTATTGAATAGAAAGATTAATATTCACTAACACATCGGCGCTCCTTATGCTAAGCATGTGGAACTTAAAAATTAGAAATTTTCTCATTTTCCGAAAAAAAAATCTTTTTCCCCTTCCAATCAAATTTTGCAAAATAGTTTGAAAATCATAATTTTTCAAAAGCTTTTGAACATAATTTTCAAAAGCATCGACCTTTACATCTTTAAAACAAATCAATACACATCTTAACATAATTGGGATTCAGTCAATGAGTTAATGCATATGATTAACCTTAGCACTGACTAGTTAATATTAGATTTTGAAAACATTTTCTTTTATTTCAACATGACAAACAACACACATCACATTTATAAATTTTAACTTTTAAGGCATAAGGATAGTGACCCATGGTTTCAAAGCAACCCTTCCTTATCCTTCGCTTGCTAAAATTCTAAATGTTTTTGGATTTAAGCATTCTTTATTTTGTAGTTACCGACTTAATTAATTTCCTAATTTATTTTATAAACTCCCAGCATTTCTAACATTCATCGCTAGTTAAGTGTCCATATGAGATTTCTTCATTTAGATTATTTCCCAATATATATAACAGTCAATGTTCATCTGGAAAATCAGTACAGTAATAAAATAGGAACATATCTTATATTGTATCGTACGCTTGTTGGAAGCCGCCCTTTAACATCAACTAGTATTAATGATGTTGTGGCCTTATCACTTCACACTCTATTAAGATGGACATTTCTAGTATGTCATTCTAATATAACCCACATGTCTTAACTCACCTATTTGGCTTCTAATAAATAAGGTTTATACATTAATTATTACAACCGACATGGGACAAACAGAGCATTCCCATATTGTAGTGGGTAAGAAATAAATACTATGCACATTTAGAATAACTTATTGAAAAATTGGCTTAGCGGAATAACTTTCCAACTACCTATCTTGCCTTCTTAAATCCTGAGTCTATCAACTTCCCCTATGTGTGTTCGTTGTCTCATTACCCTCTTCTCCAATTATATTAGTTTCTTCTTTTAATCCAAATCCCTTGATAGTATTCAAATTTTGATATATATTTTATTTATTTTGATCTTTCATATGAGTATACTCTAGAACTCGCAGAAGAGTACTCGGATACCATCCATCATTCCTTTGTGGATTCTTCTTATGGCTTTCACACATATATAATAAAATGTTCCTAAGTTCATACTAATATTCCTTATATTCAATAGGGATTCCTTGTCGCTACTATGCGAGTATTCGTAATTATTTTATTCATAGACTTACTTCTACCCCGTCTTACCAAGGTAGTCATCCCTATCTACTCTATATCAAAATTGTTTTGGTTTTCACCACTCCTTATAAAATTAAAACTTCACAGTCATGAAGTACTTAACCTAAAAAATTTAAATTTGAAAATATAGACTTAACCACTTTTTATTAACTTCAAAAGCCAATGTTAGCAATTTAAAAAGATCCTTTTCATAAATTAGCACATTATTTCATTCTTTTCAAATAGCAAGAGTTAAGATTTTATTACATGAATAGTCATTAAATCAATTTTCCATTTTTAAAATTGAGATTTACATTTTAAAAATGTAGGATTTTTAACTCAAACCATTTATTAAGTTTTGTAATAAAAAACCCTTGTTATACCAAACCATTTTTAAAAATGCACCCTTATAGTGTTTTCGAAACAACTTTTCTAACTCTAAATAATAAAATTTGGAGTAGACAAGGAGAATTTTCATCCTATTATTTTTCTACTACTCTAGCTATTTGTACCTTCAACCTTAGCGGAGTTTCCTATTGCATATGATGGGGACTTCTAAAAGATATGGGCAACTACTGTACATATTTATGGAAATTATCCATTTTTCCTTTGTTTTGACCTATGTTTCTTACATTGTGCTTAACTAGATTACTAGCATTATTTTAATATAAATTTCTAATGTTGTTCCTATTTAAATTTTCTAATATTGCGACTATTCAAATTTTTCTACATAAATGGCTTATACTTATATAGCACTTTTCTCTTTTATTTGATCGTTCTTTTTATTAGATCATTGCAGTGCGTTTTCTACCTAAATGGCTTCTACTTATATAGCACTTTTCTCTTTTATTTGATTAGTCTTCTTATTGGATCATTGTAGTAAGTTTGCCTACTGTGGGCTTTTCTTCATTAACATTAAAAGAGATACTCAATGTATAAATCTATTTTGGTTGTTTTTATCCATATTTTTCTTATACGAGAATATTTTTCCTATCTTCATTATCGGGCATTCTTATCCTTCCATTATCTTTACCCATTTAAATCAAGTACCATTTCCATTTATCCACTCTTTAAAATGAATCTTTTTTACAAAAATAGAAAAATCATCGAGCCAAACATAAGTTCTCTTTTCCATTCATTTAAAAAGGAAAGGTCTCGTTTATCAAAAACCCATTTATTGAAATTTTTAAACCCAGCCAGTTTTAGACTTCACTAGGAATGTCAAAATAGGTCCTTAATTTAAATTTTCCAAAATTTATGGCTTTTTCAAAATAGCTTTCCGGTGATAGGGTCCTTCTATTTTTTAAATAGATACTTTTAAAACTACTTCAAATATTTCCATAAAATATAAAACCTTTTATTAAATTCTTTCACATTGGGACAGAGTCAAAACTGGATTTTGGTTGTCCTTTCTTTTGGGTTTTTCTTCTTTTCCCTTTATTCTTAACCACTTCTTATTAAGATTATTTATTAAAAATTCGGCTATCACCTTGTGGTGGTTAATGCACACCTTCTTGTGAGAACTTGATCACTTCTATTTATACTTTACGTTTGGATATTAGAAACATATAGGTTCTTACTTCCATTTATTTAGAGGTTGTATATCTTCAATCGACAATCCAGTAAAATCCACAATCATGAGGCAACTTAGGCCTAACAAAGGAGTCAACTACCATATAGCTTCTAACATATATACCAACTACAACTACTACCTTTGTATCAATATTATTCCTTAGATATCAAGTTGCTTTGTCAATTAAAAGCATGAAACAGAAGACCGCTCCATCTACCATTTCCATCTTGGATTGATAGTTTGTCCCTCTAAATCTACATATGGGTTGTAATGTGGAATGGATCGGAATATCATTTTGGTAACTGGCAAATTACAGACTTTATCCATAACACTGGTTTATGCCGATTGATTTCTTAAGTGTTATGTCTACAGTTCATAGGATTATCCATTTAACTCAAACTATGCATACGATATTCCAACCTTTATCCAAGGTATAACTATATATGTGTGTGTATATAAATGTTGTACTACCCAAAAGGAAACCTCAACCACTTAATACTTCTCAAATATGGAGGATGCAAATCCAACGACCATTTAACACCTCAACATCGAAGTGGGCCCTCCATACCGTAATCGATAGTCAAGTGGTCCTAATTATGAAGGCCGATGACCACTAGATATGAGTTTATAGTTTAATTAGCCATATTACTAATGCATCTCAAAGACTTATCTGTGGGTTAACTAACTCACATCTGATAAACAAATAATTAATTAACTTTGAGGTCCTTGCATATCCCATATGGGTACTATATAAGTAGGAAGACATCAGGGTGTAACCCAAGTCTTTGCTAATGACTGCTTTGGACCGCTAGTAGTCAAAGCCTATAAGTCAGCCCTACTTCAAACTACCAGCCTATCAGCAACACTAACATAACCCTTCGACCTCTACAACCATAATCCCATTTAGACTTACTTAATATAAGTCAAGGAAAATGCACACTCCAGTTAATTAATGTCTCTTATTTTAAAATGAATCAGACCTGATTTCCTAATTAGGCTTGGTCCTGGGTATTAAGATTTCTTAAAAAAGGAGGAGGAAAACCCAACAGTCATTTAATACCTCAATCCCTCGAAGTAAGCCCCTTGAAACCCCTAAATGTACCAAGGCATTTAGTACGTCAAATCAGAGGCAAACCCTTGGTATATTTTCCTATGTCTAACGCAAATGTGTATTTCCCTACTCTATGGGTCGTATATTTGGAGATGTCCCATATTAGTAGTACTTAAACCCAACTACTGGTAGCCTCTAGGTGAAGGGTAGACTTCTGTTCTATAACTCTACTTACCTTGCTTCCCAACCCATACTAAACCAAGCCATTTATCCTAAACCTAAATATTGGGGGTAGGCCCACTGACTCTGCCCATCATAAACGTGTTATTGAGGCCATATAATTCACATTATGGAAATTATTATGCCTCCTAAGTTCATTTATTAATATTCATTTATTTACTTGTTATAAGCTTATTGTAACAATCCGCACATCCAAACACACTGACCCAATGCCTGGAGTGACTTTCAAACTCGTGTCATGCCAAAAAGTACAGGCTATCGGATTTTTAAAACTGCATGGCACAGTTATAAGGATAAAATATAAGACATTCTACAATTTCAGATTTCACAGCGAAAGGCAATAAAATATAAATATAGAAAATAATCATCTCAGAAAATATCCCAAAAAAACACAGTCTCAAAATATACGTAATAAAAAATCCAAAGTTTACAAATTAACTGCATACATCTGATAGGTACTAAATACAATAGATAGTTACATAGAGAATAATGAAGAATAATATGCAACACCAATGCCAAGCTCAATTCTCTATGTGATAGATCTTGGCCAATCACCTACAGCCCTATCCTTCTATGGTGGGGGGAAAAGGAAAAGGGTGGGTTAGATAAAAGTCTAGTGAATGAATTGTAATACTAATATATGGTGTGTTACCCTGCCTTTTGGACAAAGCCAGGATATCAACAAATTGGCTAAAAAAGGATGGATAACAAGGTTTGGAGATCGATAGGAAAACATGGCTATGATCGATACCGTCAAAATTGGACCAAGCTCCAATCAAGGTGGGATCGATTTGGAAAGATGAACAAGGCTTGGAGAGGCTACATTTCAAATTTTAGGTCAAACAGAGTTCGTGTGATCGAGATAAGGATGGATTAATATTCATGGAAAGTAGGTTCGTATCGATGCTTTTGTATCGATCAGGGTCGGTTTCGTATCGATGCTAGGCGCATCGCCTAGATGGATATGAGTTTCGTATCGATTCACATGTATCGGTTGGATGGCAGAACGTGACAATGTACTTCGTATCGATCGTGGTTGGGATCAATACGAAGAGTGAGGTAATAGTTAAAGGGGTTTGGAAAACATTTCGTATCGATCATATGGAGTCGATACGGACCGATGGACACGAAGAAGGCAACAGGCAAGGGATCGATACAAAGAAGGCGTTCACATCATCGATACGAATAAAGGCGTTTAGGATCGATACGAAGGCAATGGACTTGGATCGGTGGATACGAACAAAGACCCAGTTGATGGATACGAAAGCATGTGTTCTGGGATCGGTATGAACGAGGCAGCAGGAAGAACAGGGGACCGATATGAAGAGGGCAGCGGCTAATCGATACGAAGGAGGAATGGATTGATGGACATGAATAAGACCACAGGAGCAGAAGCATGGATACGAAATCCATGCATACGAAGCATTCAGCCCACTCTCAAATGCCAACTTGGATCGATTATAATTCTCATTCTACAAGTCCAAATGCTATGAAATTTTCATAGGATCTTCCTTATACAATCAAGAATGTTCGTGATCGATCTCAACTTGATTGGACCATTTTTGGATCGATACGAATTGTACATGGATCGATCCAAAATCACTCTGGATCGATCCAGCGGGCCCACCTACGCAAAAGAAAAGGTATTCCAGGTTTTGAGGCGGATATTTTCGAATCTACACCTATAAATAGCAGTCCTATGGAAACTAAAAGGGGATCTTCATTTGCTCTGGATGCAGAAACTCTGCTATTTTGTTCGTTGATATTTAAAGGTTTGTAATTGTAATCTCAATATAAAAGGAATAAAAGGATTGATTCAAAGTAGATGTAGGCCGGAGATAGCCGAACCACCTAAATCTTTTGTTCTTTCTTGCTTTCTTACATTTTAATTTTGAATTTTCTTCATTTTTATTCTCTACTTTATCTGGATCTGAGATCTATGTTTGGATATTGTGGATCTGTGTGTAAACATTAGTACTTCCATTACTTCTGGGTTTGGGACCAATTTTGGTACAAACACTTTGGTGCTTTCACTGAAAAGGACTAGCACCAACTACATCAGATTTGGAAAGCTAAAGGATCAGATCTAGGAGGAACCATTGCCAAGCAATCAACCAGAAGACAAAGAACGGAGAGGAGCCACCACGAAGGAAGCCAAGATGCATCCTCGGGAGCTAATCAGACTTCAGTTTTCATCACTAGAGACAAGATGGAGATAATGATGGATGCTATGTAGGAAGGAATGCTGAAAAGGCAAAAAGAAGTAATGCAGAACCTTGTCGGATAGTTTGGGTAGGCAGGAACAGCTGGAGCTGCTGGAGTTCAAATCCACGAAGCTAGAGCAGCAAAAACAGAGGCAGTTTAGAATCAGGACCGAGAAAATGCAACAACCAGGATGTAAGACAGAGCAAGACCATCGGGAGCAGCTCCTGTGCTCGGCGGCATGCCCCCGAATCTTGTTAACTCGATGCCAGAATGGATACCGGACTACGCTGTGCAATTTGGAGATGATGGGATATGAACGCTCATCCAGAAAGAAAGGCTTCAGGATTCCCTCGCGAACTCGGGGGGGGGGGGATGTTGGAGATGGTAGGCAGAGGGTACAATTTGATGACAATGACAAATTAGCGGACGTGATCAAACGGGCTATAAAGGGAGGATTGTTGAATAGAGACCTGGAGGATGTGAATAGGAGTCCTTTTGCTCCTACTATCAGGCAAGCTAGGAACCCACCAGATTTCAGACTACCAACGCTGGAGATGTACGATGGGAGAACATGTCCTGTTCTTCATTTGTCGAGGTACATGAGACACATGTAAGTGCTAGGGGCATCGGAGGAAGTCATGGCACAATGCTTCCCTTTATATTTGATGGATATACCAGCATTATGGTTCAGACAGTTGGTGAGTGGCTCTATTGGCGCATGGACGGAGCTGATTGAGAGGTTTATGAGGCAATTTCGGGTCTACATAGTCAGACCCAAGAACGTGATGACTTTGACATCGATGAAACAATGGAAGGAAGAGTTGCTTAGGGACTTCTTAACCAGATTCAATGCAGCAGTGGCTTCGGTGGATCGACCTGATCCATTGATGGTTTTGATGGTGGTAGTCTCAGGAATTACAGATAATTCGGATTTCAAGATATCGCTGGAACGGGATCCGCCGATGGATCTTGGGGAGTTCTACCATGAAGCGGAAAGATTTCTAAGGCAAGAAGATGCACAGGCTAAGAGAGAAGGGAGAGAGGCTGAAGCTTATGCAGTGAAAGGTGGAGGTCCACCCAAGGAGGATCCAAACAAAGACGATAGAGGCAAAAGGAAAATGAATGACAACGGTAGCACTTCGAAAAGGCCACGGAGGGAGTCAAAGTTTTCTTCTTACATAGATTTAACTGAAACTCTGGAAAGGATTTACTTGGATACTCTAGGGCGCCACCAGTATCGAAGGCCGACAAAAAGGGAACCCTTTGAATACGAGCGGGCATCGGGAAAGCATTGCCTATTCCATAAGCTCGATGGGCAGAGCACGAACGATTGTAGGCATTTGAAGAATATCGTTGAGGAGCATGTGAGGAATGGTCATTTGAAGCAATACATAAGGAATCGAGCTGTGGCAGTGGAACAAGAGCGGCCACTGCCCACCTCGAACGAAGATGGCACTGGATCTAGGATCGTCAGCTTGTTATCAACTGAATGGATTTATCGCTTTGAATAAGTAATATAACTCGGAGTAATACGACTAAGTCACTTACACATGTATGGGATCAAGGACAGTCCCTAGGCATGATCTGAGATGAAGAAAACCGTGATGCTCGGGTCTGTGAAATCTTGTTTTCTTTCTATTTTTCAGCAAACTTTGGTTTCTTCCTTGGTTCTACGGACATTTATTTAGTTATTCCTGGTTGTACAGACTTTTATTTTGTTAATCGGACTTTAGGATGATTGGATTTGGATTAATGTAATAAATAATACAGGTCACGCGATTACGGTCCCGACCGGAGAGACGGGGCAGTAATCGCAAGTTACGAGTCCCTTCGCCGAAGTGCGATGGAATGGACTCAGACACAAAATAAAAGTCCTCGACCGGAGAGTCCGGAGAATATAAATTCCTTGACCGGAGAGTCGAGGCCGGAGAATATAAAAGTCCTCGACCGGATTGTCGAGGCTGGAGAATATAAAAGTCCTCATTCGAAGAGTCATGGTCGGAGAATATAAAAGTCCTTGACCGAAAAATCGAGGCCGAAGAATATAAAAGTCCTTGACCGGAGAGTCGAGGCCGGAGTAGGATAAAACAACCCGGCAAGGTCTATGGATTTGAATTTAGACCCAAAGAGGTCATGGATTCAGATTTTAGCTTCGGATGGCTATGGAACTGGCTAAGGATTTGGTTACTGAATTAGGAATCGACTCGGAGCAGTCACGGATTTGGATAAGGGTATGGCTGTGGCACTTGGATGGAATGGTTAGACAATGGATTCGATTATGGATTAGATGATATGGCTATGGATGGAATATGGACTTTGGATGTTGGATTTGAAGCTATTCAAAACACGCCTTCCTATCAGAAGGCATGTTTTGGGGGGAAAATGTTACCCCACCTTTTGGACAAAGCTAGGATATCAACAAATTGGCTAAAATAGGATGGATATCAAGGTTTGGAGATTGATAGGAAAACATGGCTATGATCGATTCCGTAAAAATTGGACAAAGCCTAATAAAGGTGGGATCGATTAAGAATGATGAACAGGGCTTGGAGAGGCTACATTTTAAATTTCAGGTCAAATGGAGTTCGTGTGATCGAGATATGGATGGATCAATATTCTTGGAAAGCAGGTTCGTATCGATACTTTCTATCGATCAGGATCCGTTTCGAATCGATGCTAGGTGCATCGATTGGATGGATATGAGTTTCATATCGATATGCATGTATTGATTGGATGGTAGAACGTGATAATGTACTTCGTATCTATCGTGGCTGGGATCGATACAGAGAGCGTGGCAATAGTTAAAGGGGTTTGGAAAACATTTCGTATCGATCATATGGAGTCGATACAGACCGATGGACACGAAGAAGGTAGCAGGCAAGGGATCGATACGAAGAAGGCATTCACAGGATGGATATGAATAAAGGCATTTAGGATCGATACAAAGGCAATGGACTTGGATCGGTGGATACGAACAGAGACACGGTTGATGGATACGAAAGCATGTGTTCTGGGATCTGTATGAATGAGGCAGCAGGAAGAGCAGGGGATCGATACGAAGAGGGCAGTTGCTAATCGATACGAAGAAGGGAATGATTGATGGAAATGAATAAGACCACAGGAACAGAAGCATGGATACGAAATCCATGCATACAAAGCATTCAGCCCACTCGCAAATGCCAACTTGAATCGATCATAACTCTCATTCTCCAAGTCCAAATGCTATGAAATTTTCACAGGATCTTCCTCATGCACTCAATAATGTGCGTGATCGATCTCAACTCGATTGGACCATTTTTGGATCGATACGAATCATACATGGATCGATCAAGAATCACAATGGATCGATCTAGCGGGTCCACCTGTGCAAGTGAAAAGGTATTCCAGGTTTTAAGGTGGATATTTTCGGATCTACACCTATAAATACCAGTCCTATGACAACTAAAAGGGGATCTTCTTCTGCTCTGGATGTTGAAACTCTGCTATTTTGTTCATTGATATTCAAAGGCTTGTAATTGTAATCTCAATACAGAAGGAATAAAAGGATTGATTCAAAGTGGACGTAGGCCGGAGATAGCCGAACCACTATAAATCTAGTGTACTTTCTTGCTTTCTTACATTTTATTTTTTCTATTTCTTCATTATTATTCTCTACTTTATCTGGATCTTAGATCTGTGTTTGGATATTGTGGATCTGTGTTTAAGCACTATTGCTTTCATTACTTCTGGGTTTATGACCAATTTTGGCACAAACATGGTGATCACACACAATTGACTTCATTTATAGTCTACCTGACCTAGGGTGTCCTACTTGTGTTATGGACTTACTTATTAGGGTTGGCACATTAACCAAAGGAATATTTTTGCAAATACAGCTGCGCACAAACATTTTGTAGAGGTTTATACTTAGCAGTTGATCTACTTATCGAACTACTAATCAACAATGGATCGTACTGATCAACAACGGATCAAACTAATAACCTCCGGGACTGCTCCTAACATAACATCACATAAAATATCACCATTGGGACTAGATTACCCAATCTATGACTACAACGTATTGCACTTACACAATGGGTGGATCTCGCAATGCCGACTTGCATGAAAGAAAACTTAGGGTCTACTAAAGCATTTATGCCCAAGAACTCAATGGTAATGCCACTTATTACACATCATCGGGAATCCACCAACAGTGTCACATCCTTATCGTTGGATGCGCTAAGAAACCATCGTTAGTGCTAGACCATGCATCGCACTAGACATCCATTAACAGTATTACATATACCAAGGAACCACATTTTATGTTATGTGCTTAGCACACCCTTATGATCGAACCACCTTATATCAAATATAAAATTTAGTGTTTAGGCTTAATTGCTCGCATACACATCCACCTTAGTCCCGTAGCATTTAAAAGTCAAGGATTGGGGAACTAAATTTCCTTACTTATAAAATCTATATACTGATATATATATATATAGTAATTTGTATATATAAACCTGGGGCAAGGGCCAAGATTCAATATGCGCCTAAAATTCGCTAATCAGTCGACCGCTATAGTCGACCGCCTCCTAATATAGCGGTCAATTGCTTGTTGTCGACCAGCTAAATTGAGCCTGTTGACTGGTTGGGTTTTGATTACAGTAAAATAATTATTTTCCTTGGTTAATTTTGACTGTATTTTTAACAATGAATCATATTTTGTTCAACTGTGGTTTTCTCTCAACTTTTGACTAGATTTCACCTATTTTTTTTAAGCCTACAACTCTGTATATAATTCGAATAATTTTTGTGTATAACTTATAATTTCATTTATGCGATTTCAATTCATCTATTTCATATTCACATATGTATATTTATATCTCAAAATCAGTTTAGGGTGAAATCAAAAGGGTACATACATACTGAAGTAGATAGAGGTTATATCTATATGATATATCATTCATATCTCAATATAATTGCAATTTAATGAATAAATAATATTTAGGTTTCAAAAATCTTCAAATAATCTTCAATTAAACTTCTATCTCAAATTTAAATCATTTAATTTATAGATCAAATAGATAAATAAATAAACTCAATTACATTTAAATTATCATATTTAATAATAAACCCACTCACCTCTTATAAGCTTTTTACCTTTTAATCTGACTTGAATCTCCCCTTCTTTGATTGTTGATCACTCATTTTCGTTTAATTTTAATCTTAAATTTTATTTTTGTTTTGTTTCAGAAAATTTTGAGGAGACAGAAGTTTAGAGAGTACTATGAAAATTAGGGCTCTCTGAATGATTACTGTGAAGGCTAACATCATATTTATAAGTGTAGTTGTTAGCTGACATTTTGATCTGGCTATATCCGTATTGATTGGATAAGTTAGATTCGACTATCATCAAGGCTAGTAAGTCCACAACGATGATTGTAGGGTCTAGAAGTCAAGTACACATGGTAATATGAAGTCGTGGTCGAACGAAATCAAGAGATATGCTATACAAAACGTTCTAAGTATGGAATATTGTTTAATATAGAAGAGGGATCGACTATAATCACTCTCAATCATAGGGATCATCATATTTCAGCCAAACAAGTGCAACTCAAGGGAAAAAAATCAATATCTCAAGATCCATAAGTCCAATGCACATGAAATTTGGGGAACAAGATGTAGGGATCTTAGTGTAACACTCCTAATTTTAAATAGCATTATTCATGAGATTTAATTAGGCAATAAAATAGAATAATGTAGAGACTAAAGTGATAAGGGAATTGAGATTTGAAAACAAATTATGGTCATGCCATAACTAAATGAATCTATAAGAATGGTTTATAGGTTAAATACTTAAGAGAATAAGGTAGGGGCAATATGGGAATAGCCGAACCCATAACCCCTAAAACTCCTTACAACATTCTCATTCTCATTTACATTTTTACAAAAACAAAAACATAAATAAAAGGAAAAACAAGGCCGGCCATAACCCTAAGTGAAGAGGAGCTGAAAAATCAATTAGAGGCTAAGATTCAAGCTAGGAAGATTAGAGCAAGAACAAATCTCAAGTTTCCTCATCCAAATAAAGTGAATAATGATCTAAACAATCTCATATAAGTCATCTTGAGTGTTTTAAATTTGGGTTTGAGGTTTAAACCATATGATTGGATGAATGGTGATATATTTTGATTTAAATGCCATGTTATAATTTCACACAAGGATTTTGTGAAATAATCTAGTTCTGTTTTAAGGCTAAAATCATGTAAAATGATTTCCAAATGCCATGATTTTAGAATATGTTATGTAAAACATTATTTTGGAGATTGGTTTAAAATTTCATAATATTCCAAGCTATGGATAATTTATTATGAATTTTCTATGAGTGGAAATAGTGAATTTTGGGTTTAAATTATTTAAGGCAATTAAATAATGTTTTCGGGTCTGAAATTTATATATGTTAGAAAACATTTTTAATATGAATTATTTTGATTTTTGGGATTTTTTTAAGTGTATTACTATGGATAATAAATTTTTTAAGTTAGAGGACTTAAATGTTTTATTAAGGAGAAGGGCTTAAGTGTTAAGTTATTTCAAATCCAAATTTGATTTCGGCAGCAAATTTTGAAAAAGGAAACTGATAAAGTTTTCTAAACTAATAAGATTGAGACAAATATTAATGGTAGGTGGAAAGTATTTTCTTTAATAAACAAAAGTGTAGTTTTTATCGAAATTACCTCTCTGCCACTTAATCCTGCTAGCTTTTGACTTCATACACACCCGCCTCTAACCCTTCCACATCCATTCGGTGCCAATATACATGGTATCAAGCTAGTGGTACGATGTGTATTGGACCTATGTGAAAGATAGCAAAGGTATCGAAAACATGCAGGCATAAGGGGTGAAGTTGTATTTCTAGGTTTCGAATCTATAAACCTACCTTTGATTTAATGTCTTCGAAAGAGTTGCTACTTTTGAACCCCCTCGATACCCTAGCTGCTGCATTAGAACCTTTCGCCTTAGTAAGAGGCCACTTTTATAACTCTTTGAATCAATGAGTTCGGAGGGTAGGGTTTCAAATCGATAGAAGCCGCTTTTCTTTTAACTTATACATGCAAAAGGGTTGTTGCCGCTCCCATACCTTTAGACATAGTTGAAGCTTCTTATTTAAACCCAAGTACACATGCGGAAGTATGTTGCCGTCAACATAGGTCTTTCAAAAGGGTAGCTTTCGAAAGTTTTTCGTTATATACTTTGAAGTTTGTTTTGTTTTCAATCAATGGTTTCAAATATGATACTATTAATTGGTTTCGAAGCTATGCTTCTATGACTTTTTATTTGAACCTAATGCTTTTGAAAGGTATGTTCTAAGTGTTTCGAAAGGAATGTTCTAAGTGTTTCGAAAGGCATGTTATTAAATGTTTTGAAAGGAACATTTCCAAGTGTTCGAAAGGTATGTTGGATGGTTTCGAAAGAGAATGTCTAAGTTTTAAGTAATGATACAAAGTATATAGTCGAAAGCCTTAGTTTTCGAAATAAAGAACCCTAACTTATTTTCGTAAACACGTGGCAATATAAAAGAGTTTCGAAATGGCATTTAACCTTGAAATTTTAGAGGAAGCTTTCTTTGCTAAAAATAGTAATGGGTTAGGGGTATTAACCAAATTTCATTTGATAATGATTACAAGGTATTTAACCATGGATGTTTATGTTGTTGTGTTATTTAATCAGTTATCATGTATGCTTGTGTAATCATATTCACTTCATTATTAACCCATAACAGCATTTTATGATGTTAAGGGGAGAATAACAGGCCAGGTTGACCCAGTAGTGAATATACATTGAATTAACTCATGTGTGAGTAGAATTGCATCCAAGAGGTAAGATAGACCAGAATATAGGATGCCCAAGACTGGTCAAAAGATTATTTTTTAGACAGGTTCTTAGTAAGTCTATGAAACCTATGTTATGGAAATTCTTATTGGCAGGGACCAATAGTTTTTAGAAATCCCATGGAAACTATGTCCAGAACAGGTTGTTGATAGAGATCAATAGGTTCATAGTCAGCCCATAAAAACTATGACATGGGAGATGTTATTGGAGAATCCAATAGGTTCATAGTGACCCCATGAAAACTATCATTGGATAATGTTAATGGTAGACACCAATAGGTTCTTAGTGAGTCCATAAAAACTATGAAACCGAACAGATAGTTCGTAAGCTTGGAACAAATTATTAGTTAGACCATGAAAACTAATAGGTTAATAGCGACCCTAGAAACTATAACATGAGACAGATAGTCAGGTGAATAGGGTTGGGATATCCAGGGGATATTGCATGTTTGTTTGAATACCATCGTGATACATTTTATTTGTTATGTCTTAAACATTGTGGATGTAAGCGCACAGTATATGGTTATTATAAATTGGGTTAGGATACTAGTAAGGGGAAAACCCATTCTGCTAAGTGGCGTGGTCTCACTAGATATCTATTGGTTCAAGATGGTAGATTATTACACACACCAGACTTTTTGCCTGACTCGAAGTTTATGATTTCCCCTTAAACTATCGGGCGCTCAATTAATTTTGAGTAGTTTTAGAGTTAAGGTTTTCTGGTTCTCCTTTTGAAGAATAAGCTTCTGGAGACATGCAGGAGTCAAAGTTGTTTAGTGCCTATATTTAGACTCCGATCAACCAAAGGAGGCATCATCATATGTCACTCTTGGCATATTTTGTAGTAAATTGTAATTTCTCCGAACGTGGCTTATGTATGGGATTATGTAATGAATCTGAAATGCTATTTGTAA
Organism: Allium fistulosum; assembly: GCA_030737815.1. Lineage (NCBI taxonomy): Eukaryota > Viridiplantae > Streptophyta > Magnoliopsida > Asparagales > Amaryllidaceae > Allium > Allium fistulosum. The sequence goes on along the minus strand of CM060904.1, from coordinate 1,244,082,066 downwards.
TGAAATGAGAAATTAATTTTAAATTGAGTTTAAATTTTTTGTCCATATTCATGTGTTTCTGGTATATAAATGTATCTAACATTACCGCATTTGGTCACTGAGAATTAATAACTATGTATGACTGCAGCATCCGTAGCGATTAGTTTTGGGCCTCCAAATGGGTGATGTTACACCTAGGGACCCTACCCTAGGGATCACACCTCAAAAGGATTATGCAAGAGGGTTTAGTCATCTTCTCTCTATGGAGATCAGCCTAAATCAGGAAGCAACACACTTTACAGCAATGATCGAGCAATAACTCAAGTTGTACTAATTAATTTGTATGAGACTTGGAGGCTAAGCATATTACAACATGGAGAAGCTCCCATAGGGATCACATCCCCAAATTTATCCAAAATAGCGATCGGCATCGATCCCTATTTCTTGGGATTTGGGTCATGCAATCCCTCTTATGGGTCCATATTGTTTTGGAGATCCTTCTGTCGAATTTTCAGGGAGATATTTCGCCATCTTCCTCTAGAAAGACAGGTTGGTTGTTCATTTTTGGGACTTTATGCTACTTATTGCTTTGTACTCTATTGTAACTAAGGATTTTCATTCGATCCTTATTGTACTCACTTTATAAAGTGATTAATAAAGCTATCTATTCAAAGTGGACATAGGCAAACAACGCCGAACCACTATAAATCGTTGTGTTCTTGGTATTGCTTTGATTTCATGTCATTTAATTACTTGTTTCCTCTGTTTTTATTTTATATTCTTCATTTATTTCTCCACAAAATCTCTATTGGGTGTTTGTACCAATTTTTGACGTAAACATTTTAGTGCTTTCACTGAGAAGGAGATTCTCAGTCCTATTTTCATCCCTTTACTGCTACTGGATTGCATAAATCCCCAAAAAAATTCATAGTTATCTTCAAGAAGCTTATTTGTTCTATTTAGATTTGCAAAAGTCTAAGGAAACTATCAACAATAGTTAGGAACACCTATTCTACCTCTCAAAATGCTGAAGGAAACGAGAACGCTAGTATCCTGCAAGGAGACCCGAGCAATCTACTAGTAGATGTGAATGCTGCCAATCCATTAGATGTCCAGGATTCAGACGATCCCATCACAAGAGCTGATATCAAAAATTTGACAAGAGAGATAGCAAATAGCTGCCGACATTTGAACCAGCAGATTCAAGCCAATATCGATCTAATGAATCAACTCTAGGAGCAATAGTATGGGAAAACTAGGAGAGAGCCAACCCCTTATTCTATATGGGAGAGTTCTACTTCATCAGATGATTATCATAGACATATACATCGCAGAATTGACGGATATCACGCAAAAGCTTCTGGACATCAACGGGCAAACCAACCTTGCTTGCTGAGACCGATTGGTGCCGATCCCTCTTAGGGATCGAGCCCGATCGATTCTCTAGAGGAGGATGCATGCCTCTTCATTTTGGGGAACAAGCTGGAGCTACTATGATTTATTTGGATGCTAGGGCTCAGGTGGATGCAGACCAGTTACCTCCTTGGAATGACGGTAGAGTGAACGTACGTAATATACATTATGAGCATGTTGAGCTAAGAAGGCATGGAACATCCCATAGACATCGACCAGATCATTCACATGAGGTGGAGCATGACTACCGCTTGGCTCCACCCATCCAAACACCAGACTTGTCGGGTATGGTTAGATAGCTAGTAGGGAAATTGAAGACTTGACCAATAATGATTGGGGGATCTCGAGAAGCCATACCCCGTTCACCGACAATATCTTACATGCGGATTATCAAGGAGGTTTCAGCATGCCATCAATGCCTGCTTAGGTGGAAAAAACTGACCCTAGGCAGCACATCATAAGATATGAATAACGATGGATTCCGCACGAGTTGATGATGCCACAAAATGCAGATATTTTTTCTATTACTCTCTGGCATAGCAACGATGTGGTTTACGAGATTACCCCATGGTCAATCTCTAGATTTGAAAATGTAGTAATAAAATTTGTGGAGCAATTCTGTATGCACGTAACTCGCCCTAAAGACGTGATGTCCCTATCCAACGTGATCCAGGCTCCGAGAGAATGTTTGAAAGATATTTGAAGAGATTTCATACGACCGTCATAGAAGTCAGTTACCCGAATGAACATTCAATATTGATGGGGGTAACAAGAGGGATTGATCCAAAATCTGACTTTGGCGATTGGCTATCTGGAAAACCACCTGCAACATTGGACCGTTTCTATGCGAATGCAACTCGGTATTTGGGGAAAGAGGAAGCTAGATTCTCTGGGAAGAAGAATGTTATAGGACCAAGTGGAGAGGGAGTACAAAGTAACATTGCAGTGAAACCATTTGGGGAGAGTTTCGGGAAAGTTCAGTAAATGTCCAAAATAAACTGAATCAGCAAAAGAAAGGTGGTGATCGGAACTGTGAACGAAAGAGGGATTCTGGAAGAGGAAATCCTAAGATTCTGAAACGATAACGTCTACCTGTCTACATGCATTACCATGCAGTATAGGAAGCCACCTCCAAAAGAATCGACGGAGAAGCAGACTAGAAAATAATCCCGGTTCCACTAATGTTATGGTCATAACACGAATGAATGTAGGCATCTCTAGGATATTATTGAGAAACTGATTCGAGAAAGAAAATTACATAAATTTGTTAAAGGCCGGCAGGATGGCTGGCATCAGACATCTGACCACAATGGAGGACAAGCTCCGCACAGGGCCGAGGAGCCTGTGCAAGATGATGGAGGATTAGTGATCAATACAATAGTCGGAGGACCGCATCCAGCTTATAAGAGTTGGCATAAGATGGAGCGCAATGCTAGCGTGATCAAGCATATGAATTTTGAAAGCTGTTTGAGTACAGAAGATGGAGCTTCGACAAAACAACAGTGTACAAATGCAGATGACATTGTGTTCGGAAATAGAGATGCAGACAAGATGGTGGTATCACAATTGACCCACTGGTCTTTTCAGCCATAATCGGTCCCGCCTTAGTAAGGAGGATTTTGGTTGATTGTAGAAGTTCCATAAATATAATTTTCAAAAGGACTTACTATCAAATGAGGATGGAAGCCAAGGACTTGAAACCGTCTAAAGCCCACATTCATGGCTTTAATGGTGCCGCGATTGAAGCTACCGGATATGTCAAATTGATTGTGAAGTTAGGAGAAGGTGATCGCAGGAGAGTGCAGATTCTACCATCTACTGTCTTGGATATTGACTCTCCATACAATGCTTTTCTGGGCCGATCAGCTGTAATGACCTTAATTTTGAGTAACATTATTTAGAAGATTTAATTGGATAAATAAAATAAAATAATGTTAATAGATAAGGGATCAGGATTTGTCAATTAATAAAGGGTCATGCCTTAATGAATGTATAAGCAAAAGTGAATTGAAAATAAGTAAGTAGGAGAAATATGATAAGGGTAAAATGGGAATATCCTTCATTCTAATACCCTAAAGCCTTCCATTCTCCATTCCTTATTCATTCTAACATTCACAAACAAGCTTAAAACCCTAAGAGCTCGGCCGGCCACAATAAAGACAAATAAAAAAGAAGATAAGCTAGGAATCAAGTAGAAAGCTTGAAGAAATTAATCAAAGGGAAAATCTCAACCCTCTTAACACCAAGCCAAGGTGAATAATTTGATTTACATCCCATTTGAGGAGTTATCGAGATATGGGTATGATACAATAGATACCATTATTAAAAGGAATGAGAAGTTCATTCACGAATTAAAACCTAAGATTGCTAAAGCAACTTGGCCATATATTAGGGATCTATGTGATGTAGTTGTTGAGATGGCTTTGAGGCACATGGAGATGCTCACTTTCGATGATAGTAACAGAGCAAGGGAAACTAAAAGTAGATAGAACCAGAAGAGAATGTTTTCCATAAGAAAGACACTTAGAAGGGAGGAGCATCAAGAAAGGGAAGCCCGAAGTAGTTTGCTATAAGTGCGATAAGAAGAGACATTTTGATCATCAGTGCCGGACAGGCAAAGGGAAGAAGGTTGCTAACAAGAAGGGAGTGAGATGCTTCAACTGTGATCAGATTGGACATTATAAGAACCAGTGCAAGGAACTATCCATTAATGGAAAAGGCAAAATGTTTGCATTGGAACCAGCTACCGCGAGACCCAAAGTTGAGGAGAAAGGAAAAGCTGTGTTGGGAGGTATGCTTTCGATTCATGGTGTATCAGTTAGAGTTCTATTTGATACTTATGCATCACATTCTTTTATATCTCATTGTTTAGTAGATAAGCTTAACTTAGAACCTTCATAACTAGTTACATCCTTAAAGATTGCGAATCCGATAGGAGGATATGCTACACTTAGGATGAGATGTGACCTGTTATAGTTCAAATTGTTAGGTCGTATATTTACTTGTATTTTGCATGTATTTGATTTTGTAGGGTTCAGAATTATTTTAGGTATGGATTGGTTAAGTAAGTATGATGCTAGGAAATTTTGCCACGATAGGAAAATATTACTTAGACACCCTAGTTGTAGTGATCAGGTTATTTCCTCCATAGAAACCCTAGCCTTGAGGGTAATGCTTTGTTGGGAGTTGTAAAGGCAGATGATGAGATGGATCGAGTTTTCGTTGTTCTGCAGATAACTTTAAGCCCGTAGTAAGGCTACTGACGAAATAAGCTATTGAGTTTCGAATAGATTTAGTACCAAGTACTAAACCTATGAGTGGACCGCCGAGTAGGATGACACCTATCGAGAAGAAGGAGTTAAAGGTGCAGTTGGTAGATTCAGAAGGTAAGAACTTTATCAGACAAGTAGTTAGCCTTGGGGAGTAGCCACAGTATTTGTAAGGAAACCAGACAGATCGTTAAGGTTGTGTATCAATTATCGTAGTTGAATGAGAAGACGATAAAGTATTGGTATTTGTTACCTAGAATTAACGATTTGTTTGACCAATTGAGTGGAGCCAAAGTATTTTTTCTGTTGGATTTGGCAACAGGGTTCCATCAGATTAGAGTAGCAGAGGATAGTATTCCTTTGACGGCGTTTAGGACAAGATATGGATCGTACAAATGGTTGGTGATACCGTTCAGACCAACTAATGCACCAGCATTCTTCGTGGACTTGATGAACAGAATCTTTCGAGAACATCTGGAAATATTTGTACTAGTGTTTATAGACGACATATTAATATATTCTAAGGATGAAAGGGATCATGAAGTTCACCCTAAAATAGTGCTTGAGACGCTAAGGCAGCATCAACTAAAGTCGAATTTTTCAAAGTGTCATTTCTGGAAGAAAGACGTTAAATTTCTTGGTCACATGGTTTCAGAGAAGGGTTTGTCAGTTGATCGGGATAAGATCGAAGTCATTGAAAACTGGAAGAGACTAGGGACGGTGACTGAGATCAAAAGTTTTCTTGGACTCGCTGGCTATTATCGAAAATTCATTAAGGATTTCTCGCGGATAGCAGCGCCTTTGACTAAGCTAACCAGGAAGGACATGAAATTTATTTGGTTAGACAAATGTGAGGAAGAATTCCTTAAGTTAAAGCATTTGTTGACCAATGCACATGTGTTAGTAGTTCTAGACGGGAATCAAGGATTAGTAGTGTATACTTGTAACACCCCTAGTTTCAAATAATATTATTCAAGAGATTTAATTAGCTAAATTAATAGAATAATCTAAAGATTAAATGGTTAAGGGATTGAGATTTGAATAAATAAGGGGTAGCCATGCCTAGTTAAATAATGAATTAAATGGGTTGAAAATGAAATAGGAGAGGGAAATTAGATAAGGGGCAATATTGGAATAAGCTACATCCTTATACCCTAAACCCTTCATAACATAATATTTCTCACGTTCACAATCTAAAACCTAATCCTAGGGGCCGGCCACCATTAAAGAAGAGTAAGGGGAAGAAAAGCTAAATCAAGAGGAAAATTTTAATTAAAATTCAATCCAAGATCAAACCTCAACTCCTTAACAACAAAGCTAAAGGTGAGTAATATGTTACATCTCATATTTTGATGTTTTCGGTTTCAAAGATTAGACCCGAATGATTTTGCAAAGTATATTGCCATGTTTTGAATGATAAAAAGAGATATATATATATATATATATATATATGCTTGTTGATGAATTATGCTTATTCATATTGATTTTATGATATGTTTTGGATTGAAAAAACTATCAAATGACATCCAAATGCCTTGCGATTCTAGTATATGATCAGAAATGTTACTCTAGAGATGGATTACAAGTTTTATAATTTTCTGAATCAACGTGGATTTATTATTAATTTTCTAGTAATGAAAGTAGATATTTGGGTTTAAAATTAATTACAGCAATTATATATATGTTTTGGGTCAGAAATTTAAATATGTTAGAAAACATATTAAAAGTTATTTATGAGGATTTTTATAGAATTTTCCTAAGTGTTTTAATAAATTTATAAAATTATTTAAGGTATGAGACTTAAATGTTTTATATGTTCATAAAAGGAGAAGGGGCTATTTGCAAATGTTTTAAAATGTTAATCTCTGAAATTCGGTAGCACCTTTCAGGAAAGATTTTGGAAAGTTAAGGCAACCAATTATAAGATGACAAATAAGTAGGTTAGTTGAAAAGAATTACCTTTTTAAGTTAAAATTCAGATTTTACAAGGTTTCGATGCTTCACCATCTTCGACAGCCACCTTTCGACTTAGTACCTCTGCCCCCAACCTAATTGAAACCAATGCACGTGGTATCAAAGACTTGGTACGTGCTGAATTGGACATAGGCGAAAGGTATAGGGTCGAAACTTTTTATGGATTTTAAATGGAAGTGTGTCTGCTTTGCTTTCGAAAGGAATAGTTTTGAATAAGATAGCTTTCGACTTGGTCAATGGTTTTAAAGAAAGAATGCCTTCAAATAAGATTGCGCCTTCGTTTTAAACTAAATACTTTTGATAAGGTCGAAACCCTTGCTGCCGCTTTTTTCCTTTCGACCCAGATTGGTTTCAAAAAGGTTCTTTTGTTTTAAAAATTAGAGCCACTTCTCTACTGCTTTTGAAGGATAGGTTTCGACACCATCCACTTCTTTATCTTGGAGATTGCTTTCGAAAGAGTTGCTTTCAACTTAGTTGTGTAAGACCTTTTTTGGTATTATGAAAGTTAGACCCAAAGGTTTTGAAAGAAATGGTTTCGAAAGATATATCCATATGCTTTAACTTGAACCCAATGTTTTTGAAAGGTTTGTTTTAAGTAGTATACTTTAATGCTATCGAAAGGTGATTGGTAAAGGTTTCGGAAGGAATGATTCCAATATTTTCAAAAGGTTTACCTTAGTTTAAATGGAAGGTTTCCAATGGTTTTGAAAGGAAAATTTAAAGAATTTTAAAAGAGGATGTCTAAGGTTTATAAAGCTTTCGAAGAAGGTGTCTTCAATGTTTTCGAAAGGACTAGTGTCTATGGTTTCGAAAGGTATGTTTAGCCTTTAGGCCTAAAGTTATTAAGTAAAGTGGTTTACTTATATCGAAAGGGGTACTTTCAATAGTTTCTAAAGGGGTACTTTCCATGGTTTCGAATAAGATTGTTTAAAGGTTTTACACAAAGGTTTTGAATGTTTTCATCAATAATGTTTTGAGTAAAGATTATGTCATGGCAAAGAGATTTTAGTAAAGCAAATAGTTTATTTTCCTTGTATAAGTATGATTTAAAGGGTTAAATGATTTTGAAAAGGTTTTCAAAGAAAATTTAAAGGGTAGTTAACTCTAAGTAAAATGACTCAGATTATTGTATACCAGATGGGACTGGTGTAAGATCGCACCTTATACATTAGCTATTTGCCCCTAGCTAATTTAGTCCAAAATTTCCATCATGTAGGGCTTAGTCATGGGTAAGAGTTAAATGATGATTACACACAGAAAGGAATATATATGTACAGAGATAGGTTATTGGTGAGCCTGCAAAAATATTAGGATCAGGTGACCCTTGGAGAAGTAAGTTAAGGATGGACCGTCCAGATGTGTGTCTAGCAATTGTTAAATAATTTGTTTAGTTTGTCTGGTAGGCCCGAGTCAGCCAAAGGTTAGTAGTTAGCAAAACAAAACTACATTTTGTTCGGATAACTAGTCCATTTATTACCTGTTTTTTAGCATATATGATATTTGCTATTATTGATATGATCGGTCGGATTAACCAGTTTGGTTGCATGTTTTTGATTTGTAAAAAGTTATGTTTTAATAGGATATTAGTGAGGGTAAACCCGTTCCACTAAGCGGCATGGTCTCACTTAATATCAGTAAACCGAGATGTAATAGTATTATTCACACCAGGTTTTATGTTTGACATGAAGTTTATGTTTTTCCCTTTGAACTCTCGGATGTTCAAAAATTAATTTGAGTAGAATGAGAGTTTGGGTTTATAGGTTTAGTAGGTCGACGGATAAAGCTTTCGGAGACGAGCAGGAGGATGATGCTTGTTATATTTAGGAGTTGTTTAGTTTTATTTTTGATGTATTGTATTAAGTCTAATATGATAATTTTGTACTCCGATCAACCAATGGAGCATCTTTATATGCCGCTTTTGGCGTATTTATGTAATAATTATATTTGATCTAAACCTGGGAAACGATTGGGGTTATGTAATGAAATATGAAACATGTTTTGGGAAATGTAATCAGAAAAGTTGTTATTTTTGAAATATGTGATTTTGTTTCATATTCATGTGCTTCTGATATTATGGATACCATTAGCATTACCGTATTTTGTCGCCGGAAGTTAGTACTATAGATGACTGCAGAATCTGTAGCGCTTAGCTTTGGGCCTCAAGAAAGGTATGTTACAACTTGGTATTAGAGCATAGGTTTATGAAAAGCTTTAAACTAAAATGATTTTTAGAAACATAATCCTAAGAAATCAGAGATAAAATCGGGGATGGGATAACGCTATAGTAACATACTTGTATTTGCTATATATAAGTATACACTTTATCTCTATTCTCCTACCTCTCTTTGGCTATTCTCCTTTATCTTACGAGGCTTGAATACAGATATGGATGATAGAAGTGGAAGAGTTAATCTTGGATGCGGAAGCACTACTATAAATGGAAATGCTAGACCAAATATGAGAAGGAACCAAGGTCAGGCACAAGCTAGAAATGTGAGTGATGGAGTCCCGCAAGTTAACATGGGAGCAATGTATCAGTCCTTAGTCAACATGATGCAGGTAGGAATTGATGCTGGGGTAGTTGGAGGAAATGCTGGAGGAGGGAACCAAGAAGCTCCAATGGTGAAAAACTATGCTATTCCGAGTAGAGATTTTTCCCGACTGGTAGGAAAGCCGTTTATTGGTAGTGAAGACGCAATCAAAGTAGGGAACTGGTTACTTCATTGCAAAAGGAATTTCATTGACTTAGAGCTTAATGATGAGCAAAAATGGAGACTTGCTTCTAGACAGCTTCAAGGGGCCGCACTGTTTTGGTGGAACAGTGTGATAGTTGGAGTCAACGAGGAGAATTTGACTTGGCCTGAGTTCAGGAGGAGGTTCGAGGAAAGGTTTATGTCAGAAATTTCTAAGTACACATTGCTTAGGAAGTTTGTCGAGTTGGAGCAAGGGGATATGACTGTGCTCAAGTATGCGACGAGGTTTGAGGAGCTAGTGAGATATGGCTATGCTACGATTGATACAGTGATAAAGAGGAATGAGAAGTTCATCAGGGGGTTGAAGCCTAAGCTTGCCATGGCCATGTTACCGCATATTAGGGATCCAAGTGTTGTTGTTGAGATGGCCTTGAGGAATGAAGAGATGCAAGCTTTTCTTGAAAGAAATAAGGCCAAAGAAGCTCAAGGATTGCAGAGTCAGAAGAGAAAGTTTTTCCACGAGAAAGGAGCTCAGAATGGTGGAGCTGCTTAGAAGGGAAAGGCAGAAGTGGTTTGTTACATATGTGACAAGAAATGACACTATGCCCATGAATGCTGGATAGGCAAAGGAAAGAAATCTACAAAGAAGAAGGAGGTGAGGTGTTTCAACTGCGATCAAGTTGGGCACTATAAGAACCAGTGCAAGGAGCCTGCTAAGGATGGGAAAGGCAAAGTGTTTGCATTGGAACCAGCTACCTCGAGACCAACAGCGCAGGAGAAAGGAAAAGCGGTGTTGGGAGGTACGCTTTTGATTCATGGTATGTCAGTTAGAGTTATGTTTAATACTGGTGCATAACATTCTTTAATATCTCATTGTTTGGTAGATAAGCTTAACCAAGAACCCTCATACCTAGTTACTTCCTTAAGGGTTGCAAATCCGATAGGAGGGTATGCGACACTTGGGATGAAGTGTGACCACATAGAGTTTGATTTGTTAGGTCATACTTTTGTTTGCAGTTTGCATGTGTTTGATTTCGTAGGGTTCGGAATTATTTTGGGTATGGATTAGTTAAGTAAATACGATGCTAGGATATTTTTCCATGATTGGAAAATATCGCTTAGACACCCTGACTGTAGTGATCGGATTGTATATTCCATAAGAAAACCCTAGTTGTGAGGTGAGTGCCTGTTGGGTGTCGTGGAGGTAGAAGACGAGTTGAATCAAGTTTTCGTGGTTAGAGAATCCGTAGATGTCTTTGAACCCGTAGTGTGACTACCACCGAAACGAGTTATTGAGTTTCGGATAGATTTGGTACCAGGAGCAGAACCAGTTAGTAGACCGCCAAGCAGGATGAAACCTACCGAGATGATGGAGCTAAAGGTGCAGTTGGTGGATTTGGAAGGCAAGAGTTTTATTAGACCAAGCAGTTCGCGTTGGGGAGCAGCTGTAGTGTTTGCTAAGAAGCCGGATGGATCATTAAGTTTATGAATTGATTATCGTAAGTTAAATGAGAAAACGATGAAGAATCGATATCCATTGCCTAGAATTGACGATTTGTTTGATCAGTTGAATGGAGAAAAAGTATTTTTCCAGTTGGATTTGGCAACAGGTTTCCATTAGCTTAGAGTAGCAGAGGATATCATTCCTTTGACGGTGCTTAGTACCATATATGGATCGTATGAATGGTTAGTAATGCCGTTCGGGCTAACTAATACGCCAGCATTCTTTGTTGATTTGATGAACCGAGTTTTCTAAGAGCACTTGGACAAGTTCGTTTTAGTTTTCATCGATAATATTTTGATATACTCCAAAGAAGAAAGAGAGCATGAAGTTCATCTTAGAGTGGTGCTTGAGACACTGAGGCAGCATCAGCTAAAGGTGAAGTTTTCGAAGTGTCATTTCTGGAAGGAAGTGAAGTTTCTTGGTCATGTAGTCTTAGAGGAAGGGTTGTCTGTAGATCCGTCTAAGATTGAGGTGGTGAATAATTGGAAGAGACCCGAGATAATGACTGAGATAAAGAGTTTTCTTGGATTAGCTAGATATTATTGAAGATTCATTAAGGAATTTTTGCGGATAGCAGCACCGATGACCAACCTAACGTGAAAAGACGTGAAGTTTGTTCGAACCGATAAGTGTGAAGAAGCATTCCAAAGCTTGGAACACTTATTTATTAATGCACCTGTGTTAGTAGTTCCTGACGGAAACCGAGGGTTAGTGGTGTATACCGATGCATGTGGAACAGGATTAGGAGCTGTGTTGATGAAAATGGGTAAAGTGATTGCCTACGCTTCTCGACAGCTTTGGCCAAATGGATTGAGATATCCTACTCATGATTCGGAGTTGGCTGCGGTGATCTTTGCATTGAAGATTTGGAGGCATTATCTCTTTGAGGAGAGATTTGAGCTATACATAGATCATAAGTCTTTAAGGTACTTATTCTCTCAGAAGGAGCTGAATATGAGACAACAAAGGTGGTTGGAGTTTTTGGCTGCTTATGATTTTGGTATAGAGTATACTCTTGGGAAGGGAAATAAAGTAGTGGATGCTCTTAGCAGAAGACATCAGAAGGTGATGTTAGCTATGTTGGCAGAATGGAAGGGTTTAGAATCTTTGACTAGTTGTAGTGCGTAGTTAAGATCGACTGCTAGTTCTATTCAGAGTACCGCCATGTTGTCCTATTTAGAAGTTCGACTAGTATTGATCGAAAGGATTGCATCTAAGCAGAAGGAGGATTCAGTATTAGCCAAGAGGATTAGAAGGCTTGAGGTTGGAACCGGGATCGATGATCTAAAAGATTTTAGTCTTGACCAGAGGGAATGGTTGAGAAAGAAGGGATGGTTGTGTGTTTAAAATGTTGAGGACTTAAAGAAGGAAGTTCTTGAGGAATGCCACCGTTCGAAGTTCACTATTTATCCGGGAGGAACTAAGATGTATCGGGAAATGAAGAGGAGTTTCATCTGGGAAGGTATGAAGAGGGATGTAGGCTTATGGGTGAAGTAGTGTTTGAACTATCAACGGGTAAAAGCCGAACATCAGAAACTAAGTGGGTTACTTCAGCCTTTAGATATTCCAGAATGGAAATTGGATTATATCTCGATGGATTTTATAGACGGGTTGCCAAGGTCAATGAGAGGAAATGAAAGTATATGGGTCATAGTGGATAGGTTGACCAAGAGTGCCCATTTCATTCCAGTTAAGTCAACCAGGATGGCACCTGTTTTGGCAAAATTGTTTATGAAGAATATAGTTAGACTTCATGGAATTCCTAGTAGTATAGTAAACGATACCTTATTCACTAGTGAGTTCTGGAAGAGTCTACAAGATACTTTAGGTACTAAGCTCAGGATGAGTACCGCTTACCATCCGTAGACAGATGGAAAAACGGAAAGAGTTATCAAGTCATGGAAGATTTGTTACGAGGTTGTGTGTTAGATTTTGGGGGATTATGGGAAGACCATCTACACTTAGTCATGTTTTCGTATAACAACAATTATCATGCAATTATAGGGATGGCACCGTTTGAAGCTTTGTATAGAAGGCCATGCAAATCTCCCATTTGTTGGTTAGAGACTGGGGATAGGTTGGTTCTTGGTCCAGATTTAGTTAGAGAAGCTGCAGAAAAGATTGAGCTCATTCGAGCTAGGATGAAGGAAGCTCGGTCTAGGCAGAAGAGCTATGCGGATAAACAACGGAAAGACTTAGAATTCTCAGTTAGAGATCATGTTTTCATCAAGGTGTCATCGATGGAAGGTATAATTAGATTTGGAAAATTAGGAAAGTTGGCACGGAGGTTCTTTGGACCATTTCCTATTGTAGAGAGAATCGAAAAACTCGCATATAGAGTTGAGTCTGTGCAGTTAAAGCCCCGCTATAACCCTGCTATATTTCATAGTGGATTCTACCGCTACGATTTTTCCATATAGCCCAAAATATAGCCTTTTCGCTTTAAGCCCCGCTATTTTCGCTATATCCCGTTATTCCACTATTTTTGCTATATCTTCTTTAAAAGAAATGAATTGGAAAATGACATTTATACATTATAAAAATTATGAAATTAATTAATTTAATTTAATTTTTAATATATTTTCAGAAATGAAAATACTCTAATATTCTACTAAATTCATTTATGGTTATATAATAGTTTTACTTTTATTTACAGTATATTCGCACATGTTTTTATTTAAAATTATTTATGTTTTAATTATAATTCAATTGAATGTTAGTTTTTCATTTAATTACCATTTATATATTTGTAAAACCATTGAGTATGACTTTTATATGCTTTTAGAGTCATCCGCTATATCCCATTATATTCTCGTTGTATCCCCGCTATAACTTTTTGCACCTCCCCACATTAAATGTACCGAGCGCTTGAACTGCACAGAGTAGAGTTACCGAACATTTTGGTAGGAGTCCACGATGTTTTTCATGTTTCTCATCGAAGGAAGTGTATTGAAGACCAAAAGACTACTATAGCACCGACTGTGTTAGATGACATAGTAGTGGAGCCGAATTTGACTATAGTTAGAAAACCAGTTGGTATAGTCGCGAGAGGTGAGAAGAAGCTAAGGAACAAGACAGTAAAATTAGTCAGAGTCCGGTGGAGTGACGACGAGAGAGAGTGTACTTGGGAACTGAGAGCAGTATTCGAGATACTTATCCTGACTTGTTTCACGGTAAGTTTTACCTTTAGGATTGATTTGATGTGTACCTTATCGTAATTTCGAGGAAGAAATTCTTTAAGGAGGAGAGTCTGTAACACCCTTAATTTTAGATAACATTATTCAGAAGATTCAATTAGCTAAATTAAATAGAATAATGTAAAGATTAAATGGTTAAGGGATTGAGATTTGAATAAATAAGGGGTAGCCGTGCCTACTTAAATAATGAATTAAATGGGTTTAAAATGAAATAGGAGAGGGAAATTAGATAAGGGGCAATATAGGAATAAGATACATTCTTATACCCTAAACCTTTCATACCATAACATTCTCATGTTCACAATCTAAAACACTAAACCAAGTGGCCGACCATAATTAAAGAAGAGTAAGAGGAAGAAAAGCTAAATCAAGAGGAAAAGCTTAACTAAAATTCATTCCAAGATCAAATCTTAACTCCTTAACAACAAAGCTAAAGGTGGGTAATATGTTACATCTCATATTTGATGTTTTCGATTTCTAAGACTAGATCCGAATGATATTGCAAAGTATATTGCCATGTTTTGAATGATAATTAGATATATATATATATATATATATATGCTTGTTAATGAATTATGCTTATTCATATTGATTTTATGACATGGTTTGGATTGAAAAATCTATCAAATGACATCCATATGCCTTGCGATTTTAATATATGATTAGAAATGATATTTTAGAGATGGGTTTCAAGTTTTATAATTTTCTGAATTAACGTGGATTTATTATTAATTTTTTAGTCAAGAAAATGGATATTTGGGTTTAAATTAATTACGGTAATTATATATATGTTTGGGGTCGGAAATTTAAATATGTTAGAAAACATATTAAAAGTGATTTATGAGAATTTTTATAGAATTTTCCTAAGTGTTTTAATAAATATATAAAATTATTTAACGTATGGGACTTAAATGTTTTATATGTTTATAAAAGGAGAAGGGGCTATTTGCAAATGTTTTAAAATGTTAATCTCTGAAATTTGGCAGCACCTTTTAGAAAAGATTTTGGAAAGTTAAGGCAACCGATTATAAGATGACAAATAAGCAGGTTAGTTGAAAAGAATTACCTTTTTAAGTTAAAAATCAGATTTAATAAGGTTTCGATGCTTCACCATCTTCGGCAGTCACCTTTCGACTTAGTACCTCCACCCCTAACCTAATCGAAACTAATGCACATGATATCAAAGACCTGGCACGTAGTAATTGGACATAGGCAAAAGGTATAGTGTCGAAACAAGGGGTTCCGAAGGGGTCGAAACCTTTTATGGCTTTTAAATGGAAGTGTGTTTGCTTTGCTTTCAAAATGAATGGTTTCAAATAAGATAGCTTTCGATTTGGTCAATGGTTTTAAAGAAAGAATGCTTTCGAATGAGGTTGCACCTTTGTTTTAAAGTAAATACTTTCGATAAGGTCGAAACCCTTGCTGCTGCCTTTTTCTTTTTAACCAGATTGGTTTCGAAAGGGTCCTTTTGTTTTAAAAATTAGAGTCGCTTCTCCACTGCTTTCGAAGGGTAGGTTTCGACACCATCCACTTCTTTATTTAAGAGATTGTAACAACCCAAAATTTAACCCGTAATAATTAATTCATTAATTAATGAAATGATAAAATAACTTTGTGAAATTATCAGAATTGAGCCACGGGAGTTGGACCATTGTGTCCAGGGTAATTTTCTGGTCAATTTCCATATATAGAATGTCAGAATCCGAGTTAATATGAGAGAGCAACGAAATAAACAAGAAAAGAAAAAATAATAATGAGCCAGGTCGACCGAAAGGTCAACCTAACCGCGCCCTAGGTCGACCGGCTGGTCGACCTAGGGGGAGGGGCGGTCGACCCGCCCTATTATGGAGAGCGAAGTTTTATTTTAAGGCGGTGCGATTATTTTTACGTCATTTACATTCTTTTGCTCCATCTGGTCCCTTCGTGCTTCCATCCGACGGCTCCTATTCAGCCTATGACATGGTTGCATCCTATTAAATCTCCAAATCCAACGGTCTGAGATCTACTTCTACCCCTATAAATAAGACCCTAGGCCTAATACTTTTTCTCATTCTAGATTTTCTCCGCTTGGGTTCACCTTTTCAAGAAGGACCCTAAAAGGAATAATTTTCCAAGGAGATAATTTTTTAATAAAAATATTTTAATATCCTCAAGTGGATCAGGGAAGACCAAAAGGGAAGAGCTTAGGACCACAGGTGAGTGATTGTAATTATTTTAGATTTCTTTAAGTAATTTAAAATAATAGGGTTTCCAATAGTTGTAGTTATACTACGATTTTTGGAATAACCTTTTTAAAAGATTATTTATAGTTTTTAGAATTATTTTCAGTCTATTTCTTTTAGCTATTCTTTTTAGTTAATTATAGCCTTTCCATTTTTTTACAGTTTATTTACAGTATTTTAATTTATTTACTGTTATTTATGCGTTATTTACATCTTTTTACTACGCTTTGGATTTTCTTCTATTTTCAGTTTTCTTTTATTTCTCCTTCTTCCTCATGTATGAATTAGATAGATTAAACACGAATATGGATTAAAATTATAAGAATACTGAAATAACGGAAGATACGATGTAAATTGTAAAGACTGTAATAAAAATGGAATTAAGATTGAAATTGAGCCTAATTATGATATTAATGTTAGAATTAGACTAATTAAAGATAATTGGCCTAGTTATAACTTAGAATTATTACTAAAAAGAGTATAAGATAAAAGAGGCTTATTTTCACACTTAGACCTTGGGTTAAGTAATAAGCATGATTATAACATAGGTTATAATAAGAAAAAGAACGGAATAAGGCTTATTTTAAGACTTAGGATAAATTAATAAGCAAAGATAGTGAAGATAATAATAAAGATTTATTTAAATAATTTATCTAAGTTAATAAGCAAAGAAGTAAAGTACGACCTATACCAAATAGCATTCCCATATTATTTCTATAGACACGGTGTTTCACATAATCCTTAAGTGAGACGAGGGGCACGCTTATGCTAATAATGGTAGTAATTGGTCAAATAGAAGTCCAAATCACGGGGGATTTGGACAAGGGGCGCAACTAGATATTGTTTGGATGATGGGCCAGTACAAACAACATTTTCCCTATTTTTCTATGGACACGGTGTTTCATATAATCCTGAAGTGAGACGAGGGGGCATGCTTATACTTGAGAACATGTAATAAGAAGGCCCAATATGTGGAGCAACAGGTAGCATGAGCATAGTGGCAGTTACACATGCGACTTCCATTTCGGTGCTCAGTAATCACTATGAGTTCTAAGCGCTTAAGTATGTGTGCCTTTCGTATGCATCATTGCCTTCTGTGTAGGGAGCTATATAACGTCTAGTCCACAATAAATACTTTGTGCATCTTTCGTAGACACCATTGTACTTTGTGCATCTTTCGCAAATGCCATTACCTTATGTGTAGGGAGTTATATAGCGTTTAGTCTGCAGTAAGGTCTATGGATTAGCAGGCCGATCAAAGGGTAGAATTAGGATTTCAGCCTAATTATAGGATTAGGAATTCAGCCTAATCAAAGCAGCTAACAAAGACATGTGCAAACAATCAAAGTTAATCAATTGCGTTAGTTTAGCAATTCATATTTATTTACAGCTTATTCCTTTTTCCTCCTATTCTCTTTGTTTCCTTTATTTATACTAGAACTGTTGTAAGGTCTGTTACTTTTACTTTGCTTAAAGATTCTAGTAATTACTATCATTCACTAGACATTTAGTCTGACCCACTCCTCTATTTTCCCCCTTTCCCCCCATAAGCAGTCAAGGAAGAGGACAGTAGGTTGCAATTGCTTAGAGGTTTCTTTGAAGGAGATTCCACTATGTACTTCCACTTCTTTTACTTTAGCCTTTTGTTCTTTACTTATACTGGCACATGTTGGGGAATAGTTGTACTCTGATTTTTAGACTATGGTTTTCTTTGATTTCATAAGACATATATGTATGGTATTTTGACAGGTGATGTATTTTGTATTTGGTGACTTATTTGGATTTTAAAGCAATTATGAAGTTTTGTTCTAAATAAGTTATTATTTAAATTGTTTATGTTATTTTTACCTGTTTCTATCTTGTGAATCTTAGTCTCTGCAAGTTTTAGTTTATACCTATAACACACCACGCCTTCTAGTGTGTCCTTTTGGGTAAACTAAGGGGTATGGGGGTGTAACAGAGATTGCTTTCGAAAGAGTTACTTTCGAGTTAGTTGTTTAAGACCCTTTTGATATTATGAAAGTTAAACCTAAAGGTTTCAAAAGAAATGGTTTCGAAAGATTTATCCATATATTTTTACTTGAACCCAATGCTTTCAAAAGGTTTGTTTTAAGCAGTATACTTCAATGCTTTCAAAAGGTGACTAGTAAAGGTTTTGAAAGGAATGGTTTTCATTATTTTCAAAAGGTTTACCGTAGTTTAAATGGAAGGTTTCCAATGGTTTCGAAAGGCATATTTATAGGATTTTAAAAGAGGATGTGATCTAAGGTTTATAAAGTTTTCAAAGAAGACGTCTTCAATGTTTTCGAAAGGACTACTGTCTATGGTTTCATGGTATGTTTGGCCTTTAGGCCTAAAGTTATTAAGTAAAGTAGTTTACATATATCGAAAGGGGTACTTTCAATAGTTTCGAATGGGGTACTTTCAATAGTTTCGAATAAGATTGTTTAAAGGTTTTAAATGAAAGTTTTGAATATTTTCATCAACAAAGTTTTGAGTAAAGCATATATCATGGCAAAGAGATTTGAGTAAAGCAAATAGTTTATTTTCCTTGTATAAGTATGATTAATGGGTTAAATCATTTTGAACAGGTTTTCAAGGAAAATTTGAAAGGTAGTTAACCCTAAGTAAAATGGCTCAGATAACTGTATACCAGATAAGACTGGTATAGGGTCGCGCCCTATACATTAGCTATTAGCCCATAGCTAAGTTAGTCTAAAATTTCAAGCGTATTGGGCTTAGTCACTGGTAAGACTTAAATGATGATTACACACGGAAAGGAATATATATGTACAAAGATAGGTTATTGGTAAGCCCGCATAACCATTAGGATCAGGTAACCCTTGGAGAAGTAGGTTAAGGACAAACCATCCAGAAGTATGTCTAACAGTTGTTAGATAATTTGTTTAGTTTACCTGGTAGGCCCGAGTCAGCCAAAGGTTAGTAATTAGCCAAACAAAACTATATTTTGTTCGGATAGCTGGTCCTTTTATTACATGTTTTTGAGCATATATGATATTTGATATTATTGATATAATCGGTCTGATTAACTAGTTTGGTTACAGGGTTTTGATTTGCAAATGATATGTTTTAATGGGATATTAGTGAGGGAAAACCCGTTCCGCTAAGCGGCGTTGTCTCACTTAATATAAGTAAACTGAGATGTAAAAGTATTATTCACACCAGGCTTTATGTCTAACTCGAAGTTTATGTTTTCCCCTTCAACTCTTAGGTGCTTAAAAATTAATTTGAGTAGATTGAGAGTTTGGGTTTACAGGTTTAGTAGGCGGACGAATAAAGCTTCCAGAGACGAGCAGGAGGTTGATGCTAGCTATATTTAGGAGTTGTTTCGTTTTATTTCCACTGTGTTGTATTAAGTCTGATATGACTATTTTGTACTCTGATCAACCAAGGGGGCATCTTCATATGTCCCTCTTGGCGTATTTGTGTAATAATTATATTTGATCTGAACCTAGGAAACTATTGGGGTTATGTAATGAAATATGAAACATGATTTGGGAAATGAAATCAGAAAAGTTTTTTTTTGAAATCTGTGATTTTGTTTCATATTCATGTGCTTCTGATATTATGGATACTATTAACATTACCATATTTTGTCGCGGGAAGTTAATACTATAGATGACTGCAGCATCTATAGCGATTAGCTTTGGGCCTCAAGATAGGGGATGTTACAATACTGATGCATGTGGAACCAAATTAGGGGCTGTTTTGATATAGAGAGGTAAAGTTATTGCCTACGCTTCATGACAACTTAGACATGACAGCTTAGACCGCATGAAGTGATATATCCTACTCATGATCTAGAGTTGGCAGCGGTGATCTTCGCACTGAAAGTATAGAGGCATTATCTCTTAGAGGAGAGATTTGAGTTATACATAGATAATAAGTCCTTAAGGTATTTATTCTCTCAAAAGGAGTTGAATATGAGGCAGCAAAGGTAGCTGGAGTTTTTAGTCGCTTATGATTTTGGTTTGGAGTATACACCTGGAAAAGGAAATAAAGAAACAAATGCTCTTAGCAGAAAATAACAGAATATGGTGTTAATTATGTTAACAGAATGGAAGGACCTAGAAGTAATGACTACATGTGGAATACAATGGAGATTTGAGGCTAGTTCAAGTCGAGAAACCGACATGTTTTCGTGTTTAGAAGTTCGACCAATGATGATCAAAAGGATTGCTTCTAAAAAAAAAGAGAAACCATTATTAGCTGAATGGATCAGAAAGTCAAGGGATGTAACAGAGAGCGATGACTTGAAAGATTTTGGTCTTGACCAGAATGGGTGGTTGAGGAAGAAAGGAAGACAATGTGTCCCGAATGTTGGAAGCATTCGGTAGGAAGTTCTTTGAGAATGTCATCATTCGAAGTTCACCATTCATCCAGGAGGAATTAAGAAGTGTCAGGATGTGAAAATGAGTTTCTTCTTAGTAGGTATGAATAGTGTTGTAGGCTTATGGTTGAGGCAGTATTTGAACTATCAACGGATAAAAGCTAAACATTAGAAACTGAGTGGGTTACTTTAGCCTTTAGATGTTCCAGTCTGGAAATGAGATTCTATCTTCAATGAATTTTATAGATGGATTGCCAAGATTGAATCGAGGAAATGAAAGTATACGGGTCATGGTGGACAGGTAGACCAAGGGTGCCCATTTCATTATAGCTAAGTCGACTAGGACGACACCTATTTTAGCTAAATTGTTTATGAAGAACATAGTTAGACTACATGGAATTCCTAGTAATATAGTAAGTGTCAGAGATTCCTTATTCAGTAGTGAGTTCTGGAAGAGTCGATAGAAGACTTTAGGTACCAAGCTCAAGATGAGTACCGCTTACCACCCGCAGATAGATAGGCAAACGGAAAGAGTTAACAAAGTCTTAGAGGATTGGTTAAGTGCTTGTGTGCTAGATTTCGGAGGAACATGGGAAGACCATCTACACTTAGTCGAGTTTTCATGTAACAACAACTATCAGACTAGCATAGGGATGGTACCGTTTGAAGCTCTATATGGAAGGCCAAGCAAATCTCCCGTTTGTTGGTTAGAGACCGAGGATATATTTATTCTTGGTCCAGAATTGGTTAAAAAAGCTGGAGAAAAGATTGAGTTAATCCAGCCTAGAATAAAGGAAGCTCAGTCTGGGTAGAAGAGTTATGCTGATAAGAGACAGAAAGACTTAGAGTTCTCAGTTGGAGATAATGTTTTCATCAAGGTGTCACCGATGAAAGGTGTAATCCGGTTTGGAAAATTAGGAAAATTGGCACCATGATTCATTGGACCCTTTCCTATTATAGAAAGGGTCAGAAAACTCTCGTATAGAGTAGAGTTACCGAATAGTTTGACAGGAGTCCATAATGTTTTTCATATTTCTCATCTAAGGAAATGGATTCGAGATCCAGGCACAATTATTGAATTAACTGTGTCAGATGATCTAGTAGTGGAACAGGATATGACTATAGTTAGAAAACCAGTTTGTATAGTCGC
The DNA here is from genome assembly GCA_030737815.1 of Allium fistulosum. Taxonomy (NCBI): domain Eukaryota; kingdom Viridiplantae; phylum Streptophyta; class Magnoliopsida; order Asparagales; family Amaryllidaceae; genus Allium; species Allium fistulosum. The sequence goes on along the minus strand of CM060904.1, from coordinate 1,244,060,314 downwards.
TAGAGATGAGAAGAGACTAAGGAACAAGAGGGTAAGATTAGTCAAAGTCCAATGGAGTGACGACGAGAGAGAATGTACTTGGGAAACCGAGAGCATGATTAGAGATACTTATCCTGACTTATTTCATGATATGTTTTACCTTTATGTTTGATTGTTATGAGTACCTGATTGTAATTTCGAGAACGAAATTCTTTAAGGAGGGGAGCCTGCAATGACCCTAATTTTGAGTAACATTATTTAGAACATTTAATTGGATAAATAAAATAATGTTAATAGTTAAGGGATTGAGATTTGTTAATTAATAAGGAGCCGTGCCTTAATGAAGGTATAAGCAAATGAGAATTGAAAATAACTAAGTAGGAGAAATTGATAAGGGTAAAATGGGAACATCCTTCATTCTAATACCATAAACCCTTCCGTTCTCCATTCCTTATTCATTCTAACATTCACAAACAAAATTAAAACTCTAAAAGCTCGGTCGACCACTGTTAATGCCAAAATATAAACGATAACACTCGGTGTGTGTAGTAAGATCGTGAAAGCACCACCCGTGTAACGGGAACAGAAATCAAGCAGGAAAATAGCAGAAATGCAGTAAAAGACAGCAATTTATAGTGGTTCGGCTTGAGATTTAGCCTACGTCCACTTTGAATCTCTTTATTATTGAATCTGGATACAAATTGATACAAATCTCCTATGAAAACAGTACAACTCGATCACAAGAAACAATCTTGACTACTAGCTCAATCTTCGGCGATGAAACTCGATGAATCCATGTCGGATGTTAGGAATTTCTCTCGAAGTTTGTTGTAGTGTCTTGAATGCTTGAAGGATCCTTGTTTGCTGAATGATTGGAGAGTTCAACAGAGTAACGACGCTTTAGAAATGAATTGCCCAAAGTCCCTTTCATGTTGGGGGTGATGAGGTATTTATAGGAGTCAGGCTTGAATTTGGAAAATCCCTCTAAGTCATAACTCGCGGCCGACTTATAGAAAGTCATATGTCTTCAGTCGGCGACGAGATAGGAGCTGCCTTTAATCATTCCTGAATACAAGCTGTCCAGCCAAGTGATAGGTCGGCGGCGACTTATCATAAGTCGTAAGTCGGTTCCTTCCTGTTAATTTTATCAAGTCGATAACATACTTAAGTCGGACCTGTAGCTTAGGTCATATGCTACTTTAAGTCATCAAGTCGGCACACTCCAGGTTGTAGGTCGGTGCAGAGTTAACCCCTTACCCCTTGAATCGGTATCTTCTTAAGTCGGCAAGCATCTTAACTCGGCAAGCATCTTAACTCGGCTGGAATCTTAAATCGGCAAGCATCTTAACTCGGCTGGAATCTTAAATCGGCAAGCATCTTAACTCGGCTGGAATCTTAAATCGGCAAGCATCTCTTAAACCAGTAACCTGTTAAGTCGGCACACTTGATAAGTTGTATGCTTCTTAACCCGGTAGGTCATAAGTCCCCATAGGTCGTAGCCATCCTTAACTCGCGAACTGTTAAGTCGTAGCTCTCTTAAGTCAGTAACCTACTTTAACTCGGAGCCCGTTAAGTCATGACCATTAAGTCGTAAGCAAAAGAGGATTAACATTTGCCCCTCGAAGTGTGTGCCTAAGTCGTAGGTCATATGCTTCGATTCTTCTTAACTCCTTTTGGTTAGGTCGGAGGTGACTTAACGTAAGTCTTAAGTCGTACATCATGTGTCGATTCGTCTTTCACTGCCCCAGTAAATAAATAGCTTAAGCCGTCCCTTCTCTTCCTTCACCTGTTCCAACTTCCTGTGCCGCCATTAACAGAGTTCTTCAATTTCGAATACAAATTCAAGTCCACCACCCAGCGATTCACCCTTGCTATCTAATTGCGTAAGCGTTTTCAATCCTTTTTCACTTCACGTTCGCCATTGAACCATGAATTCTAACCTCCGAGCCCCGAATCGGAATCATACGTCGCGCTTCACTTTGAATCGTGCTGTGATCAATTTTTAATCGTCACTAGTTGTTGATGTGATTTACGAACGCATGACAGTAGGTCAGGTTTATGACAGATCAGAGATGTGTTGAATTGTTGTTTCAGCGACTTGATGATATGAAGGGAACGGTGAATCTCACGAAGAGGATAATGGATTCTACGATGTTGGTGTTAACGGGTTATTGGGTTGGTGAATTTCGAGTTGATTGGTGGAAGGAGGTGAAATTTATGGTGGAGGAGAAGTAGCTTGAGACGACTCAAAACATTCATGCGACCTAACTATCTCAACAGTCCAGTTTTTCTTGCGACTTAACTATCTCAACAGTCCAGTTTTTCCTGCGACTTAACTATTCGCCGACATAAGCCTTAGGTCGTGGCCGAGTTAGGACTTAGAAATTCATGCCGTTCTGACTTGAGACCTTTCGCACGCAGCCCGACTTAACTTATCACATAGCTTCTTGTATTAGGTCGTGACCGACCTAGAACTTGGAATAATTTCAACGACTTAATTTTCACAACAAGGCTTTAGGTCGCAGCCGAGTTAGTATTTAAGCTTTCGGCCAATCAACAGATGATTTTTGAACTGTGCCTGGACTTCGAACTGTTGAACTATGAACTGAGTTGCATGCCCTTTTTTTTTACATATCACTTCAATTTTGCAAACTAACAATCCTGCTTAATACAACATTTACAGAATACTGGGACGAATATACTATCACCGACTGCCCACATCGAATGACAGATTAGTTGGTAACGAGAAAGTTAAATTAAATGAATACGAACGAGACGCTGTACAATAACCAACTCAAGTGAAGTATTAAAACAAAATCATAATAGTCAAATGAAGCTGACTTGTCTGTATTAACACTGCACTTGATCATTGACAAGTTCTGAAATTCTGTAATCGATTGATTGTCAACTAATTTAATTCCAGTTATGCTTGTCTTTTATTTTCATTAGTTTTTTGCACAACACTTCACACTTTTAGGGAACGTGCACCTTCACATTTGAACATTCAGCTGATTGTGTAGAATGTCTTCTCCACAAGAAGGAACAGAGCAAGCTGAAGATGTATTTCCAGTTGCTATCCCGCTGAACGATCCTCCAGAGAGGACTCCTACTACTTTGAGCCATAAAGCCTTTCGTCAACTATGCATCCAGTTTGGCATTGCTGAGGCTGACGCTTTGCTTCCCGAAATAAATGATACTGCTGACAGACCGCCCCGTGGCTTTGTCGCAGTTAACCGCCAAATGTGCTTGAGCGGAGCTATCCCCCCCTTCAATGACTGCATTCGAGAACTTCTTCTCCAACTATCTATTTCCCCTTTTCAGTTACATCCCAATGGCTACGCCATCTTGCTGGGACTATGCGTGCTTTTTAGGAGAACGCTGGGCCGCTTTCCTACCTTTGGAGAAATTCGCTATCTTTGTACTTTTGCCAAAAATAAAGATCATCCCTCCATCATAGTTGTAAGGAGTGCGAGAAATCGTAAGTTGATCACCGGTCTCCCTGAAAGTGTTCATAGTTTCTTGAACCCGTTCTTCTATGTTCGCTGTCCTCCTGGGTTTTATGCTATTTGGAGAATAGGGAGTAAGATCACTTGCATTTGTTTCTTATGTTCTTTCAAACTTACTGAAGTTCGGGTTATCAAGTGCTAACTTCGCTCTTTTTTCCTTTTCAGCACTTCCTCCTCCTTCTAAAAATCTCAGTCACAAAGTGACTTTCGAGAGGCTGATGGCGAGGCCTGTAGAGGAGAGGAGTATCCAGTTTCTATTAGATGATGAGCTTTTGCACCAATTTGGGCTCCTACACCCTTCCAGGTCGACTCGAATTCATGAAATTCCTATTTCCGATGCAGAAACACCGGCTCCTTCGGGCTCTCAAACAGAGGCGTCGAATGCCCCAGCTTCTGCGGAAGAAACTGCATCAGAAACACCTGTCATGGATGCTGCTTTGATAAAGTGTTCCGGATCCACTGATGTTGTAGGGTTAGCTGGCAAGTTGGCACTTCCCCCAATTATTGAGGAAGAAGAGAATCCTCGAGCTTCTGAAAAATCGATTGATGTGGAAGTTGAGAAGGAGAAATCTGCTGAACATTTGGGCGATGACACCTTTGATGGCTTGAGTGACATCATGATAACTTCTCAAGAGCTTTTCGGGGATAGCAATCAAAAGGCGACTTCTCCCGTTGTCGAGGCGACTTCTACCCTTAAACAAACCCAGATGCCTACTACGCCAATCGTCTCTGTTTCCACACTAAAGCGTGGTCTGTAATTTGACGCATGTAGTTTGCACGCCACACACACTTAGTATTTTTCGGCACTTATAAGCATTTATCCTCTTTTTCCTGGAAATTTCTAAACTTTACCCCTCTTCTGCTTTCAGGTTCTCCAATGGGACGTACAGGTTCATATTATGACTCATTCAAGTACCGTGGAGGCCGCGGCACCTATGACTTTAGGAAGTACCTTGATACCCCAAAAGAAACAGATGAGGAGAGGGCTCGAAGGAAAGCCCAGGAGAAGCGGGATTACGATCAGTGGCAAAGAAGGAAAGATGCCAAGCGATATGACTCTTCGCATAGGAGTGACTACTCTCATAAGCGGAAGTCTTACGATGATAAGGGAAAAACTCAGATTGCCGATGAACCGAGCAAACGATCTAAACCGATTGACGCGTCTGAAATTTCTAAAAAGACTGACACTCCCATCCCTTCCGAAATTCTGGCTAGCTCTCCTCCTCTGAAGAAATCTGACATTCAGACTATCATTAACAGACCGCAATATCGAGTCAAGGACGGCCCCCCAACACTTCAGAGCCGTTTTCCGAATTGGTGCCTAAAAGGGGTGCGCTTTGACTTAGACATTGTTCCGATTGATAAATCAGACATGCTTAGCAGTCTTGACGTAGTCAGGCTTAATATCGAGAGGATGTCGCAGTGGCAGAAGCTTGTCGATGAACTCCAAAGGGTTAATCGTGCAAACCTTGAGGCAATGCTGACTATGGAAAACGACAAGGCGGAGTGGGACAAAGTTTGCAAACATCATAATCTCGAGATGACAAATATTGCTGATGGTTATGCAAAACTTGAGTCCGAAGTTAAAAAACTTAAGGAAGATCTTGCCTCTTCTTCTGCATCTCATATTCAAAAAGAAGAAGTCTTTCAAAAACAAGTGCGGGATGCCCATGCTGCACAGAGAGATGTTGAAATGAAGCTTGCCGCTGAACAGCATATTACTGAGAAATACCGCACAGAAAACACCGATTTGCGGGAAAAGGTCACCTCTCAGAACGTAGAGATTGAGTTACTGAAATCTCGACTTGCTAAAGTTGAGGCAGAGCGTGATGAGGCTACCGCTGGCCGGGTCGCTGCCGTTGCCGAAAAGGAAGCGGCTGAGCAATCACATGAGGCGACGAAAGCAGACGTCAGCTCTACCTTATTCGACTTTTATTTACACAGCGTTCTGGGTCGTGGGAGCCTCTCTTTTCTTGGTCCCGATTATGAAATTACATTGGCTGAAGTGTGGGAAGTCGCGATGGATATGCTTGGCGGGGCCGGCTATAATGAGCTGGAACTTGAGGAGCGCTATCTCAATGATGAGGATCGTGTCGCTCTTGTTAAGGGGAAGGAGCTACTTGCCAAAGTACGAGCTGAAACAGCGGGAGAAGAGCCTCCAAAAGAAGAAGCTCCTTTAACTGCCCCCGTTCAAACTTCCACTTCAGCCGACGTTAATATTATAGATTCCAGCCCTCATTCTTTACATTTAGCTAAAGTTGCCCAGGAGACTGCAACTACTCCTACTGAAGATGAGGCACTGGATGATATTGAAACCGAGAAGTTTGAGGTGGATCTTGTAAAGCCAACTCCTCCAGGTACTCTTGGTGTCGTCTCGGGTCTAATGAACCAGTCATTTGACTTAGCCGAATTCGATGACCTTCTTACTTGTTACTTAAACTTTGATGAACCGATGCCTTCTTTATTTTCGGGGGATGCTGATTTTAACTTCTTTTCTTCTACAGCGGAGGCACCAAGCACTACACAAGCTTTCACTCCTTCGATTGCCGTTCCTCCAACTTCCCAAATTACTCCTCCCTCTGCTTCCCAACCGGGATCACAGGCAGAGAAAATCGAAGCTCTTCAAGGCTTGGATGATCCGGCTGCTTCTCAGGAACAGAAGGCGGAGGATTTTGAAGACATCGAGAAGACCCCGGAGCGGTCTCTTGACGACGATACGAAGCTTTCAACATTGCTGACTACTCCGGGGAGCGAGTCTTCTTCAAAAAGGAAGGGGAAGCGTGCTGTAAGGAAAAAGAAGAAGGCTTCCACTGAAGAGGAAGCAGTAGTTGATCCGGCTGTACCGCTTTCTCCTTCTGCCCCTGCCCGTTCACAACGACTTCAAAAGCTAATCATCAGGCCGGGAAAGAGCTCCAAGGGTGGTGAGAAGAAGGAATAAACAAGCTGGATTTTCTACTTATTATTTTTGCTCTTTGCATGTATTGACCGGGGATTGTGCGGGTACCGGTCCCCGCTTTTGCTTTTTGAGATATCTGCACATGTAAAGAATTTTCATAGTACTAAATAAAACAATTATTTTACTTGTACAAACTCTTGTGTATGTGAGAATGATCTATCTTTTATTTTAAGTGTAGAACAAACGATTCTTCTTACTTGTGCAAACTTTTTGTCTGCGTTTGAGAATGCATTTATTCCATATCTGTTTTCCGTGGTATTGCAACGAACTTGTGGCATGTTGCTTTTATTAATATAATTGAATTGTACAGTATTGCCCCCATGCCGTAAGTGCATTGCAATATTCCCAGTTTTTTTTTAAGACTAATACTCTTACTTTAGAGGACAATTATTCCGCTTTTAAGGGGAGAATTATTCTGCTCTTAATAGAGTATATCCAGTCTTTAGAAGAATTTTTACTTTTTCTTTCTGAAGAACGCTTCAACTTTCGGGGATAATCACTTTTATTTATTAAGAAGTGAATTTCCTTATGAAGTGAAATAAGCTTTTCCGAAAGAATTTTGTAGCATTTTCCAACTTTTTTAGGAGGAACTTTTCTAGATGAACAAGTTAGTCCTTCCTTTGAGAGTTGAACTGTGCTTCTGGACGATGCTTTTTGTTCAAGCATTTTATTCTGGGACATGCCTCCGGAGAGGGCTCCTCTTAAAGAGTTGTGCCTCCGAAGAGGTCTTGTGCCTTTGAAAAGGGCTTGTGCCTCCGAGGAGGGCTTGTGCCTCCGAAGAGGGCTTGCGGTGCCTTGGGAAAGGGCTTTTGCCTCCGAAGAGGTCATGTGCCTCCGAAGAGGGCTTGTGGTGCCTTGGGAAAGGGCTTTTGCCTCCGAAGAGATCATGTGCCTCCGAAGAGGGCTTGTGGTGCCTTGGGAAAGGGCTTTTGCCTCCGAAGAGGTCATGTGCCTCCGAAGAGGGCTTGTGCCTCCGAAGAGGGCTTTTGAGTGCCTGGGAGTTACTTTCTCATGGTCGGATGGGTTCGCGGGGCAGGCGTGAGTTGCTTGATTGGATGTTTGTTTGTACAAACGACCGCAATCAATTAACAAGATGCCCCTTCGGTGGTCCCACCGATCTTTTTGGTTGAGGAAAGCACTCTCATTTATTGGTGTGCCTCGTTAGAGGGCTTTGGTTGGTTGGTGTGCCGGGTAGGTTGCGTCTCAGGGGCGAGTGGATCCATGGAACGGACGTAAGCTATCTGATCGGATGCATCACGACCAGTTAGCGTGGGTCCTGTTACTTCCGCTTGGGAAGGCGTCCCTTTAGTGGATCTTCTGGCCTTCCTGTTGAGATGCATACCTCCCATTGTCTGCTCCTTTGTTTGCTTGGCAACTTTCCCTCATCATCTGCCTGTTAGCGCTCTTTTATTATCGTTCCCAAGCACATCTTCTTCTTTTCCTCTTACAAGTAAATTGCTTTATCCGAAGAAGTGGACTTCACTGTTGAATGACTTCATGAGACAAACGCAAGTTATCTAGTTGGATGTCTATTCATAACGACAATCTCAACTAGTGAACAAAGGTTTGTCACAGTGGAGTCGCCAACTTTTTATGTGAAGTTTTCCTTGCTTGGGATTTGAATTTGGACAAAATTTTTGTGGCTTGGTTTTCGTGTAATAACTGATTTATGGAAGTTGCTTAGCTTTGTGATGAGCAAGCCTTGTTATAATGTCCTGCAATTTTGAATTGATATTTTAGCGATACATTTAAAGTATTTACATATCAAAATAAAACAGGCATCATGAAATAGTAAAGAACACAAGATTTATAGTGGTTCGGCCAAAAATCGGGCCTACGTCCACTTTATAGCTTTCATTCATTTACACTGATTTACAATGTTTCACAATACAACCGATACATTCATCATCATTTTACAATTTTGAGCAGAGCTCTTTTCAAGTAAAGTAAGGACGCAAATGGTTGCTGTTCCAGGCCCTTGGAATTGGATCTCCTTCAACAGTTATGAGTTTGAAAGTGCCATCAAGAAGTTTAGTGCCTATGACATATGGCCCTTCCCAGTTTGGCCCAAACACACCAGTTGCTGTCATGATCCTTTTCAAAACCAAGTCTCCGATTTCAAAGCTGCGTTGGCGAACTTTGGAATTGAAATGCCTGGCTATTCTCTGCTGATGAGCTGAAACTCTGAGCCTAGCTTCCTCTCTTTTCTCATCAAGAAAATCAAGCGCTTCAAGTTGCAGTTTTTCATTTTCGGTTTCATTGAAATGAACTCTTCTATGTGAAGGAACCTCTACTTCTACTGGAATCATTGCCTCAGATCCGTATGCCAGTAAAAATGGAGTGTGCCCAGTCGCAGTTTTGTGAGTAGTTCTGTACGCCCATAGTGCTAATGGAAGCTTATCAACCCAACCACCTTTTGCTTTCTCAAGTTGCTTTTTGATAGTTGACTTGATGATCTTGTTAACTGCTTCCACTTGCCCATTTGCCTGCGGATGAGCCACTGCTGAGAAACTTTTCCGAATCCTGAACCGTTTGCAAAAATCCTGGAATTCTTCACTTTCAAATTGAGTGCCATTGTCGGTGATTATCTTCTGTGGCACACCATATCTGCAAATGATATTCTTCGTTACAAAATTTATCATCTTTTTAGAGGTGATGGTGGCCAAAGGTTCAGCTTCAGCCCACTTGGTGAAATAATCAACGGCAACAATAGCATATTTAATTCCTGATTTGGCGATCGGTAACGGTCCAATTAGGTCTATCCCCCAAATGGCAAATGGCCATGGACTGACCATTTGTGTGAGTTCAGTGGAGGGTGCTCTTGGGATTTTTGCAAATCGTTGGCATCTGTCACATTTCCTGGAAAAAGTTGCAGCATCTCGATTGATGTCCGGCCAGAAGTATCCATATCGGAGAATTTTCTTTGCAAGTGTTTGACCACCTGAATGGTCTCCACATTCTCCTCCGTGCACCTCTGTTAAGATTATCTTGGCTTCTTCCTTAGTTACACATCGGAGTAGTGGGGTTGAAAATCCTCGCCTGTATAATCGGCCATCTTGAATTATATACCTCGATGCTTTTCTTAATAATTTTCGACGTTCCTTAGAATTCTCTGGCAGGGAACCACTGAGTAAGTATTCTTTGATTGGAGTCATCCATGATTCATGCTCTTGAGACGTAGTCATAATCCAATCAACATCCATTTCATCAATGCTTGGAGCTGACAGAACTTCTACAGGAACTAATCCTAGTAATTGAGCTTCTCCGGAACTCGAATACTTTGCTAAAGAATCCGCCTTCATATTTTCCTCTCGGGGTATGTGGCTTATTGAGTAGTGATCTAAATCATTGAGGAGTTCGGAAGTTTTTGTCAAATATGCAGGCAAATTCCCTCCTTTGGCTTGAAATTCTTTCTTCACCTGGCAAACAATGAGTTTAGAATCGCTGAAAATCTACATCACTTTGATATTTAATTCCTTGGCGATTTTCAATCCGGCAATAAGGGCTTCATATTCTGCTTCATTGTTTGTCGAAGGAAATTCCAGCCTCAATGCATAACATAGTGATCGTCCTTCGGGAGTTTCGAGCACAACTCCTGCCCCAGAACAATAATCGTTTCTCGAGCCATCAACATACAACTTCCACTGTATTGGAATGCAGTCAGTGGTTTCTTCCTTACTGTCACCTTTGTCAGTGGACTCTGCAATGAAATCTGCTAAAGCTTGTCCGTTAATTGCTCTTCGGGGATGGTAAGTGATGTCATACTGGCTGAGTTCTATGTTCCACTTCAAGAGACGACCCGAAGTTTCAGGACGATACAGGACTTGCTTCAAAGGGTGATCAGTCAGGACCTTGATAGGATGAGATTGAAAATAGGGCCTCAACTTTCTGGAAGCGATTAGCAGACAATAGGCAAGTTTTTCTATCTTTGAATAATTCATTTCAGCCCCAGCGAACCGTTTGCTGATGTAGTAAACCGGACGTTGTATTTTCATATCTTCTCGTACAAGTGCTGCACTTAAAGCATGGGATGAAATTGCTAAATAGATGAAGAGGTCTTCACCATCACTAGGCTTGGAAAGGACCGGAGGAGTTCTCATATGATGAATCAGTTGATCAAAAGCATTCTGACATTCAGGAGTCCATTCGAAATTTTTCTTTCCTTTCTTTAGAGCATCAAAGAAAGGAATGCATTTGTCTGTGGCCTTGGAAATGAAGCGACTAAGAGCAGCAACCTTTCCATTGAGACTTTGTAGTTCTTTCTTTGTTCTAGGGGCTTTAACTTCTCTTAGAGCTGTGATTTGAGCAGGGTTGGCCTCGATGCCCCTAGCGCTCACAATGAAACCCAGGAATTTCCCAGACTCTACTCCGAATGAACATTTCAATGGATTGAGCTTCATTCCGTACTTCCGAAGAATTGAGAACATTTCTGCCAGGTGATCCATGTGGTCTACTGCTTTCTTTGGCTTTACTAACATATCATCAACATAGACTTCCATCGTTTTGCCAATCTGAGGCTTAAACATAGCGTTGACGAGTCTTTGGTATGTTGCCCCAGCATTCTTTAAACCAAATGGCATGACTTTGTAACAGTAGAGTCCCACATCTGTAATAAAGCTTGTGTCCTCCTGATCTGGTTCATTCATCATAATCTGATTGTATCCAGAATAGGCATCCATAAAAGATAACAACTCATGTCCAGCCGTCCCATCTACTAGTTGATCGATTCTGGGCAACGGGAAGCAGTCTTTGGGGCAAGCTTTGTTCAGATCAGAGAAATCAATGCACACTCTCCACTTTCCATTTGCCTTCTTAACCAGTACTGGATTTGAAACCCAATTTGGATAAGTGGATTCTTTGATGAAATTATTCTCTAAGAGACGATCTACCTCTTCCTTTAAAGCTGCTGACCTTTCTGGACCTTGAGTTCTTCTTTTCTGTTTTACTGGTGTGAATTTCGGATCGACATTCAGGGTGTGGACAGCAATTGTTGGAGAGATTCCGCACATATCAGCATGACACCAGGCGAACACATCTAGATTAGCTTTTAAGAATGATATCAGTGTATTTTGAACTGTTATACTTAGCTGTGAACCCACATTGAGTACTTTATTTGGGTCTTTCGGGTCTACAGATACTGGTACCGTTACCTCCACGGGTACCACTCTATTCTCCCCTGTACTGGCTTTCCTGGGATCCATTTCTTTTCTTGCATTGCTGTGTTCGCCAGTACAGGGGCCGTTCCGTAGTTGCTACAGGGTCGGTTCCTTGATGCGGAGCGGAGCTGCCGCATCTTTCCCCTATTTCTTTTCTCCTGGCCTCTCGGAGTTCTACAAGATAACATTCTCGTCCTGCGTTTTGATCTCCTTTAATAACAGCAATCCCATTATCAGTAGGAAATTTCATCGTTAAGCACCAAGGAGCGAGGACGGCCCTGAAAGCAGCAAGAGTAGGCCGGCCCAAGAAAGCGTTATAGGCGGAGAATCCATCCACAATTACAAAAGTTTGCTTCCGAACCAATTTCTTGGGTCCTTCGCCCATTTCAACAAACAAATCCACTGTTCCAATCGGCTGTTTCAGCTCTCCTGTAAATCCGGCGATCTTGTGTGAAGAAGCATGTACATCAGTCATCGGAATTTTCATTTGGTCAAATGTCCTTTTAAAGAGGATGTTGCATGAGGCACCACTATCAACTAACACTCTTCTGACAATAGCCGGCCCAATACCGACAGAGATCACCATAGGGTCCTCAGTAGGAGCTTCCACATTAACAGAATCCCTGGCTCTGAACATAATATCATCATGGAAAGTTTTCTACTGCTTTAGAGGTGAAGCATCTTCCAGGATTAAGACACTTTCTTCGGTTGGTGCATACTTCAAAGCTTTGGCATACCTTTCCATTTCACCCCAACTTCTGCCAGCCGGGTGAGGTCCTCCTGCGATCACATTAATAACAGGTCTTTCCTTTCCAGCAGGCCTTTCTCCTGAATCAGATGAATTAGTTGGAGGTAACTGCCCTTGGTTGGACGAAGATGGGTCCTTTCTATTCCTCTTGACGTATTGCTGCAACTTATTCTCTCTTAGCAATTCTTCAATCAGACTTTTCAAATGGCGGCACTCATTGGTATCATGCCCTGGTTGGTTGTGAAACTTGCAAAATCTTCCGCTTTGAACAGCATTCTTCCCAACTTTCACGGCCGGTGGTTTTGGAAATTCAACGGCATCCTTAGTGGCGATGAAGATATTTTCCGGGGTATCGGTCAGAGGAGTAAAGTCTGATGGTTTAAGAAAGCGGGGCTTTTTGAAGTCTTTTTGCCTTTTCCCACCATTACTTTCCCTTTTCTGATCTGCCGGTTCTTTCTTGCTTTGAGTAGTAACATTATTCTCCGCCACCGTTGTCACAACTTTAGCTGGTGCGGAAAGATTCTCTAAGCGTATAAATTCGTCAGCCTTTTTGTAGAATTTCTCTAGCGAATTTGGTTCCTTCATTTTTAGCCATTTTCCAAATTCGCTCGATTTGTCAATAGCACGCATCAAATAGGTCAAGATCATTCGTGGCTCTGCATTATCGACTTCTGCCAGAGCTAAGTTGAAGCGGTTCAAGAATGACTTAATAGGCTCTCCTGGATTCTGTTCAAGACTGGACAGCGACATTATATCCTTTGCCTTTGAAGCGTATAGCCTGAATTGCTCTTTGAATTTTCGGGTGAGATCGGAAAACTGATCTACAGATCGGACTGGAAGCTTGGTAAACCAGAGAAGCGCCACTCCTTCTAAATAGACTGGGAAATATCGGCACTTTATCTCGTCGGTTGCCCTTGCGCCGGTCATATGCCAGTCGTATTTATACAAGAACTGATTTGGATCACTTGTCCCCCGATAAGCAGGAATAGTGGGGGGAACAAACTTTCTAGGAAATTCAGCTTTCAGAATCTTTTCGGTAAACGGAGTTCTACTTGGTGCGAATCCCCATTCGCTTTCGTCTTCATCTCTTTGCATGCTCTCTTTCATTATTTGCTTGATCATACCAGAGAGATATTCCTCATTGTTCAGAGATTTCGCAGAGTAGGCCTCAACCATCTTTTCGGGAGTTTGTCCAGGTAGATGCTCATGAAGAACTGGTGACGGCCTAGATCCTTCGGCCTGGAGGGGTGCCCCTTCGGCAGCACCTGATCCCCCGTGAGGAATATTTCTCTCCTCGGAATTGGGAGCAGCATTAGCAAAGTTTCCCTCATTATTTACTGGTCTTTGACTCGTACCAAATAGAGCATTCAGCCTTTCCATCATCAGGTTATTCTGAGTTTCAATCTGCTGGTACAGTCCGGATACAGCAGCATCTAACTCCTGTCGCGTAACACCGATGCTCGGAGCTGCTTGATTTGGAGAGATAGAAGTGGCAGTATTGTCACGGTCATCATCAGTTCTGACAGACTTTCGTTTCCTTCCGGGAGCCATTATGTCTGATAAACTTCTGATTTTGTGGGAAATTCTTTCAGCAAACTTCTGAGAAGCAATGGTGAGTGGCAGCCGGAGTTGGGTTCTCAGTGAAAGCACCAAAATGTTAACGCCAAAATATAAACGATAACACTCGGTGTGTGTAGTAAGATCGTGAAAGCACCACCCGTGTAACGGGAACAGAAATCAAGCAGGAAAATAGCAGAAATGCAGTAAAAGACAGCAATTTATAGTGGTTCGGCTTGAGATTTAGCCTACGTCCACTTTGAATCTCTTTATTATTGAATCTGGATACAAATTGATACAAATCTCCTATGAAAACAGTACAACTCGATCACAAGAAACAATCTTGACTACTAGCTCAATCTTCGGAGATGAAACTCGATGAATCCATGTCGGATGTTAGGAATTTCTCTCGAAGTTTGTTGTAGTGTCTTGAATGCTTGAAGGATCCTTGTTTGCTGAATGATTGGAGAGTTCGACAGAGTAACGGCGCTTTAGAAATGAATTGCCCAAAGTCCCTTTCATGTTGGGGGTGATGAGGTATTTATAGGAGTCAGGCTTGAATCTGGAAAATCCCTCTAAGTCATAACTCGCGGCCGACTTATAGAAAGTCATATGTCTTCAGTCGGCGACGAGATAGGAGTTGCCTTTAATCATTCCTGAATACAAGCTGTCCAGCCAAGTGATAGGTCGGCGGCGACTTATCATAAGTCGTAAGTCGGTTCCTTCCTGTTAATTTTATCAAGTCGATAGCATACTTAAGTCGGACCTGTAGCTTAGGTCATATGCTACTTTAAGTCATCAAGTCGGCACACTCCAGGTTGTAGGTCGGTGCAGAGTTAACCCCTTACCCCTTGAATCGGTATCTTCTTAAGTCGGCAAGCATCTTAACTCGGCAAGCATCTTAACTCGGCTGGAATCTTAAATCGGCAAGCATCTTAACTCGGCTGGAATCTTAAATCGGCAAGCATCTTAACTCGGCTGGAATCTTAAATCGGCAAGCATCTCTTAAACCAGTAACCTGTTAAGTCGGCACACTTGATAAGTTGTATGCTTCTTAACCCGGTAGGTCATAAGTCCCCATAGGTCGTAGCCATCCTTAACTCGCGAACTGTTAAGTCGTAGCTCTCTTAGGTCAGTAACCTACTTTAACTCGGAGCCCGTTAAGTCGTGACCATTAAGTCGTAAGCAAAAGAGGATTAACAACCACCATTATAAGGAATCAAAAAGAAGATAAGCTGGGAGTCAAGTAGAAAGCTTGAAGAAATTAATCAAAGGGCAAATCCTAACCTTCTTAACACAAAGCCAAGGTGGATAATTTGAGTTACATCCAATTTTTGATAATGGTATTAGTATCATGATTATGTCCAAATTATTTTGCAAGTAATATGCCATGTTATGGTTGTTAAAATATATATATATATATATATATATGCTTGTCGATGATTTATATGATTTTTATGGGTTTTATGATATGTTTAGATTAGAAAACCTATTAAATGACATCCAAATGAGTTGCGTTTTTGATATATGACCAAAAACATTATTTTAGAAGTTGGTTTCAAGTTTCAAAATTTTCAAAGTTATTGTGGATTTATTATGGATTTTCTATGAGAGAAAATAGTTAAAATTGGGTTTAAATTATTTAAGGCGGTTATATAATAATTTTGGGTCTGAAATTTATATATGTTAGAAAACATATTAAAAGTGAATTATTGTTATTTTTTAGGAATTTTCCTAAGTATTTTACTATGGTAATAAAATCATTAAAGTTAAGGGGCTTAAAGGTTTTACATGTTATACCAGGGAGAAGGGCTTGTTTGATTAAAATGTTTTAGATTGTAAATTTTGAATGCGGCCAACCTTTTAAAAAAAGATTTTGATAAAGAAATGGAGACCAATCATATTTTGGCAAATTGGGCAAGTTAGGTGAAAAGAAATTACTTTGAAATGCATAAAATAAGTTTTATTTCGAATTACAACTTTGCCACTTCCTTTGCTTGCTTCCGTCACCATGCCCGGTAGGCCTTTCGAACCCATTCGGAACCAATGCACATTGTATCAAGCAATTGGTATGTAGTGCATTGGAGAAAAGCGAAAGGGACTATGTCGAAGGTATGCATTCGAAGGGGTTGAAGCCACTCTAACCAGCTTTTGAATCAATCAATTCATGTTTTTAAAAAAAGAAGATTACGAATAAGTTGCCACTTCCTTTGTTTTTAGAAAGGAGCTTTCGAAAGAACTGGCACTTAATTTTGTTTTAAAAGAAGCTTTTGAAAGGATAGCCGCATTTGAACCAATTCGATACATATCTGCCATATTCATACCTTTCGAATCACAATGTATTTGAAAGGGGTTCTTTCGCCTTTTTACTTTGAAGTCGTTTTCACAATGCTTTCAAAAGGGTCATATAGCCGCTTCTAATTGGTTTCGGAGGCAATGGTTTCGAAGCTATCCTCTTCCCCAATTCCTTTACATGGATTAAAGCTTTCGAAAAGGATACTTTTGATTCTGTTTTCTTTGATCCAATGGTTATATTAAATTTTAAACCAAATGGTTTCGAAAGGAATAATTTTAAATGGTTTCGAAGCAATGTTTCCACAATCCTTTACTCGAGCCAAATGCTTTCGAAAGGTATATCGTGAATGTTTTGAAAGATATGTTTAAGTATTTCGAAAGGAAGGTTCTAATTCTTTTGAAAAATAAGTATAAATGTTTCTGAAAGAGGATGTCTATGGTTTTGAGTAATGCTTTCGAAAGGGTTGTTTTCAATGATTTCAAAAGGTATTGTTTAAGGTTTTAAACAAGGGTTTCGAAGGTATTGCTTTGGATTCATGGCCTAAAGTTTTCAAAATTAAAAAGGGTTTTAACTTATTTTAAAGGGATAGATAATCCCATTGATTAGATTTCATCAACATTGTTTTGTGTATAACATATATCATGGCAAAAGTATTTTGAGTAAAGAAAAGAGTATGATTTCCTTATTTTATAAAGATATGGTTTTAAGGGTAAATCATTTGTAAATATTATTTACAGGGAAATGAAAATTTAATAGGGTTGTTAACCCTAAGTTTATGACTCGGATATTAGAAGACCAGATAGGACTAGTATGGGGTCGCGCCCTATACTTTACCTATTAGCCCTTAGGTAAAATAACTTCAAAATTCCAATGTGTAGGGCTTTGTCACAAATGAGACTAAAATGATGTTACACATAGAAGGGAATATACACAGTAAAGATAGGTTATTGGTGAGCCTACAAAACCATTAGGATCATTTAAAGCTAGAAGAAGATAGTTAAGGGCAGATGGCCCAACGTTGTGTCTAATAGAAGTTAGATTATTGATTATGTCTGGTAGGCCCGAGTCAGCCAATGGTTAATAGTTAGCCAGATAAAACTATAGTGTGAACAGATAGTCCATTGATTACCTTATTTATATGCATATATGTTATTACTCTTACTGTTATAATCAGTTTGATTGCAGGATTTTGATTTGTAAAAGATACGATTTTAAAAGGATATTAATGAGGGGAAACTCGTTCCGCTAAGTGGCGTGGTCTCACTTAACATCAGTAAACTGGGATGTAATATTATTATTCCTACCGGCTTTATGTCTGACTCAAAATTTATGTTTTTCCCATTAAACTCTTGGGTGCTCAAAATTATTTTGAGTAGATTGAGGGTTAAGGTCTTTTTAGGTTTAGTAGGTTGGACGAATAAGCTTCCGAAGACGTGCAGGAGGCAAAGCTATCTATGTAGGATTTATTTAGAGTTATTTCCTCTATGACGTATTTGTGGATGATATGCCTATCTATTTAGTACTCTGATCATCCAAGGAGGCATCTTCATATTTCGCTCTTGGCGTAATTTGTAATAATTGTTTGGTCGAAACCTAGGAATCGTTTTGGGATATGTATCTGAATATGAAATATTGATTTGAAATGTAATAAAAAAAAGTTGTTTTTGAAATCTATGATTTTATTTCATATTCATGTGCTTCTGATATTATGGATACCATTAACGCTACCGTATTTTGTCACCGAAAGTGAAATACCTTAGATGACTACATCATCTGTAGCACTTAGCTTTTGGACCTTAAGATAGGGGGTGTTACAAATTAGTATCAGAGCATAGGTTTAGGAAAATTTAAAAATAAATTTAAAATTATAACTGATTTTCAAAACATAATCCTAAGGAATTAGAGAAAAGATTTGGGTATGGGATATTGTTATAGTAACGTACTTGTATTTGCTATATATAAGTTCATGCTTTATCTCTATTCTCCCATCTTTCTTAGGCTATTCTTCTGTATCTTACAAAGATTCAAATGCAAATTTTAAGGAAGTAAGATATGGATGCTAGGAATGAAAGAGTTAACCTTGGTGGAGGAAGCACCACCACTTATTGAAATGCCAGACCAAACACTAGGAATCCAGGTCGGGCACAAGCTGCTAATGTAGGTGCTGGAGCGCTTCAAGTTGATATAGGACCTATGTATTAGTTTGTCGTCAACCTGATGCAAGATGGAGCTACTGTGGGATTAGGTGGAGGAAATGCAGGAGAAGGAAATCAGGAAACTCCGGTGCTCAATAACTATGCAGCATTAAGCAGAGACTATGTTAGGTTTGAAGGAAAGTCGTTTAGTGGCACCGAGGATGCCATTGAAGTGGAGAATTGGTTGCTTCATTGAGAGAGGATGTTTGCAGATTTGGGGCTTAGTGATGAGCATAAAAGGAGACTTGCTTCCTGACAGTTGCAAGGAGCAGCACTGTATTGGTGAAACAGTGTTACTATGGGAGTAAATGTGGAGATCATGACTTATGCAGACTTCAGAAGGAGATTTGAGGAAAGATTCATGTCATATATCGCCAAGTTAACTCTACTCAGGAAGTTTGTTCAGTTGGTGCAGGGAGACATGATTGTGCTTGAGTATACTACTTGATTTGAGGAGTTATCGAGATATAGGTATGCTACCGTAGATACCGTTATTAAAAGGAATGAGAATTTCATCCGTAGATTGAAACCCGAGCTTGCTAAAGCAACTTTGCCACATATTAGGGATCTATGTGATGAAGTTGTTGAGATGGCTTTGAGGCATGAATAGATGCTCACTTTCTATGGTAGTAACAAAGCAAGGGAAACTCAAATTGGGTAGAACTAGAAGAGAAAGTTTTACCATAAGAAAGCCACTCAGAAGGGAGGAGCAACCAAGAAAGGGAAGGCCGAAGTAGTTTGCTATAAGTGTGACAGGAAGGGAAATTTCGCTCATGAGTGTCGGACATGCAAAGGGAAGAAGGTTGCTGACAAGAAGGGAGTGAGATGCTTCAACCGTGATCAGATTGGACCTTATAAGAACGAGTACAAGGAACTAGCCAAGAATGGAAAAGGCAAAATGTTTACATTGGAACTAGCTACCTTAAGACAAACAGCTGAGGAGAAAGGAAAAGCTATATTGGGAGGTATACTTTTGATTCGTGGTGTATCAGTTTGAGTTCTATTTGATACCGGTGCATTACATTCTTTTGTGTCTCATTGTTTAGTAGATAAGCTTATCCTAGAACCTTCATACCTAGTTACATCCTTAAGGGTTGCGAATCCGATAGGAGGATATGTGACCAGTTAGAGTTCGAATTGTTAGGTCATATATTTACTTGCAGTTTGCATGCATTTGTTTTCGTAGGGTTCAAAATTATTTTGGGTATGGATTGGTTAAGTAAGTATGATGCTAGGACATTTTGCCATGATAAGAGAATATCACTTAGACACCCTAGTTGTAGTGATCAGATTATATACTCTGTAGAAAACCCTAGTTTTGAGGTTAATGCTTTGTTGGGTGTTGCAAAGGCAGAAGATGAGATGAACCGAGTTTTCATTGTTAGAGAATTCACAGACGTCTTTGAGCCTGTAGTAGTAATACTGCCAAAACGAGCTGTTGAGTTTCGAATAGATTTAGTACTAGGTACCGAACCTGTAAGTAGATCGCCGAGTAGGATGACACCTACCGAGATGAAGGAGTTAAAGGTGTAGTTGGTAGATATAGAAGGTAAGAAATTTATTAGACCAAGTAGATTACCTTAGGGAGGAGCTGCACTGTTTATAAGGAAACAAAACAGATCGTTAAGGTTTTGTATCGTTTATCGTATGTTGAATGAGAAGACGATAAAGAATCAGTATATGTTACCTAGAATTGACGATTTGTTCGACCAGTTGAGTGAAGCCAAAGTATTTTCTCAGTTGGACTTGGCAACACGGTTCCATCAGCTTAGAGTAGCAAAGGATGGTATTCCTTTGACAGCGTTTAGGACAAGATATGGATCGTATGAATAGTTAGTGAAGTTGTTCAGACTAACTAATGCGCCAGCATTCTTCGTGGGTTTGACGAACAGAATCTTCCGAGAACATCTAGACAGATTTGTACTAGTGTTGATAGATGACATATTGATATATTCTAAGGATGAAAGGGATCATGAAGTTCACGTTAGAATAGTGCTTGAGACGCTGAGGCAGCATCAACTAAAGGCGAAGTTTTTGGAGTGTCAATTCTGGAAGAAAGAAGTTAAATTTCTTGGTCACGTGGTTTCAAAGAAGGGTTTGTCAGTTGATTCGGATAAGATCGAAGCCGTTGACAACTGGAAGAGACCTTAGACAGCGACTGAGATCAAAAGTTTTCTTGGACTCGCCGGCTATTACCGGAGATTCATTAAGGATTTCTTTCGGATTACAGCCCCTTTGACTAGGCTAACCAGGAAGGACGTGAAGTTTATTTGGTTAGACAATTGTGAGGAAGCATTCCTTAAGTTAAAGTATCTGTTGACCAATGCACCTGTGTTAGTAGTTCCAAACAGGAATCAAGGATTAGCAGTGTATGCTGATGCATGTGGAACCGGATTAGGGGATGTGTTTATGTAGAAAGGTAAAATTGTTGCCTACGCTTCACGACAGCTTAGACCGCATGAAGTGAGATATCCTACTCATGATCTAGAGTTGGTATTAGTGATCTTCGTACTGAAAGTATGGAGACATTATCTCTTAGAGAGAGATTTGAGTTATACACAGATCATAAGTCCTTATGGTATTTTTTTGTCTCAGAAGTAGTTAAATATGAGACATCAGAGGTGGCTAGAATTATTAGCCGCTTATGATTTTGGTATAGAGTATACATCTGGAAAAAGAAATAAAGTAGCAATTTCTCTTAGCAGAAAAAATTAGAATATGGTTTTAGCTATGCTAACAGAATGGAAGGACCTAGAAGCGTTGACTACAAGTAGAAAACAATGGAGATCCGAGGCTAGTTTTAGTTGAGAAACTACCATGTTGTCGTGTTTAGAAGTTCGACCAGTGATAATTGAAAGGATTGTTTCTAAATAAGAAGAGGATCCGTTATTAGCTGAAGGATCAGAAGTTAAGGGATGGAGTAGAGAATGATGAATTGAAAGATTTCAGTCTTGACCAGAATAGGTGGTTGAGGAAGAAATGAAGACTATGTGTTCCGAATGTGGGAAGCATTAGGAAGGAAGTTCTTAGAGAATGCCATCATTCGAAGTTCACCATACATCTGGGAGGAACTAAGATGTATCAGGATATGAAAATAAGTTTCTTCTGGGAAGGTATGAAGAGAGATATAGGCTTATAGGTGAGGCAGTATTTGAACTGTCAATGGATAAAAGCCGAACATCAGAAACCGAGTGGTTACTTCAGCCTTTAGATGTTCCAATCTGGAAATGAGATTCTATCTCAATGGATTTTATAGATGGATTGCCAAGGTCAAATCGAGGAAATGAAAGTATATGGTTATAATGGACAGATTGACAAAGAGTGCCCATTTCATTGCAGTTAAGTCAACCAGGACGACACCTATTTTAGCTAAATTGTTTATGAAGAACATAGTTAGACAACATGGAATTCCTAGTAGTATAGTAAGTGACAGAGATTCCTTATTCACTAGTGAGTTCTTGATGAGTCTACAAGAGACTCAAGGTACCAAGCTCAAGATGAGTACCGCTTACCATCTGCAGAAAGATTAGCAAACGGAAAGAGTTAACAAAGTCTTAGAGGATTTGTTTAGAGCTTGTGTGCTAGATTTCGGAGGATTAAGGGAAGAACATCTACACTTAGTCGAGTTTTCATATAACAACATTTATCAGAATAGGATAGGGATGGCACCGTTTGAAGCTTTGTACGGAAGGCCATGCAAATCTCACGTTTGTTGGTTAGAAACCGAGGATAGATTGATTCTTTGTCAAGAATTGGTTAAAGTAGCTGCAGAAAAGATTGAGTTATTCCAGGCTAGAATAAAGGATGCTAAGTCTAGGCAGAAGAGTTATGATGAGAAGAGACGGGAAGACTTAGAGTTCTTAGTTGGAGATAATGTTTTCGTCATGGTGTCACTGATAAAAATTGTAATGCGATTTGGAAAATCAGGAAAATTGGCATCGAGATTCGTTGGACTGTTTCCTATTGTAGAAAGGGTCGGGAAACTTGCGTATAGAGTAGAGTTACTAAATATTTTGATAGATGTCCACAATGTTTTTCATATTTCTCGTCTAAGGAAATGTATTCGAGATCCAAAGACTACTATTGCACCGACTGTGTCAAATGATCTAGTAGTAGAACTGGATATGACTATAGAAAACTAGTTCGTATAGTCGCGAGAGATGAGAAGAGACTAAGGAACAAGATAGTAAGATTAGTCAAAATCCAACGAAGGGACGATGAGAGAGACTGTACTTGGGAAACTGAGAGCATTATTAGAGATACTTATCCTGACTTGTTTCATGGTATGTTTTACCTTTATGTTTGATTGTTATGGGTACCTTATTGTAATTTCAAGGACGAAATTCTTTAAGGAGGGGAGCCTGTAATGACCCTAATTTTAAGTAACATTATTTAGAACATTTAATTGGATAAATAAAAATAAAATAATGTTAATAGTTAAGGGATTGAGATTTTTTAATTAATAAGGGGTCGTGCCTTAATGAATGTACAAGCAAAAGATAATTGGAAAGAAGTAAGTAGGAGAAATATGATAAGGGTAAAATAGGAACATCCTTCATTCTAATACCCTAAACCCTTCCATTCTCCATTCCTTATTCATTCTAACATTCACAAACAAAATTAAAACCCTAAGAGCTTGGTCAACCACCATTAAGATGAATCAAAAAGTAGATAAGCTAGGAATCAAGTAGAAAGCTTGAAGAAATTAATCAAAGGGAAAATCTCAACCTTCTTAATACCAAGCCAAGGTGAATAATTTGATTTATATCCCATTTTTGATAATGGTTCGGTTACAAGATTACGTCCGAATTATTTTACAAGAAATATGCCATGTTATGGTTGTTTAAATAGATATATATGCTTGTTGATGGTTTATATGATTGATATGGGTTTTATGATATGTTTAGACTAGAAAACCTATTAAATGACATCCAAATGAGATGCTTTTTTGATATATAACCAAAAACATTATTTTAGAAGTGGGTTTCAAGTTTCAAAATTTTCAAAGTAATTGTGGATTTATTATGGATTTTCTATGAGAGAAAATAGTTAAAATTGGGTTTAAATTATTAAAGGCAATTATATAATAATTTTGGGTCTGAAAATTATATATGTTAGAAAACATATTAAAAGTAAATTGTTGTGATTTTTAGAGAATTTTCCTAAGTATTTTACTCTGGTTATAAAATTATTTAAGTTAAGGGGCTTAAATGTTTTATACGTTATATTAAGGAGAAGGGCTTATTTGATTAAAATGCTTTAAATTGTAAATTTTGAATTCGGCATCCTTTTTAGAAAAGGATTTTGATTAAGAAATGACAACCAATCATATTTTCACAAATTGGGCAAGTTTGGTGAAAAGAAATTACTTTGAAAGGCATAAAATCAATTTTTTTCGAATTACAACTTTACCACTTCCTTTGCTTGCTATCGTCACCATGCACGGTGGGCCTTTCGAACCCATTTGAAACCAATGCATATGGTATCAAGCAATTGGTACGTAGTGCTTTGGAGAAAGAAGAAAGGGACTGTGTCGAAGGCATGCATTCGAAGGGGTTGAAGCTACTCTAACTAGCTTTCGACTCAATCAACTCATCTTTGCTTAAAAAGAAGCTTACGAATAAGTTGTCACTTGCCTTTTTTTCAGAAAGGAGCTTTCCAAAGAGTTGCTACTCACTTGTATTTTAAAAGAAGCTTTTGAAAGGGTAGCCGCATTTGAACCAATTCGAAACCTAGTTGCCAAAGTCATACCTTTTGAATTACAATGTATTTAAAAAGGGCACTTTCGCCTTTTTACTTTGAATCCGCTTTCTTAATACTTTCGAAAGGGTCATATAGCCACTTCTAAATGGTTTCAGAGGCAATGGTTTTGAAAGGTTGGGTTTCAAAGCTATCCTCTTCCCCAATTCTTTTAATTGGATTAAAGCTTTCGAAAAGGATACTGTTGCTTCTGTTCTCTTTGACCCAATGGTTTTATTAAATGTTAAACCCAATGGTTTCGAAAAGAATAATTTTAAATGGTTTTGATTGCTGTATTACCTGATTTATATGCATATATGTTATTGCTCTAGCTGTTATAATTAGTTTGATTGTAGGATTTTGATTTGTAAAAGATATGCTTTTAAAAGCATATTAGTGAGAGGAAACCCATTCCGCTGAGCTATGTGGTCTCACTTAATATCAATAAATCGAGATGTAATAGTATTACTCACACCAAGCTTTACGTCTGACTCGATTAAGAGTTAAGGTCTTTTCAGGTTTAGTGGGTTGGATAAATATGCTTCCGAAGACATGTAGGAGGCAAAGTTACCTAGGTATGAGTTATTTTGAGTTATTTCCGCTGTGATGTATTTATAACTGATATGTCTAACTATTTAGTACTTTGATAATCCAAGAGGGCATCCTTATATGTCGCTCTTGGCGTAATTTGTAATAATTGTATTTGATCGAAACCTAGGGAACGTTTTGAGATTATATAATTGAATATGAAATATTGATTTGAAATGTAATAAAAAAAGTTATTTTTGAAATCTGTGATTTTATTTCATATTCATGTGCTTCTGATATTATGGATACCATTAACACTATCGGTTTTGTCACCGAAAGTTTAATACTATAGATGACTGCAGCATCTGTAGCACTTATCTTTTGGCCTCAAGATAGGAGGTGTTACACCATCCTTCGCCGAATTCTAGGCAGCTCTTGCCCCATGGTGTTTGACTTTGAAGTTTCCAACCGATAACAGTACTGGAGTTGTGCATGGTTATCAAGCGATCAAACGTGCCTGCTATGTAGCTGAACTGAGAGATGCTCAACATAAGGAGAAAGGTAAGGGTGTGGGCAAGTCTCTCTGCATCCAAACTACCAAAGGTTGACAACCAGCGCCTGGGCCTTGGCTTGGGCGCCAAAGACGGTTCT
Organism: Allium fistulosum; assembly: GCA_030737815.1. NCBI lineage: Eukaryota > Viridiplantae > Streptophyta > Magnoliopsida > Asparagales > Amaryllidaceae > Allium > Allium fistulosum. The sequence continues at coordinate 1,244,035,003 of CM060904.1, read as the reverse complement.
TTAAAAATGCATATCCGAGGGATGACAAGGAGGAGCCCAAAGAGATAAAGCTGCACCGACTGAGTTGACGATTGACATCACGGTTAGCCACAATGACCCATCACGGGTCCTAAAGATCGGATTATAGATCAGCCCCCCAATGATGAAAGAACTTGGTGGTTTTCTCCGAGCGAATCTTGATGTGTTCGCTTGGACTCATTCTGACATGTGTGAGATCTCGCCTGCCATGACAAGCCACACAGTAAATATCGACCCGAGGCATGTCCCGGTGAAACAAAAAGGAAGTGTCATGGATCCAGAGAGACCCGCTACCCTTAAAGAGGAGGTGGATCGACTCAAAAACAACGGGTTTATCCGTGATGCCCTCTACCCAAAATAGGTATCCAATCATGTGCTTTTGAGAAAGACGAATGAAAATGGGAGAACATGTGTTGACTATTTGGACTTAAACAAGGCGTGTCCAAAAGATAGATTTCCCCTTCCAATTAGGGTGGGCGCGGTCAGTTAACCGACTCAATCGGTTAAATTTTTCGGTTAACCACTATAGGGGCTTCGGTTCGATTAACCGTTTTCAGTTAATTTAGCCTCCGGTCTACCGACCAAACCAGTCAAAAATAATCACGGTTAACATTTATTTAACCGGTTAACCGACTAATTTGAACGGTTCGGTTAACCGCCCAAATTAGTCGGTTAACCGACTAAAACAACATGCCGAGTGCCAACAAGGCAACCAACAACTACAAAGCCAGATCAGTTAGACAAACTTAAATTCATAGTTGCTTTGACACTTTGTCACTCTCAGTTCATACTCATAGTTGCTTCATAGTCCATACATTCATAGTTCATAGCATTACAATAGTAACTTAATTCAAATTACATTACAATAATACTACATGTTAAGTTCAACAAATACAAAGTCAAACTCCTAGCCTATAGTCTCCACTCTTGACTCTCCATTTTTCAGCAGTTCAGCTCAATACTGCTATCTCCGGTGACCCAGTCTCCGATGACGGACCTAGTCTCAGTAGTCTGTCCAAATAAAATAATTTGAGTAAACGGTAATTAAATATGAAATACGCACTGTAACTTATGCACTGTAATAACTTATTATATGCACTGTACTAACTTATGCACTGTAAGTCTGTAATAACTTATTATAATTTATATGCACTGTAACAAATATGCACTGTAACTTATTATGGGTCACTAGAGACCTCATGATCTGTAGATATGCATTGGAAGTATAGATATTCACCTATACAGATACCTAATTCAATGCATATAATAAGTTATTATAGATACCTACACTTCCAACTTGATATAATAAGTTAACTGGGTCACTGGAGACCTAGTTAACTATTGTTATTTTTAGTGCATTTTTATACTTCCAACTTGATGAAATCTAGAACAGATACCTAATTCAAGTTCATCAAATATGCCATAGCAGAATTGATTTTTTGACACTTGCAACAGCTAGAAAATGCAAATAATGTAGGAAAATAGAAAAGGATATATGGTTGCAGTTGCAGACAATATATGGTAAGATTATAAAATTGAGGCAAAAAATTTGCAAATGATATGATTGCAGTTGCAGACAATAGTGGTAAGATTACAAAATGATAAAAAAAAAATATTTTAAAGTTTTCTCATTTCATGCTATATTGTAGTTAATACAAATTCAATTATGAAATTGAGGCTTACGGCGCACACATTCTGAAAGTTCTTCCAAATGGTATATCATGAAAGCTCTTGATAATTGAAAATTGGACCTGTTATTAAATGGTTTAAAAAAAAGAAAATGGGAAGTACAGGGGAGCAATTTGACATAGATTTCATAGTCTCAGTTGGGGACAATTTTTATGTGAAAGGTCTAGCTGATGTCAGTGCTTAGAGCTAAGAGCTACGACTCAATTTTTCTGTTAATCAAGCAATCTCAATTTTTCTATTATTTCTGCTACACATTAAATTTCTAGTTAAGTATGTACATTAATTTATATCACATTCTTAGTTATATGTTCCACATTAACAACTGTATTGCATGCTTAGTATTGGGAAATCATGAGGTCAAGCTATAGCTAATACAGATGAATAGACTTATTAATGCAATACTATTAACGAACTGGATAAGTGAATAAGTGAATACTTATAAGTGAATAACTTAATACTTGTATAAAAAAACATTGATGGCAAGCTATTATATTCAATGAACATGAATACTGATAACATATTAATGAATTGAATAAGTGATCATGTATATAATTATTTATATTAGCAGTTTGTACTAGCATAAGTGAATATGTATATAATTATTGTACTAACATAAGTGAATATGTATATAGTTATTTATATTTATATTAGCAGGTCCTTTATTACAGGAAATGAACTAGAAGTGATGCAGTTAAACATACGGAAAAATGCATTTACAGATTTAAACTATTGATCATAATCTACTGGATATCTATTTATAATTTTATAGCATATTAAGTTTTAATAAAAACTATACAAGAACAATAGACCTTAGCGATATGCAGTTAGCATTTGGCTGATATGTACATACGCAGTTAGCACTTAAAAGTAGCTGATATGTTGATTACTAACCATGGTGAAAATAGCGATGATGAAGATGGATTATCCATATTGAAAATAGAAGATGATAGTGATTGACATTGATGTCCATATACAAATTCTACATGGCAAACAAATTAGTTAGAGTATTGTATGTAAAATCAAACAAATGTGGAACTGGATTATTTTATGAACGCTAATATCACCCGATAAGGCTTCATCATAGTAATAAACATCATCGAGAAGAACCTCAATCCGGTGATCGACAAAAATTGGTTTGGACCTTAACCAATTTTGAGTACAAACTAATGCCTCAACCATTCATGGGCTCGTACTACGAAAAGGGTCTACAACCCTTCCTCCGGTGCTAAAAGCGGATTCAGAAGCAACCGTCGACACCGGAATAACAAGGAGAACTCGAGCAACTAGAGATAAAACACGATATTAGGAACTATTTACCTTCTACCATAGTATAACATTAAAATTATTTGGTGCATCCTCAATCGGTGCATTTAAATACTTTTCTAGTTCATTGTCTTCATTATCTCGTGGTCGAACTTGTCTTAGAAAAGTATTTCTTTTTCTAGAAAGAACATCACTAACATTCACACTTTCACTATCAACTGACGTACTAGGTCGTCGTTCATCACATGTTTGTTTTCTAAAGGTAGAAGCGTTCACATAGATGTCCAACAACCTTATCAAAATATCTTTCACATTTTTTAACATGTCTTCCACAACTACTTTTTCATACATGTCTTCAACACATAACTTCAAAAATTGAAATTTATACCTTAGATCAAGCACACACGTAATAAGTAAAATTTTGTTCATGTTACCCATGCTTCCTTAATATTTGTCAAACTTAGCTTTCATACTATGTGCCATTCCACCAAGATAAGGATTCGTATCTCAATCAATACTTGAAGTTCTTCTTGAATTCCACTTAGCTCGGCTAAATAATCATTTGCGGTAATAGATAAAGTTTTGCTAAATTTTAAAGTAATATCATAAAAATACTTTAAGAATTTAACAAATAATTAAGCATTTTTCCAATTTACACAACCTGGAGGAAGAATTTCATTTTCAAAGTAGGCAACAAAAATACCATCATATTCTTTCATATCATCAAAGACCCTTTTGTATTTTAAAGCCGCTTCCAACATAAAATATGTTGAATTCCACCTAGTGGGTACATCTAAAACAAGCATGGATTTATTCTCAATTCCCAAACTTAACTGGTCTCTCTAAATTTAGTAAATCGTGCCGGAGACGATCTTACAAATTAATTGTAGTACGAATTACAGCTATAGTACTATTAATTTATTTAGCATATCATTGACAATTAAATTGATTATATGAGCACAACAACGTATACGAATGAATTCACTATTCGAAACAAAACCACCATTATATTCATTTAATTTGTTTTTCACGTAATTAATTGCCACTTCATTTGCACTAGCATTATCAACTGTGATAACCACTATTCTTTTGAGTTCCCATTTTTCGATACATTGGACAATAAGTTTTCCAATATTTTCTCCTTTATGAATAGTAATCACACAAAAATTTATAATCCTTTTATGTAAATTCCAATTTACATCAATAAAGTGTGCGGTTAGAACCATATAATTCACATTTTGAATAGAAGTCCATGCAATGGTAGTTAGACAAACACCGTGCAATGATTCAGAGAACATCATTTTAAGAGAATCTATCGAATTCCAATATAATTGAAGCATATCCCTACAAATTGTTCTACGTGAAGGAACTTCAAAACTAGGACACATTTGCCAACAAAATTCAAGAAAACCTTCACCCTCCATAAAACTAAAAGGGAGTTCATCAATAATTATCATTCGAGCTAATGCTTTTCTACATTCCTCTTTGTTAAATGACCATGAAGTGAGATTGCAACTACCTTTACTATCGCTATTTAATTCAAAAGCTAAAGGTTTTTTTGTCTCTTATCACTATCACGCGTAATTGACTTATAGGATTTTGCTATATGATAATTCAAATGTGTAGTGCCATTTGAGCTAGAACCGCATGCAAATTGTTTACCACAGTAGTTGCAAATACTTTTCTGAACATTGCAATTAATATCTTTAGTAAAATTTTCCCATACCGGAGAAGGCTTTCTATAAGAAGGCTTGCGATTCGGGTGTAGAGGTGGTTTTCTAGCATTGATGTCCTCATCCCCAATTTCCTCATCATCGGCTTCTTGTACATACGCATCATCATCTCCTGTTGCTCTAGATGATCTACCTATTTATACTTGTTATACAAGTTATTAAGTTAATACTATATAATATATTAGTTGCTTATATGTCTAACTTGCATATATGTCTAACTGATACATGATATATACTAATAATCAAACATTTTGAGAACTAAGAACTCGTATTGACGACTCAGGAAATTGGAAGTTCTTATTAAGTATTAGAGAACTGGCATTAAGATGTACTGGTAGACGCATAGTTGATGGCAAGACTACATCGCTCTGGTTAAACCTGTGGGTGCAAGAAAGTAGGCTCATAAACAAATTGGGTGCAGATGCCATGGCCAGGGTTAGAGGAGAGAATCGATTGGTGATAGAAATTATTAGTGGTAGTTGGAAACAAATAACTTAAGTCTCGTGGGTGCTTATAGAAATGAAATTTCAAATATTAAACTACATATAGATAATACAAATAATTATTGAGTATGGTTAACCCCAGGGAAAGGGAAATACACATTCAAGGAGGTTTGGAACAAGTCAAGGAGCAAACACAGCAATACATATCGGTCTAAATTCATGTGAAAGAATTGGCATTCTCCCAAATGGCTGTCTACTTGTACAAATATTTAATCAATTTACATCCTACTAAGGAAAGACTTGTGTAAAGAAACATTGTAGTCAATCCAATATGTGTGCTATGCAATTGTGAGTTAGAAAGTAATAAGCATATCTTTTCAATTGCCAATTCAACGCTAACATATGGAAGTGGATTAGAATTAAATTACAATGCCCATCTAGTCATGAGTTGGGTATGTGACAATAACAAATAAAAAATTAAAGAGAGAGCATGTTATTGAATATGTATTGTCATCTGCTATACTAGTGAAAATGAAAATATTGTTTTACAAATACTGACAATCAAATAAATTAGTTCGTACTTGCATTAAGTTTCCAATAGAAACAACTAACCAAGCTAGAATTGAAAGTAATGAGAAGTAAGTTTTGCTAGACATTTGCATTTATTTGATGTACTTAGTTCTTAGATTCTATTAAAATTTATACACTACAAGGTTAAGTCTATTTGAAATTAAATCGATTCATTATTTGTAAATAATTATCGCATTGCATAAGGAACATGTTATATTGCATGTGGATTATGAGGGTAGTATCCACTTAAAACCCTCATAATACATCGTTTGTTCAATTAAGGACATTTAGAGGTTCAAAAGCTTGTAGCATATGCTTAATACGATATGATTTTCTATTAAAAAACGATAATAAAGTAGGTATAGTTTTAAAACAAAAAAATTGGAATTATCTCCATCTGATGGTGAATAAAAGTTCAAGTGGAAAGGAATTTTATAGGAGTTAATTTTTATTTTTACTACTTATTTGTCTATAATTGTATCCATTATAGTAGCAGTACCATGTAAAATATTTTTTTTGCTATTTCAAGTTTTGAAGCTGCAAAAAAATTATTAAAATTATACCGGTGATTAACATAATTATAAAAATATATATAGTATAGCAATGGAAGTTGATTGAAAACAATTTTAAGATTGCAACAACAAATCAATAAAATCAAGTGGATTGAATTTTTATTTTTATTTTTTCATATGAGTACATATAAATCAAAGTTTAAATATCTTAAATTGCTAACTTGTAAATAATGATAGTCTCGAGTTTAAATCATATCCTATAAATGGGTTCCTATTGTGCAGTTGACATAATACAAGAAAATTCTAATGAAGTAAACCCTTGCCATACATTATTTTGAGCAAGAAACGCATGTAAAACAATCCATCCATTCACATATAAGATACTCTATGGGAGAGAACATTTCATCATCAAACTCCAATTCTTTTAAACAATCCATCCATTCACATTATTCAAAAGGTATATAGTAGAAAAAGGAAAAAAGCATATGACTTACTAATTTAATTTGCAACTTTCCGAGCCTGGTTTCTAAATAATGAAAGAATCCAACACAATTTTTTTATCGCTCTTCATTATTTTAAACAAAAATGAAAATAATCTATAATTATATGTACCTTAAATTATAAATTGATGCAGCTCAAGGTGAAGGTCTAAGTCGTACACGACTTAAGGGGCTAAGTCGCACACGACTTAAAGTAACTATAGGTCGTCTACGGCCTAAGGAGGCATGTGAGCAGGAGCTACGACTTAACTGGAAACCAGGGGAAGGAACTAACTCGAGTTTATGACCTAAGGAGAAGGTTCTGGGTCGTCTACGACCTAACAGATTAGGAGGAAAAGGGCTACGACTTAACAAAGGTTTAAGTCGCTCGGAGTTGATAAGTCGTCCACGACTTACGGAGAAGGCCACGACAGGAGCGGTTCGAATTGGGAATGAAGTGTTAAGTCGGCTACGACTTAAGGAAGGAGTTAAGTCGGAAGCGAGTTACGACTTAGTTAAGTCGCACAAGTTAAAAGCGAACCCTCTTAAGTCTTAGAAGCTTGAAACCGAAGATCCTGATGCCGCGTCAATCTGGGCCGTTGATATCTTAAGTCGTGAACTGGGTTGTAATTTGTTAAGTAGTCACCGACTTATGTTAATTCGTGAGTCGTAAGTCCTGTACGACTTAAGTGTTGAGTCGCTATGTTGTAATATGTAGGTTATTTCTTAAGTCGTAAATCGTTTATCTTTGAGTCGCGTGTGTTGTGTGTTGACTTTGTTTGAGTCGTCGCTGTAGATGAGTCGTCACAGACTTATAGGTAAGTCGTTTCTTATAGGTCGAAGACGACCTAAGTACTTGTAATTTTGAAGTTTTTGTGTGTGTTGAGTTGTAACTACTATAAATAGTGGGTGAGTTGTAACTTTGAGGTTGTTGATTTTTGAATAAAATTCTCTTTTGTTAGCTTTGTGCTTTCATTCAAATTGGTAGTTGAGTGTAATCTCCTATCTCCTCTTTCGGTTAATCGAGTGCGCTCGATTCAACGATTGCAGAAGCCGATTCGCGGAATCAAGTGCGCTTGATCAACGCTTGAAGAATTGAAGATCTTTGAACCCGGTATCGTGCGCGATCAACGAGTTCGGGATAGCTAGAATTCGGTATCTTCGGATCAACGAATTCGGGCATTTCAGTATTCATCAATCCATCGATTGCTACTTTCACCGATTGAAGATTGTTTTGTTTAATCCGCTGCGTCATAAATAGACATATTATCCAAATAATATGTCGAGAACATTGACCTTGACCATCAGTATTTCTACCAGCAGCAGCAAAAAATTCATAAAACAAAAACAAAAAGCATTCCATTTTATATTTCAGTGTTGAAAATAAATATTATGAAACATACAGAACTAATATTTTATGACTGACATATGACTATGTACAAATTAATTATTTACCCCCAAAAAGTTGCTACAAACTTACTACAAAACAAAAGGAAGCATATAATTAAAAAAACTTTAGGTGAGGCATATAGAAAACGCATGCACTAGCGTTATTTTTTGAAATAAACATCAAAATATAGTTGGATTCAACATAACACTAATGAAAGTTGATTAATACAACAAATTATGACAAACTATCAGGAAACTACAGAACATAACCAAGCAAACAACAAACTCAAATTTGCTTTCATCGGAACTACACATGATATATGATGGCTGTTGATTATAGAATGGTAATCTAGAAGTAATGCTTATGATGCATAGGGTTCAGAAACAAGGTCGGAATTCGAAACTGATAACAATTAACAACTTAGCTTCTTTTGACCTGAACTAATATACATCTATGAACTGCTACATTAATCCATAATATTATATCATAATATTGTTATATCAATCCATGAACTGCTGTTATAAGCACAAACGAATTAAACACCCAATAAAATTTAAATAAAACAGAAAATTACTAAAACTACCCAAAATAAATCGTACTCACGTTTTTCCTCTTCTTGCTAGCATTCACCATTGCTCAGAATTCAAATTGACGTTCAAAGAGGCAATAGATTCACGGAGGATCGCTTTGTATTTGGATTCGAAGGTTTAATAGCGAGAATTCTGTAGGTTTTCTTTTTTTAGGAACAAAAATGAACGAGATACCTTACTTTTGGTTTTGGGAACGAATTTTGAAACAGTGGTGAAGCATACGATTATATTTAGGGCTTGGGAAAAATGGGTGGGCCGGGTTGCAAATAGAAGTGCATTTGGGCTTTTTTATTAATTTTTAAATAGTTTCGGTTAACGGTTAACCGATATATGAACTATGGTTAATCGTTAACGACCCGATTTTGGTCGGTTAACATCGGTCGGTTAACCGAATGTTCGATTAACTGATTTTTTGGTTTAAAGCGGTTAGGTTAAGGTCGGTTAAGTCGGTTAGGTCAGTTAGGTCGGTTAAATCGGTTAAATGTCCACCCCTACTTCCAATGATCGACCAGAATATGGACTCAACCGCAAGACATGAGTTGCTATGTTTCATGGATGCGTACTTTGGAGATAATTAAATCCCGATGCACATTCTCGATCAGGAGCACACTAGCTTTATTGCCGACATTGGACTATATTGCTATGTGGTAATGACATTTGAATTAAAGAATGCTGGAGCAACCTATCAAGGCCTAATCAACCGAATGTTTAAAGATCATATTTTAAAAACGACGGAGGTATCAGGAATGATATGCTCATAAAGTCACAACGATCAAGCGACCACATTAGAGATTTAGCAGAAATGTTCGACATCCTCCGATTTTACAAAATGAAGATCAATCCTCTGAAATGTTCTTTCGATGTTGCATAAGGAAAGTTCTTGGTTTTATCGTCAATGCTCATGGAATCGAAGCTAATCCTGAGAAGATTCGAGCAATTTGCAACGTCTAATTGCCGAAGGCCATCAAGCAAGTTCATAGTCTAAATGGGAAGGTTGCTGCCCTAAGTCAATTTATATCCATAGCAACCGATAAGTGCATTCCTTTCTTCAACTTGAGTAAAAGAGGGAAAAGGAACTTCGAATGGATGCAGGATTGTGAAGATGCATTCAAAGCTTTGGTGAACCACTTAGAGAGGCGTTCCATCTTGTAAAAGACGGTGGATCATGAAGATGTAACATCCCGTATCTGGAGGCCAGAAGCTAAGCGCTACAGATGCCGTAGTCATCTATAGTATCAGCTTCCAGTGACAAAAAATGGTAATGCTAATGGTATCCATAATATCAGAAGCACTTGAATATGAACAAAATCACAGATTTCAAAAAATCAGTATTTTACCGATTACATTTCAAAACAAATTCACATCCAAGTTACATAATCCCATAACGTTTCCCAGGCTTTGGATCAATTATAATTTACAACAATACGCCAAGAGTGACATATGACAATGTCCCCTTGGTTGATCGAAGCAATATAGTCATATCTAACTTAATACACACAGCGAAAATAAACAGAATAAACTACAAATCCTAATTAGCTATCTGACAGCCACCTGCTCGTCTCGAGAAGCTTTATTCGCCAAACTTACAAAAACCTGAAAACCTCAACCCTTAGCATACTCAAATCAATTTTGAGCAGTAGAGAGTTTAAGGGGAAACAAAAACTTCGAGTTAGACATAAAGCTTGGTGTGAATAATACTGTTACATCTCAGTTTACTGGTATTAAGTAAGCCACGCCACTAGGCAGAACGGGTTTCCCCTCACTAATATCCTCTTTAAAACATATATTTTCCCAATCTTTTCCTACAACCAAACTGGTTAATCAAACTGATTATTATGATAATAATAGCAATGTCCGTTAAGCTATAATCAGGTAACTAATGGACTATCTGTCCACAAGTAATAAATGGACCATCTGTCCGAAAATTAGGCTGACTGCTCGCAAACTGGACTAACTGTCCGAATCATTTTTTTAGGGTTAACCACCCTTCATCTTTTTCCTTGAAAACCTCTTCAAAGTGATTTAACCTTTTAAATCGTACTTATACAAGAAAAATATATTCTTAGCTTTATTTTAAGCTATTTTGCCATGTTATATATACTTTACTCAAATTAATTTTAATGAATTTTAATTAGGATTACCTATCCCCTCAAAATAAGTTAAAAACTCATTTTAAATTAAAAACACTTAGGCTATGCTGCCTAGTAGTATATTCGAAAGCTTTGATTAAAACCTTTAAACAACCCTTTCAAAACCCTTGAAAGTAACCCTTTCGAAACCAAGTAAACCCCTTTACTTAACCTAGGCCAAAAGGCCAAATCCTTCCTTTTGAAACCATTGAGAAACCATCCTCCGAAAGCTTTAAAACCTTAGACATCCTACTTTAAAAACCTTTATACCATGCCTTTCGAAAACATTGGAAAAACCTTTCCTCTCAACCCTTTTGAAACATTCCCTTTTGACTCCTTCGAAATCATTGGGGAACCACCCATTTGAAACCTTTCTTTAAGACCCTTCGAAAGTATTAACCCTTTGTAAACACAAACCTTTCGAAAACACTTGGGTTCAATTTAAAACATGTGGAAACCTTTCGAAAACACCTGGGTTCAATTTAAAACTTGTGGAAACCTTTCGAAACCATTGAAAACTGTTTCGGTCGAAACCGTTTGGATTATGCCTTCAAGTAGAGCAAGAAGATCAGAAACTCATTAAAATCGAAAGCATTCCGTTTGAAATCATTCCTAAGTAAAGAAGTGATGGTGTTGAAACCATCCCTTCGAAAGCATTAGAGAAGTGGCCAAATTTTAGAAAACAAAGTACCCCTTCGAAACTATCTAGGTCGAAAGCGGCAGCAAAAGGTTTTGACTTAGTCGAAAGCAGTCATTTAAAACAAAAGCGCAACCCAATCGAAACCATTTCTTTAAATCCATTTGACCTAATCGAAAGCTAACCAAGTCGAAAGCATGCAGGCGCAATTTCATTTAAAAGCAAAGTAGTGCTTCAACCCCTTCGGAACGCCTGGTTTCGACCCGATACCTTCCGCCTATATCCAATTCACTACGTACTAGCTAACTGATACCATATGCGTTGGTTTTGATAGAATCGGAGGCGAAGGTAAGGCGGCGAAAGCCTGGTGCCGAAAGCATTGAAACGGAAAAAACCATGTAGATTGGTCCTGTTTAAACTATTTCTTTGTACATAACCTGCCTTGTTTGTCAAATTGTGATTTGTTGCAAGTTTCTCTTTTCTAAAAGTACTGCCGACTTTCCAGAATTAACAACTTAAATTTATTAAAAAAAAGCTCCTTCTCCTTTCATAAATACATAAAACATTTAAGTCTCATACCTTAAATAATTTTATATACCCATTAAAACACTTAGGAAAATTCTACAAAAATTCCAGAAAATCGCTTTTAATATGTTTTCCAACATATTTTAATTTCAGACCCAAACCATTAATTATTTAGCCATAAATAATTTTTAATCCAAAATAACATTTTCTTCACTAGAAAATTCATATAAAATCCACATAAATTCAGAAAATTTTGAAATTAAAACCCATCTCTAAAATATCATTTCTGGTCTATATAAAAATTCATAAGGAATTTGGCTGTCATTTGATAGGGTTTTCACTTTAAAACATGTCATAAAGTTTATATGAACAAACATAAATGATCAACAAGTATATATAACCATTCCATCATTCGAAAATATGGCAAATCATTGCAAAAAGGTTCATATTTCATCTTAAAACCGAAAACAATAAGAAATTCGAGATGTAGTCATTATTAACCTTAGGTTTAGAGATTAAAGAGATTGAGATGTGAATGGATTTGATTTGAATTAGCTTCTTCCTTAGCTTTTCTTAACCTTCTTCCCTTTTTCTTGTTAATGGTGGCTGGCCTCAAGGTTTAAAATTTTATCAAATGAAAATGAACATGTATAGGATATACGGCCAAGTTTTAGGGATATAGGAATGACCTCTTTCCTATTTTACCCCTCTTCTATTTCATTTTAACCCTTATTTTACACGACTACCCCTTACTTAAATCAAATCTCCATCCCCTAACCAACGCATTATTTTATTTTATTTAACTAATTAAATATCCCAAATAATGTTACCAAAAATATGGGGTGTTACAGACTCCCCTCCTTAAAGAATTTCATCCTCGAAATTACGATAATGTACACAAAAAATCAAACAAGAAGGTAAAACATACCATCAAACAAGTCAGGATAAGTATCTCTATCATGCCCTCAATCTCCCAAGTGCAGTCCCTGTCATTTTCACTCTACTAAACTTTGACTAATCTGACCGTCTTGGTTCTAAGCCTCTTCTCATCTCTCACAACAATACGAATCGGCTTTCTCACTATAGCCAAGTCCGGTTCTACTACTAAGTCATCTTGCACAGTCGGTGCAATAGTAGTCTCTGGGTCTCTAGCACACTTTTTGAGAGGAGAAACATGGAAAACATCATGGACTCTTGCCAAATTGCTCGGTAATTTGAATCTATATGTGAGTTTCCCAATCCTCTCAATAATACGAAAGGTCCACGAATCTCGATGCCAACTTTCTAGATCTTCCAAATCTGATCACACCCTTCATCCGTGACACCTTAACGAAAACCTGATCTCCAACTTAGAACTCTAAATCCTTCCTGCATAACTCTTCTTCCTAGACTGAGCCTCCTTTATCCTAGCTCGAATGACCTCAATGTTCCTTGCAGCTTCTCTAACCAAGTCTGGACCAAGAACCAACCTATCCCCGGTCTCTAACCAACAAACGGAAGATTTGCATGGCCTTCAATACAAAGCTTCAAACGATGCCATCCCAATACTAGCATGATAGCTATTGTTATATGAAAACTCGACTAATTGCAGATGGTCTTCCCATGATCCCCCGAAATCTAGAACACAAGATCTTAACAAATCTTCCATGACTTTTTTAACTCTTTTTGTTTGCCCATTTGTTTACGGATGGTAAGCGGTACTCATCTTGAGCTTGGTTCCTAAAACTTCCTGTAGACTCTTCCAGAACTCGCTAGTGAAAAAGAATCTCTATCGCCTAATATACTACTAGGAACTCGGTGCAGTCAAACTATGGCTTTCATGAACAACTTGGCTAAAACAGGTGTCGTTCTGGTTGACTTAACTGGAATAAAATGGGTACTCTTGGTCAATCTGTCCACTATGACCCATATACTTCCATTTCCTCTGTTCGACCTTGGCAACCCGTTAATAAAATCCATAGAAATAGAATCTCATTTCCATACCGAAATATCTATTGGCTAAAGAAATCCACTTGGCGTTTGATGTTCTGCTTTTACCTGTTGGCAGTTCAAACACTACTTCACCCATAAGCCCACATCTTGCTTCATACCTTCCCAGAAGAAACTTCTCTTCATATCCTGATACATCTTAGTTCCTCCTAGATGAATAGTGAACTTCGAACGATGGCATTCCTCCAAAAATTATTTCCTTATGTTTCCTACACTCGGAACACATAATCTCCCTTTCTTTCCCAACCACCGATTCTGGTCAAGACTAAAGTCCCTTAGGTCATCATTCTCGGTTCCACCTTTTAACTTCCTGATCCGTTCAGCTAACATTGGATCCTCCTCCTTTTTAGAAGCAATCCTTTTGATCATCATTGGTCGAACTTCCAAACAAAATAATATAACAATCTCTCCACTAGACCCAGCTTCGGATCTCCACTAGACTCTATAAGCTGACAAGGCTTCTAAATCTTTCCACTCAGCAATCATCGCTAACACTACATTCTGATATCTCTTGCTAAGTGCATCTGCAACCCTTTTGCCTTTCCCCAATGTGCAATCAATCCCAAAATCATAAGTAGTGATAAAATCTAACCACCTTTGTTGTCTCATGTTCAGCTCCTTCTGAGAGAACAAATACTTTGGCGACGTATGATCTGTATATAACTCAAACCTCTCTCCCTAAAGGTTATGTCTCCACACCTCTAGTGCAAAAATCACTACAACCAATTCCAAATCATGCATCTGATATCTGACCTCATGCGGTCTAATCTGTCTAGAAGCATAGGCAATCACTTTACCTATAACATCCCGTATCTAGAGGCCAAAAGCTAAGCGCTACTGAGGCTGCAGTCATCTACAGTATTAACTTCTGGTGACAAAATATAGCTATGTTAATGGTATCCATAATATCATAAGCACTTGAATATGAACAAAATCACAGAATTCCAAAACAAGCAACATTTTTACTGATTACATTTCAAAAAAATATCATATCCAAGTTACAAAATCCCAAAAAGTTTCCCAAGCATTGTTATAATTTACAATAATACGCCAAGAGCAACATATGACGATGTCTCCTTAGATGATCAGAGAAATATAGTCATATCTGACTTAATACACAGCGAAATCAAACAAAATAATATATGTTCCTAATTAGCTATCCATCAGCCACCTACTCGTCTTCGGAAGCTTTATTCGCCAAAAGACTAAAACCTGAAAACCTTAACCCTCAGCCTCAATTTTGAGCACCCGAGAGTTTAAGGGGAACAAAAACTTCGGGTCAGACGTAAAGCCTGGTGTGAATAATTCTGTTACATCTCGTTCTACTGATATTAAGTGAGACCATGCCGCTTAGCAGAATGGGTTTATCCTCACTAATATCCTTTTAAAAACATATATATTTTTCAAATCCTTTCCTACGACCAAACTGGTTAATCAAATTTAATATATCAAAATAGCAATATTCTTTATGCTAATAATGGACTATCTGTCCGTAAAACAGGTAATATGTGAATTATCTGCCCACAACATGATAGCAAGGTCCATTATGCTAACAAAAGGACTATCTGTCCGAAAAATAATAGCAAGGTCCGTTGTGCTAAAATGGACAAACTGTCCATAAAACTGGGCTGACTGCCTGCAAACTGGACTAACTGTCCGAAATCTAGGCTGACTACCTGCAAACTGGACTAACTATCCAAATCAAAATGGATTGACTATCATAACCATTTTCTTAAGGTAAACAACCCTTTAAAATTTTCCTTGAAAACCTTTTCAAAATTATTTAGTCCTCCAAATCATATATATACAAGGAAAATATATCTTTAGCTTTACTTTATGCCATTTTTTCCATGATATATACTTTACTCAAAATAATGTTGATGAATTTTAATGAGGATTAGCTATCCTTCCAAAATAAGTTAAAACTCTTTTTAACTTAAAACACTTACGCTATATTGCCTATTCAATACATTCGAAACCTATGTTTAAAACCTTTAAACACCCTTTCGAAACCCTTGAAGGTAACCCCATCGAAACCATTGAAAGCAACTCTTTCAAAACCAATAAAAGTCTTTCCTTCAAAAGCTTCAAAATACTAGACATCCTCCTTTAAAACCTTTTAAACCTTGCCTTTCGAAAACATAGGAAAAACCTTCTTTTTCAACTCTGTCGAAACCTTGGGGAACCACCCCTTTCGAAACTATTCATTAAAACCATTCGAAAGCATCAAAACTCAACCCCTTCGAAAGCACTTTGGGTTTAATTTAAAATATGTGGAAACCTTTTGAAACCATTCGAAATTTCATTCCTTCGAAACCTTTGAAGAACGTCTCGGTCGAAACCATCTGTTTCAAAACCATTTAAAACTATCTATTTCAAACTATTTGGGTTTTACTTCAAACGTAGAAAGAGGGTCTTAAAACATTTAAGTCGAAAGCATTTTTTTCGAAACCATTTCTAAGTAATGAAGTGATGGTGTGCAAACCATTCCTTCAAAAGCAATGGAGAGGTGGCCATATTTTAGAAAACAAAATGAACCCCTTCGAAACCATCTGGATCGAAAGGTAGGAAGCGGCAGCTAAAGGTTTCGACTCAGTCGAAAGCAAGCATTTAAAAAAAAAGGCGCAACCCAATCGAAACCATTCTTTTAAACCAATTGACCTATTCGAAATCCAACTTAGTCGAAAGCATCTTAATCGAAAGCAAGCAGGCACATTTTTCTTTAAAACCAAAACAGTGCTTCAACCTCTTTAAAACCCCCTGGTTTTGACCTTATATCTTTCACCCACATCTATTTCATTACGTACCAGTTGCCTGATACCATATGCATTAGTTTTGATTGTGTCAGAGGCAACAGTATGGAGGCGAAACCTGGTGCCAAAAGAGACGAAATAGTGAAAAACCTATTTATTTATACTTTTAAACTATTCTTTTGTACCTAACCTACCTTGTTTGTCTAAATCTGATTGGTTGCAAGGTTTCTCTTTTCAAAGGTGTTGCCGACATTCCAGATTTAACAATTTAAATATTTTTCAAAAAGCCCTTTCTCCTCCTTTAATTATGTAAAACATTTAAGTCTCATACCTTAAATAATTTTAGATAACCATCAAAACAGTTAGGAAAAATCTAGAAAAATTCCAAAAAATTGCATTATATATGTTTTCTAACATATAAAAATTTCAGACCCAAATAATTAATATTTACCCATAAATAAGTTATAACCCAAAATACCATTTTCTTTACTAGAAAATTCACATTAATTCCACGAAAATTCAGAAAAATCTGAAAATTGAAACCCGTCTCCAAAGTTATATTTATGATCTTTATAAAAATTGACAATGCATTTAGATGTCATTTAATGGAGTTTTCACCTTAAAACATACCATAAATTCAATATGAAAACCGTAATTCATCAACAAGTATATATATATATATATTCATTCCATCATTCAAAAACAGGGCAATTCATTGTAAAATATTCAGAATTCATCTTAAAACCAAAAACACAATAGAAAATGAGATGTAAATATTATTCACCTTAGCTTTAGAGATTAAGGAGCATGATATTTGGATGAATTTGATTTGAATTAGATTTTGCTTTAGCTTTTCTTACTCTTCTTCCACTTTTTCTTGTTAATGATGGTCGGCCTCTTATTTAAAAAAAATGAGAATGAAATGAAAGTGTATCATTTACACGGCCAAGGTTTAGAGGATATAGGAACGGCCTCTTTCCTATTTTACCCTTACTCTATTTCAATTTAACTTTTATTTTAATTCATTGTTAAATGGCACGGCTACACCTTAATTAAAATCAAATCTCAATCCCCTAATCAACACATTATTTTACTTAATTTAGCTAATTAAATACTCTAAATAATGTTACCAAAAATCTGGGGTGTTACAGACTCCCCTCCTTAAAGAATTTCGTCCTCGAAATTACGATAAGGTACATAACAAATCAAACAAGAAGGTAAAACATACCATCAAACAAGTCAGGATAAGTATCTCTAATCCTGCTCTCACTCTCCCAAGTACAGTCCCAGTCATCGTCGCTCCATTGGACTTTGACTAATCTTACCACCTTGGTTCTAAGCCATTTCTCATCTCTTGCAACAATATGAATAGGCTTTCTCACAGTAGTCAAATCCAGTTCTACTACTAAGTCATCTATCATAGTCGGTGCAACAGTAGTCTCCGGGTCTCTAACACACTTTCTAGGATGAGAAAGATGGAAAATATCATGGACTCTTGCTAAACCGCTCGATAACTCAACTCTATATGCGAGTTTCCCGATCCTCTCAACAATAGGAAAAGTCCAAAGAAACTTAGGTGCCAACATCCTCGATTTTATAAACCTAATCACACCCTTCATCGGTGTCACTTTGACGAAAACCTGATCTCCAACTGAGAACTCTAGATCTTTTCGTCTCTTATCTGCATAGCTCTTCTGCCTAGACCGAGCCTCCTTCATTCTAACCTGAATGACCTCAATCTTTTCTACAGCTTCCCTGACCAAATCCGGACCAAGAACCAACCTATCCCCGGTCTCTAGCCAGCATACGGGAGATTTGCATGGCCTTCCATACAAAGCTTCAAACGGTGCCATCCCAATACTAGTCTGATAACTGTTGTTATACGAAAACTCGACTAAATGCAGATGGTCTTCTCATGATCCCTCGAAATCTAGTGCATAAGCTTTTAACAAGTCCTCAAGGATTTTGTTAACTCTTTCCGTTAGCCCATCTGTCAACGGATGGTAAGCGGTACTCATCTTAAGCTTGGTTCCCAAAACTTCCTACAGACTCTTCCAGAACTCGCTAGTGAACAAAGAATCTCTATCACTAACTATACTACTAGGAATTCCATGCAGTCTAACTGCATTCCTCATAAACAACATTGCCAAAACAGGTGTCGTTCTGGTTGCCTTAACTGGAATGAAATGGGCACCCTTGGTCAATCCGTCCACTATGACCCATATACTATCATTTACCCTATTTGGCCTTGGTAACACGTCAATAAAATCCATGGATATAGAATCCCACTTCCATATCGGAATATCTAATGGCTAAAGCAACCCACTTGGCTTCTAGTGTTCAGCCTGTGCATGTTGGCAATTCAAGCACTGCTTTACACACAAGCCAATATCCCTCTTCATACCTTCCCAGAAGAAACTCCGCTTCATATCCTGATACATCTTAGTACCTCCTGGAAGAATGGTGAACTTCGAAAGATGGCATTCCTCCAAGACTTCTTTCCTTATGTTTCCTACTCTCAGAACACACAATCTTCCTTTCTTTCACAACCACCCATTTTGGTCAAGACTGAAATTTGTCAAGTGGTCGCTCTCAGTTCCTTCTCTTAGCTTCCTGATTCGTTTGGCTAACACTGGATATTCTATCTGTTTAGAAGCAACCCTTTCGGTCATCACCGGTCGAACTTCCAAACAAGATAATACAGTCGTATCTCCACTAGACCCAGCCTCAGATCTCAACTGCACTCTGCAATCTGCTAATGCTTCCAAATCCTTCCATATATCAGTCATTGCTAAAACTACATTATGATGTTTCGTGCTATGTACATCTGCAACCTTTTTGTGTTTCCCCTGTGTGTACTCAATCCTAAAATAATAAGCGGCCATAAACTCTAACCATCTCTCCTGTCTCATGTTCAACTCCTTGTGAGGGAACAAATACTTCAGCGTCTTATGATCTGCATATAACTCAAATATTTCTCCCAAAAGGTAATGTCTCCACACCATCAAATCAAAAATCACTGCAGCCAATTCTAAATCATGCGTCGGATACCAGACCTCACGCGGTTTAAGTTGTCTAGAAGCGTAGGCAATCACTTTACCTCTCTGCATCAGGACGGCTCCTAGTCCTATTCCACACGCATCGGTATAACCACCAAATCCCGATTCCCTTCCGGAACAACCAACACAGGTGCATGGGTCAGTAAGTGTTTCAAATTCTGGACTGCTTCCTCACACTATCGGTCTACACAAACTTAACATCCTTTCTTATTAGCTTGGTCATCGGTGCCGCTATCCGCGAAAAATCCTTAATGAACCTCCGATAATAACCAACCAACCCAAGGAAACTATTT
This sequence comes from Allium fistulosum, assembly GCA_030737815.1. Lineage (NCBI taxonomy): Eukaryota > Viridiplantae > Streptophyta > Magnoliopsida > Asparagales > Amaryllidaceae > Allium > Allium fistulosum. The sequence goes on along the minus strand of CM060904.1, from coordinate 1,244,014,931 downwards.
ATCTCGGTTACTGTCTCGGGTCTTTTCCAACTATTTGCTGCCTCAATCTTTGTCGGATCTACTGATAACCCTTCCTCCAAGACTACATGACCAAGAAACTTCACTTCTTTCTTCCAGAAGTGACACTTTGAAAACTTTGCTTTCAGCTGATTATGCCTCAGCGTCTCAAGCACCACTCCGAGATGAACTTCATTCTCTCTTTCATCCTTAGGGTACATCAAGATATCATCTATAAAACCAATATGAACCTATCCAAGTGATCTCGGAAAACCCGGTTCATCAAATCCACAAAGAAAATCGGCGCATTAATCAGTCCGAACGGCATGACTAACCATTCGTACGACCCATACCTGGTCCTAAAAGCCGTCAAAGGAATACTATCCTCTACTACTCTGAGCTAATGGAAACCTGTCGCCAAATCCAACTGCGAGAATACCTTGGCTCCACTCAACTGGTCGAAAAAATCGTCAATCCTCGGTAATGGATATCGATTCTTTATCATCCTCTCATTCAACTTACGATACCGATACATAGGCTTAACGATCCGTCCGACTTCTTAGCAAACATCGGGGTTGCTCCCCAAGGCGAACTACTCAGCCTGATAAAGCTCGTGCCTTTTAAATCCACCAACTGCACCTTCAACTCCCTCATCTTTGAAGGGGTCATCCTACTTGGCGATCTACACACTGGTTCTGCTCCCTGAACGAAATCTATTCGAAACTCAATGGCTCATTTCAGTGGCAATCCTACTACAGGCTCAAACACATCTGCGAATTCTCTAACCACGAAAATTTGACTCAACTCATCGTCCGATCCATAGCACCAAACAAGGCATACATCTCACCGCAAGAACCTTCTATGGTATAAACAATCCTATCACTAAAATCTAGGTGTCTAATTGATATTTTCCTATCCTGGCAAAATATCCTAGCATCGTACTCACTTAACCAATCCATACCAAGAATAATTCCAAACTCCACAAAATCAAACACATGCAAATCGCAAACAAAAGCATGACCTAACAAGTCAAACTCTAACTGGTCACACCTCAACCCTAGAGTTGCATACCCTCATATTGGATTCGGAACCCGTAAGGAAGTAACTAAACATGTGGGTTCTAGGTTAAGCTTATCTATCAAACATCTAGATATAAAAGAATGCGATGCACCAGTATCAAATAGAATGCTAACAGACATACCATGAATCTAAAGCGTACCTCCCGAAGCTACCTTTCCCTTCTCCTGAGCTGTTGACTTCGAAGTAGCAGGCTTCAATGCATACACTTTGCCCTTTCCATCCTTAGCGGGCTCCTTGCACTGGCTATTATAGTGGCCTATCTGGTCACAGTTGTAGCACCTATCATTCTTCCTCCTAGCCACTTCCTTAGCCTTCCTAGCATGACACTCATTGGCAAAGTCTCCCTTCTTGTCGCACTTGAAACAGATAATCTCATACTTCCCTTTCTTAGCCGCTCCACCTTCTGAGCACCTTTCTTAGGAAAGAACTCCCTCTTCAGATTCTTCCCAACATGGACTTCTTTAGCCTTACTCTTTTCTAGAGAATCAAGCAACTCCTCATGCCTTAAGACTCCCCACTATGAAATCAGAAGGATCCCTAAAATGAAGTAATGTAGCCCTGGCTAACTCAGGCTTCAACCCCCTGATAAACTTCTCATTCCTCTTCATCACTATATCCACTGAAGCATACCCATATCTGGCCAACTCCTAGAACATCCTAGCATACTCCATAATAGACATCTCTACCTGCTCTAATCCAGCAAACTTTTCGATCATAGCTGACTGTGCCATTGCAGACATGAACCTTTCCTGGAACCTTCCCTTGAAATCTTCCCAGGTCATAGTCTCCTCATCCACTGCCATAGTCACACTATTCCACCATAACAAAGCAGCTCCCTAAAGATGTCTAGATGCCAACCTCCTCTTTTGCTCATTATTGAGCCCCCAATCTGCAAAAATCCTTTCGTAGTGCAACCACCAATTCTCTACCTCAAGGCATCCTCTGTTCCAACAAACGGATTCCCTCCAAGCTTAATGTAGTCCCCACTCAATTTAGCATAGTCGTTGACAACTGGAGCTCCCAGAACTCCTCCTCCCACTACTCCAGCAACAACACTTGCCTACACCATATTCACGAAGAACTGATAAATAGCTTCCATTCCAACTTACGGGACTCCAACACCAACATTCTCTGCTTGTGCCTGACCTTGACCTCTTCTCACATTAGGCCTGGCATTCCCATCGGTGCCTTCCCCACCTGGGTTAACTCTTCCTCTTCTTCCTTCCATATCTGTATTCAAATCTCATGAGAAATAGAAATTGACCTAACAAAGATAGGAGACTAGAGATAAAGCGTATACTTGTATATAGCAAATACCAGTACGTTACTATAGCGTTATCCCATACCTCATTCTTACTCTAATTCTTTAGGATTATGTTTTAAAAAGCATTTTTAGTTAATGTTTTTCACAAACCTATGCTCTGATACCAAGTTGCAACATCCTGTTTCTAGAGGCCAAAAACTAAGCGCTACAGATGCTGCAATCATCTATAGTATTAACTTCTAGTGACAAAATACGGCTATGTTAATGGTATCCATAATATCAGAAGCACTTGAATATGAGCAAAATCACAGAATTCCAAAACAAGCAACATTTTTATTGATTACATTTCAAAAACAATATCATATCCAAGTTACAAAATCCCAAAACATTTCCTAGGCATCGATCAAATTATAATTTATAATAATACGCCAAGAGCGACATATGACGATGCCCCATTGGATGTTCATAGAAATATAGTCATATCTGACTTAATACACAGTGGAATCAAACAAAATAATTTGTGTTCCTAAGTAGCAATCCGTCAGCCACCTGCTCTTCTTCGGAAGCTTTATTTGCCAAAAAGACTAAAACTTGACAACCTTAACCCTCACCCTACTCAAATCAATTTTGAGTACCCAAGAGTTTAAGGGGAACAAAAACTTCGAGTCGGACATAAAGCTTGGTGTGAATAATTCTGTTACATCTCGGTTTATTGATATTGGGTGAGACCATGCCGCTTAGCGGAATGGGTTTCCCCTCACTAATATCCTTTTCCAAACATATATATTTTGAAATCCTTTCCTGCGACCAAACTAGTTAATCAAACCGATTATATCAAAATAGCAATATCCTTTATGCTAATAAATGGACTATCCGTCCGTAAAACAGGTAATATGTGAACTATCTGCCCACAACATAATAGCAAGGTCCGTTATGCTAACAAAAGGACTATCTATTCGAAAAACAATAGTAAGGTATGTTATGCTAAAATGGACTAACTGTCCATAAAACTGGGCTGACTGCCCGCAAACTGGACTAACTGTCCAAAATCTAGGCTGACTGGCTACAAACTAGACTAACTGTCCGAATCAAAAAGGACCAACTGTCCGAATCATTTTCCTAGGGTTAACTACCCTTTAAAATTTTCCTTGAAAACCTTTTCAAAATGATTTAGTCCTTCAAATCATATATATACAAGGAAAATATACCTTTAGCTTTACTCTAAGCTATATTTGCCATAATATATACTTTACTCAAAATAATGTTGATGAATTTTAATAAGGATTAGCCATCCTTCCAAAATAAGTTAAAACCCTTTTTAACTTAAAATACTTAGGCTATATTGCATATTCAATACATTCGAAACCTATGTTTAAAACCTATAAACACCCTTTCGAAACCCTTGAAGGTAACCCCTTCGAAACCACTGAAAGAAACTCTTTTGAAACCAATAAAAGTCTTTCCTTAGAAAGCTTTAAAACATTAGACATCCTCCTTTAAAACCTTTTAAACTTTGCCTTATAGAAACATAGGAAAAACCTTCCTTTTCAAATATGTCAAAACCCTGGGAACCACCCCTTTCGAAACAATTCATTAAAACCTTTCGAAAGCATCAAAACTCAACCCCTTCGAAAGCACTTTGGGTTCAATTTAAAACAGGTGGAAACATTTCGGAACCATATAAAATTTCATTCCTTTGAAACCTTAGAAAAATGTCTCGTTCAAAATCATCTGTTTCGAAACCATTTAAAACTCTCTTTCAAAACCATTTGGGTTTTACTTCAAACATAGAAAATGGGTCTTAAGAACATTTAAGTCGAAAGCATCTGTTTCGAAACCATTTCCTAAGTAATGAAGTGATGGTGTCGAAACCTTCCCTTCGGAAGCATTGGAGAGGTGACTATATTTTCGAAACAAAAAGAACCCCTTCGAAACCATCTGGACCGAAAGGTAACAAGCGGCAGCTAAAGGTTCGAATCAGTCGAAAGTAAGTATTTCAAAACAAAGGCACAACCCAATCAAAACCATTCTTTTAAACCATTTAACCTAGTCGAAAGCCAACTAAGTCGAAAGCATCTTAGTCGAAAGCAAGCATGTGCATTTTTCTTTAAAACCAAAACAATGCTTCAACCCCTTCGAAACCCCCTAGTTTCGACCCTATACCTTTCGCCCACATCTAATTCATTACGTAACAGTTGCCTGATATCATATGCATAAGTTTCGACTGTGTCGAAGGAGATAGTATGGAGGTGGAACCTGATGCTGAAAGAGACGAAAATATGAAAAACCTATTTATTTGTACTTTTAAACTATTCTTTTGTACCTAACCTGCCTTATTTGTCTAAATCTGATTGGTTGCAAGGTTTTTCTTTTCAAAAGTGCAGCCGACTTTCCAGATTTAACAATTTAAACATTTTTCAAAAAGCACCTTCTCCTCCTTTAATTATGTAAAACATTTAAGTCCCATACCTTAAATAATTTTATATAACCATCAAAACACTTAGGAAAAATCTAGAAAAATTCCAGAAAATCGCATTATATATGTTTTCTAACATATAAAAATTTTAGACCCAAATAATTAATTATTTACCCGTAAATAATTTATAACCCAAAATACCATTTTCTTTACTAGAAAATTAATATTAATTCCATGAAAAGTCAGAAAAATCTGAAAATTAAAACTCATCTCCAAAATAATATTTATGATCTTCATAAAAATTCACAAGGCATTTAGATGTCATTTAATAGAGTTTTCACCTTAAAACATATCATAAATTCAATATGAAAACCGTAATTCATCAACAAGTATATATATTCATTCCATCATTCAAAAACATGGCAAATCATTAAAAAATATTCAGAATTCATCTTAAAACCGAAAACACAATCAAAAATGAGATGTAAACATTATTCACCTTAGCTTTAAAGATTAAGGAGCTTGAGATTTGGTTGAATTTGATTTGAATTAGCTTTTCCTTTAGCTTTTCTTACTCTTCTTCCCTTTTTCCTTGTTATTGGTGGCCGGCCTCTTATTTTTTAAAAGTTGAGAATGAAATGAACGTGTATCATTTACACAGCCAAGGTTTGGAGGATATAGGAATGGCCTCTTTCCTATTTTACCCCTCCTCTATTTCAGTTTAACTCTTATTTTAATTAATTGTTAAACGGCATGGCTACACCTTAATTAAAATTAAATCTCAATCCCCTAATCAATACATTATTTTATTCAATTTAGCTAATTAAATACTCTAAATAATGTTACTAAAAATCTAGGGTGTTACATTACCCATCTGCGTCAGCACAACACCTAATCCAATTCCACACGCATCTGTATAAACCACTAAATCCTGATTCCCTTCCGGAACAACCAAAACTGGTGCATGGGTCAATAAGTGTTTCAAACTCTAGAATGCTTCCTCAGACTTATCGGTCCACACAAACTTCACATCCTTCCTCGTTAGCATGGTCATCAGTACTGCTATCTGCGAGAAATCCTTAATGAACCTCCAATCATAACCAGCTAATCCAAGGAAACTCTTTATCTCAGTCACTTTCTTGGGTCTTTTCCAACTATTCACCTCTTTAATTTTAGTCGGATCTATTTACAACCCTTTCTTTGAGACTACATGACCAAGAAACTTCACTTACTTCTTCCAGAAATTACACTTCAAATACATCGCTTTTAGCTGATGCTCCCTCAGCGTCTTAAGCACCACTCTAAGATGAACCTCATGCTCCTTCTCATCCTTAGAGTACATCAAGATATAGTCTATGAAAACCAACATGAACCTATCCAAGTGCTATCGGAAAACCCGGTTCATCAAATCAATAAAGAATGTTGATGCATTAGTTAGTTCGAACGGCATAACTAACCATTTGTAAGATCCACATTTGGTCCTAAACATCGTCAAATGTATACTATCCTCTGCTACTTTATGTTGATGGAAACCTGTCGCCAAATCCAATACCTTGGCTCCACTCAACTGGTCGAACAAATCGTCAATTCTCGGCAATGGATATCAATTCTTTATCGTCTTCTTATTCAACTTACGATAATCGATACATAGCCTCAACGATCCATCTGGCTTCTTAGCAAACACTATGGCTGCTCCCCAAGGTGAACTACTCGGTCTGATAAAACACTTGCCTTATAGATCCACCAACTACACCTTCAACTCCTTCATCTCTATAGAGGTCATCCTACTTGGCAGCCTACTCACTGATTATGCTCCCGGAACCAAATCTATCCGAAACTCAATGGCTCGTTTTGGTGGCAATCCAACTACAGGCTCAAAAACATCCACGAATTCTCTAACCACGGAAACTCGATTCAGCTCATCTTCCAATTCCATAACACCCAACAAGGCATTCACCTCACTGTTAGAACCTTCTATGCCATAAACAATACTATTGCTACAATCAGGGTGCCTAAGCGATATGTTCCTATCATGGCAAAATATCCTAGTGTAATGACCCTGAATTTTTGACATTTGAAATTTGAATATTTAATTGATTTTAAATATTTGAATGTTATTTTAATTGGAATTTCAAATATTAGAGTTTGTTTGGTAATTAAATTAGTGAATTTAATTGTTAAAATTTGGGTAAAAATTTGAATCTTCAATTTTAAGCCTGTTAAAATTAATATGAAGTCTTGGAAAATTCATATTAATAATACTGAAGATAATGGAAGCTTCAGAATTGAATTTGGAACTGCTTTGTTCAGTTTTGAATTTTATCGTTTAAATCGATATTTAAAAAATAGTGTTCCGAGGCACTGTCTCGAAATTTGACGAAACCAGTTCCATTAGATCCGTAATATTGTATTATTACCGGATTTCAATTTTCGTAATGTTTGGAGTGATCGTTTGGCCGTAGGATAAGCAAACGCACTGAAATTAAATCGAAATTCAATTTAATAACTGGTCCAAAAAGCTATTTTCTCCATACGATCGAATTTGGAGTCGGAACCCTTTCCATTGCGTTCGGAATAAGCGTATAACATTACGAATGCTTAGCGACATGCCTCAATAGGAGGTCAAAAAATTTAAGCTATAAATTCGAGATAATTTGAAATCAATTTAAATTATATTTATTTATTCTTATTCCGACCATTCGTACAACCAGCCACCACGTTGTCTCCTTCGTACCCTTCCTTTTCTTTTCCCTACTTCTCGAATCATACAGTTCGAACAGAGAAAAAAATAAATAAAATCCTAAACTTCAAACCTATGGAACGAAATCGAAATAAAGTCCATCTCCTCCAGTTTTTTTTCACGAAATCGATCTTTCGTTTCCTCGGAAAAAAAAAGGAAGTCGAATTTGTTTACAAAACCCTTTCTCGTTTAAAATTAAAATCGCGAGTATTATCTTCCATCTTCCTCAAATTTTCAGTTCGACAAAATGGGAGATAAGAAGGCCGATCTTTTCTTTCCTCGTCCTTCAGTTTTGGGAAAAATAAAATGAAATGAGGCCGATCGAAATCGAATCGTTCAAGTGAGGGATAGCGACCTTCTCGATCGAGGGGAAGCTACAGCGTCCAAGCGAGCGTGCATTGTTTTGACGAGCACAAGCTCGCGAGTGTGGGAAAGAAGAGGAGGTTCGTCTTCGTGATGGCAGACCAGAGACGGGCTTGCAAGAATGCGTGACGAATCGAAGGCAGGAGGAGCGGTGGAAGCTAGGGCATGGGTTCGATTTTTTTGGCCATCTTGGGTTTTAGCTTGAGGTAGTGAGGTATATTTAAGATTTTTTCTTAATTTAAATTCTTGATATCTAGAGAAAAATAAACAGTAAAGCAAATTCATAGCAAGATTTGAAAAGAAGAATTTTTTTTGAATCTATATATGTATTAGAAAATTATTTTTACAGTAAGAAATTAGATTTTTATTTAATATGAATATGCAGAAAATTGTTTTTCAGTAAGGTGAAATAAATTAAATCATTAGCTAAAATAAAAAATTAAAACTATTAAACAGTAATTAAGTTGTTCGATCATCTCGAATAAAAATAAATTGTATAAAATTGTTTATACAAGGCTTGAAAACATGAAGGAAACAAATTGGGATTGGAAATGGATTGCAAAATAAAAAGCAAAGGTGAGATCTTCTCACTCAAATTAAAACTGAATTGTAGTTATTGATTGATTGCCTGATTATGATAGTATATATAGTAGTATATAGCAATATATATATATTGGAGTTGTTGATTTCCTGCATTAAATAGCGGATGAGACCCTATTGCATCGCATAATAGCGGATGATATTTTTATAAATCCCATATACCACGATATTCCACCTCGAAGTGGAATTGGTATTGTGCTAACGTATGTGGATGCAGGGAAACAAGTTGGAGGGATCCAACTAGATTCCTCAAAATTTTATGAATTTGTTTCATATATTGTATGAATTTGTTTCATATGCTGTGTGATGATTTATTGATAACATGTGAATGATTATATTGACAATTGAATGTGTTGAAGGCTATAATTTAGCCGAATGTATTTTCGGTATCGTTGGATACCAGAAATAAAGAAAATTGGATTTTTGAAATAAAAGTAGGAAATTTTAAGTGAATTTCTTTTGAAAGAATTGGATGAATTTAAAAGAAGAAATTTAAAAGTACAAAGTTGATTTTTGAAATCTTATCGAATTATTTCCAAAATATGGGAAAAAAAATTTATAAATGGATTTTGAATAATATTGTTTAAAAGTTGAAGAATTTATTGAATATGGAATCTTAAATAATTTGGAAAGAATAAAGGAATTTACTTAAAAGGTGATAAATTTGTTGAAATCAATTTGAAAATTGATTCGGTATTTGAAAATAAATCTTTGGGAAATCGATATGAATTTGTATGAAAATAGATTTTGTGTTGAAATAAATTTGGAAATCAATTTGATAAAATGACTTGGTCTTTGGAAATAAATTTAGAAATCAATTTGTAACTGATTTGGTGTTTGAAAGTAAATATTTGAAAAATCGTATATAAGTGGATATTTGGAAATTTAATTTCACAATGGAAATAAATGATATCGGGAATTTATTCCGCGAGTGAAAATATGATTTGAAAATTTGTTTTCAAAGTGATGAAGTGTGGAAAATATATATCTCGCGAAGATATTTGAACTTTAATAATTTGGAAGAATTATTTATATTGGTTGATTGTTGTGAATGTTGTTGATAGTTACATAACCGACTATTAATATTTACCTTTTGAATGGCACTTGAATTTGTTTTTAAAATAAGCGCTCATTATTCGGTTTAGCCGAAAGAGGACTTTGTGTCATATAACCCATTCCGAATAATGATACGAAGTTATGAATTGCAATTGAAGACCGGTGTGAAGACCGGGTATTTGCGAAAATGAAAGGACAACCTGTCGAATGTCTCTACACCGAGTTGCTCCGGTATAGAGATTTATATCACTCTTCTTGTGATGGGAAGTCCGGACGTGATTAGTGAATATTCGGATTGCAAGGGCTTGTTTGGAAGTGCCTTCAGTTCTGTTCGAACCCGGAACAGACTTGTATGGATGTGTGTCTAATGTTACACTTTGAGATGTAAATCTGGTTTCTATCAAATACATTTCTGTTGGTGGTGGAGAATTTATTCTCTTAGCTTAACACCCTTCTCTGAGATGTACGAGCTCAGAGGTTATGTAGTTGATGGTTACTATGATACATTCCCAATTTGGTAATGTGGCATACAAAGTGCTGTTGATCATTTGTTGATCAAAGCATGGCTTTGTGAAAAAGCGTAGCTTTGTGGACGAGACTTCGTCGAGCCTCACAACCCGGTAATGGTCGAAACAGGAATGTTGCAGCAAGGTTTTAGGGGTCGCGCCCCTAGGGTATGTCATTTCCTTCTAGATAAAAGGTGATATCATGGTATGGAGCCCAGATATTTTACCTATGTTGATGCTGCAAATTTATTATACTTTGTGGTTGTTGGTTTGTGGTTGAGGATCCTCAGATAAAGGTCGGTAACGACCGGGGGATGGCATACTTGTGTATTAGTTACCTAGTTACAGCTATACAGCGTGAGGTAGCGTTGTCCTTGTGTTAGCAGAGATCCGGTTAGGTTCTCGGGGACGTCCTTCCAGAGGCGTTCCATTTCGGTGTAAGGAAGTTCCTTTGCCTGACCATTTGTTGGAAATCCAAAGAAACAATACGAGCCCTGTACGGTTTTAGTTGTATTACCTGCCATGGAATGTGGCGGTAACCTACTATTGAACATAGTAGCTATAGTAGGCATAAGTGCGAAATGCCTATGCTGGCTAAGATTAATATTATAGTTTCGAAATGTTTTCCGCACTATGCACTAATGATAATATTTAAAACATTTTTTCGTACCAAGCATGTTTGACTATCATAAGGAGAAATCTCCTCCAATTCTGCGTTTGCATTGTGTGTGTGGCGGGAGGCCTTATGGAAGTTTCATTTTCCAAAAGCATAGCGGGTTTCTTTTTATTTTCTTTGTGAAAATAACTGTTTTACGATCTCACACTAGTCACCATGACTGACCTTGCTTATGTTTGTCAAATGTGATAGGGGGTTTTCGCTTCGCAGTTTGGTGGCGAACAGGAGACTCTTACCACTACATGTCCTCTCTTCGTGAATAGGGGTTGGTTAGCCGTAAGGTGAGACAGTCGAAAGGCTAGCCATAAAAGCAAGGGCAGGGTACCAGTGTATGCCACGGTGGGTCTGGGATGGTTGTAAAGCCTACCGGTCCCCACTGTCTCGAATGGTTACATGTGGTATCAGAGCTGTTGGTTAACCGACAACCCTGGCTCTGTTGGGTGTTACTCATTAGAGATAGAGTCAGTAGTACTCTAGAATGAGTGTGAGTGTAATAATAGATATGAGTGCATATTTGTTAGTGAATACAAAAATTTGTTTTATATTGTGTTGACTTATCGGTTGATTGTTTATAGATTCTGGTCGGTGTAGTTTGGCCAACTGTAATCGATAGGGATTTCTAAACTCTTAAACAAGATAAACTGACACGGTATTATTTTAAATAGGGTAAATGAAATAATTTTGCCCAAAACTATTTTTGTATAGAAAAGAAATCATTTTCCGTATATTATTATTATATATGGATGCTTGTTTGTTAGAAAGTGATAATATTGAATTATTATCATTGTTATATGGAAATTGAATAAGAAATAATGGTATAACCAAAGATTTGGAGATAAATTCATTTAACAAATGAAATTTATGAATATGAATTGAAATAATAAGGAAATATAATTCATATACGAATGAGATTTGTAAATGTAAATTGTAATGTGATTTATAATTGGAAATAGAATTCCAGAAAAATATTTGAAAATAAAATTCATTTATGGGATGAAATAGGTAATGTGAATTTATAAATGAGTTTTATAAAATGAAATGAGATTTGATTTGAATCAAGTCGAAGAGAAAATCCAACTTGGAAAAAAATAAAATAAAATGGATCGAATTCAAGTAAACTAACTTGATAAATTATTAATTCATGAAATAATGAATTGGAAGTTGAGTTAGTTAAATAAAAAAAATTGAATTGTGAGCTAAATAAAAAATGGTTTGAATTAGTATATAAATTCAAGTAAGTAGAAGAAAAATAAATTGAAATTTCCTTGATAAATATAAAATAAATTCAAGATGAATTAAAAATGGAAATTTGGAATTAAAAAAAAAAGATAAGTGGATATACTAATTGAATTAAATTAGTAGATGGAATGGATTTGATAAATGAAAAATCAAATCAAAGATTTAAATTGGGAATTGTGTACAAGGAAACTATAACTTGAATTTTTAGTTGAAATAACTTAAGTAAATATTGGATAAAAGCTTGACTTAAGTAAAAATTGTGAAATGGTTGTCGTTTGACGCAAACGAGATTGTATAAAATTATATGAGTTAATGAAAGCAAATAAAATTGATTTTTGTATCAATTGAAATAGATATGAGTTTATTCCGTTTAAAAATGAATAGAATGAAAGAAAGTGTGTTGTAAACCATTGAAATTAAATGGAAATGATGTGTGATTTAGTTGTAAGCAACTAAATTTGTATTGAAACCATTTAAATTGCTAATGGAAATAAATTTGAATGTTTTGCTTATGAAAACCACTTATTTGTTATTGAAAATGAGTGAAATGTTAATAGATTTCCTATATATGTCACTGACGTATTTAAATTGAGTAAGTACAGGTGTAGGGAAGCCGTTGGCTGGTTTTGATTGCGTGAAATGCTAATAAATAGACTGCTTTGCTTAAAATGCTAATAAAGGTACGCCTACGCAATAAAAATTGGAAATATGAACTGTTTTTGCTTTTCCGGCCGAGTGGGTCGATGTATATATATTTATATCTCTTGTCAAATTGCAAAAGCTCCTCCGTACAAAGGAGACTCCGCCAAAATTTTCTAAAAATTTTGGGAGTTAAAAAAATTTGGAATATTTGAAAATTTTCACATAACGACAAGTGATTTCAAATTGAATTTGAGATAAGGTAAATAGAATTCAATATCTAAAATGAAGTAAATTAAATTCAAATGGAATTGAAAATGCAAAGTTGAATGGAAATGAATATATAACTTTGTTTGTGAAGTGAAAATAAATATAAGAAGTATGTAAATACTTATATTGAACTTAAGAATTGAATGGAGAAAATTCTTAAGTAAAATGGGTATTTGGAATCTAATAAGTAAATTTGGACATTGTTGTTAAATAAAGTATACAGGGATTATAAAGGCTATATGAAAATGGAATTGGATTTTTATTTCAAAGATAAGGTATGTATTTAAAATTTCAGTATGAAATTTGATTGGGTTTTTTATTTTGCCACTTGGCATTTTGTTTTCTATTGGAATTTGGGAGTCCGTAGGGACATTTTGTAGTTGTACCGAGCTAGCCGCGCAAAGGAGACGCTGGCGAAATTTCTTGAAAATTTAAAGAGTTAGGAATTTTTTGAGAAATTTTGGGATAATTTAAAATTTGAATTTGAATTTAAATTTGAATTGTGAAGTAAATAAAGTTGTTTGAAAACTATGAAAGTGTTTGGAAAGTTAGTTGAAGTGATAATAAATCTTTAATAAAAGATTATTTTGGCGAGTTGATAAAATTGTTCGGGTTTTGGAAAAAGATAAACGGGTATTGGAGCATTCTTCTTGACTTGTAATTTTGGGACGAAATTCTTTTAAGGGGGGAAGATTATAACGACCCTGAATTTTTGACATTTGAAATTTGAATATTTAATAGATTTTAAATATTTGAATGTTAGTTTAATTTGAATTTCAAATATTAGAGTTTGTTTGGTAATTAAATTAGTGAATTTAATTGTTAAAATTTGGGTAAAAAATTGAATCTTCAATTTTAAGCCTGTTAAAATTAATAAGAAGTCTTGGAAAATCTATACTATATTATTATTAGTGAGTTGAATTTCAAGCTCACACAGGCCTCCTTGAAATTTGGCAACTGAACAGTCACATTTTTTATTTCTTTATATTCCAAACTTTAAAATGTGATAACTTTTTCTACATTTATTGGATTTAAAAATCGTTTTCACTATTAAATCTCAAATTTAATTTGCTTTCCAATGATATCCATTGTTGATAGCTAAAAATAAATTTTTTAAAATCATAATTTTATATAGCAGCTTTAATTGCACAATTATTTTGTGTCACCGCTGTGTACCGCGTTTCTGTAACAGCATTATTATGATGATCATAAACATTACATAGTAGTTTTACCTAGATTATTATAATGTATTTATTATCTTTTAACATATTTGAAAGGAATGTTTTTTTTTAAATTATACAATTATGGTTGTCTTTGAATATTGTAACTATATTATGTAATAAAGTAATAATCTTGATTGTGTTTCATAGTATTCAAACTTAGTGCAGTTATAAGTTAACCCCATCAAAAAATGGTGTAATAATTTATAGGCATTTTTTGAATTAATTTAACTACGTTAGCATTTTTTTATTGCATTTACTATTGATGATTTTGACTATATTTGATAATTTTATTCAATTTTAAAACAGTTATAAATTAATGAAATTAAGAAAATGCAATTATAATTTACCAGCAAGTTTTGGGTAAATTTAACTATATTTGAAGATTTTTAACCACATTTATGTGATGAAGTAATAAATTTGGCTACATTTCAGGAATTTATTCAATCTTAATACAATTAAAATTTAACTACATTAATAAAATGCAGTTATAATTTAATGATAATTTTGAATTATGCATGGTAGAAATTGAATATTTCAGCTATATTTATGTGATGCAGTAATAATTTTGGTTGTACACGATGATTTATTCGAGCTTACTGTAGTTAAAATTTAAATGCATTAAGCAAAAGCGGTTATTATTTTGCAGTATTTTTGGAATTAAGAAATTATTGTTTTTGAATATTTTAACTGCATTTGTGTGATGCAATACTAATTTAGCTGTAGTAATAATTTTGTTTGATGTTAACGATAGTTATTTAACCGCATTATGAAAATATAATTGAAAAATGAATTTTGATTTTTGATAGCTTGAGATGATTAAATAATGACTTCACATAATTAATGCTTGATTCAACCGTGAAGCTCAGCGTTTAATACATTACTTTCAGGTTTGATGACATAATTTGGCTAAGTTTACTCAATTTCGTTTACAATTATGATGATCAATAATACAATAAGCATATAAGTTGTTGTATTCGGGCTTAAGGTAGATGCATAGTTTAAATGCTGGGTCAAAACATGTGTTGTAGTGAGAATAATGTTGATAACCACCTAAAAGAGTTTATTTTTTGCAGTAAATTCTAAAATCACTTGCACCACCACCGTCGAAAAACTTCTAGAAAACAATTGATGAATGTATCTTTCTATAGATGATTATGTAGTCATAGTTTGATTATTAGATATAGTTAATAGGTCAGACGAGCAGTGAGAGAATTTAATAATAATACTGCATCAATGACACTTTTGCCTTTTTTGGCTGCAGGTACAAATACCTTCAATGGTTAAAATAATTGACTGATGTAATGCATCTATTAAGGCCAAGAAAACATCACCTATTTGCGCTTAGGCCAATATCATACACGCGTTGGTAGCAGTTATTTCTGAGGCTAAAAAATGAATGGACTTCTCACAATTGTTCTCTTCTGTATGTTTTGGATATTTTCAAATATTGGTTACTGCGACCAGTTGTATGCCGTGTTTTGTACTTTGCATCGACATAGATCAGATTCGGTGAACAATAGTAATTTATATTGGAACCCATGTTATTTTCTTATTGCATCATCATTTCTATTTCAATTGAATCTTCTGTTTTACTACTTTTCCCATGTACTACATCTGTTGCTTTTTTCTTTTTTCTTTTGCTCCCTTTTTTCAGCTGTTGACAAATACTTTTCCTGACTGTTTACAAATTTCATCCTATTACTATATTTCTCCTCATTGCAAAAAACTTTTGTTACTCTTATTTAATTGAATCGAACTGCACTGTGTCTTTGTGTCTGCAGTTCACAGTGAATACTTCAACTATATCTATGCACATTGAAGCAGCTGTGTAATTGCAAAAGCAACAACATTGGCGTTATATGCCACAGTGAATATATCTATGCATTAGCGGATAAATTTTTAACACATTATCCTCTAAATAGTCTGTGAACTTTAACATATTCACTGTAATTGTTTTGTTCGATTTTAATTGTGATTATCATAACCAAATATACCTATGTATTCTTTATCCTACCAAATTTTTATTCATGATGTAACACTATCGTTCAACAATGTTTTTTCATTACCACCGTATTAAATTTCTTATACATCTGGATATGACCTATGCAACAACAATATTTTTTCAACATCCGTGTGCGAAGCACGGGTTCGCACTAGTTCATATTAATAATACTGAAGATAATGGAAGCTTCAGAATTGAATTTGGAACTGTTTTGTTCAGTTTTGAATTTTATCGTTTAAATCGATATTTAAAAAATAGCGTTCCGAGGCACGGTCTCAGAATTTGACGAAACCAGTTCCATTGGATCCGTAATATTGTATTATTATCGGATTTCAATTTTTGTAATGTTTGGAGTGATCGTTTGGCCGTACGATAAGCAAACGCACTGAAATTAAATCGAAATTCAATTTAATAACTGGTCCAAAAAGCTATTTTCTCCATACGATCGAATTTGGAGTCGGAACCTTTTCCATTGCGTTCGAAATAGGCGTATAACATTACGAACGCTTAGCGACACGCCTCGATAGGAGGTCAAAAAATTTAAGCTATAAATTCGAGACAATTTGAAATCAATTTAAATTATATTTATTTATTCTTATTCCGACCATTCGTACAACCAGCCACCACGTTGTCTCCTTCGTACCCTTCCTTTTCTTTTCCCTACTTCTCGAATCATACAGTTCGAACAGAGAAAAAAATAAATAAAAACCTAAACTTCAAACCTATGGAACGAAATCGAAATAAAGTCCATCTCCTCCAAAACTTTTTCACGAAATCGATCTTCCGTTTCCTCGGAAAAAAAAATGAAGGAAGTCGAATTTGTTTACAAAACCCTTTCTCGTTTAAAATTAAAATCGCGAGTATTATCTTCCATCTTCCTCAAATCTTCAGTTCGACAAAATGGGAGATATGAAGGCCGATCTTTTCTTTCCTCATCCTCCAGTTTTGGGAAAAATAAAATGAAATGAGGCCGATCGAAATCGAATCGTTCAAGTGAGGGATAGCAACCTTCTCGATCGAGGGGAAGCTACAGCGTACAAGCGAGCGTGCATTGTTTTGATGAGCACAAGGTTGCGAGTGTGGGAAAGAAGAGGAGGTTCGTCTTCGTGATGGCAGACCGGAGACGGGCTTGGCAAGAACGCGTGACGAATCGAAGGCAGGAGGAGCGGTGGAAGCTAGGGCATGGGTTCGATTTTTTTGGCCATCTCAGGTTTTAGCTTGAGGCAGTGAGGTATATTTAAGATTTTTTCTTAATTTAAATTCTTGATATCTAGAGAAAAATAAACAGTAAAGCAAATTCACAGCAGGATTTGAAAAGAAGAATTTTGTTTTGAATCTATATATGTATTAGAAAATGATTTTTACTGTAAGAAATTAGATTTTTATTTAATATGAATATGCAGAAAATTGTTTTTCAGTAAGGTGAAATAAATTAAATCATTAGCTAAAATAAAAAAATAAAACTATTAAACAGTAATTAAGTTGTTCGATCATCTCGAATATTAATAAATTGTATAAAATTGTTTATACAAGGCTTGAAAACATGAAGGAAACAAATTGGGATTGGAAATGGATTGCAAAATAAAAAGCAAAGGTGAGATCTTCTCACTCAAATTAAAACTGAATTGCAGTTATTGATTGATTGCCTGATTGTGATAGTATATATAGTAGTATATATCAATATATATATTGGAATATATATATATTGGAATTGTTGATTTCCCGCATTAAATAGCGGATGAGACCCTATTGCACCGCATAATAGCGGATGATATTTTTATAAATCCCATATACCACGATATTCCACCTCGAAGTGGAATTGGTATTGTGCTAAACTCTGTGGATGCAGGGAAACAGGTTGGAGGGATCCAACTGGATTCCTCAAAATTTTTTGAATTTGTTGGGTACGTTTCGACCCTATTCCAGACTGCCGAACCAACCCTCATTCTAGACCGCCGAACCAAACCTCCACTCGAGACTGCCGAACCAAACATCCACTCGAGACTGCCGAACCAAACCTCCACTCGAGACTGCCGAACCAAACCTCCACTCGAGACTACCGAACCAAACCTCCTCTCGAGACTGCCAAACCAACCTCCTCACGAGACTGCCGAACCGACCCTCATTCCAGACTGCCGAACCAACCTCCTTCAGACCATGCCGAACCAACCTCCTTCAGACCATGCCGAACCAACCTCCTACCACCGGATCAAACGCTGCCGGACCAAGACGTGCCAGGCCAGATCACGTCAGCCCAGGCCCACCAGCAGCTATATACATCCAAGACCCCTACTCCCAACCTCACTCTATAAATAGAGGGGCATGGGTACAACAATGGGGACAAGTTTGAGAGCTCAAGCACGGAGAGAACTTTCAAACAACTTTCTTTTACTTGTATCAAAGCTTTGTACTTGTAATCAACAGAAGAGAAGAGAAATAACATATAAAGTGGACGTAGGCACATTCTGGCTGAACCACTATAAATCTGCGTGTCTTTTTACAATTTAGCCCCTGCTTTTCATATATTTGCATAAATCTCCAAAATCACTAAAAACAACATAAGATCTACTAAATTATACGACTTTGAGGTGTTTGTCCATTTTTTGTGCAAACATTTTTGGTGCTTTCACTGAGAAGAAGGGCTCGAAGCATCAGCTTCATCCGCTTAACAAGTTTTCCTGACAGCATCGTTCGCCACTTGGAAAACATGCCTCCCAAACAGAGAAAAGATGTTAACAAAGGAAAAAACATCGCATCCAGCAGTCTTCCTGATCCAGCTGCCGCGAATCAAGTAAATCGTCCTCCTCCAGCAACGGTAACAAATGAAGGACAGGCTAACCCAACCACTCCTGCCACAGAACAGCCTGCAACAATTACTAGGGCAGATTTGGACAGAGTTGTTGTTGAAGTAACTAACCGCTTCACGTCCCAGCAGGAAGCCTTGGTGGACCATCTCATGTCACGCTTGAGGGACGCTGAAGAATCCAACCGCAACACTGAATCATGGGGCGAGTCCCAGTTTGGAGGATCTCAGAGACAGCAAAGATCTTCCCTCTTCGAAGGAGCTAACGGTAGAAGTAGCCGTGGTAGGAGCCGAGACCGAGCACAGCCCGAAGTTAGGCCTGAGGAAACGTTTGGTACCGAACCCAACAGGGAAGGTACCGGACGAAGGTCAACTGTAGCTGAGCCTGTCATGCTGCCTAACCACAGAAACACCAGTGAACGGGGCCGAGCTAGAGTTCAGCCCGAAGTTGGACCCGAGGAAATGCTTAGATCAGAACCCAACAGGGGGAGATCAAGGCTAGGGCCAACTGTAGCTGACCCAAGCATGCTCCCAGAAGATCAAAGGCAGCCACTGGAAAATATGAGGAATGATAGACGATACCATCCCTACAGGTTGTCTGGACGGAATCAATCCCACAGAACAGAACCAAACTCATTTCTATCTGCTCCAAGTTCTGATGAAAGGATGGCACGCTTATTCAGAGAGTGTGTCCAACGGGAGCAAAGAGATCGAGGGATAGGCGCTAGGGTAACCAGCCCTTTCGCCCGTAATATCGAAATCGCTATCACCCCCCGAGAATGGAAGATGCCAACAATGGAACCCTACAAAGGAACCTCCGATCCCGTTGTACACTTACAGAGGTACACACAGCATATGCTCATGAGTGGAGCAACAGAGGGAGTACTGTGCAAATGCTTTCCGCTCTTCCTAGCAGATCTTGCTACCTCCTGGTTCTGTCATCTACCCCAAGGATCCATCAGCTCATGGGAAATGTTGAAAGAAAAATTCATCAGTCAGTTCCGCATTCATATGGAGCAACCTAAGGACGCTTATTCCTTATCCAGCGTCAAACAGAAACCTGGAGAAAAGCTGCAGCAATACCTAACCAGATTCAACGCCGCAGCAGCCGCAGTTCAAGATGCCGATGAGAAGCTTATCCTAATGGCCCTCTGCAGTGGGGTGCATCCGGACACTAAATTTGCTAGAAGATTGACAAAAGAAAAACCAGCTACTTTACCCGATTTCTTCCATGAAGCCGGGAAATACATGAGGCTTGAGGATGCTGCCATTGAGGGGCAGTCAGGACAGCAAAGTAAGACGACCCATGGCAACGCCCCTGCTGTGGCGAGGGACGTTCGAAGAAATGACTCCAGAGACAATGCTGGGGGCAAGAAGGTAGAAAAACGCCTATATCGGCCAGGACCAAGATTCGACTCTTACACCCCTTTGAACGAGACCGTCGAAAATATCTTCCTTGCCACCCAAGGCGAAGTTAGATACAAACGCCCACCATACAAGAAGGAATCAGATAACGCATAGAAGTCTGGAAAATTCTGCCGCTTCCACGAATCTCACGGACACGATACCAACGAATGCCATCATCTCCGAGATCTGATTGAGGAACACATCAGAAGGAAGAAACTGGAACGCTATGTAAAAAGTCAAGACAGGACTCCAGCTCCTGCCAATGAAAACCCAAGGCTACCCTCACCAGGGACCGACAGAGGAAACCACAACGCTAGCAGCTCTAGTCAAGAGAAGATAGTGGTCCATACCATCTTAGGAGGTCCGCACATCGCAGACAGAAGTTGGAGAGAGATGGAAAGATATGGGAAGTCGCTTAGAGACAATAGAGACTGTGTCAATACGGTTATAGAAGAGCGCCACCCAAAGCGGAAAGAAAGTGATGACATCACATTCAGTAAACGCGACCTAGAAGGAAGACAGTACCCTCACATGGATCCCATGGTTATCTCTGCCCGACTCGGTCCCGCCGAAGTTTACCGAATCCTGGTAGACACTGGAAGCTCTGTAAATATCCTGTTCAAACACGCATTCGACAAAATGAAGCTATCAATAAAGGATGTATCTCCCTGCGATAAACCACTACACGGTTTCACTGGAGATGCGAAGATGCCCCTCGGGCAGCTGAACCTCTTTGTTGAGATTCGAAGTCATCCCCGCTCCGTTGTAAGGAAACAGACATTTGTGCTGATAGAAAACCATTCGGCCTACAACGCCTTCTTAGGAAGACCAGCCTTATCTGACTTCCAGATTGTCCTAGCCCCATGGTGCCTGAAAATGAAATTTCCAACAGACAATGGGGTAGGGGAAGTGGAAGGAGACCAGGATATTGCACGAGACTGCTATGTAACCGAACTTCGCAACAACCACAGGAAAGATAAAGGGAAAAGTGTAGAGATCGCCCTCTGCACGAAAAGCCTTGAAGCATAGCAACTAAAGAAAGCCCCTCCTCTTCGATACACCAGCGACCCTTTCAATGAATTAGACCCTAGGGACAAAGAGGAGGAGGCCACCGCCGAGCCTGCAGAGGCTATGGAATTTATATCTGTAGACAAGCACGACTCAAGTAGGCTACTTAAAATTGGGTCCCAGCTGAAAGCTGAATTGAAGGAACAACTCATTGATTTTCTCCGCCACAACTTGGATGTATTCGCTTGGTCACACGCTGACATGACCGGAATCTCCCCCGACATAGCGTGCCACGTATTAAAAATTGATCCTACCAAGGCGCCTGTAAAACAAAAAAAGAGAAGTATGGGGGCAGAGCGATCAGCAGCCCTCGATGAAGAAGTAAAGAATCTACTCGCCAATGACTTCATACGAGAAGCTATTTACCCAGAATGGATCGCCAACCCGGTACTAGTAAAGAAGGCTAATGGGAAGTGGCGGACCTGCATTGACTTCTCCAACCTAAACGACGCCTGCCCAAAGGATTGCTTCCCGCTTCCCAGAATCGATTAACTTGTAGACAGCACAGCCGGGCACGAACTCCTGTCTTTTATGGATGCATACTCAGGATATAACCAAATTCCTATGCATGCTCCCGACCAAGACCACACTAGTTTCATCATCGACCGGGGTTTATACTGCTACAAAGTGATGCCCTTCGGACTTAAAAATGCAGGAGCCACCTACCAGCGCCTCGTCAACAAGATGTTCGCAGGGCTAATAGGACGAACAATGGAAGTATATGTAGACGACATGCTGGTAAAATCACGGAAAGCCAAAGATCACGTAAGCCACCTAGGCGAAATGTTCCAGGTACTTCGACAGTATGGAATGAAGTTGAATCCACTAAAGTGCTCCTTCGGAGTATCATCGGGAAAATTCTTAGGATTCATCGTCCATGCCCGAGGGATAGAAGCAAACCCTGAACAAGTCCGAGCATTAAGGGACATCAAGATACCTTCCACCCGAAAGGAAATGCAAAGCCTAAATGGAAAAGTGGCTGCCCTAAGCCGATTCATCTCCAAAGCAACGGACAAGTGCGTCCCCTTTTTCGAAGCTCTAAAGAAAGATAAAGGAAAGTTCGAATGGACGGACGAATGCTTAACCGCTTTCCTTAACCTAATCGAACACCTCCAGAAACCACCGGTACTCTCGACCCCAAGCGAAGGCGAAGAATTATACCTATACCTTGCTGTGTCATCTCACGCTCTAAGCGCTGCCTTGGTAAGGGAAGACAACCGCACGCAACGACCAGTTTACTTCGTCAGTAAAAGGTTTACTGGGGCAGAAGTCAGATATCCTAAGCTTGAAAAGTTAGCATACTGTTTACTAATCACTTCACGAAAGCTACGTCACTACTTCCAATCCCATTCCATCAAAGTTCTGACCGATCAACCACTGAGGCAGGTACTCCATCGTCCCGACACTTCCGGGCGACTACTTAAATGGTGTATTGAGCTGAGTCAATATGATATCAACTATCACCCTCGCACCGCCATCAAGGGACAAGCCATGGCTGATTTCATTGCAGAATTCACTACCAACGAGGATAAGGAGCAACTGGAAATAACAGAAGATATCAAGTGGAATCTCTTTGTGGACGGTGCATCTAACGAACAAGGCTCGGGGGCAGGTGTGGTAATAATCACTCCCAGGGGAAATAAACTGCACTATGCTATAAGGTTGGAGTTCGCTGCCACCAACAACGATGCAGAATATGAAGCAGTAATAGCCGGATTAGAAATTGCTATCGAGATCGGAGCCAATTCTTTGTGTCTTCACAGCGATTCTCAGCTTATCGTTAATCAAATACTAGGGGAATTCCAAGCTCGAGAAGAACGACTCATAGCATATCTAAAGAAGACCAAGTTACTTCTCAGCCGATTGGACCACTACTTAGTCAAACACATCCCTCGGGAAGAGAACCAAGAGGCCAACGAATTGGCAAAGCAAGCAAGTATGGGAGACGTCGCCATCTTCGGGGCAGTAACTGTCTCAAAGCAAACGATCCCAAGTTTTGAGCAAATGAATCTGATAGCTGCAACCGAAGAAGCAACTTGGATGACTCCCATCCGAGACTACCTACAAAATGGCACACTACCCGACGGGCGTAACGAAGTCAAGAAAATCTTGAGGAAAGCGTCCCGCTACACAATACAAGGAGACATCCTCTATCGGCGCGGGTTCTCTAACCCATTGTTAAAGTGTGTCGCCGGAAGGGAAGCCAAGGAAATCTTATCCAACATTCATCAAGGAAGCTGCGGAGATCACACCGGAGGGCAAACGTTAGCAAAAAAGATACTCCGATACGGATATTTCTGGCCCACCTTAAGCAAGGACGCCTTAGATTTCGTCAAGAAGTGTGACAGATGCCAAAAATTTGCTAAGATCCCTCGGCTACCAACAACCGAGATTACTCAGATGACCAGCCCTTGGCCCTTTGCAGTATGGGGAATTGACTTAATCGGTGAACTGCCAATGGGTCGAGGCGGCGCCAAATATGCTATAGTAGCAGTCGACTATTTCACCAAATGGGTGGAAGCAGAACCTCTAAATAAAGTATCTTCAGCGAAAGTTATCAACTTCTTAATCAAAAATGTTCTGTGCAGGTACGGAGTCCCACTAAAAATCATATCAGACAATGGACTTCAGTTTGACAGCGAGGAATTCGCCAACTGGTGCCAAGAACACGGAATTCACAAAAGCTTCTCATCCGTAGCATATCCCCAAGCAAACGGACAAGTCGAAGCAGTCAACAAAATTCTGAAAACTCTGATCAAAAAGAAGCTCGAAAAGTCAAAGGGCGCTTGGGTGGATGAACTCCCTACGGCACTATGGGCCTACCGCACATCTTTCAGAACATCAACAGGGCACACTCCTTTCTCTTTGGCATACGGATCAGAGGCTATGCTCCCAGTTGAAACCATTGTGCCTTCCCACCGTAGGATCCACTATAACCCAGAAGAGAACGAAGAGCTCCTCAACATGTCTTTGGATCTAGTCGAGGAGAGAAGGAATGATGCAGTCCTAAAAACAGCAGCCCACAAGCAAAAGGTGGCAGCACAATACAACTCCAAAGTCAAGTATCGTACCTTACGAGAAGGGGATCTTGTCCTCAAGCGAATCTTCCCTCGCCCCGGAGCACTAGACCCAATCTGGGATGGACCATATGTAATTCATAAAGATCTCCACAACGGAGCCTATATTTTGTCAACAGTGGACGGAGAGGTGTTCCAGAGGGCATGGAACATCCAACACCTCCGTCGATACTTTTCTTAACTTGTATTGCCCATATGAAGTGAATTAACAAAGAGAATCAGTGGACGTAGGCATTTTTTCGTGCCGAACCACTTTAAAAAAGCCTTGTCTCTTTTTTAACTTGTTCCTTTGTATCTTGGCTGCTTGTTAACTTTATCCTTTTCTGTTGAACAAAATCCTGAGCATATAGCATTCCTATTCAAAGCACTCCACAATGCAACTTCACGTGGACAGGACCCAACAGGTACTATGCAAATCTATGCCCTCGCCAATGAGACACTTTTGCTCCAGCATCCCTCTGCTGCGGGTTAACTCATTGCTCGCGACGGCCCTTAAAGCCAACTGTAATGAGCCGATTATAAGCCACCGAGAAGGCCGACTATAGCCGAGGCAGCTCATTACGGCGTTAGGCTCGCCGGCAACTGTGAACCGATTATAAGCCCCAACATAAGGTGTGGCCAGCCAGGGGCAGTTCACAGTTGACGATCGGCACCCACGCTAGCCGGCCACAGTAAGTCGAATAATACCCATGAGTACGGGCCATAATGGCCCGGGTAGTTACTGTGCGCGATCTCGGCTCCGGTGTATCTTAAGTGCGGCTGTGGTAAAAAAGAATTAACTCCCCGTGGAGGCGTAAGATGGGTGACAAATGTCTCCAAGACCCACAGCTAGGGAAAGTGACTACAAAACCCGTTTGCCACAAACTTAAGCACATCGAAGGCCTTCCGTGACTGGAAGTTTTACTATTTCACATATTTCAATTTTACTTAAAAAACTTTCCTCCTATCCTCTATAACAAACCATAAAGTACAGGATGCAGGGTAAGAGATACCCGCCAATGGATGCAGAGATTCACAATCAGATGGCAGGGCATTCAACCGCTTTCCATGCTTGGTCATACAAGA
This sequence comes from Allium fistulosum, assembly GCA_030737815.1. Classification (NCBI taxonomy): domain Eukaryota; kingdom Viridiplantae; phylum Streptophyta; class Magnoliopsida; order Asparagales; family Amaryllidaceae; genus Allium; species Allium fistulosum. The sequence goes on along the minus strand of CM060904.1, from coordinate 1,243,989,440 downwards.
TATTCGAAGCTGCCATTTACAAACAGAACATGAAAGGCGGTATTTTCTTCCTTTATGTGCAGATGCATGACTGTAATTTAATTTTTTCACACCGCACGCTAACATTGCAAGTCATGAGATTATGATTTAAAACCAGAATCTGACATCAAACACAATTTAATTACGAGAATATACACAGCTATATTTCTCATACGACATGTCAAAACAGCAACAAACATTCAAGAAACGACAAAATCAGCTTAAGTTAAAAAATTACACGTCAAGAATAATGTTGATTATTACAAGTAGCAAGAATTACAACTTAGAAGTTACTCTACTGTCTTAAGACTAACAGATACAACAATGCCAAACCTACAAAAAAAAATTTCCAGGTCTAATCAGGGAGCCGGTTGCGTCAAAGTCTTGTCCTTGCCCTTTTGCCCGCCTGCCCGGTCATAAAAAGGATTCATTAGCGATAAGTAACCAAGTTAACGGAAAGACTAGAAAGGAAGACTTACCAGCACCTGCTTCTTGACCGTCCTGGTCGTCATCCTCTACCTGCACACCTGCCTCTTCAGCAGCAAGCAGCCGCATACCCTCCTTTACCGCCGCTTTCTCCTCCTTGGTGAACTGGGCAGTGACCACATCCATACTAAAGACCGTTCCACCTTCTTTATCTGCATCAGCCTTAGCCTCCTCCAAAGCCCGAAGATAGATCTTGGCCATGACCCTGGGATAATCATCCATCCAAGAGAGATTGCCCTGCTTCCAAGTTCGGAAATACATGTCCTGGAGCATGTCATCCATCATTCCCTCATTCTCCTCAAACTCCCTCATCCGGGCATCGGAAGCCGACAACCTTTCGACGGCAGCATCTCTCTCCAATCTGTATCTCAAGCAATCAGCCTGAAGGGACCTCCGCATCACCTCCATCTCTTCCCTCAACTTAGCTTGAGCAAGCTCTACAGCCTCAAGTTTCTCGGACAATTCCTCCACCTGCTCGAGATCCGCTCTCCGAACCTCATCCACCATGGCAATAGCCATGTCAATCCGCTCTTTGCAAGCAGCTTCCATTTTCCGCAGTTCGGCCCGACTGGCCTCTTCCATGGTTTTCCTTAGTCGCCCAGTAGCAGCCTCATGCTGAGAAATCTGGATAGCCTGATCCGCAAGCTGTTTGGCCTGATCCGAAACCACCAATCGAAGTCGGATATTGGCGCTCCCAATCTCCTCTCCGGCCTTAACCAGCCGAGCATGATGCCCCATCAGCTTCTTGGTCTCCTCTGCCACCCGATCAATATTAGCCTTGGCCTTGTCTCCCATAGTGACTATACGAGTAGTGAGTAGATCGAGATCTAAGGCCTTGGCTTCGTCAAGTACTCGTACCATGGGGTTACGGGGGAGAAGATGTTCACCAGTGACTTCGTCGAAAGTAATATCATGAGAACTGGGATCCAGATCAGGATGACCCGCAAATGGATTACGGGCCAAGTCGGGACGGTCAATATGAATAACAGAAGGGTTTCCGGACGGGTGCGGAGAAGGTGCAAACTCGCTACCCTCCTCAGTAATGTCATGAATAGGCTGAGCCGGAGGCTGAGGACCAGGCGAAGTTTCGGATAAAGGATGACTCCTCTTCCTCTGTTGAATACCCTCTTCGATGACCCCAAGAAGAGGACGGTATCCGACTACATCCCCGGAGCGTTGGGTTGAGGGCTTCGGCTTAGTAGAAATTTTGGAAAGTTTATATTGCTCAAGCCTGTGTCGAAGGTCTGAAGCTTTGGACGTCTTGCCTGCTCCTAATATAAAGAACAAATGTCACAATCTTACATCACTATACGATTCGAGAAACGCGGTAAATTACAAGTTAAAAAAGGAAAAGAAACACAGCTATGGTTGTACAAACCCTGGGGAGGAGTGGGATACTGCAATAAGTCCTGGATTTCAGTCCAGGACGGGAGCGGATCATAAAATATTCCTAAGTCCCTATCATTTATGAAGCATGCAGGAGTCAAGAGTTAACCTTGAGTCGTCAGAGCCACCTTGGCCGGAATGGTCGGAGAAGACTCGCTTGCACCAGTCCCGGCTTTGTCCGCCTTCCCGGTCTTCTCTACCAAAGCCGGATCATCATCCAACCCCTCAAAAGCTTGGCGGAAAGCATCATCCGTCCACTCTTGCATTTCGCCTACTTGCCCAGAAGACAGAGCCCTGGAACCATCACCACCCTGTCCATCGCCACCATCACCACCAAGACGCTCAACATCACTTCCGCCCTCAGCCTCACCTCTTTCTTCCTCCGCATCTATCTCCCTCTGGGTAAGTGGACAATTGCTGGGAGAAGGACCGTCCGACCTCTTAAGTTTCTTACCTCCGACGGCTGGAGGTTTCGTGAATGGTTTTCTCTATCCACCCTCTGCCGCAACGCCTCCCTTAACCTGAGCAGCCGCCCTCTCTTCCGCCGTTTCCCTCAACTTAACTATAGACTGCTGCGGAAGGATTAAGTTATATTCCAGAAGAATCGCATTTCTAATCAAGAAGGCAGATGATCTATATTTCCCAAGAATGGCTTCTATCTCAGCCGCCGTCTGAACCAGGCGGTCAGTCTCCACAACCGGAAAGCCACCTGTCGCTAGCAAAAATGAGAAAGTATGAGAAGAAGCATCGCAATCGGAATAAAAAATTATAAGTAAAAGCATCAACTTACATCCAGAGGTAAAGCGCCGGATGGAGACGGAGTCGTCCCTAACAAAGAACCACTCTTTCTTGAACATGCTAAATTTAGAGTACAGGTCCAAGACCGGCTTGAAGGTCACAGCGGACTCCAAGCTAATATATGGGGACCCCTTCTTATAGCCCCTTAAATTATACAAGTACCGGATCTCCCGGTTGGAGGGAGCGCGACCATACTTCCTCCGAAAAATAACGAAAAGGCTCACCAGTATGGCATAAGAGTTGGGCTGAAGCTGGAATGGGGCCACCTTCAGATACGTGAGGAAGCTGACTACCCAAGCATTGAGAGGCGGGATAGCACCACACATGCAATGGTACCTACTATAAGCAAAGTATCCTTCGGGAGGACTGTAGGGCATGACTCCTGGGCCCGGCAGCAGCATGAGGGCTCTATCGATCCCAAAGGAACGAGATATAACATCGAGTTGCTCCTCTTTGAGAGAGCTAGGAAAGCAGTCAGGCGGGGAATCCAGCAGCTCCTGGGGACCATATCCATCCACTAATGACCTCGGGGCGGGCCCATGACGCTCCGATCCTGATTGAGCTGGGGGCACGGCCGAGGACTCTCTTTCACCCCCGGATCTCCTCTTATCTGATCGAGTTTCAACTTTTCGAGACATTTTATCTGCAAACATGGGAAAAGTATATCGTTAGAATATACAAGCAGCGTAATCTGGAATTTCGCTTAAAAATTCGAAGTATGAAACTCAATGTTTCATTCGGTCGTATAACTCAATAGTCCATTCGGTCGTATCACTCAAAAGTTTCATTCGGTGGCACAAGTCAATGGTTCATTCGGTCGTTCAAATCAATGGTTCATTCGGTCGTATAACTCAACAGTTCATTCGGCAGAAAAAATAGTACCTGGTTCGGCTAAATCACTTGGTCCGGCTAGAATGCTTAATAACTTGGTTCGGCTAAATCACTTGATAGGAAAAGCGATGGCCTAAGCCCCCTATTTATAAGGGAAGAATGAATGACCGGACCAGCCGGTTCGACTCAGGTACCGAATACGGTCACTCGAGACAAAACAAAGCACAACGTATGCCGTCATACGCCCCGCTTTGGGGGGCAAATGTTGGGTACGTTTCGACCCTATTCCAGACTGCCGAACCAACCCTCATTCTAGACTGCCGAACCAAACCTCCACTCGAGACTGCCGAACCAAACATCCACTCGAGACTGCCGAACCAAACCTCCACTCGAGACTGCCGAACCAAACCTCCACTCGAGACTACCGAACCAAACCTCCTCTCGAGACTGCCGAACCAACCTCCTCACGAGACTGCCGAACCGACCCTCATTCCAGACTGCCGAACCAACCTCCTTCAGACCATGCCGGACCAACCTCCTTCAGACCATGCCGAACCAACCTCCTACCACCGGATCAAACGCTGCCGGACCAAGACGTGCCAGGCCAGATCACGTCAGCCCAGGCCCACCAGCAGCTATATACATCCAAGACCCCTACTCCCAACCTCACTCTATAAATAGAGGGGCAGGGGTACAACAATGGGGACAAGTTTGAGAGCTCAAGCACGGAGAGAACTTTCAGACAACTTTCTTTTACTTGTATCAAAGCTTTGTACTTGTAATCAACAGAAGAGAAGAGAAATAACATATAAAGTGGACGTAGGCACATTCTGGCTGAACCACTATAAATCTGCGTGTCTTTTTACAATTTAGCCCCTGCTTTTCATATATTTGCATAAATCTCCAAAATCACTAAAAACAACATAAGATCTACTAAATTATACGACTTTGAGGTGTTTGTCCATTTTTTGTGCAAACAGAATTTGTTTCATATGTTGTATGAATTTGTTTCATATGCTGTATGATGATATATTGATAATCTGTGAATGATTATATTGACAATTGAATGTGTTGAAGGCTATAATTTAGCCGAATGTATTTTCGGTATCGTTGGATACCAGAAATAAAGAAAATTGGATTTTTGAAATAAATGTAGGAAATTTTAAGTGAATTTCTTTTGAAAGAATTGGATGAATTTAAAAGAAGAAATTTAAAAGTACAAAGTTGATTTTTGAAATCTTATCGATTTATTTCCAAAATATGGGAAAAGATTTTTATAAATGGATTTTGAATAATATTGTTTAAAAGTTGAAGAATTTATTGAATATGGAATCTTAAATAATTTGGAAAGAATAAAGGGATTTACTTAAAAGGTGATAAATTTGTTGAAATCAATTTGAAAATTGATTCGGTATTTGAAAATAAATCTTTGGGAAATCGATATGAATTTGTATGAAAATAGATTTTGTGTTGAAATAAATTTGGAAATCAATTTGATAAAATGACTTGGTCTTTGGAAATAAATTTAGAAATCAATTTGTAATTGATTTTGTGTTTGAAAGTGAATATTTGAAAAATCGTATATAAGTGGATATTTAGAAATTTAATTTCATAATGGAAAAAAATGATATCGGGAATTTATTCCGCGAGTGAAAATATGATTTGAAAATTTATTTTCAAAGTGATGAAGTGTGGAAAATATATATCTTGCGAAGATATTTGAACTTTAATAATTTGGAAGAATTATTTATATTGGTTGATTGTTGTAAATGTTTTTGATAGTTACATAATCGACTATTAATATTTGCCTTTTGAATGGCACTTGAATTTGTTTTTAAAATAAGCGCTCATTATTCAATTTAGCCGGGAGAGGACTTTGTGTCATATAACCCATTCCGAATAATGATACGACGTTATGAATTGCAATTGAAGACCAGTGTAAAGACCGGGTATTTGCGAAAATGAAAGGACAACCTGTCGAATGTCTCTACACCGAGTTTCTCCGGTATAGAGATTTATATCACTCTTCTTGTGATGGGAAGTCCGAACGTGATTAGTGAATATCCGGATTGCAAGGGATTCTTTGGAAGTGCCTTCGGTTCTGTTCGAACCCGGAACAGACTTGTATGGATGTGTGTCTGACGTTACACTTTGAGATGTAAAGCTAGTTTCTATCAAATACATTTCTGTTGGTGGCGGAGAATTTATTCTCTTAGCTTAACACCCTTCTCTGAGATGTACGAGCTCAGAGGTTATGTAGTTGATGGTTACTAGTGATACATTCCCAATTTGGTAATGTGGCATACGAAGTGTTGTTGATCATTTGTTGATCAAAGCATGGCTTTGTGAAAAAGCGTAGCTTTGTGGACGAGACTTTGTCGAGCCTCACAACCTGGTAATGGTCGAAACAGGAATGTTGTGGCAAGGTTTTAGGGGTCGCGCCCCTAGGGTATGTCATTTCCTTCTGGATAAAAGGTGATATCATGGTATGGAGCCCAGATATTTTACCTATGTTGATGCTGCAAATTTATTATACTTTGTGGTTTTTGCTTTGTGGTTGAGGATCCTCAAATAAAGGTCGGTAACGACCGGGGGATGGCATACTTGTGTATTAGTTACCTAGTTACAGCTGTACAGCGTGAGGTAGCGTTGGCCTTGTGTTAGCAGAGATCCGGTTAGGTTCTCGGGGACGTCCTTCTAGAGGCGTTCCATTTCGGTGTAATGAAGTTCATTTGCCTGACCATTTGTTGGAAATCCAAAGAAACAATATGAGACCTGTACGGTTTTAGTTGTATTACCTGCCATGGAATGTGGCGGTAACCTGCTATTGAACATAGTAGCTATAGTAGGTATAAGTGTGAAATGCCTATGCTGGCTAAGATTAATATTATACTTTCGAAATATTTTCTGCACTATGCACTAATGATAATATTTAAAAGATTTTTTCGTACCAAGCATGTTTGATTATCATAAGGAGAAATCTCCTCCAATTCTGCGTATGCATTGTGTGTGTGGCGGGAGGCCTTATGGTAGTTTCATTTTCCAAAAACATAGCGGGTTTCTTTTTATTTTCTTTGTGAAAATAACTGTTTTACGATCTCACACCAGTCACCATGACTGACTCGGAGTTTATTGTTTCCTTTCTAAACTCTGGGTGCCCATAATTTTCCACACGGGCAGCCTAGAGTTATGTTATCAGGATATTTTGGAGCTTTGGAGACGAGCTGGATGGCGAGACGTACACTCGTACTTATTTATTTATTCCGTTGTGTATTCTGTATGGGAACAAATTTATATAATTGTCCATTGTTGTATTGAGTTGTATATTGACTCTCATTGTTGTATTGTATAAACTGATATAGTTCTTTGTTTAAAAGACTAGTGATTATCTATTATATATTGTTCCGCTGCGAATGTGAGATTCTGATATTGTTTCTGTTGTTGTTTCTGTTTCTTTTTTTCTGTCTTCTTCTACCTCTTCTTTTTAACCCTAATGATTCGGTTTTCCGGCATTCGATTGTGCGACAATTGATACAGTCGATGTATTAATGTTGACTTTTGAGCGTCGAAAAGTCGAATCGTTACACCTAGCATCATACTCACTAAACCAATCCATACCAAGAATAATTCCAAACTCCACAAAATCAAACACATGTAAACTTCAAAAAAAATTATGACCTAACAAGTCAAACTCTAACTGGTCACATCTCAATCCTAGAGTTGCATACCCTCCTATTGGATTCGTAACCCGTAAGGAAGTAACTAAATATGTGGGTTCTAGGTTAAGCTTATCTATCAAACATCTAGATATAAAAGAATGTGATGCACTAGTACCAAATAGAACGCTAACAGACATACCATCTATCTAAAGCATACCTCTCAAAACTGCCTTTCCTTTCTCCTGAGCTGTTGACTTCGAAGTAATAGGCTCCAATGCATACACCTTGCCATTTCCATCCTTAGCGGGCTCCTTGCATTGATTCTTATAGTGGCCAATCTGGTCGTAGTTGAAGCACCTGACATTCTTCTTCCCGGTCACCTCCTATACATTTCCAACACGACACTCATTAGCAAAATGCCCCTTCTTGTCACACTTTAAACAGACTACCTCAGACCTCCCTTTCTTAGCTTCTCCACCCATGTGTGCGCCCTTCTGATCAAAGCTGACTATGCTGTCGCAGACATGAACCTCTCCTGGAACCTCCCCTTGAAATCTGCCCATGTCGATGTTTCCTCATCCACACCAGCCGTTACATTGTTCCACCAAAACAAAGTTGCTCCCTAAAGTTGTCTCGAAGCAAGCCTGCATTTCTGCTCATCATTGAGCCCCAAGTCTACAAAATTCTCTCACAGTGCAGCAACCAATTCTCCACCTCTATAGCATCCTATGTTCCTAGAAATGGCTTCCCTCCAAGCTTAGAGTAATCTCCGCTCAGCTTAGCATAATGGTTAACTGCTGGAACTTTCGGAACTCCTGCTCCTGCAGCATCTCCTCCTACCACTCCAGTTGCAATTCCAGCTTGCATCATATTCAAAAAAAACTGATACATAGCTCCTATATCCATTAGCGAGACTCCAGCACCCACATTCTCTACTTGTGCCTGATCTTGGGTCCTTCTCATATTAGGACTGGCATTCCCATTGGTGCCCTCCTATCCTGGGTTATCTCTTCCTCTTCTATCATCCATATATGTATTCAAACCTCATGAGATACAAAAAAATAACCTAACAAAGATAGGAGACTAGAGATAAAGCGTATACTTATGTATAGTAAATACAAGTATGTTACTATAGCGTTATCCCATACCCCAATCTTACTCTAATTCCTTAAGATTATGTTTTCCAAAATCATTTTTAATTAAAGTCTTTCATAAACCTATGCTCGGATACCAAGTTGTAACATCCCATATCTGGAGGCCAAAAGCTAAGTGCTATAGATGCTGCAGTCATCTATAGTATTAACTTATGGTGACAAAATACGGTAATGCTAATGGTATCCATAATATCAGAACCACTTGAATATGAACAAAATCACATATTTCAAAAAACCAACATTTTACTGATTACATTTCAAAATAAATTCATATCCAAGTTACATAATCCCATAACGTTTCCCAGGCTTTGGATCAAATATAATTTACAACAATACGCCAAGAGCGACATATGACGATGCCCCTTTGGTTGATCAAAGCAATATAGTCATATCTGACTTAATACACACAACGGAAATAAACAGAATAAACTACAACTACTAATTAGCTATCCAACAACCACTTGCTCGTCTCCGAAAGATTTATTCGCCAAACTTACAAATACCTAAAAACCTCAACCCTCAGCCTACTCAAATCAATTTTGAGCACCCGAGAGTTTAAGGAAAACAAAAACTTCGAGTAAGACATAAAGCCGGGTGTGAATAATACTATTACATCTCGGTTTACTGGTATTAAGTGAGATCACGACGCTAAGCGGAACGGGTTTCCCCTCACTAATATCCTCTTTAAAACATATATTTTGCAAATCTTTTCCTAAAACCAAACTGGTTAATCAAACTGATTATAATAATAATAATAAAAGCAATGTTCGTAAACTATAATCAGGTAACTAATGGACTATCTTTTCACAAGGAATAAATGGACTATCTGTCCGAAAACTTGGCTGACTGCTCGCAAACTGGACTAACTGTCCCCAAACCGGACTCACTGTGCGCAAACTGGACTAACAATCTGAATCATTTTCTTAGGGTTAACTACACTTCATCTTTTTCCTTGAAAACCTTTTCAAAATGATTTAACCTTTTTAATCATACTTATACAAGAAAAATATATTCTTAGCTTTATTCTAAGCTATTTTTCCATGCTATATATACTTTACTCAAAATAATGTAGATGAATTTTAATGAGGATTACCTATCCCCTCAAAATAAGTTAAAACCCTTTTTAACTTAAAAACACTTAGGCTATGCTACCTAGTAGTATATTCGAAACCTTTGATTAAAACCTTTAAACAACCCTTTCTAAACCCTTGAAAGTAACCCTTTTGAAACCAAGTAAAACCCTTTACTTAACCTAGGCCAAATCCTTCCCTTCGAAACTATTCAAAATCTTCTTTTCGAAACCATTGAGAAACCTTCCCTTCGAAACTATTCAAAATCTTCTTTTTGAAACCATTGAGAAACCTTCCCTTCGAAAGCTTTAAAACATTAGACATCCTTCTTTAAAAACCTTTATACCATGCCTTTCGAAAATATTGGAAAAACCTTTCCTCTCAACCCTTTCGAAATAATTAGAAAACCTTCCCTTTCGACTCTTTCAAAACCATTAGGGAACCACCCCTTCGAAACCTTTCTTTAGGACCCTTCGAAAGTATTAGCCCTTTGTAAATACGTACCTTTCGAAAGCACTTGGGTTTAATTTAAAACATGTGGAAACCTTTCGAAACCATTGAAAACCGTTTCGGTCGAAACCATTTGGATTATGCCTTCAAGTAGTGCAAAAGGATCAGAAACCCATTAAAGTCGAAAGCATTCCTTTCGAAATCATTCCTAAGTGAAGAAGTGATGGTGTTGAAACCATCCCTTCGAAAGCATCGGAGAAGTAGCCAAATTTTAGAAAACAAAGTAACCCCTTCGAAACCGTTTGGGTCGAAGGGAAGAAAGCCGCAGTAAAAGCTCTCGACTTAGTCAAAAGCAGTTATCTAAAAAAAGCGCAACCCAATCGAAACCATTTCTTTAAATCCATTTGACCTAGTCAAAATCTAACCAATTTGAAAGCTACTTAGTCGAAAGCAAGCGGGAGCATTTTCCTTTAAAAGCAAAGTAGTGCTTCAACCCCTTCGGAACCCCTGGTTTCGACCCTATACCTTCCGCCTAAATCCAATTCACTACGTACCAGTTAACTGGTACCATGTGCAATGGTTTTGATATAGTCGGAAGCGAAGGTAAGGAGGCGAAAGCCTGGTGCCGAAAGCATCAAAATAGTAAAAACCATGTAGATTAGTCCTTTTTGAACTATTTCTTTGTACCTAAACTGCCTTGTTTGTCAAATTGTGATTGGTTGCAAGTTTCTCTTTTCTAAAAGTACTACCGACTTTCTAGAATTAACAATTTGAATTTATTTACAAAAAGCCCCTTCCCCTTTCATAAATACATAAAACATTTAAGTCCCGTACCTTAAATAAATTTATATACCCATTATAACATTTAGGAAAATTCTACAATAATTCTAGAAAATCACTTTTAATATGTTTTCCAACATATATTAATTTCAAACCCAAACAATTAATTATTTAACCGTAAATAATTTTTAATCCAAAATACCATTTTCTTCATTAGAAAATTCATATGAAATCCATATAAATTCTGAAAATTAAAATCCATCTCTAAAATATCATTTCTGGTCTATATAAAAATTTGTAAGGCATTTGGATGTCATTTGATAGGGTTTTCACCTTAAAACATGTCATAAAGTCTATATGAACAAACATAACTCATCAACAAGTACATATAATCATTACATCATCCAAAAACATGGCAAATCATTGCAAAGAGGTTCAAATTTCATCTTAAAACCGAAAACAATAAGAAATTTGAGATGTAGTCATTATTCACCTTAGCTTTAGGATTTGAATTAGCTTCTTCCTTAGCTTTTCTTAACCTTCTTCCCCTTTTTCTTGTTAATGGTGGCCGACCTCAAGGTTTAAAATTTTATCAAATGAAAATGAATGTGTATAGGATACACGACCATGTTTTAGGATATAGAAATGACTTCGTTCCTATTTTACACCTCCTCAATTTCATTGTAACCCTTATTTTAATTCATTGCTTATATGGCATGGCTACCGCTTACTTAAATCAAGTCTCATTCCCCTAATTAACACATTATTTTATTTAATTTAACTAATTAAATATCCTAAATAATGTTACCAAAAATATGGGGTGTTACAGAAGACTTGTATGTCTACTTAGCCATGTCGGTACATGATATAAGTGTCGCGTTGCTTCGCGAAGAGAATCGAATCTAGAGACTGATCTATTATGTTAGCAAGCACTTAACATGAGCTGAAAGAAACTACCCGAAAATATAAAAATTGGTGTTCTTCTTATTGACTGCTTCACAAAACCTCCACCCCTATTTTCAGGCTCATCCCATCAATGTTTACACCGATCAGCGGTTACGACATGTCCTATAGTGACCAGAGACGTCTGGAAGGTTACTCAAGTGGAACATCAAACTGAGTCAATTCGACACCACTTATCTCCCTCGGAGAGCCATCCAATTATAGGCACTAGCGGGCGTTTTAATAGAATTCACTACACAGAATGATCTCCCAAAGAGCGGTGGAGCCCCTACCATTCGGTCGAAAATGTATACGGATAGAGCATCTATTGATCATTGTTCTGGAGTGTGAATCGTGCTAGTAAATCCAGAAGATTGATCAATTTTCTATGATTTGAAACTTGACTTTCCTGCAATGAACAACGAAGCTGAGTACGAATCTCTAATTGCTGGACTTAAACTTGCTAAAGAACTAGGGATAAAATCTCTTGAAATCTTTTGTGATTCATAGTTGGTAGTATACCAAGTCAGAGGAGATTACCAAGCTAAAGGACAACGACTCACTCCGTACCTTATCCAAGTCTAAGAGCTATTGACTGGTTTTGAGTATTATGACATCACGCATATTCCCCAGGATCAAAACAAAGAGGCTGGATCATCGGCAAAGTTTGCTAGCACTGCGGATGCACAACAAATGGGCTTGGTGCCGATCGAAGTACTAGAAGTTCCAAGCATAAACCAGATGGGAATCGAGTGGGTACTAGAAACGTAGCTTGAGAAGGAGTCATGGATGACTCTGATTAAAGATTACTTTGCTACAAGGAGTCCTTCCCAAATGGAGGAATGAAAGGCAACAAGTCCTCCGCAAAGCTTTGCGGTATATCATTCAGGAAGGAGTCATGTATAGGAAGGTTTTGTCCATGAGCCTGCTTCAGTGTATCGCTCTTGATGAAAGAAAACGAGTCCTAAAGGAATTTCATGAAGGGGAATGTGGCGATCACATTGGAGGGCAAAGCATAGCAAAGAAAATACTCCGCTATGGGTATTATTGATCGACTGTCAACTAAGACGCTATTGATTACGCTAAGCGACGTGATAAATGCCAGATGTTTGCAAAAGTTTTAAGAGCTCCACCGATGGAAATCACACAAATAATTAGTCCATGGCCGTTTTTCATATAGGGCATAAATATTATCGGTTCCTTACTGATCTCTAAAGGTGGTCAGAAGCACGCTATCATCACAGTTGATTACTTCACCAAATGGGCCGAAGTGGAACCTTTAGCCACGGTCATGACGAAGAAGTACTGAATTCAAAGATTTCTGTTGTCGGCATCATATTGAAAAGAGATTCGAGGCAGTTGTTGACCCTCAAGCAAATGGACAAGTTGAAGATGTGAACAAAATCATAAAGTCCATTCTAAAGAAGTGTTTGGAAAAGGCTAGATGCAAGTGGGTGGATGAACTTGTAATGGCATTATGGGCTTATAGAACCACCCACAAGTCCAGACTGGCCATACTCCATTCGCCCTTGCTTACGGCTCCAAAGCCGTCATTCCTACTGAACTTAAAGTCCCCTCTCATCGAGTAACCTACTATAATTACATAATGAATAAAGATCTCCTTTTAGAATCTCCAGAATTTATAGATGAGAAGCGCGAAGAAGCTGATTTGACGGCAGTTGCACATCAACACTGAGTTGCCCGATACTACAACACTAAAGTCCGGTCCAGAATCTTTGAAATCAGCGGTCTCCTCTTGAAATGGGTTTTTACTTCCACGTCACACATAAATCCTACTTGGGAAGGACCATATGTTATTGAACAGAGGCTTGGAGAGGGAACTTTCAAGCTAATGACTGTTGATGGCGCCACACTCCCAAGGGTGTGGAATAGCGAATTATGTAAAAAGACAAATTATGTTATCCCTTTTCATTTGGCAAATAAAGTTTGAAATTTCCTTCATATCTGTGATTGCTGTAGCATTACATATTAGTTACGATACCCAACATATTAACATGTTTGAGCAAGTTCCCAGAGTTTGGAGCTAGCCGATTAATAGGTTCACGATTGAACTAAACAGAAAGAGTATGGTCCGACCATGCATTTGATGTTCACGCTCATAACCCGATGGATGAAGTTCTTAACGAGGAATGGATGTGACTTGACCATCCGATTGCCAAATTAATCCCACCGAGCGATGGGACAAATGTGAATCAAAAGCGATCGTGATATGATCGATCGCTCGCCAAGTTAAATCCTGGACTTTAGGGAAAGTCAATCAATTAAGGAAAGTACGGTCCGACTATTTTTCGAAATAACTCTATGTCCCTAGATAATGAACTGGAGTATAAACACGAATTGGGTGTGATCTGATCGCCTGCCAACTAACTCTTATCCCTAGAGTGTGGATATGAGTATAAATAAATAGATGAGTGCAGTTCGACCACTCACTACTCCATAAACTTCGACTTGAAACTGACAAGAGGAGTACAAACTCGCTAAGGATGGAGTTCGACCATCCATTATCTAACTCTGCTAACCCAAGACTAGGGGATAGTATAATCACTCAAATCGCTAAATCCGATGATGTAAAACTAAGGCTCGGGCCTTGTGTCTGATATAGCTTAAGGCCACGATAACAAGGAGGCCTTAAGTAAAAGTTAATGGATGATTAGCTGAATTAACGAGCAACGAATTACAAGTACATTGAATGGAAAAGTAATAGCTCGACTACATAAACAAAATTCACATAAGAGTTCAATATAAAATAAAGAACTTTTATTTGCACATTAAACTTGAAAATTGCGGTACAAGTTTGTTCAAAAGCGGGAGTCGTACCTGCACAATCATGGCAAAAAAAGAGAAAACGGCTATACAAGCTATATACAAACTAAGTTGAAGTGACATCTATTTCTTTGCCTCTTTTCTCTTCTGGATTTCTTAGGAATGGCACCACCTAAGCTTCCGCCTGTTCTTCTTTTTTATCCTTTACAACCCTTGACAGGAGAGCTTTCAGAGGTTGGGATTACATTGGGAACCAACCCGCCGAGGGGAATGACTTGCAATGGGATGAGATTTTGATCAACGATGCCCACATCAACGGGTTTAGCTTTATCTTTTTCCTTCAATAACTCTTGACTCTCGATGTGCTCCTTCAGCTGAGCTCATTGGTATGTTCGGAGGCACCAATGATTATGACATCATCTAATTCATCTGGCAGTAGTTGGTCGTCAGCTTTTTCGTCACCAAGTGCTCCAATAACTTGAGTATCGGGCCTTGGAATATCGATGTCCGTCAGAATTTTAGTAAATGTCGATTGTTGCTCCATGGCGATACCACTTCCTGGAGTTTGACTAGGACCCGGAAGACTTGGAGATTCGTGAAAACAAGAAAATAAGCCCATAACTATTGGGCATGAAGACTGAAATCTGTTGAATAATGGAGAATAAAGCGGGATACCTATGTCCGATTGATTTTCAGTTGTTGTCGTAGTGCTCCCCTCTAGAATTGGAGTTAGAACCTTTGATTGATAACTGGTTTGTCCGGATCACAGCTCGGATCCGGTCCCAAGCCAAGTGATACTAACACTCCGGCTATTTGAAGTGAAGGGGGACTTTTGGGATCAGACTCTGAAGCCTCAGCAATGTTTTTCCCTTTGCTGGAGGTTTCTAAAATATCAAAGTATCATAGCCTCACAGTAGCAAGTTCTAAAGGTTTATCCCTACGAAGAATCTCATGTACCAGTTTTTTTTCATCTAAGTCAGCTTCACTAAGGGATTTCTTTTCCATCTCAACAATATATTCCCAAGCCTCGACGAGCGATTCAAGGTAGCCCTCTCCAAGGAAACTCAAATTACGATGGATTAGGACTTTAGCATTATATTCAATAATTAAAGGATTGAACATGTCCTTAATCACATTTCGACCAGCTTCTTTGGCATCTTCTAAATGGGGCTCGATCTTCCCTCTACCCTTGTTGTAGCTAGCTTCCTTTTCCGCTTTCTTTAGGACTTCAATTTGAGCGAGTTGCTCATCAAGTTTGATTTTTAGTCCTTGGGATTCGACGACCTCTTTACAATATCTTTGAGACTCCTTCTAACCTTCTAATTTTTCTTCCTTCTCTTTCTTAAGGAGTTATTCAAGTTCCTCAATGCGGAAAACCAGAATATTTTTCTCTTTTTACAGCGTATTCTTTTCCAGAGTAAGCACACCATTGCGGTGGAGGGCAGCATCTAGCTTCTTTTTGTGAGCCATTTCTAGATAACTAACCACCTTGGATGTTTCTTTGGCACTCTTCTCTACCACGGCTAGCTTTGTGGTTAACTCCGAGATCTCATCATCTTAACGTTTAACTATGTCTTTGTCATGGATCGCCTCTAGCTTGAGACGATCGATTTCATGTTGCCTCTCGATAGACACCTCGGAGATTATTTTGGATAAATGATAAATGCTAGAATGCTTGGTGCTACACAAAAGCTTCATTGACTGCAAGTGAACTCGCTTTAGCACTCCCTGGAATTGTATGGATAGAAGGAAGAAACTTCAGCCCACAAAAGAATTTTTTGGGAAATTGAACTTAAGTTCGGCCAATCTTTCCACCGTAGAGGCCTTGAGAGCCATAGTAGCCAGAGCTAGATCAGATGTAGCAATCAGGCATTTGCTCGACCTATGATCACGGGACTGTCTAGAACCAAATGAACCTGAATAGTGCTCAGGCGGCACTGCAGTTTGAGGAGCATGGAAGAAGTCTGGTCGCCGCTATGTATAGGATGATTGGGCTGAACTTCCTGATGAAACAATTGAGATTGGGACTTATGTTTATAAGATGAAGACTCCCTCGAACGATGACTTCTTTCCCAACTGTCATCTCTCTCTCGACGCCTGGCCGAGTCTGGACCGCAACTGGATCCATATTGTATTGAGGAGCCCGTCAAGCGATCAAAGGCACGAGAATGAGGCATGGCACTTGCAAACCCAACAAGAGTGTGTCGGTGACCATCAAATTAAAGATAGACAAAAATCATACAGTGTATTGGCGTTGTCCTGAGTCTCCTCGAATGGGGCACAACAGAACTATTAGTGCCGCCTTCTTATTGCTAGTGTTCCTTGGTGGTGCAATGCTTCTTGGAAGCCCGATGCTACGACCTTCTTCTAACAGCCCAAAAAGATAACCACTCATCGGTTACAAGGGATTTAATGTCCCTGTCCTCTACTATGGTGGAACGGATTGCAGAAACCGCCCTTGAGAAACTATCACCTTTTGGACGTGGATGGATACCTATAAAATTTCAAAGTATTAGTTAGTTCAGGATACGACTTGGACTAATGAATTTGAGAATAAAGTGAAGACAACACTTAAGTCGTTCCAACCATCGCCTCGCGAAGCCAAGTGGACAACAAACGTAATACCATTCGTGTTCAAAGATGTTGATCTTGTTCCAAGCGCCAATTAAAACATGACAGTTTTGCGAAGGCTCAAGGAAAGTGTAAGAAAGGCTTCTTGTCCATCGTTTGAAATTGTAAATAAACCTGATGTCCTCGGAAGATGGCAGGCGGAAAAGAACATCCATAAATAGCAAGAAAGTGCCATTAAGAAAAGCATAGCTGTTCACATGCAGCTGAGCAGGAGCTATTCCTAGATAATTTAGCATCTCTCGAATAAAAGAATTAAAAGGCGGCACACATCTGGCCCAAAGCAAGAATTTCTTGCATGGCATATATCCCTCCGGGGGAAAATGAGCCTTGTTATTCACTGAAGGGACTAGAACATCTCCAAATGGAATATCATGTTTAGAACATAGTCTACGGAGAGCGGCCTCGCAAATTCTGGAGGCTTGAGAATCCGTCGGTTTATCCAGAAATACAAAACCTTCTATAGTGTCTGAGGCAGGACTTATCTCTACCACCGGAAGGATAGGAATATTAGAGAAAAGGTCGACCAACTGGCCAGAAACCTCCAGTTGCTCATTTTGATGGTCAGAGGAAAGTCTATCGGATACAGTTGCAGAACTTGACTTGGCTCCGAGATTACTATGTTGTGAAGGCTTTCCAGAAGGCATTGCGGCTAAATGATCTAAACATCTGGAGTCTATATAAACTAAACTTAGTAGATAATCGAGATTAAAAAAATTTACCTATCCCCCATGCTATGTGTAAGCTAGTGTGGTGTAGTGTTGTCCAGTGCAGAGATAAACAGTTAAAAATTAAAGGCAAAAGTAAGTGACGAGACTATGGATTTCGATCAAAGTGACCGTCATCGCCGACCATCTCAACTGGCATTTAGATTGATCGGTTGTGTATGCTTTGGGATCGACCATTGGCATGTCCTAGTGTGAAGTCTATTCTTAAAGTCCATATGCTAAGTTTTAGTTCATATTCTAAGTCCTAGGAGTTTGGTCATTCAATTTCGAGTTTGATATTGGATAAGCAAGTCCTGTTGTTCACTATCATCATATGTTCAGGTCCAGTGAGATGGGATTTGTTCTAATTGTTTATGCAAGTGAATTTGGATTGGTTTGCTAAAGTGTTCAAGTTCAATTCAAAGCTTAGATTTGGCTAAGTGCCCATAGCCAGTCCCTCCACTTAATAATACAACTGAGCCCTCTTATGAAGCAAATAATCGATCCCTTTATCTTATCGGAACCAACCCCTCATGCAAAGCTTATAACTGATCCCTCCTTATACACTCAACCGCCTATCCCTCTTTCAGGTAATACTCCAACCAATCACTATTCCATGTGATTACTAAACTGGTCCCTACTCTTGCACCCTTCAACATCTTTTCTAACCGAACCCTCTCCCTCATTTAGTAACCGATCTTTTCTCCATCCACCACAAACTGATCCCTACAATCATCTCAACAATTATACCGATCGGTCTTACCCACATGTTACTCCAACTTCCACTGCCAATGCCTCCATTTTACAATTTCACTTTGTCCTCTACAATTCAGGCTAAAAACGCAGTTACATAACCCTTAAAATTTCCAACACATCGTCTCGTCACTGACATTTATCCAAAATCATATACAATGAAACCTACCTATGTGATTTCGATTACAAAGTTAAAAGGAAAGAGGGGTGCAATTTGATGTTGGAATCGACGAATGGAGAAGGGTTAATAGAGGTAGCGGAGCAGATAATGACAATTCAGATGAGTAAAGATGGAAGTTATCACCTAAATTAATGGATCAAGATGGTTAAAGGTAATGAAAAAGAGAAAGAGAGGGTTTCGAGTATTTTTAGAGAAGGAGACAAGGTAAAGTGATGAAGGGAAATTAAGTGTTGGCTTATATATGCAGTCCAAGGGTTCGGCCTTCTTTCCTTTTTTATGAGGTGAAAAATTGGTTAAGTCCACCAAGTTTTAGGGTTTGGGTACGATTCCTACCCAAGGGAACAAATTCCAATCCTTATGTTTTTAAAAAAAAGAAAAAGAAGGAGGGGTATCGACTAGAAGAATGCCGATCCCTACGAACATAAAAAAAGAGAAAGAGAAAGGAGGATTGGCTGAAAGAATGTCGATCCTTATAAACATATAAGAAAATGAGAGAGACAGAAGGAATCAGTTATGAACCCTATGTACATGCAAACATGTACCTAAAAACTATAAAAAGTAAGGAAATATAAAATGCAATGGAATTGCATATAATCAATGAAAATTAGCGATGACCCGTGAGCTTGTAAACGCATCCGGGAGCCAATGACAAGAACGTGTACCTGAATGTGCACATGTATGTTCTAAAAGTTCAATTTTTGAAATCGATGGAAATTGAATTCAAACCTGAAGCTTTCAAGGTTGAGACTGGATCAGGTAGTCAAAGCTTACTAGTCTTGTAGAACCGGGCATAGATATCAACTGATGGAATATAATCTTGACTTTATACTATTGGAAATCGACCAAGAATCATGACGATCAAAGAGAGATACGACACATTGGAAAAATAGTTTGATGGAAGGACAATGTCTATTAAGAAAACAGGATGGATTTCTTGTCAACGACTCAAACTTTCTTTTATTCAAAGCACGTCATGTTCAGTTCAAGACGTACTTTAGGGGGCTGTCCGGCATTTTGACCCGGTTATATCCGGATTGATTGGACAAGTTCGATTCGACTGTCATCAAGGCTAGTAAATCTTGAGCGATGATTGTGGGGTTCAGAAGTCCAGTACAGATGGCAATATGAAGCCATGATCGAATGGAATCAAGAGATATGTCATACATAATGTTCTAAGTATGGAATATGATTTAATATAGAAGTGGGATCGGCTAGAATCACTCTCGATTTCAGGGATCGGCATATTTCAATCAAATAAGTGCAACTCAATGGGAAACAATCAATATCTCAAGATCCATAAGTCCAATGCATATGAAATTTGGGGAATAAGATGTGGGGACCCTAGGGACCCTACCCTTGGGATTGGACCTCAAAAGGATTAAGCAAGTGGGACCGGTCCTCTTCCTTCTATGGGGATCGACCTAACCAGGAAGCAACACACTTTACAGCAATGATCGAGCAATAACTCAAGTTCTACTAATCCAATTGGCATGAGACTTACAGGCTAAGCATATTACAACATAGGGAAGCTCCCATAGGGATCACACCCCCAAATTCATCAAAAATAGGGATCGGCACTGATCCCTATTTCTTGGGATTTGGGCCATGCGATCCCTCTTATCGGTCCATATAGTTTTGGAGATACTTCTACCGAATTTTCAGGGAGATATTTCGCCATCTTCTTATATAAATATAGGTTTGATTGTTCATTTTTGGGACTTCACGTTGTTTGTTGCTTTGTACTCTATTTTAACTAAGGATTTTTATCCAATCCCTATTGTACGCAGTTTACAAAGTGATTAGTAAAGCTATCGGTTCAAAGTGGACGTAGGCAAACAACGCCGAACCACTATAAATCATTGTGTTCTTGCTATTACTTCGATTTTCTATCATTTAATTGCTTGTTTCCTCTGTTTTCATTTTATATTCTTCATTTATTTCTCTACAAAATCTCTATTTTGTGTTTGTGCCAATTTTTGGTGCAAACAGCAGTAGATAATCATAGTCGTTCAATTTATTATTATTAAATTCGAGCCGTTCGGTCAAGATTAACCCTAGCCGACAATAGCCAACTAATTAACTAGTTGATGCTAGACGGTCAAACGCTAAAGGTCGATCGGTCCCAATCACGCTGTCGACCGGTCAATGTTACTTAATTTGACATTACTTTCCTTTTATTTATTTTAATTATTTTCGATTTCAAATCTTTACACTTTAATAACATGTTCGTATGAACTCCGATTATGAAACTTTATGTACGAAAGTTGCCCAGAAAATCACCACAAATGCAACGGTGCAAATTTCATTGCCAAATTCTGATATTTTTCAAGTTCCACTTTTATCTTTATGATTAATAAACTATTTTCCTTTAATAATTTTTTTTAATTTTTCGGGTGTTACATTCTCCCCCTTTAAAAGAATTTCGTTCTAAGATCTCCAAGGACAGAAAAATCTAACTCGTATACACAGAAATCAATATTTACAACCATCTATTCGACCATCAACCACTGTCAACCATTGTCCTTAGCTGAAAGTTTCTAATGTAGCATGTACATATAGGTGTGGAATTCATATGAACTTATAACTAACTCAAAAATTTGGCAGCCTCCTGATCCAATCGACCTCTTGAAATGCAAGTGCCTATGCCATGTATGAAACATCCTATGTCATTATACTTGCAATTCTATATGTATGTTCAATCATCCAATACATAAGAAAAAACCATATGCATATAACTTGTTAAAATAAAACAAGTGATGGTGTGAGTGCATGCTAACCTGAATATATTTGCATATGTGTGCAAAGATCAATTTAATAAGTGCATACATTAGCAACCATGTAACGACCCAAAATTTAAGGAGGAATTAATAAATAATTATAAGTGAAAAGAAATAGTTTTTGTAATTGGAATTCATTTGAAATTAGTATTGAAATTAATTGGCAGTAGATTTATTGAAATGTTTCAATTAGAAAGGGAAAAAAGAATTAAATTGTAATGATTGAGTTTAATATAAGAACTTGCATTTGTGTCAAAATAGAATGAACATTTTAAATAAAAATAAATGCATGTTATGAGATAAATAAAATAAACTTCTCATTTTTGAATATATGATGATTTTATAAACAGGGAGTTCCTTTTGTTACAAAAGAGAAAAAAAGTATAACGGTGTATTTAAAAAGAAGGCATCCACTTTTATAAATTTAGATGATGATGTTCAAATGAGACAGTTTATTGTAAATGAGAGAAAATGTAACCATATATTTATAAAAAGAAGGAATTTAATAAAATAAATGTTATGTTTTGAAAAGAAAAGGCAAGAGTGTATTATGGAAGGATTACATTTCTTACAAAAAATATAAGGTATGTTATTTCTTTGTTAGTAAGGAATAAGGGTCCAATTGGTTTTTGAACATAAAAACATTTATACCAATTAATTAATGTAATTGATTGCTCAATTTAAAGGTAAAGAATAAGGTTACTAGTTAATACACAACATATATACAAGTTGGTGGACATATGTTACTTATGTAATTACAACAGATGTGAATATGGAAAAAAAATGTAGATATAACAATTCACATGTTAATTTATTTATTTCAGATGTAAATGTGGAAAGATATTGATATGTTGTTTATTTATTCATTTTAGACGTAAACATGTAAATTAAATGGGATGTTGAAAACTGAAATGAAACATGCGAATAAAGAGAGACGCATGGAAATTTAACCTAAAATAAAATGCACAAATTAGAAATTAATTGAGGAGAAGAAAATGTTATTTATAGTTTGTATATTATTGAATGTGTAATTAATTGAATTAAATATAAGATAAGGCGCTGAAAAGGCACATTGTAAGATTTGACACAGCAATGAGTCAGCAGAAGTTTCATACATGTGGTTTTGCATTCTTTTATTCTATTTAGTCCTTCCGTGCTTCCATCTGATGGCTCCTATTCAGCCTATGACGTGGTCGCATCCTATTCAATCCCCAAATCCAACGGCCTTAGATCCACTTCTACACCTAGAAATAAGATCCTAGGCTTAACACTTTTTCTCATTCTATATTTTCTCCGCTTGGGTTCACCTTTTCAGGAAGGACCTGAAAAGGAATAATTTTCCAAGAAGAGAATCTTTTTAATAAAAATTATTTTACAACTCCAAGTGGATCCGGGAAGACCAAAGGAAGAGCTTAGGATCGGAGGTGAGTGATTGTAATTATTTTAAGATTTCTTTAAGTAATTTAAAATAATAGGGTTTCCAATAGTTGTAGTTTTACTACAATTTTTGGAATAGCCTTTTCAGTAGTTTATTTACAGTTTTTAGAATTATTTTCAGTAATTTTTGTTTATTTCTGTTAATTATAATTTATTACTGTTAAGCATGGCTTTTTATTTATTTACAGTTTATTTACAATATTTAAGTTTATTTACTGTTATTTATATCTTATTTACATCTTTTTCGACGTTTTGGGTTTTATGCAAGCGTCTATTCTCTTCATTCTCCTTTTCTTCGCGTATGGATTAGAATAAATTAAACGCTAATATGGATTATATAAGTAAGAATATTGAATGGAGAAAATAAGATGTAAATTATAATGACTGTAATAAATAATGGAATTGGACTGTAATAAATAATGGAATTGGATTGAAATTACGCCTAATTATAATTAGAATTGGACCAATTAAAGATAATTGGCATAGGTATAACTTGGAATTATAACTAAATAGAGTAAAAGATGAAAGAAGCTTATTTTCACACTTAGACCTTGGGTTAAGTAATAAGCATGATTATAACGTAGGTTATAATGAGAAAAGAATAGAATGAGGCTTATTTTAAGACTTGGGATAAATTAACAAGCGTAGAAAGAAAAAATTATAATAAGGGCTTATTTAAATAATTTATCTAATTTAATAAGCAAAGATGAAAGTAGGACCTGTACCAAATAGCATTCCCTATTAGACGAAATGGTGTCTCACATTAGTGAAGTGAGATGAGGGCATGCTTATGCTAAGAATGGTAGTAATTGGTCAAATAGAAGTCCAAATCATGGGGGATTTGGATAAGGGGCGCAACTAGATATTGTTTGGATGAAGGGCCGATACCAACAGCATTTCCCCTATTTTCTATGGACACACGATGATATCGCATTAGCTAAAAGTGAGATGAGGAGCACGCTATGCTAGAAGTTGGAGGTAATAAGAAGACCCAATAGGTGGAACAAAAGGTAGCACGAGCATGGTGGCAGTTATGCGTGCGACTTCCATTACGGGTGCTCAGTAATAGCTAAGAGTTCCAAGCGCTCAGTATGAGTGTCTTTATTAGACACCATTGCCTTCTGTGTAGGGAGCTATATATGTCACCCGAATCCATAGTAGTTACTCTGTGCATCTATCGTAGATACCATTGGCTACTGTGTATGGGTTATATAGTGGT
The DNA here is from genome assembly GCA_030737815.1 of Allium fistulosum. Taxonomy (NCBI): domain Eukaryota; kingdom Viridiplantae; phylum Streptophyta; class Magnoliopsida; order Asparagales; family Amaryllidaceae; genus Allium; species Allium fistulosum. The sequence continues at coordinate 1,243,965,380 of CM060904.1, read as the reverse complement.
TGGTCCACAGTAAGGTCTATGGAGTAGCAGGCTGATCAAAAATGGTAGAATTAGGGTTATATCCTAATTAAAGGATTAGAAATTCAGCCTAATCAAAGCAGAAATCAAGGACAAGTGCAAGCAATTAAAGTTGACCTGTCGTATAAATTGAGCAATATTTAATCGTACTTATTTTTAGTTTATCTCTTTCCTATTTCCTTTTAGTATCCTTCTTTATGCTAGAACTGTTGTAGAGTCTATTACTTTTATCTTGCTTAAAGACTCTAGTAATTACTATCATTCACCAGACTTTTAGTCTGAACCACTCCTCCATTTTCCTTTCCCCCCCTTCCATAGGCAATCATGGTAGAAGTCGGTAGATTGCAGTTGCTTGGAGATTTCTTGGATGAGTTTGCTACCATGTATTTCTTTTCTTTCAACTTTTGTTCTTTCTATGTACTGGCTTATTACGAGGGATATTATGTACTCTGATTTTGAGACTATGAATTTTTTTAAGAAGTGATGGTTTTTGAGATATGGATGTTGTATTTGGTATTTGACTTATTTATGAAGCAATAATTAAAGTTTTATTTTAAATAAGTTATTATTTTAGTTTCAGTTGGTTTTTACCTTTTTTTGTCTATGAATCTTAGTCTCTGTTAATTTTTTATACCTACAATGCACCACGCCTTTTAATGTGTCCTTTTGGGTATATTAAAGGGTGTGGGTTGTTTCACTTGGTATTAGAGCCTAAGGTTACCAGATTCCTAAAAATTTATTTTAAAAGTAAAGTATTTCTCCAAAAATAACTTGTTTTAAAAGCATTTTTCAGAAAAGAACTCTTAGAAATAGTTTTTAAGTATAAAAGAGTTTTTATAAAAATCCCCTCAAAGTCCAGTTCGACCTTCTTTCGATTCTTTCGAGCCTAAGTTTCCTTTTCTTTGCATAGCATGGCTAACTGGTTTCATAGAGCTACGGTACGAGAGGTGCAAGGGCAAGTGCCCAATACAACATTAGTAGGTGGAAATCCCTTTAATCCACCTACACCAGCCGATTTTTCTAAGCTATGCAAGGACTTCACAAGCATAGGGGGCGGAACATTTTCTGACATGAAGGATTTCAAGGAGACACAAGAAGATATGGAGTGAAAGTTTAGGCGGTTAGGTTTGGAGAACCGACAGCGAATTCAACCTACTTATTGGAAGTTGAAGGGAGAACTTAAATAGGTCCCTATAAGTTCTAAGAAGCCATAGTGGAAGGGCAAGAAGGATAAGAGGAAAAGGGAAGGCCCTCAGAAGCGAATCAAGAAAAGTAGGAGATGTAATCGTTGTAGAATGACTGGTCATTACGCAAGAGACTGCAAGAGAGAGAAGGTGAAGAAGTGTTACAACTATGGACAACCCGGTCATCTTAGTAAGTTTTGTCCTCAGAAGATGGGGCATGAAGCGAGTGCACCTGCAACACAGATTCAGGCTTTGGATGCAACCCCTTTCAGCAGCAGACCAGATAGAGGTAGGAAAGTCACCATGGAAAGTTTTGATTTCTATTTTTGATTTTCCCATTCAGACTCTTTTAGATTCTGGAGCATCACACCCTTTCATTTCGAGTTCTTTGTTTGGTTTTTTTCACTCAGACATCTCTTTAGTAGTAGACCCCATTGTTGTTTCAAACCCTATAGGAGGATCAGCACACTTATTTATGGTTTGTAGGGTTTGAAATTTTTTATCCTAGGCATAGAGTTTGACTGCGACGCCTATGTATTGGGATTTTTGGGGTATGGGATGATTTTGGGAATGGATTGGGTATCCACTTATGGAACGATATTAGACTGCGATAGGAGAGTCGTTAGACAAACATGCAGCAGTAGGACTCTCGAGGTTTCTTGTGACCCATAGGAGTCAGTCTTGTTGATCTTCTTTTATCCCCTCGATTCATCATTAGTAGAGTTAGATTCAGTTCCAGTCTGCAGAAATTTCCTAGACGTCTTTAAAGAGGTGCTTTTCTCGGGGCATAGAAAAGATCTACACATGGTAAGAGTTTGAGAAATGGTTTTTTTTAGGTTCGGATTATGGAAATCCAAAGAGAGGTAGGAAAAGGTTGGAGATGTATAATAGATTTAGTTGATAAGAAAAGAAGAAAGTCCATGTGTAGGTAATTGCAGAAATTATAATTATCTCAGACAAGTGGATTTGACGGTGATGCCTTAGAATAAATATGAGTATATAAGAGGAATAAGAGTAAAAGCCTATAGTTTAGGAAAAGTACTCCGAGGGTAGTAAGTAGGAAGACCCACCTTATGCTAAGCCCAATAAAATGAAATTTTGAAATTTAAAAAGTTGAAAAAAATATATTTGTAATTGTTAGAATTGAAAATTTTCATTGTTAATATTTTCTTTTAGAAAATAAACATGGGGTTTTTGGAAGAATGGTGTGAAATTTAAGTTGGTTTTTACATAATGAGAAATTGAAATTCTTTTTGAAGAATTATGGGGTATACATATATAGCTCACTAGTTTCTTTGTAATTGAATAAAGATTTTAAATATAAAAACATAGAGTCTATTAAGTATTGAAAACATAGGTTACAACATTTATTGTTGTAATAGATGTTTTCATGAAAAGTAAAGGGAGCATAGACTATAGCACTATTGTTATAGTAGGTGACTTCCAAAGGAAATGTTTTTACATAGTATATGAGGTTTATTAGTATTTATTTTAATTGAATCCATACACTAGTATTTTTGGGTTGTAATAACAGTGTTTTACGCAACATCTGTTTTGACCCACATAAAAATGTGTTTTGAAGAAAAATTTCAAGTATAGAAATAAAGTGGTTTGTAAGTACACTAAATATTTAAATAAGTATGAGGAAATGTTTTCTACTTATGGATATATTAAAAACAGTTTTGAAAACGAGTTTTTCTGTAAAAAAAAGTGTAAGTTAAATATTAGGAAATTAGTAAATTTCATAGAAATTGTCTATGGTAAGAGAATATAAATTAAAAACAATACTTTAATCTATTGGAACGAAATGAATAATGATTAAATTTTCTGTGAAACCAAACTATAAATAAAGATGTTTTGTGCAAGTTATAAGGAATACGTGAAAGAGATATACAAGGTATAGGAAGCACCATATTTTGTATAGCCTATTTCGAAAAATATAAAATAAGTTCCTTGTAATTTCACATAAACATACAATCCTCTTTTAAAGGATTCATATAAGGTTTTACCGTTAACGGTTTCTCATAAGAGAAAGTAGTTCCAATACATTAGGGTATAAAACTGTTAAGTGTAATAAGAAGATGTTTAAAGATATTTTAAAGGATAATGGTTTGGTGAAAAAGTAAATAAGTTTTTGGAAATGAAAAACTTAGTAAAAGTAAAATTTTGAAAATCCAAATTTTTATAAAAAGCTATAAAAGTCTTTAAAAGAAAAGGAGGAATAAGTTTTAGACTTAAATTTTTCGAAGTTTTCCCCTCTAGGTTTGAGGAATAATGTTAAGTAACCAAGTATTTTTTAAATTAATAGGAACTTAAAGATAACACTTTTAAAGACAAAGATTTTGGGATTTGATGTTTTAAAAATTTAGAAACCTCGGTTTTTTTAAATAAAGTGATAAATACCAAACCAAGCTCTTAAATGTGGAGTAGATAGGAATCATTTCCTAGGTGTAAGGCTATAAAGGAGACATCAGTAATTACTTTTGGAAGTAATAATAGAGTTTCCATAAAGTATATAGGACCCTAGTGATAACCAAGGAATGTTGATTCATGTGAGCAAACTAAAGAAGAATAGAAAGTCACACATGGTTGGGATGAGTATCCTTGATTTTGGAGGAACTTCGTAGAAGCATCTTTCTTTAGAGGAATTTGCATAAGATAGTAGTTCTCAAGCTAGCATTGGAATGACACCTTCTGAAGCTCTTTATGGAAGACTGCACAAGTCGCTTTCGTGTTGGATAGAGTCTACAGAGGGATTGCCTTGGTTCCGACACGGTTAAGGAGACTTCGAAGAATATTAGTTTGATTAGGAGAAAATTCGTATCTCATATCCGCATTTCTTTGATAGTAATTTTTCGAATTTCCTATTTCCATCTTTAGTTTTGAATAGGTTCTTTCCTTTATTATCCTTTGGGAGGGTAGAACTTAGGATTTAACCTATGAATGGTAGGATTTAATGTAAACATGTTATTAGAACATGTTATGGATGATGTATGCAAGTGGTTGCAAGTGTTTGCTAGTGGATGCTAATGGACGCATATACTTACACTAGGCACTATTATCTCTTAGGGATCGGGCTAACTAGGACACTAGAGCATATGCATATGGATGTGTGCATTTGCATTTTATTTTATTCCATGGTTTCTATAAATGGATGATTATCATATGATTGTTGCATTTGGATGATGATTGTAGCATGCATATAGAACTATCGGTTATCATTAGGGAATTTTTGCATTCATTTGGATACATGGCACGAACATGATTGCATAAAAGAAGGTCAACTGAATCAGTGGACCGCCTAATCTTTTGCATTAGTTAGGGACATTGACACTACACTAATTGCAAAAGTATCATAAATCGCATTAGAAAAACTTAAGGACAATGGATGTAGTGGGTGATGGATGTGTAGTTGGTTGTAGAACTTGGATGAAAACTTTTATTTCATTCTTCTATCCTTAGAGATTTCGAGGACGAAATCCCTTAAGGAGGGGAGAATGTAACAACCCAAAATTTAAGGAGGAATTAATAAATAATTATAAGTGAAAATAAATAGTGTTTATAATTATAATTCGTTTGAAATTAGTATTGAAATTAATTGGTAGTAGATTTATTGAAATGTTTCAATTACAAAGGGATAAAAAGAATTAAATTGTAATGATTGAGTTTAATATAAGAACTTGCATTTGTGTCAAAATGGAATGAACATTTTAAATAAAATAAAAGCATGTTTTGAGATAAATAAAATAAACTTATAATTTTTGAATATATGTATGATTTTATAAATAGGGAGTTAGTTTTGTTACAAAAGAGAAAAAAAAGTATAACAGTGTATTTAAAAAGAAGGCATCCACTTTTATAAATTTAGATGACGATGTTCAAATGAGATGGGTTATTGTAAATGAGGGAAAATTTAACCATATATTTATAAAAAGAAGGCATTTAATAAAATAACGTTATGTTTTGAAAAGAAAAGGCAAGAGTGTATTATGGAAGGATTACATTTCTTACAGAAAATATAAGGTATGTAATTTCTTTGTTAGTAAGGAATAAGGGTCCGATTGGTTTTTGAACATAAAAACATTTATACCAATTAATTAATGTAATTGATTACTCAATTTAAAGGTAAAGAATAAGGTTATTAATTAATACACAACATATATACACGTTTGTGGACATATGTTATTTATCTAATTACAACAGATGTGAATATGGAAAAAATAATGTTGATATAACAATTCACATGTTAAGTTATTTATTTCATATGTAAATGTGGAAAGATATTGATATGTTATTTATTTATTTATTTAGACGCAAACATGTAAATTAAATGTGATTTGAAAACTGAAATGAAACATGCGAATAAAGAGAGACGCATGGAAATTTAACTTGAAATAGAATGCACCAATTTAAACAAATTGAGGAGAAGAAAACGTTATTTATAGTTTGTATATTATTGAGGGTGTTATTAATTGAATTAAATATAAGATAAGGCGCTGACAAGGCGCATTGTAAGATTTGATGCAACAATGAGTCAGTAGAAGTTTCATACACATTATTTTGCATTCTTTTATTCCATCAGGTCCTTTGGTGCTTCCATCTGATGGCTCCTATTCAGTCTAAGACGTGGTCGCATCCTATTCAATCCCCAAATCCAATGGTTTGAGATCCACTTCTACACCTATAAATAAGACCCTAGGCTTAACAAGTTTTCTCATTCTAGATTTTCTCCGCTTGGGTTCACCTTTTCAGGAAGGACCCTAAAAGGAATAATTTTCCAAGGAGAGGATCTTTTTAATAAAAATTATTTTACAACTCCAAGTGGATCCAGGAAGACCAAAGGAAGAGCTTAGGACTGGAGTTGAGTGATTGTAATTATTTTAAGATTTCTTTAAGTAATTTAAAATAATAGGGTTTCCAATAGTTGTAGTTTTACTACGATTTTTGGAATACCCTTTTCAGTAGTTTATTTAAAGTTTTTAGAATTATTTCCAGTCTATTTCCTTTTAGCTATTCTTTTCAGTAATTTTAGTTTATTTTTGTTAATTATAATTTATTGCTGTTAAGCATAGATTTTTATTTATTTATAGTTTATTTACAGTATTTAAGTTTATTTACTGTTATTTATTTCTTATTTACCTCTTTTTCGACGTTTTGGATTTCATGCAAGCGTCTATTCTCTTCATCCCCCTTTTCTTCGCGTATGGACTAGAATAAATTAAACGCGAATATGGATTATATAAGTAAGAATATTGAATGGAGAAAATAAGATGTTGATTATAAAGACTGTAATAAATAATGGAATTGGACTGCAATAAATAATGGAATTGGACTGTAATAAATAATGGAATTGGATTGAAATTAATTATAATTAGAATTGGACTAATTAAAGATAATTGGCATAGTTATAACTTAGAATTATAACTAAATAGAGTAAAAGATGAAAGAAGCTTATTTTCACACTTAGACCTTGGGTTAAGTAATAAGCATGATTATAACGTAGGTTATAATAAGAAAAAGAATAGAATGAGGCTTATTTTAAGATTTTGGATAAATTAATAAGCGTAGAAAGTAAAAATGATAATAAAGGCTTATTTAAATAATTTGTCTAAGTTAATAAGCAAAGAAGAAAGTAGGACCTGTACCAAATAGCATTCCCTATTAGATGAAATGGTGTCTCACATTAGTCTGAAGTGAGATGAGGGCACGCTTATGCTAAGAATGGTAGTAATTGGTTAAATAGAAGTCCAAATCATGGGGGATTTGGATAAGGGGCGCAACTAGATATTGTTTAGATGAAGGGCCAGTGCAAACAGCATTTCCCCTATTTTCTATGGACACACGATGATCTCGCATTAGCCTGAAGTGAGATGAGGGGCACGCTATGCTGGAAGTTGGAGGTAATAAGAAGAACCAATAGGTGGAACAAAAAGTAGCATGGGCATGATGGCAGTTATGCGCGACTTCCATTGCGGGTGCTCAGTAATAGCTATGAGTTCTAAGCGCTTAGTATGAGTGTCTTTAGTAGACATCATTGCCTTCTGTGTAGGGAGCTATATATGTCATCCAGATCTACAGTAGTTGCTCTCTTCATCTTCCGTAGATACCATTGGCTGCTTTGTAGGGAGTTATATAGCGGTTGGTCCACGGTAAGGTTTATGGAGTAGGAGGCTGATCAAAAAGGGTTGAATTAGGGTTAAATCCTAATTATAGGATTAGGAATTCAGCCTAATCAAAACAGAAATCAAGGACAAGTGCAAGCAATCAAAGTTAACCTATCGTATAAATTGAGCAATATTTAATCGTACTTATTTTTAGTTATCTCTTTCCTATTTCCTTTTAGTATTCTTCTTTATGCTAGAACTGTTGTATCCTTATTTAATCATAGGTTGGTATATTTTTTGATGGATAAATTATTGAATGTATTTGTTTTATATGAGTGATTTATTTTCTCTTTTTAGGAACGTGTGAGCTACACTATAATGGATTTAAGAAATATACAGACATAAAGTAAAATACATATTAGACATTGTGATAACTGGTCAGCAATGAATAATCTAACTACCTATTGCATTTTTTAGTTTGACATGCTTCCCCTCTGTGTACATTATACTTATTTGATGTTAATGTTTTTTACCTTATGTACTTCCCCACATCATGAAATACGTTTTCCTCTTAAGAGCCTTAGTAAATTATAGTATTAATTTTAACATTCTTCGGTCTACTTGATTATTTGTGGATACCTATTCTGACTTTTGAATTTTTTATGAATTGTATTTAGACTTAACTATTATGATAAACTAATAAATAATATTGAAAATGATTTTGACTATGCTAGGACGGTCATATATAAATACCATTTCAGCAATTTAGTATTTACATGTATAAAAATAATAATAATGAATACGACTACCAATGTTATCTTAATAAATCTCTTGTATTAAGTTATATTGTTAGCTAATAGTTGTGATTTTGTCGATGCAACTAGCATTTCAAAAACTTGGTTTGTATCGTGCATATTGGACATAACTGTTAGCACCAAAATTGGTCACTAACCTCGTAGAGAAAGATTGTGTAGAGATATAAGTGATGAAGATAAATTAAACAGAGAAGACAATGCTAATTTAAATGCAGAAAGTAAGAACACCAAATTTATAGTGGTTCAGCGTAATTGCCTACGTCCACTTTGAGATTAAACTTTATTGATCTTTCTTCTTGTTGATTAAAAATACAATTCGTGAATCAAATGCTTGAATGAAGTTGTTAAGTAGAGAAGATGAGTCTCAAAAATGGCAGAGTCTCCCCTGGTGTTCTCTCCAAAAAAAGATCCTCTTCATTGTGACCCTGCCCCTCTATTTATAGACAAAGATGGGCTGGACTTCCCAAGTGGGCTTGGTAGCCGATCGCTCTAGCCCAGGTGTAGTGTTCGCTGCTTGCCGAACCAGGCATGCCGAACGTCATAATGCCGAACGGTCCTCTCTATGCCTAACGGTCCTTTCTATGCCGAATGGTATGTCTGATGTGTGGAGAGTGCATGGTGGTTGCAGTTGGAGCCGAACGTAACTCTGTTTGAAGCTCTTGACCGAACAATGCTCCCTGACCGAACGATAGTGTCATGTTGAATGATTAGGTACACCGAGCGTCTCCCGGATGCCGAGTACTTCCGTTGCCGAGTACTCCTGTTGGATGTCGGGTGCTCTCGTTTCTCGGATGCCGAGTAATCCCGTTGCCGAGTACTCCTGTTACACCGAACACTCCTGTTGCCGAGTTCTATTGATGCCGAGCGCTAGCTGACGCCGAGCAGTCTTGTATGCCGAGCAGTCTTGTATGCCGAGTACTATCTGACGCCGAACAGTATGGATGCTGAGTACTTCGCCGAGTACTCCTAGATGCCGGACATTCTATAACGCTGAGTTCCACTAGGAAGCCTAGTACTTCGCCGAACACTCCTAGATGCCGAGCACTCTCTGACGCCGAGTGCTACCTGATGCCGAGCACTAGTTGCCTGGTCAAATCTCCAGGAAACACTTGCCCCCCAAAGTGTATCGCGTGGCCGAACGTGATGCGCTTTGAATCTAGTTCAACTTTCCTTGGTAATGCCTTCTCGAGAATGCCTGTGACGGAGGTGTGTGACGAGCGTGGCCTGGATGCCGAACTATATGTTCGAAGCCGAACAATATTCATGTGCCAAACGTCACTTTGCTCTGATGCCGAACACTCTGGCATTAACCGGTTCTACCGGGTATAGCCCCTTCGACTTCTACCTCCCTTCTCTATAAAACCAGGCCTTTTCCTTCTTCTCCCCTTTACTTTTTTACTTCTGCCGTTCCTCGAAGATTTTCAATTCTATTCAGTCGTCCGGATTTAAAGCTTAACTACTCCATCCCAATCTCCATTCTGCAAACTAGGTACCCTTTCTCGTACGATAGTAGTAGATTTCAAACGAGATGGCCGAGTGTGTCACGTAGAAGGCCTTTGAGTAGGTTGTATCTATCGCGTCTTTATTGCCGAACGATGAGGCGAGGGGGAGTGATTAGGAGCATGTCCACCTATGGTCTTAGTTTCTTCGTGTCGAACTGTGGCTAAAGGGAAGAGGAAAGAATGAAG